>JANAVB010010600.1:9524969-10166384 GCA_029216955.1 Iris pallida
ACGGCTACGGTCGAAGCGAAGCGGTACTTAAGAGTTCCCCGGTGAACCACCGTTAGCTGGGACAACCCCTATAGTTAACCCAAAATAACAGTAGTTAATAAATAAACCAGTCAAAAGTTATTTATTACTCTTTTTAACTATTCTGACTGCTTTGACTGTCTCGGAAATACAAGTGGCCGAACTCGGCCCGAACTCTGACCGAGTTCGGACCGAATTTGGACCGAGTTCGGTCGGCGCTGGTAACTTCCAGAACCCGAGCAGCCGGCCCTAGCTCCTATTTAATGGATCTTTCCCCTCACTTTTTCTCCACACCAACTCGTGGAAAGCTCCCATCTCCTCCTAGAAGACCTTCCTCCTCCTTCCAAGCAAGGGATCGACGCTTTTTATCGGGCGGTCATCTTCCTCCTTCATCCTTTTTCTCTAAAAAGGTATTCTTCTCCTTTTTCCTCATGGCCCCCAAACGTTTTCGAGGATCTTCTTCCCAACAAGTCTCATCCTCTTCTGACTATACACCTGCTAGTCTTTTCAGTCCAGCAAGGCCACGAGAACCCGATGAATATGATTCAACTTTGTTTGCCGACAAAGAACTCTCGGATCTCTGGTTCGATTCATTTGCTAGTCGTCGTATTTGCAATGGGGCTTTTATTAATTTTAACACTTTCTTTGAGTATGCTCCTATTTTTGACCGTCTTGGACTGCGTGACTTTTTCGAAGTTCAAGACAGCATTTACGACAATGCTGTTCGGATGTTTTACTGCAATTTGCAAGTAAAACCGAATGGTAACTTCTATTCCTGCATTGCTAGTCAGGAATTAGAATTTAGTGACGTTGATATCAGTGAATATTTTTATATTCCTGATCTTGGCGAGCCTTTGACTGACATCTATCACATTCAGTTCCCCGCTGATGTGACTCTTCAAACTTTTAGAGAACTGATTTGTCATCCTGTTCCTCCTCCTCGTCGCATATTTGCTAGAAATTTGAACCAACATTTTTATGAGCTTCATCGTATGGTCTTTTCTGTTCTTCTACCGAAGAAAGGATCAACTGATGAGGTTACTTTCCTTGAGCTAGCAGCTATGTACCACATCCATTATGGCATCCCCTTCTCTGTCCCTAAGACTATGATGTCCTGGATGTTGAACTGCAGAAAAGCAGGCAGGAACTTAGTCTATCCTATGCATCTTGCCTTCATATTTAGTCGTTTTGAGATTGAGCTCGAGACTTGTGCTGTCTCCTCTCCTGCTGTTGAGCTTACCCGCTCACGCCGGTTCCCAGCACCTCCTCTGCCTCCTGGAGCTGCTCCTCCTGTTGATGCTGAGGTTCCTCTAGCTGATGACCCTCCTGCTCCAGCCCCTGCTCCCGGATACGATCAGCTGTTACAGCGCTTTGATGCTTTCGTTGCTGTCTCCACGCAACGTTATCAGGAGTCGGAGTACCGACATATTTCTCAGGCCCAGGTGCTGAGAAATAGCATTGCTGATCTGCATTACAGCTTGGCTCAGGATCCCGCTCATCCTGTCACCATCCTGCCGCACCCGACGTTTCCCGGTCCTCGTTTTACTGATGAGATCACTTTTCAGTATTTCGATCCGACCACTGCTTACTTTCCTCCAGATCCATCCGGTGCAGATGATGCCACGATGTGACGAGATTCAGCCTTGGCTTAGTAGGATATTAGCGTTCTGATGCACTTTGATGTAGTTTTTGATTTGATGTAGTTTCAGTTTTCCTTCATGTCTAAACTGCTTTAGTTAGACATATATCAGTTGTATTTTCATTTCTAGTGGAAAACTTTATGTCATTTTCAGTTGTTCATGAGTTGTTTTTCATATTAGATGTTCTTGTTTATGTATCTTTGATGTGATTATTACTTTTCTGCTTCACTTTGTCTTGTGTTCTTTATTGTTGGCTTCACATATTACGGGGGAGCCCTCTTATTTTACTACTTGACAAAGGGGGAGAAAACAAGTTATACCAAAACAATTCAACTCAAGGTATATTTTATTTTGTTCTATTTTCTATAATTATATTTTGGTATAGACTCAAGTTTGTCAATTATCAAAATGGGAGAGATTGTTGGCCCATTCCATGGTCACACCCGATTTCGATAATCAACAGATACTTTAGTCGATACACAAAATATAGGAAATGCTGCTAATTATTTCAGGAATCATGAAATCATATTCAACGGATGGTGTACCGCACCTATCAAAGCTTCAAAGTCATCAAAAGCTTCCGAAGACTTGTTTCTAAGTTTATTCTGTATTTTCTATTTTATTGAGTCTAGCAAAAATTTGTAAAGTCAATTTGGTTCTACTGGCTTAGAGTTAAAATTGTCTTTATTTCAAAAAGCATATTCATTTATATTTTCGACTACAAATATTTCAAAAATATATTTCGAAAATATCTCTTTTCAAATGATTTTACAAAAAGCCAAAAACAATATTTTAAAACTGTTTTCCTGACAGAACTCGAAAACCGAGTTCGGCCCGAGTTCGGTCCGAACTCTGCCCGAGTTCGATCCAGAATATTTCAAATTTTTAGTTGGCTCCAAATCAGCGAGCAACGTCTCTTTGCGAGATATTTGGTCCCGAACTCTGCCCGAACTCTGTCCGAGTTCGGTTCGAGAAAACACCTATAAATAGAGGAGAACTTTCCGTTTCAAAACAATCAATTCATTCTTCATTCTCTTCTCTATTCATTCAAGTGTTTTCTAGTGATCTAAAAATTTCAAATCTCACCTATACTTCTCTTAGCCAAAAGCCAGTACTATCAGATTGATTTAGAAGTCTTTTGGTTATTCAGAGTTGTAAAGAGGTCGTCAAGTTTCAACAACAATTCTCGTTGTGGAGCTGGTCGTGCGCTCGTCACCAAGCACGGTGTATGTTGGAGTTGGTCGTGCACTCATCAACAAGCACGGTGGTGTAAGAGTTGCAAGCACTCAGTTAAAGCTTGTGCCTTTAGTGGATTAACATCGAGTAAGAGTACTCGAGACTGGATTAGTCCTCTCAGAGGGATACCAGTATACATCGCTGTGTTACTGAGTTTGATTTTCTATCTCTTACTTATTGCTCTTACTTCATTGCCATAGCTTTAAATTTTTTATTGGTGATTATTTTTTTCCGCTGCACACACGCACTCTATTCACCCCCCCTCTAGAGGTGCTCAACGATCCTACAAAGATCTCCTTGAGGGAGCAATAGTTGGTGGAGAGATCGTACCATCCGAGTCGGAGAGATCCGCATCAGAATCCGAGTGATTCAGTGCGGGGGCAACATCTTCAGGAGTTGGAGCAGGAGTAGACAAGGGACTTGGTACAGTAGGCACAGGGCATGGCATAGGCACAGTACTGGACTTCTGTTGTCTTCTTTTGTAGACTTGGAGTTCCTTCTCCCTTGTCTGCTGCTCTCCCTGCGTAACATATGGGTCTTCTTCTTCAGTTTCTGTATCTGAGTCACTGTGCTCTCCCCCTTTCGTCCAGTTTTCTACAACCGGACACGGAACCGATCCGATGACCACATTTGGGTGTATTATCTCCCCCTCACATCGAACACCATCTGTGTTAGGTGTGTCACCAAATGCGGAACCTTCATCCGAACCATAGTATGGTTCGAGTTCTCGGAAAGTAACGTCCATGCTGACAAACATCTTCCGCTCGACTGGACTCCAACAGGCATAACCCTTCTGAGTCGCCGTGTAACCGACAAAGACACATTTAACTGTCCGAGGATCGAGTTTGCCAACGCCTGGCCGATTATCCTGGACAAAGCATACACATCCAAAAACTTTTGGTGGAACAGTGTATGTATTGGCTCCAGTAAGCATCTCCAATGGTGTCTTCCAGTCCAATACCTGAGATGACATTCTGTTGATGAGATAAGAGGCCGTCAATATAGCCTGCCCCCATAAGTGCTTCGGGACATTCATAGCCAGCATCATCGTCCGTGCAACTTCCAGCAAGTGTCTGTTCTTTCGTTCCGTCACACCATTTTGAGCCGGAGTATAAGCACATGAAGTTTGATGAAGTATTTCATGAGTTAAAAAATACTCAGCAACCCGCTTATTCGTATACTCCGTCCCATTGTCGGATCGAAAACACTTAATTTTAGCGCCATATTGTGTTTCCACTCGTCGATGAAAGTCCTGAAAGGCCTCAAGGACGTCACTTTTATTCTTCAGAAGGTAGACCCATGTCACACGTGTATAACAATCAATAAAGGTGACGAACCATCGAAAGCTGTTAATCCCGGTTGTAGGACAAGGGCCCCATACGTCTGAATGTATCATGTCAAAAGCAACTGAACTCGTATTCCCTGTGCTCACATACGAGCTTCTGGTATGTTTTCCCAAAGCACAAGCATTACAAAATAACTTCTCTTTATTAGCCCTTTGATATAAGGACGGATATATTCTACCAATAACCGGAAAAGAGGAATGACCGACACGCTGGTGGTGGAGTAGCAAGTCGGCTTCAACACTACGACAGAAAGCTTCTGGTGATGCGTCTGCTACCAAGGATGCCAATGCTTTGTCCAGTCCAGTCCTGTCTAAATACCACAGCCTCTTATGCCAATTGCCATTCCCAAGTTGTCGTCCTGTCCCTTTCTCCTAAAAAGTCACCTGAGGAATGTCAAAGGAAACAGTACAGTTAAGATCAAGTATAATGGCACTAATGGATAGAAGATTGACAGAAAAAGATGGAGCATGAAGGACATTGGTTAGAGTGATGGAAGGGGTGTATGCGACAGTGCCTTTACCCATTACAGGATTGGATGTACCATCAGCAGTCTGAATACTCTCCGGCAATGGTAGGGGAGTATATTCCCGAAATGCATCACGGCATCCCGTGACATGGCGAGATGCGCCAGAGTCCATAATCCATCCTGGCTGATGGATAGATGCAAGAGCACGTGCAGAATCATCGGTGCTGGTTTGGGCAAAGCAAGTGAAGTGATCTCCCGAGTTTGAAGATGCCCCAGGACTGTCGGCCGAACCCAGCTTCGTGCCACGCAACTTCTCAAGGAACTCCCGCTCAAGCGGGGTTATTTCAGCCAGGTGATGCTCTCCCCCTTCTTCAGCCAGATTTGTTTTATGGCCGCCCCGTCGACCAGCATATCCTCCTCTACCACCACGTCGCCCTCCACGACCCCGTCCTCGATCAGTAGACTGACTGCGCAAGGG
Organism: Iris pallida; assembly: GCA_029216955.1. NCBI lineage: Eukaryota > Viridiplantae > Streptophyta > Magnoliopsida > Asparagales > Iridaceae > Iris > Iris pallida. The sequence goes on from JANAVB010010600.1 coordinate 9,530,154, forward strand.
TTTTGGACAAAATCGGATGTAATGTCCGGAGTCACCACAATTGTGACAAATACCACCCATAGATGGAGGTTGATTGAAGGCAGCAAGGGCAGACTTTTCAACCGCGGCTGGCTCCCCCTGGGAGGAGCCCTTGTTGGGCATCAACTTCAGTCGAGCTTCATCATGTGTCATGACAGCTATAGCTTCTTCCAAGGTCGGGAGCGTGGGTTGGGAAAGGAGGATATTCCGTCGCTGCTCAAATACAGGGTGTAGTCCCTTCAGGAATTTCATCATACGCTGCTGGAAAATATAAGCCAGGAATGTCTGAAAGTACTTTACGAAGGCTGGTTCGACTTGTGCATCTTCCAACCCAAGAGGATCATAATGATCCAGATCAGACCAGTACTTCTTCAACATGGCCGCGTACTCAGAGATGGTACGGTCGTCTTGGGCCACCCTATCGAGTTCATCTTGTAGTTGAAAGACTCGTATAGGATTGCCGGAGCCGGAGTACATATCTTTGAGAGTCTGCCATATATCAGCAGCAGCCTCCATAGCCTCGACATTGCCCGACACCTGGTCGGTTAAAGAGGTAGTCAACCACCCAGCCACGACGTTGTTGACAATCTCCCATACAGCAAACTCCTTGGTGGAGTGATCGGCTGGCGCCTTGGCCTGGCCAGTGACATAGCCAACCAAGCCACGTCCCTTCAGTGTCTGTATCGCCTGCCGCGACCACTTCAAGTAGTTGGAAGTTCTTTCCAACTTCGTCTCCAGTTTTTCCAGCTTCCCCATTTTGTAAGGCGACGGATCCACATCAGTATGGATCACACATGGGGTTACCTCGGTTAATCTCTTGGATAAGATATCATCAACCAAGGCCTTCATCTCATCGGCCGTCAGTTTGCCACTGATCGAATCCATGGCGTCTTCAACTGTGAACTCAATACGTCTTCTTCTTCGTCGTCGTCGGAGTCTGCAACTGACCCAACGTCGTCGTCTTCGTCGTCTTCGTCGTCTTCGTCGTCGACGTCGTCTACTTCAACGCCAGAGACTTTACTAATGCGCTACTAACTTGGCCAGCACCAGCGCGCGCATGTAAAGTGAACACGTCAGGACACCAGAGAAGACATGATCAGTCTCTGCAAAGATCCCGATGTGAAGAAGGAATAACAAATAAAGCATTTGTTAGTTCCAAACGGCGTAAGCACGGAACATAGTTGGTGCAAATAAAGATTTGACAGCCGTCTCTATTCGAAATACGCCGTTTTTTTTTTGGTTAAAAACTAGGGTTAGGGTTTGATGGGGCTGCTAGGTCTAGGATTAGGGTTTCCATGGCAAAAAAAAACTAGGGTTAGGGTTAGGGTTGATGGGGTCGGGAGGGGGGGTCCGGGGGGGGGAGGTCCTGGTCGGGAGGGGGGGTCGGGTGGGGGGTGGGGGTGCTTCAGTGGTCGGGCGGCGGGGGGCGGCGGGAGGGTTCTGGGCGGGGGGGGGGTCGGGGGGGGGGGTGGTCGGGAGGGGGGGTGCTGCTGTGGTCGGGCGGCGGGGGGGAGGGGGTCGGGAGGGGTGGGGGGGTCGGCTAGGAGGGTGCTGCTGTGGGCGGCGAGGGGTGGAGGCGGCGGGGGTCGGGAGGGGTGGGGGGGTCGGCTAGGGGGAGAGAAAAAAAAAATTTGTGTGGAGAGAGAGAGAGAGAGAGTTATGGCTCTGATACCATGTAGAAAATAATAGTTGGATGATTTTATTGATGGACTACCTCACTATATATAAGGAGTCTAGCTCCTCTACATACTACATATTCCGATGTGGGACTAAAAGTCCCTTATTGATTCTCAACATATCTATTATAGACCTCATTTCAAGAAAAAACATCAGTATTTATTAGGTATATATTGTGTTTATTATAGTTGTTCCAAGTGGAAACAAATATATTATTTACGTCTAAAATATTCAATTCATATGGCTTGCATGATGTTACCAAAAAAATACAAGAAACATGACAAGTGATAATTAAGCAATATACATAACCATTGAATAAAGTCTAAGTATCATGTGTTCTTGGTCTTTTTATCTTGGATTTTTTGTGTTTTTTTTAATTTTTCAAATGTATTAATGAAATATTGTCTATCTTTTAATATCTTTTATAAATGTTAATTGTAAATCAAACGACTCGAGAGATTGGAGAGAACCAACCATATCAAACATATATGAGGAGAGAAATCACGAATAAATTAAACATGGACTAAACCAAACATTCGTCAGGAGAGAAATCAGAAATCGAAGAGAAATATCAGCAGATTCACCATGTATCTGCACAACTGCACAAATACTCAACGCCCACGTACAACATGTAAACATGTATCTCGAGTACGCCCGGTTAGGAAGTCTCTCTAAGTATATTATTATGTACTCATTGCGTGTTGTCGACATTAATGGCGGCGGCGCCGGAGGATCACTGGAAAAGTTGTCACTGGAGTGGAAAGACTTCTTTAGCAGTGTTTTGCTAGTAAGGATAGGTGGACTGCACATGCTTATTAAATTTAGAAGTGATTGTGCTTCCAGTTTTCTTCGTAATTAGTTGTCTTTGTTCAAATTAATGAATTATGTTAATCGGTATAGATACTCGTAGACATTTTTGGAAGAATTTGTTTACTGTGAAGTCTATTATTGGTATTATATAATAATATAAATATATATATTTATACAAACTCCCATATCTATATAACTTAGATAAGATTTTTAGTAATTCTACTTTTGGACGTAGGTATTTGATCTTAAATAAACGTATCAACAAATCCTAATAAAACTAGGATTAAGTATTTCACTAAAATTATTATAATAAAGTAAATATAAATATAAGGAATTATATACATAGGTACGGAGAGAGATATATATAGAAATCAGATTAGGATTTATAATGCCTCCGCCTTAGCAACTTAATAACCAGAGACAAAGATCCACTAATAATTACTCGATCAATTACGACGTCGTCCCAACAACGAAGACACTCTGCAAGTTCCGTTGCGTCTCCAAGTCATGGTACCATCTTCTCTCTTCCGATCCTGAGTTCGTCGAGCACGACAACGGAGAAAGGAGGCCGGTAGCGGGCTCAGCTGCCGACTTGGGGTTAGACCTGAGGCCTCCTCTGCTTCCTCGGCTTGATAAGGTCTCGTCGTGCCACGGCGGCCTCGTGTTGCTTTACACTCGGTACGATCTGCGCGTCTGGAACCCTGCAACAGGAGAGCGGATCAACTTGGACATTCCTGCTCCAATTCTTACTGCCGGGCGGAACTACAACCCTCTAGCAGACACAATTATTGACGCAATAATTGAGCGCCTATGCGTTCCTGAGTGTTTCGTTGCAGCAATAGGTTACGTCGAGTCCACCGGAGAGATGTCATGTCCTGACGGTAGGTGGCTCCGGCGGGGGGTGGAGGGCGGCGAAGAACCCTCAGTTCAATTTCAAGTATGATACGTGCAACATTGTTGTTGTCAATGGATTCATCCACATGTTGCCATTATCTCCTTTCGACGAAATAGCTCGATTCAATTTCGAGGAGGAGGATTGGTCAGTGATCCCAGGTGTACACCCCTGTCGTCTCGCTCCTCCGCTCGAATACATCAAATTCAGTTTAGCGAGCGTAGGTATAGTGCAAACATTTGGTTACTCAAGGACTACAACAAGGATATGATCTGGGTGAAAGAATATACAATCGACAACTACTACGATGATTACTATCTGAGGAAGTGGGTGAGGGTTGAACCCTTGATGATAGAGAAGGATGGAAGAATCTTGTTTACAAACTTTTACGATCCTAAAAGTGGACGCCTTGTATGTGGAAACCTTGGCATCTTTGAAGAGAGGAAAAATTGATAATTAGAAGTATACACAGAGATAATGGCATCCACATTTGATCTTATCCACAAATTATATCAATGTTTGGATTCTAGTTATTATTTTTTTATATAGATATTAGATTTGTGAAAATATTTTTTGTGAAAATTTTGACAATTTTTACAAGTATTAACTTTTATTAATTGGCATCTCACTTAAACCTCAAATCTAAACCCGATTTATTAAAACTCAAATCTAAACCAGAGTTATTAAACGCACCACACTTAACTTTTCCTTCAAAGCAAATAAAATTTTATGTATCGACCATCTTCCCCTTAATTAACTTTTCCTCCACAAGCAAACTTAGTTGATAATCAACTAACCTTATGTTTATCATTTTGTCCTTTTAGATTTATAAAACTATGTTTATCATTTATCCATTTAGTTTTTGGCTGTTGCTGCTCTACTAATCCATTTTTATGGATTTTTGCTGCATTTCATTTACAAGAAAATTGTGATAGCTTAATAGGAAAAATTGTGGAGAAGGGGCAAGCAAATATGAAGGCTAAGGATGACAATGATAAGGATGGAGTTGATGATGAGATGAGCTTGAATCTGATGTCTGAGTGCACTAACTATATATATATACACACAGAGGAAATAAATAAATAAAAATATATAATCATGAGATGATACCAAATTAATTTGGACTTGTGAAACCTAATTATCCTAACAAATCGTATATTGCCTCTGCCATTAACTATAAATTTATACAAACTCCCTCCCCATATCTATATAACTTAATAACTTGTTCCCAAACAAACTCCCTCCCCATATCTATATAACTTACAAAAATGCTATTTGTCTCCAAAATTTTTTGGGTGATTCCATCTCCATTATGTAGCATATCTATAAAATAACTTTATAAAGATATAAAATACTACCTAAAGCAATGTTCAATGACTAGGATCACAATCTGTTGGAATCAGCACACTTAGGGGGACATTTTGACCGAGTTCAAATTTAAAAAGAAATGGAGTAAGACTAGAAGTTAATGAAAACAGACTTAAATCAAGATGTAAGTAATAACAAAACTTTAGTTGCTAAGGTTTTGAAAACATAAACTTAGTAAGGTTTTTTCCGGGTCTCTTTTTTTCCTCATCCATCAAGGATTAACCCCAAACAAGAATGGTTGTCGAAAGTAGGTGAAATATCATTTTCCACATTGTGTGTTTAGTATATATTGTGTTTATATATTATATCTATTATAGACCTCATTTCAAGAAAAATATCAGTATTTATTAGGTATATATTGTGTTTATTATAGTTGGTCCAAGTGGAAACAAATATATTATTTTACGTCTAAAATATTCAATTCATACAACTTGCATGATGTTACCAAAAAAATACAAGAAGCATGATGTTACCAAAGAATACAAAGCATGACAAGTGATAATTAAGCAATACAATAACTATTGAATAAAGTCTAAGTATCATGTGTTCATGGTCTTTTTTATCTTGCATTTTTGTATTTTTAAAATTTTTCAAATATATTAATGAAATATTGTTTATCTTAGATTTTCTCTATTTCTTTTAATATCTTTTATAAATGTTAATTGTAAATCAAACTTGAGAATCGAGAGATTGGAGAAAACCAAATTTCAATCATTTTTGTTTGGTACGGTGTTTTTATATAGTTGGTATTGAATGATATACTTATTCTCTGTACGTACTTAATATATTTATTACAGGAGGAATTGCTTATCACTGTGACTGAACCTCCATCTGCTGAGAGAGATCGGTTCATGCATATGGAAAGGAACGAGCAGATCGTCAAGGGAGGAGATAGGTTATCTAGCTGCATGGGTGGTCGCCACAAAGTAAGTCAGTGTAACAATCTCTGTCCGTTATTCGAGCTTGACGAGGTGCCGCTGCATCCCTCCGACGACGTGCCGCTGCAGCCCAGTGCCTGCCTCATTTCTAGAATTAAGGATAAAAGAATAATAAGCTGCAAATCGATCAGATGCTGTAAAGAAGAAGAAGAAATATAAGGTTGATTCATGCATTAAAACAAACTTTTGTATTCAATTCCAAAATAATAATAATAATAAAAATCCAAAATAAGTAGTCCTCTCTCTCACTTTTCAAACCGAGTGTACGTACCTGTGGATGTGGGCAAGCCCCGGAGTATCGATCTCGTGTATCTTTGCACAACTTGCTCAGTGAGTACAGAATAATATGCTTGGAGAGACTTCCTAGACGGACGTACTCGAGAGCTCAGTGAGTACAAAATAATATGCTTGGAGAGACTTTCCTAAACGGACGTACTCGAGATACATGTTGTACGTGGGCGTAGCGTAGCGATTGTTGGCATACAAGACCAGCTCGGACAACCACGAAGTCTTCCTCGACACTTGCGTATTTGTTTGTTGAGACTTTCTCGACTTGCAGATACATGGTGACTGTACGCTCATATCTAGCTTCGATTTCATGTGATTTAGTCCAGGTTTCTATCCTCATATATGTTTGATTTAGTAGCGATTTCTCTCCTCATATATTTTTGATTTAGTTTATATGTTTAACTGAAGTGGTCAGTTCAGCGACTCAATCAACGAACTTGAGAGATCTGATCTCATCCTTTAGCATTCATCTAACGAGGTGTTGGAGATCTATGTAGAGTTGACAACTACTCCATACTCTGTGAAATAGGTTAAGAAGAGAGAATCAAAGACAGACATAGAATAAAAGATAGGCATTGTAGTAAAAAAAAAAACTAGAAACACTTACTCAAGCCCTCCATGTTGTGTATTGAAGTGATCTTAGTGGAAAAAAGAGAATCTTAACCCATCTTTAGCATCTCCTCTAATTCATCGTAAGCAAACTTTGTCAGCAGCCCACGAAAATCAGCTAAGAACTTTTCTTATAAATAATGAGTTACACAGTCTCCCAGCAGCTTATCTAATTCATTGTGTACATGTTCAGAAATTCAACCATATCTTTACCATCCCAACAGCTTATCTAATGAAAGCTAACTTTGCCAACAACCCGCAAAAATCAGTTGAGAGTTCTTCTTAGAAATAATGCATCTCCCTACTCTAACCTATGTTTTATTATTTATGTTCTAAAATCAACCATTTGTACCATCCCAGAATCTTTTCTAATTCACTGTGAAAAACAAATGTTGCCAGCAGCCCGCAAAAATCAGTTGAGAGCATTTCTTAGAAATAATGCGTCTCCCTACTCTAACCTATGTTTTATTAAATATGTTCAGAAATTGGACCATCTTTACCATCCCGGCAGCTTCCCTAATTCGCTGTGTCATAAAAATAATGTGTCTTCTTACTTTAACCTGTGTTTTATTACCTATATTCAGAAATTCAACCATCTTTACCATCCCAGCAATCCCCAGCAGCTACTCTGATTCACTGTGGAAAACGTGGCCAACGTCCCACAAAAATCAGCAGAGGGCGATTATTAGAAATAATGCGTCCCTCTACTCTAACATGACATGTGTTTTGTATCCATGTTCAGAAATTCAATTATCCTTATACGCAAAGCAGAAAATGACATGAAAGAATCTAAAAGAAAGAAGCTTCAAAGAACAAGAAACAAAAGGTTGATATGATTTTTTACAGAGGAGAGCTACGACAGGATTTACTGGTTCGTACCAGTACCATGTAGCCAGCTGAGGAGAAGCTTTTATATCTGGGAAAGAAATTTGAATAGATGTTCGGATTCGAGTTCGGATATGCCAGTTTAGGGACCCGTCCAACCTGGAAGACAAAGGAATTGGTAGCTTGTTCTAGAGGAACTCCTTTTTCTTTACAACATTTTACACCCCTTACTAGTTTTGTGTTAAAAAATGTCATGGTAACATCTGAATCCACTGGTTAACTTATACTACTTAGGCCTCGTTTGATACACTAATGTAATCGTAATTGTAATATAATCAAATAATAATAATAATAATTTATTTGATTACACAAACAGAGGTATGAAATTAATAAATTAATAATTTAAAAAGTGCATACGTTCTCTGGGTACATTCGACTAACAAACAATGCAAATCCACCGACCATTGTTGATTTGATTAATAGCTGTGTACATTAAATGTGATTGAACCTCATTCGTGTCTAGTATCCTAATATAGAAGTTAGAACTGTTGAAGTAGTTTGCAAGAAGATTTTCATAAGACGTGGGCTTGAACTGGTATATATATTAACTTATCCGTACTTGCATACAGTTACAAATTTGAATTCCATTCTACTGTAATTCAAAGAGAAAATTGATTACAATATTTATTTTAGAGCTAAAAACGTATCACGACCCGCACCCTAGAGTTAGGGCACGAGAACGTAACAACGCCCAGCCTACGCCGCAGTATCGGTAGTAGAACGCTGTCCTAGGTCTCAATGCATCTAACAGTATAAAACTAAACAGTTTATCTACTCCCTGAATGGGGGTGACATAGCAGAATGTAAACTCAATCACATCTAAGGTAGAGCATAAAGGAAGATAGATAAAACATGAAATCGAAAAGAGATACAACAGATAGAAGTCTAAGTGTCTAAGATACAAACTCAGAATACATCTCAAAACTCAAATACAGTAATCCATAAATACAACTCAAGATGACTGAAAATAAACTATAAGCAAAAACCCTAGCTATCTATGCAACCGCTACTGTCTCCTCTAGGCTAGCAGGCAACCTCCAGGCTATCTGTAAAATTTATCAACGGGTCCAGTCAGGACTGGAGCGAGTACAGTACATCTCAACAGATCATATCAGGTTAGAAAATATAATCATGCAGTAAAGTAAGATACATGAACTGAATAAATACAGTATGTAAACAGAGAGAGAGAACTGTAATAGAAATATCTACTATAAGTAGAGAGCTAATAGTGACTAGTGAGTCAGAGTAAAATATAAACATGTGAATGACATAGGAGATTCATGACTACAGCTAAGAGGGTGATTCATGACTACAACTACTTGGATAATATTCATATGCCTATTTTCACTCCCCCATCCCCAATTAATACACAAGGATCTGTTCAAGTTATGTTAAGATTCGTGAAACTTCACATGGCTCATAAAATGAGTGATACGTGAAGGTGATTCATGATGGCTCTGTGAACATGAGAGTACATATGTCACAAGCGATTCGTGAATCAGAGGAAGCATAGAGATACGTGATGATTCGTGAAACGTACAAAACATGCAGTATCCGATGCTCCCGAGGGGGATAATATCTCATAAAAATATCCATATAGTACCAATCCGTGTGACCAACATGACAGTATCAAGTAAAGTAATTTAAAGCAGGAAAATAATTCTAAACAGGATATGAAATGATCAGAGAATGTACTCGCCTGATATATGAATGTCCAAGGTAAAGATACTGTCCGAGGAGAGGTGTCTGGCTCCTAATTAGAACAACACAAGTCACAACATGTCCAGAAGGGTAATATAAAGCACTACAATGCATTCTACATGAATGTAGGTCAAACTAGGCCAAAGTCAACCATTGGTCAACTCTGATCAACTGCACTAGTCAAACTAGGTCAAACTAGGTCATGTCCTTACCCAGCAAGTCTTACTAGGCCTAACCATGACTATCCTAGCAAGCACACATCAATACAAGGCTATACAAGCCAACATACATCCAACTCTATATAGCATGCAATTATTCAATACTCAAATAGGCAAGAATTCACATTGGATATACACTAGGTAATCTATTACTTTAAGCTATATATGTCTACAGATATATACATATGCATATATTGGTATTCAATATTAGGTCTATAATCATGGCATTTCAAATGGTTATATAAACTTATATATTACAACACAATATGCTAACATATATAATATACATACATAGCTAAGTTAACTGTATTCATAAATACTTATTTAAGAGGCTATGTGTGTGTATGTGAACATGGCAAAGGAGCAAGTGAGGGTTAAATGGGCATACATAGTGTATACATATCAAAGAGTGTCAAAGTGTAAGTGAACAAAGTGTCAGGTGTGATAGTGTCAATATAGTGTAAGGGGTACATGAGGTAATATAGGATTTGTGTTAACATAGAACATTACATCTCATTAACTTGTATATTGCATACATTACATCTATTATTACATTACATTCATGCTTGCATTCATTCATCATTCATTTATTCTCTTGCACTACTATATGCACCATACATTACATACTACGGAACCTACATATTCATTACAAGCCATACTTATACATGCTTACATTAGATAGGATACTTACACCTCATACATCATTTATTTAACCATTTACTTATGCTTGCATTCTCTATTTAATTACATAATGTATATACATTAACATGGGTTAAAATCAAATAGAACATTATATTACACACAAGGGTGCACAAAATGCATATGCCGAATAGTAACTCCTACTAATAATCAATACTGTACCATCTCAGCATGAATTAAAATCTAGGATTAAATTATGTTATAGATCTATGTGTTAGCTTTCCGAAACTTCAAACGGATCGCGTTTTCATTTCCGGAAACTCCCGGAATCGCGAAAACACCGAGAACGCGTTTGTCTTTCGTACAGCTGACACTCAAATAATTTTCCAGGAAGTTACAGAAAGAATTAGGCCTATTAGTATATGTTTTTGGAAAGCTAACTTCAATACGCTTCTTTTAAAAAAAACGAGAGATTAAACAAAACTTTGAGATAGAAGTTATGACATTTCTAAATTAGGGCTGAAATTAAAAACGTGGATAAAAATCATGACGGATTTAGATAGTTTGAGCCAAAAGGATACACAATATATATCCTAATTATCCACAACAATAATGACAATAATAATATGAGGAACCACACTCACAAACTTGATTATATAATCATCATGAACCATTTATTACATATATAAATATAGATACACTTTCATTACAATATATATATATATATATATATATATATATATATATATATATATATATATATATATATATATATATATATATATATATATATATATCTATATATGTTACATGAACACATCTATAAGAGATACATGAATGAAATGTAAAGTACTCAAGAACACATCTCTACATATTCAAATCTGAGATTTAATATGAATTAATTCATTTAATCAATATTTTAAATGTAAAGTGTGTCCAAGTTTGGAGGTTTTCCCTATGAACACAAGACACAACAATAATACAATAGAAATTCCTAAATGACACATAATGGACACAAGAGGACACAAAATAGGGACACAACAATGGGTCATTCCTATGGTTAAAACTTTCCTAAATGCAAAATGGAGAAATAAAAGAGAATGAAATATTACCTAAAGGAGAGAAAATTCAAGGAGAAAGGCTTCTTCCTTGGGAGAGCTTGAGAGCACTTAGGGAAGAAGACTTATCAAAGAAAGGAAATGAGATGGGAGTCCTATTAGGGCCGGCCACAATGGCTATCCCCCCCCCCCCCCCCCCCCATTGAATATTACAAGTTTGCCCCTCCCTTAATTACAAGTGTTTAAAACAATTTTGGTTAGGGTTTGGGGGTAAAAGGGTCAAAATAAAAACTCTAAATGGTTAACCTAATAATTAGGATTATGACTAATCTTTCTAACATAACTAATTAAAATGTGGGCCATGGCTAACTAATGCATAGGTCCAACTAGAGTCTAAGTTATCCCGGATCCCCGTTACAAGTCGGATTGAGATGAAATTCGAACCCGACTCAAATAATCCCAAAACAATTTCATAAATAATAAAATAATATCAAAATAATTCAAAGAGGTCAAATGTAAAAATATTCTTAGGCCAGAAATGACATTAAAATATCATAATCACATGGTTAGGCTCTAGGTCGAACAGTCTCTAGGATTTTACTATCAAAACGTCAAAACCACAAGTCATTGATTTAAATAATTTTAAAATGATTTAAAATCACAAAAAATCATATCATGAATTAAATATTATTATTAAAATAATTATAAACACAAAATTTTAAAATTACCCTCATTTGGAAAACTGGGTGCTACAACTCTACCCACCTTAGAAAAATTTTGTCCTCGAAATTTAAGATCGATAGTACTCCTTCTAGAGCCTCTAACCTACCCAATATCTAAAGTAACACTTCCTAACACTGGAATAATAAACGAACATCTAAATAGTGTCAATCTAGGAATACCTCCAACACTGCTCTGCTGTACGGCGGTAATGGAACTTCAATAAAATATGGACTGGAACCTATATCCAAGGGACTGGACCTATTTTAAAGTGGTCTTAACTAAGGATGAAAAGGAACTGATCATAGGCTATAGGTATGCTCAAACTATTATCTTCCTATTAACCATCTATTAATACATTCTATTACCATAGGAACGATGCATTACTAAGACATATAGGCCCCTATCTCTCATAACATATTTATACTCACCAAAAGACTAGTACATCCTATCAAGGCTGATACTATAATCTCTCATAAATCTCATAAGCTACATGCTTATAGACACACATTCCCACATCAAGGACTAACCTATATATATCTACAACTGATACTAATGGGGTGACGTCCCTATTTCCCAACAATCAAGGTCTAAAAAATTTATCTAAATCATGCAATTTGAAGGAATAGTATACAAGGTCAGGGCATACCGTAGCAGTTGGAAGTCTCACCTAGGTACACTAATCATTCTAGGTCAAAACAGTACTATGGTATCAACACACAAACAATCTAGGGTGTCCTAATTGGGAAGGTAAGGGAACAACAATCATCAAGGTTGTAGGGCTGTTTACCATCCTATATAAAAATTGGTCAGTAATAGCAACTAAGAAATTATTAAAAGGTTACTATTCCATAAAATGGCAAAAATTGAAAATTTAGGCACAACAAATCACAAATAGATTTTTGTCTTGACACGATCTAAGTTGATCAATTTCGGGATAAAACGAGATTTGGGCAAGAAGAGAAATCAATGAAATCAAAGTATGAGCACGAGCATCCAATGATGGAGGTTCAGGTCATGATTAAATTTAATTCGACTGAGTACGAATACGAGGTTCATAGGCGATGAAAAGATTATAGTGATTCTACTCGTTCGGTATGGTTTATCTTGTAGCATGATGTCTTAAATAGTTCAAATATATTTTCTATCAAACACTGGATGTAAGAACAATATATATTATAACTTTAAGTTGCAATGCAATATATTTCCAACAACTTCAACCACAACAACAATAAGGAGAAGGAGTATATGACTCTTGATGTCTCGACAATTGCCACCAATTAGTCGAAGGCGAAGACGAACTCGAGGCAGCCTCGTAAATACACTTTCAACGAGGAGTTCACAACAACCATCTTCCACATTCTGATGAATTGAGACAAGCTTAAGCTTCCCGATATTCGGCGTCCTGAAGAAGCAAATTGTGTCAATGATCCAAAATATTTTTGTATCATCGGTACGTACACCATCCGACATAGGATTGCTATGTGTTGAAAGATAGAATTTAGAATAGTTAGACTCTAAAGGTATCACACTTCATGCCAATCAAAAAAGGTCGCCATCAATATGGTGCCATTACAATATGGAAACTTTCCTGTTGGAATTATTAATTCCATTTATTGTTCATAAGGATGAAAAGGAAAGAGAAGGGACTTTAGTCCCACATCGGAAAGAGAGAAATGTTTGAGGGTGCTTAAATAGATATGTGCACTCATGAGGAGTGTGCAACAACCAAAGAGTTGCTAGTGGGTGACCATTGGTTGTTGTTTTACCTTCTTCATGAAAATTTAGCTGGTGTTGCCGGGCTCCAGCACGGGCACGGGCACGGGCTCGAGCGTAGAGACGATAGGGGCGCATTGTAGACGCACTTGTGCACTTAGTATTCATTCTCTCTTTCTTTTATCTTCCAAAGTTTTCCAGAAATGTGTTCTTCCCTACGCCGGTGTCTCACAACGTCTGGTGAACCTCCGACAGAAGGCTGTCTTATCCTGGGTGTTCTGACGTGCTGACTCCAAGACGTTACCGGAGTGCCCGAAACACTTTAAGAAAAGTGCTGCTAAATACACGATTCAAACCTCGACGACATTTTCAACTTTGCAGAACTCAGAAGTGAAGTACTAGCAATTTCTAACAATCTTAAAGTATTACAAATAATGGCGTCCGAGGCTGCAATTTTTAGCATTAAAGTCATGAATCAGGATCTAGTCAAACTGGATCTCTTCGACGGGACGAACTTCACACGCTGGCAGGACAAGATGATCTTCCTCCTGATATTCTGAAGATCTACTACGTCCTCGACCCAGATCTGCCACCTGTTCCAGAACCCACTCCAGCAGGTTCTGATGCAGTCAAGACAGAACGCAAAAAGTGCAAAGAGGACGAACTGCTGTGCCGTGGTCACATTCTGAACACCCTGTCGGACAGACTGTACGACCTCTATACAGAAAATCCTTCGGTGATTGACATCTAGAAGGCTCTGGATTTCAAATTCAGAGCAGAAGAAGAAGGTACAAAGAAATTTCTTATATCAAAGTATTTTGATTTCAAAATGATTGATACAAAGCCTATACGCGATCAAAGGAAAGGCTCCAGGATGGTGGTACGATGCTTGTGCTTTTTCCATCTGAACTCTTGTCCATCATTGACTTTAGAATAGGTCTTGAATGCTGCTTTGTCGTATGAAACATGAACGGTCATGGGAACAGGTGATGTGGAAATCTAATTCACTTCCGGAAAGAAAGTAATTCTGACTAACATACTTCACGTCCCGGATATGAGTAGGAACCTCATCAGTGGAGTCTTGTTGGATAAACCAGGAATAAAATCTATATTTGAGTCGGGCAAATTAATTTTGACCCGTAATGGTGTGTTTGTTGGAAAGGGATATACCGATGAGGGTATGATCAAAGTTTGTATTATTGAAAATAATATCAATAAAGTTTCTACTTCTGCTTACATGATTGAGTCCTCTACTTTATGGCATAGTAGATTAGCGCATATAGGTATTAGCACTATGAAAAGATTAATTAAATTTGGATTAATTTCATGCAATTCTGAAGACTTAGATAAGTGTGAAATTTGTGCAAAATCCAAAATAATTAAAAAAACCTTTTCACAGTGTAGAGCGTAATACCAACCTACTAGATTTAGTTCACTCTGATTTATGTGAATTTAATGGCACATTATCTCGAGGAGGTAATAAATACTTTATTACCTTCATTGATGATTGCTCTAGATTTACATATGTATATTTATTAAAGCATAAAGATGAAGCCTTTAATGCTTTTAAATATACAAATCAGAGGTTGAAAACCAACTTGGTAGAAATATTAAAATACTTAGAAGTGATAGAGGTGGTGAATACTTTTCTTTTGAATTTAATACCTTCTGTGAAGAGAACGGTATTATTCACGAATGTTCTGCACCACGGACACCACAACAGAATGGACTAGCCAAAATAAAAATAGAACATATCAAGAAATGATAAATGCAATGCTAATGCATTCTGAATTATCATTTAGTTTGTGGGGAGAAGCTTTACTTACTGCATGTCATATAATGAACCGAATTCCTTTGAAGAAAATTGGTATTTCACCATATGAGATATGGAAAGGCCGTAAGCCTAATATCAGTTATTTTAGAGTGTGGGGTTGCATAGCTTATTACAGAAATATGGATCCTAAAAGGACCAAATTAGGTCATCGTGGAATCAAAAGTGCTTTTGTAGGTTATGCTGCCAATAGTAAGGCATATAGACTTTTAAACTTAGAGTATAACATTATTGTCGAATCCAGAGATATAGAATTTTTCGAGAACCTTATTACTAAGAATAAGGATTCTGAGATTTCTGCTAATGAAGAGTCTCTGAGGAGAGCTCTTCACGGTTAGTTGAAAAATAACCCGAGCTTCGGATCAGCAAGAGAGTTCGAAAGGCTAAGGATCTAGGATCTGACGAAATAGATTCTCAACTAATTTCTTTTTACTTAGTAGAAGGAAATACAGAGAAATTTATTTGAAAGATTCCTATCATTCTTCAGGTGGAAGATGATCCTAAAATCTTTAAGGAAGCAATAGCTTCACGGGACTCATCTTTTTGGAAAGATGCTATCCAAGATGAGATGAATTCGATAATATCTAACCACACTTGGGAAATTGTCAATCTGCCCAAAGGGTCAAGACCTATTGGATGTAAGTGGATGTTCAGGAGAAAGTATCATAGTGATGGTACTTTAAACACCTACAAGACTAGACTAGTAGCCAAGAGATTTCGACAAAGAGAAGGAATTGATTATTTTGACACATATGCACCAGTAGCAAGAACGACTACAATTAGAATATTGTTTGCGTTAGCTTCATTGCATCATCTTAATGTTCATCAGATGGATGTCAAAACGGCATTCTTAAATGGAGATCTCGATGAGGAGATTTACATGGAGCAACCGGAAGGGTTCGTGCTCCCGAAAAATGAACAAAAGGTATGCAAACTTGTTAAATCCTTGTACGGATTAAAACAAGCACCAAAGCAGCGGCATCAGAAATTTGACTCAGTCGTAATTTCTAATGGCTTTGTTCATAATGTTTGTGATAAGTGTTTATACACTAAAGTATATGAAAATATCGTAATATTTCTTTGTCTCTACGTTGATGATATGTTGATCATTAGCAACGAGATGAGTGGAATTACAGAAACGAAGAGGTTTCTAACTTCCACATTCAAGATGAAAGATCTTGGAATAGTTGACACTATTTTGGGGATCAAAGTAATACAAAATAGTGGAGGGTTTGAACTTATGCAGTCGCACTATGTTGAGAAAGTGCTAGACAAGTTCAAATACCTAAAGTTCAAAGAAGTAAACACTCAATTTGATCCAAGTGTTAAACTAGAAAAGAATTCTGGAAGCGTTGCTCAATTAGAATATGCAAGTCGTATTGGATGTCTTATGTATTTGATGCAATGCACAAGACCTGATATAGCATTTGCAGTTAGTAAAATGAGTAGATTTTCTAGCAACCCTAATAATGAGCATTGAAGGGCTATCGGAAGAATTTTTTGTTATCTTTTGAAAACCAAGAATCTTGGATTACAGTATGGTAGATTTCCTACCGTATTAGAAGGATATACCGACGCTAGTTGGATATCAAGTGTCGGGGATAACAAATCTACGACAGGTTGGGTATTTACGCTTGCCGGAGGGGCAGTTTCTTGGAAGAGCAAGAAACAAACGTGCATTACCCATTCGACCATGGAGTCAAAGTTTGTGGCTCTAGCTTCTGCAGAACAAGAAGCTGAGTGGTTGAGGGATCTTCTATTAGAAGTTTCGCTGGCTAAGGACAATGTATCAAAGTGTCAATACATTGCGATAGTCAAGCTACTCTAGCAAGAGCCTACAACGAAGTATATAATAGGAAGTCTAGACATATAAGTCTAAGACATAGCTACGTAAGAAAATTGATCAAAGATGGAATCATTTCTCTTACGTATGTACGTACCAGCTATAACTTCGCTGATCTCTTTACTAAACCACTAGCTAGGGATTTAGTAAAATCTACCTCGAGAGGTATAAGATTGAAACTCCTTGAGTAAGAGTTCCAACAACAGTGGCAACCCAATCTAATGTTAAGAAAACCTTAACCTTAGATTCAATAGGTAACAACAAACTGTTGATTTGGATGTATACGATATGATAATGTTGACTGTTGCAATTTGAGGGTTGAGTTCATAAAAATCTTAATGAAGTTCAGTAATGTTGATATGTATCTGTAAAGCAACAGAGATACTGAAAGAACTTCACCTATGTGAATTTAGAGATGGTGTCGTCTCAGTAATATCTGAAGTTTATCTTATAAAAATTCATGAGACAGGATCAGCACATGGCTATTAATAGTGCTAAGCGAGAGATGTAGGCGAAGAACTACAAAAGAATGTGTGTAAAGTAACACCAATTTTATCACAAGGAATAACTGGTTTAAAGCCCAGTTACCAGAGATTCCGAAAGAAACTTGTGTTGCATCTACTAAGGTTAGGTTCAAATCGAAAGATACCTAACTGTATTAACATTCTTTAAGTGATGTATTCTGTAATTTCTTTCCATCATTTATGGAACACGTGGGGGATTGTTGGAATTATTAATTCCATTTATTGTTTATAAGGATGAAAAGGAAAGAGAAGGGACTTTAGTCCCACATCGGAAAGAAAGAAAGGTTTGAGGGTGCTTAAATAGGTATGTGCACTCATGAGGAGTGTGCAACAACCAAAAGGTTGCTAGTGGGTGACCATTGGATGTTGTTTTATCTTCTTCATGAAAATTTAGTCGGTGTTGCCACCAGCAACACCGGCTCCGGCTCGGACTCGGGCTCGGGCACGGGCTCGGGCGTAGAGGCGATAGTGGCGCATTGTAGACGCACTTGTAGACGCACTTGTACACTTAGGCAATGTGGCATCAGACGAGCGGCGTAGGCTCGGGCCTCGGGTTCCTCGTGACAATTCTCGCCCCGAGAATTCTTATTTTTGCAGTGGCCCAGATAGACGAAAGGGTGAATGAACCTGCAAACAGGTGAATGAATGTTGTTTCGGAAGGGTCGCGACTTCACGAAACGTCTGGTGAACCTCCGGAATCATAGTATTCATCTATATATACTACAGATCTCTGATTCTAAAACACACGGAATCATAGTATTCATTCTCTCTTTCTTTTCTCTTCCAAAGTTTTCCAGAAAGGTGTTCTTCCCTACACCGGTGTCTCGCAACGTCTGGTGAACCTCCGGCAGAAGGCTGTCTTATCTTGGGTGTTCTGGCGTGCTGACTCCAAGACGTTATCGGAGTGCCTGAAACACTTTAAGGAAAGTGCTGCTAAATGCACGATTTAAGCCTCGATGACATTTTCAACTTTGCAGAACTCAGAAGTGAAGTACTAGCAATTTCTAACATTTCCAACGATCAAAGTTCAAGGCGGTGTCTTCCCGATACCAAAGTCTCGAATAGAGGTAGTCAAACTTCCATGAGTTCGGAATCAAGCAAGCGGATTGGTTCCATTGACCACATCATGTGGTGAAGTAATGTGGGTACATCCTGATATAGCCAAAGATTTATAGTAGGAGGTATCTTCTACCCCAAATTCAAGAACAAAGGGAAGAAAAGCAAGCATGTAATGTAGTGATTCTTATTTCGCCAATCGTTGATGAAGCAGTGCTGACTGGAGAAAATAGGTCCGATAAAACTTATCAACGAATCTACGACCCAGTTCAAGAAGACACGTCTCATGCTGCTCTTGACGCAGGTCCATCCATGCAAGAACCAACATATAAAGTCAAACAGAAGGAAGTATGCTTTGACAAGTCGTTGAAGAAGCCTTTACCTTAAGGATTTGAAAAGTCATATAACTTTGATATATTTGCACAACTTGCCAATACTATCACGTCCCGTACCCTTTTTTTATAAATCAGATGCGAGTGCGTGTCTAAGCCAGCCTACGCCGCAGTGTCAGCGGTAGAACGATGTCTAGCCACAATGCTCAATATCACATAAAACAAGTACTTTATTTGCTCATTCACAAAATTAAATTAATTACAATATTCACGAGTTTACATTTGAATCCAATGTCTCACAAAATTATAAAAGACTACTAGATGAATACTAAACTATGTAACTAGCCTCTAGGTTTGGCCTCCGCGTATACCCATGTCTCCTCAATCAGATGCTAAAGGTAGCCGCGACTAATCTGTAAAATTTTGGTTTCCAGTCAGGAATAGAACGAGTACAATTCATTGAATACAGTTCCAATATATAAACGACTATAAAGCAGAGGTTAGCCATTAATTATATGTTTTGAAAATAAAACAGGAAACGACGTGAGAAATAACAGAAAAATCAAAAGTAACTGAATAAACCAAAAATATCTTCCAAATGTTTGAAGTACCTTTGATATGTGATCGGTCTGGGACACTACATCGCGAGATCTACGAGGTCTACTTGCATGAAAATAAAAAATGTCTACGAGGTCTACTTGCAGAAATAAATAATGTCTACGAGGTCTACTTGCAGAAAATAAACAATGTCTACGAGGTCTACAATGTCTAAGGTCAGATCACACGTCCTTGGTACTTCTCCTTCCCCACTCGACAAAATATGACAAAATATAAAAAGGAGACAAGAACCACATAAAGAATGACCAACAGTAAAATATAGTTATAATCAATATCAAAAATAAACAACAAACTGTACTCACCTGAGGTCCTTAGCTGGTGAAACAGATGGTAAAATTGCGTTCAGAATCGCCCGATTAGCCTAGGGTCGGTATGAAGTAGTTAGAATCACGAGAAATAGAAACAATTGATTAGTCGCAATTGAAATTGATCTATGAAGGAAAATTCGTAAAAATATATAACTAACTTTTAGAAAATATTCATTACCATATTAATTTAGACCTTTAGAAAGTATTTATAACTATTAGAAATTATTTTGAATAATAATATTATAAAAGTGAAAAATACCTTTAAGCCCAAATAGTTTATTTATTTATAAAACTCATTATCTATATAGAAATTCGAATATATTTTTTGTAAACAACCCAACATAGGAGAACTCATTATAGTCCAAAATATTATTATTATTATTATTATTATTTAGCCCACCTTATAAGCCTCTACGTACAGAAACCCAAATTATATATCTTTACAAAGTCCACATATATTAGAAAGCCTCAGTAATATCAAAGCCCAAGGAATTTACTCTCAAGTCATACGAGTTAGGAAAAAGTCCGCTAAAAACAATATAAGTTAACAACGAATCTACTCACCTTGGGTCATACCCTCGTATTAAATACAACAAAATCCTTCTAGGAGAATTTCCTAAGTATCTAATAGGAATTCAATAAATTCCTACCTAAATCACAAGGCCTATATAGCCACCTTAGTTACCCAACAGTCAAATTAATTTTGGGACTCCTAATCCTAGTCATTCTCCTAAATTCAAATTATTCCTAATGTGAATGAGCACTTCCTAGTCACAGACTCGCAATAGTACAACTAACTTAAGTACTATCACGAGTTCGCATGATTTGCAAAAACTAACCTGCATGGGCCACCGAAAATACATACAACTCGACTGTATATCAACGAGCTCCTTCATCTCTCCAAAGTGACACGAGATGCACTGGCAGAAGCATTGCTTCTTTCTAATTCTTATCTAGTGCAAGTTAAACCACCAATTGAGGATCCTACTGTTTGCCCTCACTGTCACATCGTAACAGAGATCAAGATTCCCAGCATACCTTCTCGCAAGAAGACATATTGCTAAAAGATAACAAGCATAATAAACTATTGTACTATATTGGGTACGTTGGGACTATTGGGATTGATCGCATGCACATCGACCCAGGTTCTTCACTCAGTACCATTCCCATGAGTCTGTTGTATGTCTTGGGAGATCTAATATATCGGTTGATAGCAACCAACATTACTTTTTTTGGGTTCAATGCAAGTAATTCATTTCCTTGGTATGTTGCTTCATTTCCTTGGTATGTTGTCCCTATTCAAGTTTATTTCTTTGTTATGTTATCCCTAATCAAGTTTCCTAGCTAACTTATTCCTATTTGCTACCGTTTCTAATGACCAAGTACCTACACTAGGGTTGTCCTTGAGCTCATGGGGGTTCAAGACGAACTTTTAAAATAAGATCCCCATACATAATGTAAAAAATATTTAAAAAAATTGCAACCAAGAATTGAGTTTAGAAACTTTAGTATATAAGTCTTTAGTACTAACTACTACACCACAATAACTTTATGTGTAAAGAGGTCCATGGTGCATACAAGTTCTATTTGAAATACAAAATTATTAACATATTTATTTTTAAACTAACTTTTTTGGACCTCTCATGATCCGTGCGCCCTGGACGATCTCCCTGACCGTCCTGGGCCGGGGCCGGCCCTGACCTACACTCAATTGAAACCTCTCCCTCTCCCTCTCTAGCACACTGCCTTCAGCTCATAACCACACACAACATATTGAGCCCTTCCCCTTGACCATCCACTCCTTTGACAACATATTTAGCCCGCAACTTTTCCACTGCAGCCTTCCCTTCTCTTCCTTCTCTACTTTAACAACCCCTCCATATCCCCTACTCACACTTTCATCCTTTCTCCTTATCCACAATCTCTTCCTCCCCAACACCATGTCACCACCATTCATTATCCAACTCCCCTGGAGCATACCATCTCAACAACAACAAGAAGTGCAAGAAAGAGAGGGACAACCACAAGAGAAACAACAACAACAACAACAACAAATAATAAAGAGACAACAACAAATTTTCGTCGAGCGTAATTTAAATATAACATATTAAACCTAATTTATAATTTTCATTCTAATCCACTAAAGATTTGATTTAATGTAAATCAAATTTAAATAACAATCTAATTTTTAAAAAATTAAATTTTCTGATATAATTAAATTTAATTTCTCTAATGCATACTCACAATCCTATTTAATATAAACATTAATTTAATATTATTTATTATAATCTAATTTAATTTAAATTAATCTAGTTAGATAAAATTTTATATTTTAACTTAATCTTATACAAATTAAAAATCTTATTTTAAATTTTTTATAATTCATAACCTAAATATAATTTTATTTTAAAAAAAATTGGTTAGTCCTAATCAATGCAAATACCATAAATTAATGGAGAGAGAGAAAGAGCGAGGAACTTGTCCGCTAATATTGCATCTTGTTATTTTTTTCCTTTTGTTTTCTTCTAATAATGTTGTAGAACATAAAGTAAAGTAGGAATAGATATGAATTATTTATTGGAACGTTGTATATATATAATTAAGAGAAAAAAAAATATATGCATATATAAGAGAAAGAAATCAACCTAAGTTTTTGAAATTTTATTTACTTTTCTGATAAAACTACAGAACAACAAAAAACAAGAAAAGGACCAACTTGATAGAAGTGTCTGGTAAATTTCTTTTCTTTTCTGAAAAGGCAGAAAGAAAAAAAGTTTCGTGAGAGGAAAGAGGAGGTTACAACAATATGTTTGTAAATTTTAATTAGTGGGGTTGTGAAATGTCTATATTATCCATTCATAAATATATATTTAGCTTAGAATATATATAATCCAAATACTCCTGGTATTTATATTTGGATTATATATATATATATATATATATATATATATATATATATATAAAAATATATATATATATATATAAGAGAGAGACATATATAATCATGATACCAATCAATATTGCCTCTCTCTCTCTCTCTCTCTCTCTGTATTTATACCTCCTCCCTCCATACCTATATATAACTAATAACCTGTAGAGACCCGGTGCGCCTCTTTTCCCCAAACAAATTAAGAACCCTAATTTCCTATACTTTTGGCATCCTCCTCCGAGGTCCGCCTCTCTTCTGATATCATTATGTGGGAGATACTCCCATGTCTTCCTGTGTAGACACTCTGCAAGTTCCGTTGCGTCTCCAAGTCATGGTACCATCTCCTCTCTTCCGATCCCGAGTTCCTACGGCTCCATCAGCGGAGGTTCGAACAAAAGCCTCCTACGCTCCTCGTAATACCTTATGACTACCACTCAAACCGTAATGAAGATGGACGATGGAGAAAGGAGGGTAGCCAGGTCGGCTGCCGACTTGGGGTTCGACATGAGGCCTCCCCATACAAAGGTGTCGACATGCCGCGGCCTCGTACTGGTGTACAATCAGTACACGATGCGCGTCTGGAACCCTGCAACAGAAAAGCGGATCGACATCGACGTTCCTCACATATTCGATGAGGGGAAGAATATCCTTTCAATAGGTCACATTGAGTCCACCGGAGAATACAAAGTTTGCTTTTCCACATGGATTACTACGAGACGTCGTCGTCCTGCAAGGTCCTGACGATGGGTGGCTCCGGCGGAGGGTGGAGGGCGGCGAAGAGGCCGCCAATATATGGTACTTGCAACATTGATGTTGTCATACGTATATACCCCTTCTTGGGGTAATGCAACACATAACATATACCACGTCATTGCTACCAACCATTCGCTATGTAAATGCTGGACTCTTTGGTGTACTGGCAGATATCATGTAGGAACACTTAGCACATAGGATAGCACCTCGATGCTCACATAGATTGTACCTTAGTACACACATAGGTTTATCCAGCACTCGCATAGGTAGTCAGATCAGGAATGAAGACCAAAACACAAGGATGCAGGTGGTCTACGGGACACATGTGGTCCGCAGGATGCATATGGCCGAGGGGTCAGGAGGCCAGACTCATGTGGCCAAAGACTCATGCGGCCAGACTCATGCGGCCAAAGACTCATGCGACCAAAGACTCATGAGGCCAAAACACATGCGGCCAGACTCATGCGTGTAACACCCAGTTTTCCAAATGAGGATAATTTTGAATTTTTATAATTATAATCATTTAATAATGATATTTAAATCATATTGTGATTTTTGGCAATTTTTAATCAATTTAAAACTATTTAAATGTTGATTGATG
This sequence comes from Iris pallida, assembly GCA_029216955.1. Taxonomy (NCBI): domain Eukaryota; kingdom Viridiplantae; phylum Streptophyta; class Magnoliopsida; order Asparagales; family Iridaceae; genus Iris; species Iris pallida. The sequence goes on from JANAVB010010600.1 coordinate 9,554,486, forward strand.
ATTTTGATGGTTAACTATTTAAACCCTAGTTTTGTTAAACCAAGAGACTAACCATGACCAAAGGAGCCTAGTCACGTGATTAGAATTTCATATTACCAATTTTTAGCCTAAGGGTATTTTAGTCATTTTGACAATTTGTGAAATTGTAATTTATATTAATTAAATATTGTGCTAGTCTTTTAGTGAAGCCTTAACCTAGAAGTTAACCTAACCTAGATTAGTCATGAGGTTATAATTAAGGTTAGACCTACTAAGTGCCAAGGTTAGTAATATCTAGATATTATTAGGAAGGATATTTCCTTTTGAGATATTTGGGAAAAGAAGCCTTAACCAATAGGAATGCTTGGAAATTGTTGGAGGAACCTAAACCACTCATCTAAAACCCTAACCCTACTCATTTCAACAGCCACACAAGACCCCCCTCCTATAAAGTCATATTAACAAAGCCTGAGCCTCTTTTACAAACCCTAGAAAAAGCCCTACTTTGGTCTTCCCTAAATTCCTCCCAATTAATCCAAATTGAGCCCAAATTGAGTCAATCAACTGCATTATCATCCTCAACAGTAAAGGATACTTGTGGGTGCTTGCTAGCAAGGATCGAGGACGGTTGAACCGGAGAAAACCGAGGAAGACGTCGAATCGAGGCTCTTTACATGAGTTTGAGCACTCAATAGGTAAACCCTACAAATCCTAGTAAATTTCTGATTTCTTCCCATAAATGCATTCATTTAGGGTCCCCCTAGGTGTAGCCCAAGTTTGGTAGGAATCCGTGTCCATTTCGTGTCCGTATCGGACACGTATCGGTTTATTTAATTGGGTGTTCGATGAAATGCCACATAGAAATAGATTTTAGTATTTTGCAAAACCAATTATACATTTGTGTAGCCCTTGGCATGCTGATCACAAATCTATCACACTGAGCACATTTTAGAGCCGTGTTCGTGTCCAAAATGGACACGAACACGCTGTTCGACACTGTCATGCAGTGTCCTGCGGCTCGGGTGTCCTAGCGGACACGACACGGCGACTCAAGCCACGAAACTTGGTACACGTGTTGTACTAATGACTGACATCCTACCCATAATTTTTTATGCGACCTCGATGTGTGTGCGCGAAGAAATCGCGTGTGCACGTGTTTTGCCCTGCGCTGTGCACGCGTGTTTCGTGTCTCTGATATGGGGCTGTTGATTGGACACGACACGGTTTCAACACGTTGCAAGGTGATGAAACTCTAGCCCTATCATGGGTGAACGTGTATGCACAAGATCGACTCATCTCGAGCTTTGTGTCGTGTCCATTCGGACATGACATGGCTGCACGAGGCTGCCTGCTGCACATCACTGAAACACGGTGTTCACGAATGTTTGACATGTCGTGTCCACTCATTTGGGCACGACACGACCTGTGGAGTACCCTTACACATACATGACACTACCTTGCTTTTCAATTTGACGTACTAATGTATTTCGAATATCGATTTTGGGTTCGAATGGGTTTGAGCAATATGTTACTGCTAGGACTGATACATGTTTCATTGATTGAGTTTTCTGAATTAAATTGCCATGTTCAATTCACTTACACCTGTGTTAGTTACTACAATGTGGAGTTTTTGATTCTATTGGAAACATTGGGATTTCGAATTTGGGTTTTGAATGTTGAACTGTTTATGTCAACTGTCAATATCCCTGAAATTGATTCTATTTTTTTAGGCTGATTTAATGTTTAAATTGACAATGTTAGATTCATTTACATTGTTAGTTCACTGATTAGTTGATGACATCTAGGTGAGTGGATTTCGATTTGGGTTGGTTTGGATTGGACTGAAATATATCTGTCATTGAAATTTTCCTGAAAACCAAATTGTAGGAACTGCCATTTGTTCCCTAGAACTATAGCCTGGGATTAGTGCACCCATTCACTAAACTCTAATCATTGTATCCTGAGATTAACATTAATTCAGTTTTGGATTATGATTGTGTAAAGATTATGTTAGTTAGTTTTGGTTTTTTAACCTGAAAATTGAACCTATAACCTGAGATTCAAAGGGTTGAGGGTGATATGTTGGGTTTTCAATGAATTTCCTACATGGTATTGGTATGAGATTTTGGAGTTGTAATCTTTCACTGAATAGTAAACCTGAGATGGTTCAGGATCTCATAACCTGAGTTTAGGTTCAAGTTGCTAATGTATTGGTTTCGAAATTTAGATATTTATACATAATAATTCATGTCATTCAAAAACAGGTTTTTTTTCCTTTTGAACTGAAATGGAATTGAAATTAATATGTTAACTGTCATGTTAGATTCACATACAGTTAAGTTAATTCACTATTTTCTTGAATTTCTGAAACCTGTGATGTATCCCTACATCTATGTATCACTCACACACATAGGTTACACACACATATGCTGATTGGGACCTAGGCTGAGAACACTACCCCTGCCTCACTATCTAATTCTGAGATATCACACCCTTCATGTTAAGTAATATACACACATACATGCACATTGCCCCATTCCTATACACACACAGGCCTTACTGCCAATTTCATGTTTGGCACACACAAACTGAAAATGAGTTGACTGAGAACAGTTCCATTTTAATACACATTGCAAACACACAACCTTAGCCTATATACCCACACTACTCCTCATGCCCCCTTCCTTGCCCTATATATATATATATATATATATATATATATATATATATATAGTGTATATATGCAATATATGTGAATGAATGTAGAAGAGCATGCATGTAAGCAACATATGTAAAATGAATGCATGAATGAATAAGTGTAGGTATGCCATGATATATGCAATGTAGGCAATGTTAATGTTATTAATATAGGTTTGAGTGTATACCTATGAATGTATATATATTGCTATGTGAATGTGGTTCATAGTGTGTCCTTGAGTGAGTGTTAAAATTGAGGGTTAATTAGTAGGCTATCTTGGTATAGGTAGACTGTGATGTGGTTGGACTGTTAGTGTTCCTGTTAGGCTTGTGGCTTGGTTTAGGCCTAGTGTTGACCTAGTGGCCTAGAGAGTTGACCAATACCTTAGACAGTTGACCAAGGTTGACCAAAGTTTGACTTTGACCTAGATTGGCTTAGAAATCATGTAGATTGCATCGTAATATTCTATATTATCATTCTGGACATGTCATAACCCATACTGCTCTATTTAGGACATTATGACTCCGGTGCAGACATCTGATATTACATTACTTTTTTCAGAGTACCAGGCGAGTACATTCTCTGATAGTTCTTTCATTTACTTGTCAATTACTGTACTTTAGTTCTAGTTAGCTGTATGTGATTCTCTGTTACAAACACGTATTGTTATTTCTGAATCCATGTATGCGACACACATACTTACTCGTCTTACCTCTATTATTCGAATCACCATACGAATCACTATTCGAATCACCCTATTCGTATCTTCATATGCTGGTTGGACTTGTATTCATCTTATGTGTTGGATTATGGATTCATTTGTATTAGACTGGGCGGGAAAATACTGATTAGACATGTAGACATATCCCCCTATTCGAATTATCCCTCTGTGAATGATATTCGAACGATAGACATCCCTCATCTGATCAGTAAGTGGTGTGCCGTATTATCTACAGCCGTTTACATGTCAATTTCGATATTTTAAAACACACTTGGAGAACTTATTCGAATCATTGTTTGACTACTATTCGAATCACTATTCGTATCACCTTATTCGAATCACCTTATTAGAACAATGATTAGAATCACATTCGACTCATCTTGTATTAGACTCACATTGGGATTACACTCGACTTATATTGTACGGTCTGAACTCATTATGTTACTCTAGTTCAGCTAGATCTTATTTTACAGTCTTCATTGCTATGTTTCTCTTCTTGTTTAGTTACTTACTTTATTTGTACTTTATCTGTCCTCTATACCATCACCTGAAAATTAAACTGCCATATTCATCAATACAACTGTCTATAACTGCTTTATAGTTATCTGTCATTTACTTGGAATTTCTTGATGAATTGTACTCGTTCCTGTCCTGACTGGACCTGTTGAAAATATTACAGATGATTGCCTTGAGGACATTTGCCCTACTTACCTTGGAGCAGGAGATGGCTTAGCTACCTATGGCCCCGACACTCAGGAGTGATCGGAAGATTAGCTAGTGGACTTGGTTTCGTTTTTGTGTTTTAGAACTTGAAATTTTAATAACTTGAGATACGAGTTTGTATTTAGTTTGTTTGAGATATTATTATTTAGTAGTTTATAAATATTGTTGTTTAGTCTTTAGTTATAAACTTATGTGTTATCTTATCGTGCTTAGACTGTGATTGAGATTTTATTATATCTATACTTGTCCTCCGTTCGGAGTTGAGATTTGACAAGTACATTATATAATTACGTGAGTTGTTGATTAGATAGTAACCTAGGATAGCGTTCTACCGTCGATACTACGACGTAGGCTGGACGTACTTGTCACGACCCGCTCCCGAATAATCGGATACGAGTCGGACATGCCCAGTCTTCGTCGTTAGACACGACGAAGTAAGCTGTACCAAGCTAGGGAAAACTAACCAGATAAACATGAAAGTATTAATCACAGCATCTAAAAATGTATCCCACAATGATCACCATAATCCATAATTCTATGTATATAAATGTACGAATCATCAAGAATGAAATGTACATGAATTCTAAAGACAATATCTAAGAGTAAAGCTAACAGTCTAAACCTGAAACCTCAAGCTAAGTCAAAACCATCCTACTCAGCTAAGATCCCGGGCTCTGGCCCATAAGGTAGAATGATGAATCCTGCAAGTATACCTGCAACTTATCCAGTCAGGAGCGGAGCAAAGTACAATTCTAGGTAATGAATAAGACATCATGATATGAAAGTACAAGAGAACATGGTAGGTAAAGTACAGGAAAGAACATGGTGTATAAGCACATGAAAGAACATGGTATGTAAGAACATGAAAGTACATGAAATGTAAGAAAATGAAAGTACATGGTATCTCAGGAATCATAAGAACTAAGTACATGATATATCTCCTAAATAGTGTGTATAATATTTGAAATATAACTAAGGATGTGACCAGCTAGGGGTAAGCACATGAAAGCACATGAATGGTACGGCTTAGGACCCGCGTGCACGATGCGGGATCTAAGCTAAACACACCTGAGTTGTTTCTTGGGATTGGTCACATAGATAGTATATTTCCCCACCCCAGGTACAAGTAATAAGAACAAGGAAACATGAGCACCAGAAAGTACATGACGTATTGTAATGTGTCAATCAAGAAAGCACAGGATATAATGAAATGCACAAAACCATAGAATGTACTTGCCTTTGCTCCAAGAAGTACGGGTGAAGATCGAGAATATGGAGAGAGTAGTCTCTATGTCCTCTGAGTAATATTTGGTACAAGTTGGTTAATAACTAATCAAGCTCTACATTGGTGTCTTGAAGTTCTAACATGTCCAACTACACTATGATATTGGGTTAAAGCTCAACAACCATCATTCAACTTCTACAACAATACTTATTACCATTAGTCAAATAATACTATAAAGTTACCAACATTTGGTTTGAAAAATAAATCCAAGGAATAACTACACATCATTTATAGTCCCTTCATTTAGTCAAGACAATGTACACATAACTCAAGTTAATGGGAACTCAATTCCCAGTCTATATGAATTTCAAATTACTATTCTATCCAATAACGATTACAACTCAGTTATACTGCAATGCCTTAGGTTAACTTGAACTTCATTCCAGGATTCAACTATTTAGATTAGGACATTGGTATAGGGTCTGAAATGTGCCATGGGAAGTAATGTCATGATGCATTAAATACCTCAGATCTGAGATTACATTCTCAGGTTTAAATGAGAATCAAATCTCCTAACACATAATGAATCTCAGGTTGAACTTAAGTTGAAACCATCAGAGCTATATCTACTCCTAAAATATATAGTCTACTGTAAGGGTCAGGCCTATCATAAATCTGATTCCAGTTTAAAAAATTCAAAAATTTGATCAAGTTCCCCTTTAACACATAATGATACTCAGTCCCAAACTGGACTGATCTAATCAGTCCAGTAACTGTCATCCTTGAGTGTACCAGGACAATTGGTGATTGTCAAATTGTTGACAGTCAAAAAATAGGATCCTGAATCCAAATCAGTGACTAACCTGCCATGTCCCTCTCTTATTGCAAATACCCATCATCGAACAAGGGGTTGCACAGGCAACTCAAGTGCAGGAAATGAAGTAACATATGTACCCAGTTTGGGACAGGGTGAACCATCATTCAATGAATTTTCAGTTCATTGCCTGAACAAATGGTTGAATCTCAATTTACACAAAACAGAGCCTGGTATGGGTCTCCATCGACAGTTTTAATAGTTCAAAAATAATTCTCAGTTTGCACTGAGAATTCCATCTCATGACACATGATAAATGGTTCAAAAATTCCCAGGTTAGCATTGATCTTCATTCTCAGATTTATCAGGATGTCCCATAGCAGGGTATGTGAATCCAAATCATGAATAGGAGCTCAAAACAGGAACCTAAGGTTCCAGGTTCAACTGAACTTCCCATACCCAGTTTCAATGAGAATCAATTCATGCTCAGAGTATCAAATTGAATGTACTGATATTGCTTGCACATTTACTCAAGTTCACCCCTGGTTCAACTGAGAACTAATCTCAGTTTTATTGAGATTGCTTCCTCGGTTGACTGAGATGAGAAGTTAAATGTTATGTGTCCAAGTTCTCAGGTTCCATTCGAATCAACAAAGAACTTCAGGAAACATATAGAATCATATATGTTCACAGGTTCTATATCAATCAGAGAACTTCAGGAAACCATATAGAATCATATATGTTCACAGGTTCCAAATAATCAACAGAGAACTTCAGGAAACATATAGAATTATATGTGGGATCACCAGTTCCAAATAATCAAGAGAGAACTTCAGGAAACATATAGAATTATATATGTGATCACCAGTTCCAAATAATCAACAGAGAACTTCAGGAAACATATAGAATTATATATGTGATCACTAGTCCCAAATAATCAACAGAGAACTTCAGGAAACATATAGAATTATATATGTTATCACCAGTTCCATATAACAATATCAACCCAAATTATCATTCCAAAATAAACTTAGAGCAATAGGGAAATGGCACCACTGACAACCTGATACTCCAAATCCAAATTCCATTCACCAAACTTATATGAAACTAGAGTTAAACAGAGCTAAGCAAAATGATATCCCAAAATTTCTCCTGATACCATCCCTGCTGTGCACACAGATATAATTCCATTCAAAATTTAATTAGAGAAGTAATTTGGAATTACCTTCAAAAGTTTACTAGATCAAGAGATTAGATGCTCCACTCTGCTGATCCCAAACCAAATTGATTTTAAACTTCCTGGACCAATCGAAGGGAAATGGAAAATAAAGAAAATCATCATCCACACAATTTACAACAATTTAGAATGGATAATAACTCACCAAAAGTTGATTAAATCCATGAAACTGACCAATCAACACTCTGCGAAGGAATCTTGGTCAAACGATCTTCGCAGAATAGAGTTCCTACACAAATTGAATCATCCAAGGGAAAGGATCGGTCAAGGACTCGATCGAAGAATAGATCCGAACAAATTTCGAACTAGCCATAGGATCGAAACACTTACTGTACTTTGGCCGTCGCTGCTGATTTCGATGAAGCTACAGAGCTTCCGGTTGCCGTCGTGAATATCACCGGAGACAGGATGATGTTGCGGCTACTGGAGGAACGGGAAGTCGCCGGGAAGAGAAGATTGGAATTAGGGTTAGGGCTGGGGACTCGCCGAGGTTGGGAAGAATCCCAATTCTCGAACGTTTCTGAAAGAAATGGAGTGGAGAATACTCTCTCTCCTGCCACTCGATTTTTTTATAAAATAGAAATGTGCATTTTGCACATTACCCCTCCCTCCAGGAATAATTGCAAAACGAACCCCCTTGCATTTTCATTATTTCAGGAACTGCTTAAAAAGTAGTTAAGAATTCACATGGTGGGCCCAAAGTTGTTATAACAACTTTTCAAATTTGAAAAGTAGTCCAAAATTAATTCCCTCCAAAATATATCATCCAAAATTTTATTTAAAAATCATTTATTTTTTAAAGCTAATAATATCAATTTGTATAATTTTTAGAAATCGAATTTATTTATTTAAAAAAAACCAGGAAGTGGAGTTACAAATCTCCCCCCCTTAAAAAAATTTCGTCCTCGAAATTCAAAGGACCAAAAACAATTCTCAGCAATTCACAAAAGATCCAAACACCAGTTATTTATTGAAAATAGAATTCCACAAAACAGAGTACAATCAAATCAATCAAACAGAGTGGGATAACGCTCTCGCATCTCGTCCTCGCGCTCCTATGTGGACTCTTCCGGAGAGTGGTGTCTCCACATGACGCGGACAAGTGAAAAAGTCTGGTTCCGCAGACGCTTCTCCCTCCGATCAAGGATCTCTTCTGGCTGCTCCTCATAGGTCAAGCTCGGACCCACCTCTAGCTCCGAAAAGTCCACCACATGGCTCGGGTATGGAATGTAACGTCGAAGCTAGAACACGTGAAAAACGTCATGCACTCCCTCCAAGCTGGCTGGAAGTGCTAGTCGATATGCCATATCGCCAATACGCATCATCACGTCGAAAGGCCCGCTGAATCTCGGACTGAACCTTCCGTCTCTGTCAAAACAAATGGTACCTCTGGTCGGCAAGATTCTTCAGGAACACTCCGCTTCTAACTGCTAACTCCGGTGACCATTTGATGTTGTCCGTCTAGTGCTTCTGTCGATCCATGACACTCTGAGCCTTGAGTCCAAGTATACACAAGAAGTTTGGGATATCATGCTTTGACAAAGATCGAGGATCAATAGTCACGAAGTGGAAGGAATTTTAATTACAACTCAGAGGAGCAAAATCATGAAGACACAATTATTAAGTACGATCAAAAATCGATATTTTAACACAGGTAGACTAGAACAAGATAGAAAATCATGGTCAGATAGACATGACTTAAGATCGAAGTTTAGACAACTCACAACGAAGTACGGAATAACAATCTGGTAATATACAATTTTGAATTCAATGATCTAATGATAAAATGCTAGAAGAATTTTTTTAGCAAGGGTTGATTTGAGGAACGTACGAAATACTCAGGAGTTACAGTATTAAATCAGGATGAACATGCAAGGATCTGTGATTCTCGAAAACCAAATATCATATAAAAAAAGGATATAGTTTCCATGGTGTCCGGGAACATATAGCTATTTAAAATCACTTTGCCTAGAATTCCTATCCCGCCAGTATATATCTGACTGCAGTGGACTTTTGGCTCCGTGACTCAAATAATAATATATCACCGAATAATCTGTCAACCTTATCCATTTTCCAACAATCATTGACGAAGCAACCCAAGAGATCAAGGTATGAAGAATATGAAAAGTCTCGACAGTACTCGAAAACCTATGGGTGTCTGAAATCACTTCAACTTAGAGTTCCTGCCTCGCCAGTGTGCACTGCAGTGAACCCTCAGTCTCCATAATCCAGCTAATGGCAGCAGCGCGCAACTATCATGCCATAGTAGGTCATCGAATAGTCTCTCGACTTTATTCCTAGAATTTCAAAAGAGTTTCAAGGAGTTCAAAATGAGTTTCAGTAGTCCAAGTCACGAAAATTGTGAAGTTACCTGACTGTTAGAATACATGAGTTTATTAGGTACTAAAAATGACAAGGGATCCAATTAGTGAGTACAAAAGGCAGCCAGGGAGATTTAAAATTTCAAACAGGACGAAGTTTCAAATTATGATGGAATATCAACTGATATCTGGAATGGTAACAAGATTCCATATATGGGACGTTATCCCGAAAGGATAACAGAGTCTCGAAGGATGAACTGAGGCAAGGTATCAGATAGAAGACAAGTTTCAAAATAAGAAATAAAATTCCGCACTAGAAACAAGTTTCAATAAAATCTCGAATAAAAATGAAATCTCGAGCAAAGCTTGAATTGAAACGAATTTCCAAATAAGGTATACAGTGAAAAATAGAAAATCAAGTATCAACAAGGTCGTGATTAGGAAATAAAATCTCGAATAGAAAATTTTGACGAGGAAACAAGATATCAAATAGGGAACAAGGGCTCATCGAGTCATGAGTAGGAACTGAAGTTTTCAAAGTCTGAAAAGAAAAAAAAAATCTTGGATATATAAGACAAAATCATGAACAAAACAAAGTCCCGAAAATAGGAAACATGATCTTAAAATCTCTTAATGGAATCAAGTTACGAGTAGGAAAAAGAATCAATGGGTGAGTAAAACAATATCCATGAAACAAGCGATACCTCAAATAGGGAACAAGATTGAAGCAAAGTTGTGAACGAAACAATTTCCAAGTAGAAAACAAGCTACGTAGGAAACGAAATCTCACATAGGGAACAGGTTGAAACCGAAGTTTTTTCAAACGATGTCTTGAATGGTGAATAGAAACAAGTATTGAATAAAAATAAAATTCCGACAAGCCCCAAATAGAAAACTGAACTTCGAAAAGAAAACAAAATTTACAAATTGTAACTAGTCCTGAATAGGAAACAAAATTCCTGAGTAGAATCTCGAAAAGAGCAAGGTTACGAAGAATGGATGGAGAGTATCAATCAACGAACAGGAAACAATATCTCGAATTAAGTTTCGAATATCCACCAAGGTTTCAAACAAGAAGTTTCAAGAAATGATCTAGGTGCTTCAAGGAATTTAAGGGAAAGCTGGATTGCGAATTAAGATATATGGTTTTTCCAACCATATGCAAAAGAGTCTTCTGTCTTCAGTCTATCTTCAGTATTCTTTCGGGACTGGAATTTCTTCAACCTTCTTCAACTGTCCTGTCGTAGGCCGGTCCTTGCTGTAGTGCTCCATGTGGTTGCTGATTCTGAAAACGTGGTTCCCTTTTGCTGTAGTCTGATGCTCCTCGCGCTTGTTCTCGGGCAGTGCGATCAACGGTCTCCGTACAATCTTTGACTTGGTGGGCAGGCGATCCGTAGTATAGTATAGACTCCGTCTTTTACGGCACTCTTCATAGTGGCATCCTGAGAGGTGGCAGAAATTGTAAATGATCGTCGGCTGGATCTGAATCTGGATCTCCCGCTGGGGCTGAAGTGCAGGGCTCTGGCAGGAATATATGGCTGCTGGCGTGCTGGCTGCTGAGATTTGCTCCTGATGATGCGACTGGTGATGTGACCGAAGAAACGCTGACTGAGTGTTGTGACGCTTTGCGAGTCCAGGGTAGTTGTTGTCTTTGTCCTAATCTTCATGTTCCTTCTGAGCTTCAGTTTCCCATTGTGTCCTATTGTCTGTGCTACATTTTGGATCTCCTGGCAGGTGGTTCTAATCTTTAGAGAAGTCGGGTCCTCAGAAACTTGGGTGATCTTCAGTGGTAAGTCCAGGTTCTCGATCTGCTCCTTGGTGTAAGATATGCGCTCGGTGTCGAAAAAATCCAAGTGTCTGAGAGTCTGGAAATCAGAAGTCCTTCCTCGGAGAGCGTATCCACAAGTCTGACTTGGAAAGGGTGGCCTGCTTCCTCTGGTTGTCAAGGGACTCTTCAGACGTCTTGTCAACTACGTACTACCCATGGGGATAGTAGAGTGATAGAAGGTAGTGGAAGCTCGGAAACGTCAAGTGCAGGTGAATTGACAGTTCTGGTGTCGCATGCTTTTGAACTATCTGCAAAACAGAAAACTGTTAAAATAACCTAGACCTACATACAACAAGTGTTTATAGAATATTAAAATACCTGATGCACCTGATACCTGATATACCCTTATTTCCCGATTTTCCTATGCTGTGATCAAGTTTCCCTAGTGTAATCAAGTCTCCCAATAGTACGCTAAGACCTAGGTACCATTAGGATAGACCTGCATGGGCCACCACTAAAAACATGTCACGACCCGCTCCCGAATAATCGGACACGAGTCGGACACGCCCAGCCTTCGTCGTTAGACACGACGAAGTAAGCTGTACCAAGCTAGGAAAAACTAACCAGATAAACATGAAAGTATTAATCACAGCATCTAAAAACGTATCCCAGAATGATCACCATAATCCACAATTCTATGTATATAAATGTACGAATCATCAAGAATAAAATGTACATAAATTCTAAAGACAATATCTGAGTAAAGCTAACAGTCTAAACCTGAAACCTCAAGCTAAGTCAAAACCATCCTGCTCAGCTAAGATTCCGAGCTCTGGCCCATAAGGTAGAATGATAAATTCTGCAAGTATACCTGCAACTTATCCAGTCAGGAGCGGAGCAAAGTACAATTCTAGGTAATTAACAAGACATCATGATATGAAAGTACAAGGGAACATGGTAGGTAAAGTACAGGAAAGAATATGATGTATAAGCACATGAAAGAACATGGTATGTAAGAATATGAAAGTACATGAAATGTAAGAACATGAAAGAACATGTGTCACCCTCACTTTTTCCAGTTAGGGGTAAAATGGTAATTTTTATTTTATAATATTTTTGGGAATTTTATTTCATGAACATTATTATTTAATTATTATAGGAGTCGGGTTCGAATTTTATCGCATTCCGAGTTAATTCGGGACCCCGGTGAATTTCGACTTGAGCTGTAATTAGCCTGTTAGCTAACCATGGCCCACCACTAAACTTTAGGGTTTAAGAGTTTGGACTAGTCCCCCATGAGTAATTTAGTTTAATTATGATTTTTAATTAATTTTAGCATTTTTCTAAAACCCATTTGGATTTAAATTAACATTAGGCTAGTGTAGGGGCAAACTTGTAAATACAAGTGCCCCTACCATGACCACCATGGCCGGCCACCTATAGGGCCACCTCCCCCTCCACTTCTTTTACTTCTTCACTAAGTTTCTTCTTCTCTTTTCATTTCTTTTTCCAACTCCTTCTTCTTCCTCTTCCAACTCCATTTAGGTATGATTTTAATTCTCATTTTATTACTCATATGCATTTAACCCCTTCACAATAAATGGAGAGGAGAAGATTCTCTTCCATTTGCCCACAAATTTGTATGTTTTCCCTAGAAAAATAGGTTGATGATTTATTAGGATTTAATCTTTGAGAGTGGTATATATATATATATATATATATATTATATATAATATATATATATATATAGATATATATATTATATATATATATATCTATATATATATATATATACATAAAAATAAAAAAAATAAAATATATATATATATATATATATATATATATATATATATATATATATATATATATATATATATATAAAATATATATATATATATATATATATATATTATATATATATATATACATGTGTATTTATGTGTGTGTATTATTATAGTATTTGTGTGTGTGTAGAGGAGGGTGATATTGTGTCATGGGATGGTGGTGTGAGAGTGGTGTGTGTGTGGTTGTGTGTGTGAGGATGTGTGTGTGTGTGTTTGTGTGGTGTGTTTTGTGTGTGTTATATATATATATATATATAATATATATATATATATATATATATATATATATATATATTATATATATATATAGATATATCTATATATAGATATGAGTGTATTTACATATATACATGGATGTGTGTATATGGATGTGTGTGTGTTATATATATATTTAGAGGGATGGATAGATATCTAGATAGATTATAGATAGATATCTAGTTATATATATATATATATATATTATATATATCTAATATATATATATATATATAGATATATATAATATATATATATGGAAAATTCTACAATACATCCGCTGGAAATGGATGTATCGATACATCCGAAATCTGGACCGTTGGATTTTAATCCAACGGTTCAGGTTTAATTCAGATAAAATAATACAGGAGACATCATTTAATGCTGATTTAGACTTCTGACCTGTTGGTAACTTGCTTTAGCAGGTCATTCTTCACTTTAATTTTTTCAATGAACACCCTAAATTAACTCATATTTACTCTCTCAAAATTTCATCCAATTTAATCTGAACCTTTTTTTTTGGGTTACAGGCCATGGTAGTCGTGGTGGTGCTGGTGGTGGTGGAAAGAGAAACGGAGATGGAGAAGGAAATAAGAAACGGTTCGGATCGCGTCGAACGTCGTCGAGCACCCCTAGAACAACGAGGAGTACCGCTGCGCCGAGAAGAATCGGTCCGCTTCGCGTCGGACGTCGTCGAGGCCTCCTCGAACAAGGAGAAGTACCAGCGGCGCCGCTCTAATTTTACTGTCCATGCCATTGTCTGAAATTTTATTTTTCATTAGGAGTACCAGCTGCGCCGAGAAGAATCGGTCCGCTTCGCGTCGGACGTCGTCGAGGCCTCCTCGAACAAGGAGAAGTACCAGCGACGCCGCTCTAATTTTACTGCCCATGCCATTGTCTGAAATTTTATTTTTCATTTAACAATTTAATATTTTGTTAATAAAGCTACATGTCATGGTGGTGGTGGTGAACTGAGGAAACCTGCTTCTGAGGTCGGGCGGATTATTTTTTAACTTTTCTAAAGATAATATTTTCGAGGAGAATATTTTTTTTGGACAAAAAATGGCCATTCTCTTTGCTTTTAACACGGAGAATGGTACATTTAGGACGGAGAATGGTACATTTAGGACGGAGAATACGGCGAATGGCCATTCTCTTTGCTTTTAATATGGCGATGGACGGTGAATACGGCGAATGGACGGAGAATGGCCATTCTCTTTGCTTTTAATATGGCGAATGGACGGTGAATACGGCCAATGGACGGAGAATGGCCATTCTCTTTGCTTTTAATACGACGAATGGACGGAGAATGGTACATTTAGGACGGAGAATGGACGGAGAATACGGCGAATGACCATTCTCTTTGCTTTTAATACGGCGAATGGACGGTGAATACGGCGAATGGACGGAGAATGGTACATTTAGGACGGAGAATGGACGGAGAATACGGCGAATGACCATTCTCTTTGCTTTTAATACGGCGAATGGACGGTGAATACGGCGAATGGACGGAGAATGGCCATTCACTTTGCTTTAACACGGAGAATGGCCATTCTCTTTGCTTTTAATACGGCGAATGGACGGAGAATGGTACATTTAGGACGGAGAATGGTACATTAAGGAAGCCGACAAAAGCTCGTTCTCTCAAATCTCTTCTTTGTGTAAATTAAATCCAAGGAGGACACAATCCCTAATTTTAGTTATTGCTTAGCAGAGTCTGCTTAGTTGTTGTAAAATTGTGGTGTTGCTTCTGTGGCACTTTCATCTTTAATCTCATGTTTTCTATGAATATGTGTTATGTTTGATTTTGATTTAGTAATCTTTCCGTATTTAGTTTTTTTGTTTCATCTAACAATTTAATATTTTTGTTATAAATCTACAGGGCATGGTGGTGCTGGAAGGAGAAACGGAGATGAAGAAGAAAAGAAGAAGTTCCGGTTCGCGGTAGACTTCGTCGAGTTCCTCAATCAAGCGGAATTAAACCTCTTATAGAGTTCCTTAATTGGAGTTGATCACGATAACCTTTTGTAATTTTCAAACGGATAGTAGAATCTTCCTCGAGCCCTCCTCAATCAAACGGCTAGTAGAATCTTCCTCGAGCTCTCCTTAATCAAACGGCTAGTAGATTGTTTGCTAGTCTCGAAATTTATTTGTCTTTCCATCTTCCTCACTTTTGTACTTCTCTCTTGCTAATATACAATAGTTTTCTTGTTTCATAGTACTATTATTCATTCTGAAATACATAGAATAGTTTTCTGAAATACAATAGTTTTCTTGTTCTCAAGATGTCTACTCGTGTGGGGGAAATGTAGAAGACGTAGAAGATTGGATGCCAAATCCAAATGAAACCTTCATTCCGCGTTTGTTGCGCAAGATTGAACAACATCTGTCGACGATTTCAGCTGATGTTGCAAAGATAAAAATTGAACAAATGAAGTTATCTCGGCGTTTGGATAATATGAAGAATCTCAAGCTTTGAAGGAGGCATCTTCATCTAGAGCATTTAATAATGTGAAGGTGGTTTCCGTTGAATCTTCTTCCGAAGAGGAGGACGTGGAGCTGCAGTCTCGTAGTAAAGCATTGGACCGATATCTCGCATTGGACGCTATAGAAGAAGAAGAAACTGACTTTAGCAGTCCTTCTAAAAGAATGCGTCGAAATTTACAGCCGGTCACACCATCCAAAATTTAATAAGGGGTTCAACCTCGAAGCCTAGCAATTGTACTAGTGTTTCTTCGAGATATTACGACTATATTTTTGCAGATGATAGACCTGACGAGTAATATATGAGTTTTGATTTAATTCCAACAGTTTTTTTCTCCTAATTTATTCGTTTCTTTCTTAGAGAAATAATATCATCTTGCAACAAAACCTATGTGTCTCGGTGGGAGATGAAGACCTTAGCTCCTTTAACGAGAATTACCAATGGGGTATGTATAGATAGTATATTTCTTCTTAGATGCCATCTATGTTTACTTCGATTCCATCGCTGACATTTTAATGTTTTATTCAGATTGTAAGTATTGTCTCTGCTCTTCTCACCGCGGAGGAACGGAAAAGAACCTCCAATAAAGCTAATGTATGGTTTTTACCAATATGTCGGTGAGTGAGCATTTTATTCTTCAATGCATATGCATTAACAATTTTATCGTTTGTTTGTCCTTCGTAATGTATTAATTGATGTGTATGTAGAAAGCAACGTTACCTCAATCCGTCAAAAGGCTCATGAAGTATGGAAGAAGTTTAAATACTTTGAGGATTACATGGGATCTTTAAGCACTTGTAAAGAGGTATTAATGTATTTATGTTTAATTATTAATCCTAATTTTCTGAAAATTTACTAATTTGTTTTACCTAATTATCCTGATTCAGATATACATACCCATTCATTTGGGCGAACACTATACTCTTGCAAGAGTTGTGTTTAAAAACAGGACTGTTGAAATTTGGGACTCACTTGCATCTAAAGATGATCCGATTCAAGCAGAACAGTTATAAAAGAAATAGTAAGCTCATATTTATCAATTTTATGAATTGGGTACAAGAATACGCATTATACCAATACATATTGTTTTCGGTAATTGTAGCTTTCAAATTTGGATATCTTTCTCGAAGAAGAGATTTTGAAGCTGAGAGATGCTAGGTTCAGCTTTTCTACTTTTGCAATAAAACGTCCTTCTTATTTCCCCGCCAAGGCAATTTAGTTGATTGTGGAATTTTTTTAATTGTATTCATGAAAGACCGATGTAGCCTGGACTACCGTTCTATCGATGTAAGTATGAAAATATGTCGTCAAAAACTTCAACTTTTAGAGCAATATTTTTGATGTTTGTTTGTTATATGCAGTTTGATGCGGAAAAGGAAAGACGCATAGTTGCTGAATGGATTACAACTTCAGAGCACAATGAAGAGCTAAAAAAGAAGTCCAATCTGGTTGAATATGGAAGACGATGATTTTTTTTCTTCTTTTATATTTAATGTATGGAAGCCCTAATGTATTATGTTCATTTGTTTTGTTGAGTTGTAATGACATTTTTGCCAAACGGCTTCAATTCTTTTTAATTAAGCAGAAAGGAGTATTTTGCCCTTCCATCGAATGACATTTTTGCCCTTCTAATTAATTCAAAACACCCCCGAACCCTTTATTAAAAAAAGAAAAGGGAAAAAGAAAACCGTTTCGGAGCCTCCTCTTCTTCCATACTCCACTCTGTACTCAAACCTAGATCATTCTCCTCCAAAATCTTCAAACCTTCCTCCCATTCGCAATATTCACACCATGTCGGCATCAGCGGCAGAATCATCACCGGCAGCATTACCAAATAGAGAAGATGCACCAGTTACAGAAAATCCAAAAGCGACAGACGGAGAACAACGGAAACCCTATTCTAAGAAAGTTGCAAAAAAGAAAAAGGAAAAAGTTGCTAAACAAAAAGAAGTGCAAGAAGAAGTGCAAACAGAAGGTATAACTTTGATTTTATGTTCGCAAATTCTGTATATATTTCAAGGAAAATGACATTCTCCGTCATAAAACGCATTTGAATGTTAAATTCTATTCGCCGTTTAATTTGGAACGGATAATGTCATTCTCCGTCTAACTTGAAACGGAGAATGCCGTTCCCAGTGTTAAAACCCAAAAGAATGGCCATTCTCCGACCTAATTTTGGTTTTTTTTTTTTTGCAGAAAGAAAATCTGTCAGGAATAAGGATTCAAGACTTTTCCGTTCTACCTTCAAGCCAATGCTAAATCTTATGGAGGAGGTCAATCGAGATGCTGGCCGTTTACCTGAGCCAGTTATTGGTTCCTTGAAGAATACCGGTTTCTGGAATTTTGTCGAGATTTTCTACCAAAACAGAGTCCACGTCTCCGAAATGGCCAAGGTAACGGAAGGGCTTGAGAATTTAATTGCAAGTTACACAGAAGAAGAGATGGCGTCGGGTGCTTTGAATTGAGCACCACTGTTAAAATCGCGCCAAGCGTCAAGGATATGGCAGTCATATTCGGTCTACCGCTGAATGAAGAAAGCGTTGATAATATTTCTTACAGAAGATTGATAAAGGAAAAACAACAGCAGCCCACACCACCAGCATCATTGAGCCTGTGCAGAGATCATTTCACAAGATTGCTGGCTAATACTAAGGGCAAACACTCAGAAGTCACGAATAAGGAAGAGACAAGTTCTTTGAATTGTTACGACGGCTTCGTGGCGGAGATAACGCTGTTAATCCAGATGATTTGGCCAAGCTAATAATCTTCCACTTGTGCCAAACTGTATTCTTCACAAAGTCTGGCGGTTCAAATTTGCCGTACAGATTCTTGGCCTTGGTAGACAGTGTGGACGTGATCAACAGTATATGCTGGCCAAGGTTAATCCTGGCATATGTAATGGATAGCTTAAAGAGGAGTAGAAGCAAACTGAACAGGGGGATTACTCAATGGCTTTCCACAAATTGGAAGGTTGCACAATATACTTCCTCTATTGGTTTGCAGAACATAGTAAATTTGTGGAAAGGAAGTTCGCCCCAATTCCTGATTACCCAAGATTTTTCACATGGAATGGGTACGATATCTCAAACTTCCTCAAGGCCGAATATCACAACAAAATGAGATCGAAGATGATATTGGAAGATCTGGTTATACCTGTTGGGGAAGAAGAAGGGCACAAAGAAGAGGAGCCACCTATAGAAGAAGTTGAAAAAGAGGGAGAGGAAGAACACCAAGAAGCAGGTGGGGATAATTTTGATGAACAACGGATAACACCGCATCATAAAATGGGCGCTGTGATGGACGACTCAGCAAAGGAATTGGAGGATTTGAGAAGACATCATTCTGATATTCTTGCGCAGAATGAAGAACTGAAAGAAAAGTTAAAAGAGATGGAGGCACAAGGAGCGCAGTTACGTGCAGCCAACTTTGATAATGCCATACTCAAAGAAAAGCTGAAAGTGCTCCAGGCAGAAGAAGAGCAACAACGTGCAGTCAACGTTGTGATGGAGGGCTCTGTGCATGAACTGGAGGATTTGAGAAGACATCATTCTGATATTCTTGCGCAGAATGAAGAACTCAAAGAAAAGTTGAAAGAGCTCGAGGCACAAGAATCACAACAACGTACAGTCAACGTTCTGATGGAGGGCTCTGTGCATGAACTGGAGGATTTGAGAAAGCAGAATTCTGTTCTTAAAGCGCAGAATGAAGAACTCAAAGAAAATTTAAAAGAGATGGAGGCACAAGGAGCGCAGTTACGTGCAGCCAACCTTGAGAACGAGAAACTCAAAGAAAAGCTGAAAGAGCTCGAGGCACAAGAATTACAACAACGTGCAGTCAACGTTCTGATGGAGGGCTCTGTGCATGAACTGGAGGATTTGAGAAAGCAGAATTCTGTTCTTAAATCAGATCTACATGCACAAGTAAAATCTTTTCTATTTCAAATTCCTGATTTGTAATCTTCCAGGAGAATGACTATTCTCCGTGTACTATAACACGGAGAATAGTCATTCTCCGTGTTATTTGGAACGGATAATTGCTATTCCATATCATGTCGATACTGGAAAGGTTATTCTCCGTGTAATTCCAAACAGAGAATTCTATTCTCCGTATTATATTATACGGAGAATGTCATTCTCCGAGTTAGGTTCACATCATACATTTCATTGTTGTTTGTTTTATTTCAGTGCGAACAACCAAACAACTCAGAGAAACAAATGAAAGGCTCGTTGAGGAGAAAAGGGAGCTTCAAAATAAAGTTGAATCATTTAAGATTGAAGCCAATGAAAAGGATTGCAAAATTAAAGATCTCGAAGCCATGGCTAAAGTACTTCAGAATGAGGAGTTACAAGCTGCTGCTGAACCTGCTGCTCCAAGAGAAGTCAGAAGAAGAGGAGGATCGGGGGGAAAGAGGTTAATTAAAAGCAATACAGTTGGAGAGGCTAATAAAAAGCGGAAGGTTAATGACGCTACAAAATCCCGAGAAGACGCCAAAATGGCTGAATTAAAGAAGAACCACGTCATACTAAGGGAATGCGATGAACTCTTACTTTGGAAACATGCGGATGAAGAGCTGAAGAAACAATACATCGACATCGTAATTCCCAGAAAGAATTCTCCAAAGTATGTATTCTGAACCCTTTTTTTCGTTCCTTTTTTCTAGACTTTTTTCACAATTATGTAATGAGAATCTATATTTATTAATTTAATGTAAACTAAATTTATGTGCAGTGATATGGTATACGAATTTTTTTCGGAAGAGGGTAAAAATGAAGTTTCAGTCCAGCTGTCGGCAGTAGACATGCAAGACATACTCAACTATGACGACATGGAGCATGGCATACTGGACATAATAATAAGAAAGATGAGAGAAATTCAAGGCAGTAAAAGGTGTGCCCCGTCTAGTTCGAAGAAGGTGCCATTGATCCAGAAAAAAAAGCCGGCGGCCCAATCACATAAGTGGTCTGCATTCATGTCGGCCCACACATTGGTAAGTATTCAAACAGAAAAATCCATATTCATGTGTACACCGATGAAAAATGACAGAAAAAAAATTACTCATGATATTGTGTATTGTTTTTGGGAAACAACAGACCGTCATTCAACGTGTCAATGAAGAAACCGCAAAACCCGGCGCCTGTGAAGACATCCAAAAAGTAGAAGACTTCGTCATGGGTTTGGAGGACGACATAGAGTTGTTATTGATCCCACTTTTTAATGCAACCATCAAACACTATACTCTGCTCACATTCAACTTTATCTCCTACGACTGGACACACTACAACTCCTTGTTGCAAACCACGTACGATACGTGCAAGGTGGATGCAGAATTAACGAAGAAAACCTTAGAGCCTATCGTCAGGAGAAAAGTTGATATGATGAGGGAGAGATGCCCGGCGAAGAAGGAGTATGAGAGCAAAGTGCTGAATTGTTCTCTAAATTGCCCACAACAACGGGCACCCAACTGCCTCTTGTACACGGCGTATTATATGAATAGGTTGACGAATCCTCCCTTCGAAATACCGGGAGGAAATGACAATGAAACTCACCAGAAGATGACAAAGATGAGGTTGGCATGGGCTAAGGAGTTGCTTTCAAGCAAATATGTAAATCGATCCTAGCAATGACATTGTAAAACAACAATGTAATTATGATGTAATTGGGCAAGGAACTTCTGTCTTTTATAAGCTCTACTTTTATAATATAATCATTTTTGAATTACATTTACATCGTCAAAACCACGAAAAGTTTGACTTTTATTTACATATGAAACAACTCGAACTCATGCGCCAAAAGGGCAGTGGGTTCCTTAGCCTCAGGAGTCTATCTCTTCGACATGTTCCTTGTTGAAGAAGGATGGCTTTGCACGGTGCTCTCCCTCAAAACAAAATTCCTTGAGGCAGTGGGTTCCTTTGCCTCAGTGAGTTCCTTTGCACGGAGGATGAACGATGAAGTGACTTGCCTCAAGGAGTCATGCTACGGTTCTTATGCTCTGACCATGCACGATCAATACCATCTACCACGCGGACACGAACTGAAAGACGACAGAGAACAACACTCCTTGACAGTTGAAGCTTTCAATTGAATTCCTTGAAGCAAAACACTTCATCGTGCATCGTCAGAGGAGTGTTGTTCTCAAGGAATTCAATTGAAAGCTTCAACTGTCAAGGAGTGTTGTTCTCTGTCGTCTTTTAGTTCGTGTCCGCGTCGTATTCATCGTGCATCGTCAGAGCATAGGAACCATTGCATGACTCCTTAAGGCAAGTCACTTCATCGTGCATCCTCCATGCAAAGGAACTCACTGAGGCAAAGGAACCCACTGCCTCAAGGAATTTTGTTTTGAGGGAGAGCACCGTGCAAAGCCATCCTTCTTCAACAAGGAACATGTCGAAGAGATAGACTCCTGAGGCTAAGGAACCCCCTGTCTCAAGGAATTTTGTTAACTTGTGGCAGAGCACCGTGCAAAGCCATACTTGTTCAACAAGGAACATGTCGAAGGGATAGACTCCTGGCTGGCGATTCGACAGAGCGTGGAACGATAATAAACTCCAAACTCATGCACATCTCAGTCTTCTGAAGGACTTCACCACCGTGCATCGTCGGACCAATGGAACACGTTGAAGAAATGAACTCCTGGCGGCAAAGGAACACCGTGCATAGTCCGAGCCAATCAACGTGCGGGCGCTTCGACAGAGCGTGGGTTGGCAATAAATCCAAACCCAGGCACATGTCAGTCTTCTGAAGGACTTCACCACCAAAGCTTCTTCGAACGAGGAGATCGACAACCAAGAGGAAAGAGTCTTGCCAAGGCGGAGGATCGGTAGAGTCCATCGCCACAAGAAAAGCTAAGTGAGATGAGAACAAACTCTCTCTACACTACTGGCATTTATAGGCATGGAACAACTCGGACTCATGCGCCAAAAAGACAGCCACTTCGAATTCTGCCCCTGCTCAATTAAAGCTAAGTAAGACTGGAACAATTAATTTCCATCAATACCAATGCCATTAATAGCAATGAATATACCCCTTCGAATTCTGCCAACTTTGATACCCCCTACTGTATCAAAGTTTTTTTTCTTGATATAGTAGGGGGTATCAAAGTTTGATACCCCCTATGTATGACATGTGTTGTAAGCATTTGGTTGTAACTTTAACATTATATCCCAACTTCCAATAAGGAATAGGAAGAGTCGGTTAGGAACGTGTATATATATTCATAGGGGTCCCCATTCATCTGAGTAGGTTGCACATTTAACATGGCTCCAAAAAGATCATCTGGTTGGGAACCATTGCCAGAGCCTTCTTCCAGTCGTCGCCGAACCCCTTCGCATGGAGCACCCTCTGCGCCGCCTCCGGCCCATGACTGGCTGGCAGCGGCTGCGAACTTTCTGACCGCCTGCGGGTTGTCACTGGAGGTCATCGCTCGACCTCTTCATCCGGCGCCAAACTTTGACCTGTTGCCGATCACTCCGGAGGAACGGGATTCTCTGGAGAAGAGGGAAGCGTTTCGCCGCCTGTGCCATAGGGCGGGTGTGTGCACCCTGCAGGACTTTGCGGAGATCCTCCGGGAGGCCAGTGAGGGCTAGACCCTTTTTTTTTCCGTGTTTTACAGTTTTTTGTCCTCCTTTTGTATACTTCTCTGGAGAATGTTCCGGCGAAGAAGTTGGGATTTAATGAAATATAATATTTTGTTAACTCAATTTGGTTTCGGCTACAATCAAACTTTTACAACCTTCTTACAACTTACACCCATTTGCTAACTATAGCATTGCTCTTTATAATTAACAAATCTTTTTACGTCAAATCAATATATCAGCGACGATATCCCCATCAATGACTTGTTACGTCATAGAATTGATTATGCTGCCAGCGTCAATCTTGCCGTCAAATCCATCTTAAATATGATTACAAAGTAAAATAGAGGACAACATTGATTGTTTCAATTTTACTCTTTTCAAGTACATAGTCTTCTTATTTTCAAAAATTTAATCAAATATTCGTAAAATGGAAATATTGAGTCTTAAACTTCATATTCTTAAATATGTTATCAAATTTTTTTAAATAAATATGTTTCCACCACGTTTTTTCTGCCAAATTTTTCAATAATTTATACGGAACACGTGGATATATACTAGTAATAATAGTAATAAATTTAATTTTGGAAAAGAATTTTTTAAAATTAAGGTATCAAAATCCCAAAGGATTATGTAGTAATTTCACCTGGATATATACTAGTAATAATAGTAATAAATTTAATTTTGGAAAGTAGTTTCTTAAATTTAATAGTAACAAATTCGACCGTCTTATACTAGTAATAATAGTAATAAATTTAATTTAAGACTCAAAACTATTCTAATTTTTTCCACTTCCCAAGGTCATATAAGACGGTCGAACTTTCCCTCTTCCTTCTCCCAAACCCTCTCCCAAACCCTCTTCTAATCAAAATGCTGCCGAAGAAACAACGACCGTCGCCGAAGGGGAAGGATCCACGAAGGGATGCGATACAGGCCCGAAGGGCAGAACTTGCAAGGGCGGCGAAAACCAAGATTATGGTCGCTAGGGCAGAGGCCGAAAGGGCAGCGGCGGAAGCAGCGGCGGCGGCAGCGACGATGAAAGCGGAGGCGGCAGCCGAGCCACGTGCAAAAAAGGCTAAAAACACTCATTGCTCGACAAAGACCAGAAAATCTATCTTCGATACAGAGTCGTCGGAAGACTCAACTTATGAAGATCGAAGGCGTACTCAAGCGAAGGCTAAGGTGGCAACGGATACAGAGTCATCAGCGTACTCTGTGGATTTTGAATCCTCATCAGAAGAGGAAAATGAAGAGGAAGAGCAATCATCAGATAAGTCCCAGGCTGGAGAGGAGGTAAAAAATTTAAAGACTCTAAAACTAAGAAGATATACATTAAATATTTCAAGAAAAAGGCTGTTATGCCTGAAAGATCAATTAAGATGGATGATGTCGAAGACGAAGCTTTCCTGGATATATTGAAATTCTATCAATTGGAGAAACTGAACAAATCCTGTCTTGAGAAAATCTCCCAAACAATAGTAAGAGAATTTTACTCAAATCTTCCGGCTGAAATTAAAGAAAAAGAAGAGGATCAACCACTGGTGTTTCTGAGAGGAAAACTGATTAGGGTAAATGCTACTGTCATCAACGAATTTTATGGATTTGATCCAGTTCCTGAGTTTGATATGAAAGATATTGATAATGTTTCCATGACGGATGCAATTCATGAGATTACAGGTGTTTCAATGGGTGCCAAGACCCCTCAAAATGTATACAAAGATCAATTAAAAACTTTGTATAAATTGTTGCATGCCTACGTATCTCAAACACTCAACCCTACTGGACATGAGTTTTCCATCCATCCCGAGAGAGTAAAATTTCTTTATTATATGGGGAAGAAAAAAAGGATGGATATAGGTTCCTACATGTTCAGTAGAATGATGCATCTCGTGGGAAAACCAACTGCAAGGACAGCTCTCCCTTTCGGAGGATTTGTATGCTCGATGGCTAATAAACATTCTGTCCCAAGCTTAGCAGGGGATGTTTATATTAAAAACAAAGGCCCCATGAGAAAACTAACCTTCACTCGAATGTTTGGAAAACGGACAGCAGCTGCAAGCAAACCATCAACATCTGGAAAACCATCAACTTATGGAATCAAAAACACTAAGGACAGGGTTGATGATCTATACAATTTTGTTGCTGCAAACTTTGAGAATGTCTTCAAAGAGATGAAGACTATATCCGACAACCAGAAATTGATTCTGGATAAGATTAACCAGATAGAGGTTGAATTTGCTGACCAAGAATAAGATTTTCCTTCCCTTGTGAAGAAGGTAAATGGGGCTAGCCCAAAATCTTATGTAAAAATACACACTGTGCACATTGACACTTTAATGCTAGCCATCACTTTGATACTTCTATTTATGTTTCTGGATGTCATTTCTAACTATAAAGTGAGTCAATACTGACTATAATTTTTCTTCATCCGTCCCTCAAGGTGTAGGTGAAGGATATTTTGAGAAAGAAGAAGTAGGAAAAAAAAAGAAACAAGAAGAAGAAGATGAAGATGGAGACGTCTATGAAGATTCATCTTTTGAGTTTTGAATGTCTCTTATTTCAATGTGGAAGTAATATTTGACTTGTAATATTGTTCTGAATATTTGTTGGTCATGGCGGACAAACTAAATTTTGTGTTTGAAATATTGTAAGATTAAACTTTTCGCTTGTACTCAGTGCATAGTTCGTAATTTGATTTGAAAATGTAATATGGTCTTGAATTTAGAGTAGGTCTGATATTTATTTGGATTATTGTATTGTGAATTATGCAGGTTCTATGTTGAATTACTAACGTGGATTGGACAGATTACTGTAACATGAATTATGCAGTTTATTGGACTTGGAATGAAGTATACTTAATTTGATTATGATTTTCTGGTTGAAGCGTTTATTTGGTTGGCAGTTGGCCTTGATAGATGATATTGATATTTTGGTGTATTCCTTTGATTTGCAGATGCCCATCACAGATTTCGTGAGTCCTGGGTGCATTGCTAGGGTTTAAAGGTGGCCACATTACGGATGCATTCCTGGGATCACTGAAACTTTATTTGATTGTAATGTGTTTTGCTTTCTGTAAAAAATTATTACATCGATGCCATCAGTATGAATTCGATGCCAGTGCATGTTCATCCCTTGTTATTGCTGAAGCAAAATTGTAATCATTCCTGTTCATCCCTTGTTATTGCGGAAACATAATTGTAATCCTGCATGTTCATCCTTTGTTATTGCCATCAGTACATCGATGCCATCAGTATGAAGTCGATGCCAGTGTAAGGCATAATGTAATGTAAGAAAAATTTTCTTTGATAGTAGGTTAATTATATTCAAACATTCGCAAGAAATTTTGTTCAGCCATACAGTGGAAGCTTGATAAAATGATATTCGGATTATCTTGAAAATGATTTAATATAAAATGAATGTACTATGGTAAATGATATTAAAAATACTGTAAATATTTGGTGAAAAAAATATGAGATACTTGAACATTTCCAGTCCTAAATGTACCATACTTTGTTAAAAGCACAGAGAGTGTCCGTTCTCCGTTTTCAAAGAACGGAGAATGGCCATTCTCCATGTTAAAGTAACGGAGAATGGCCATTCTCCTTGAGCATGGCCATTCTCCGTGTTAAAAACAAAGAGAACAGCCATTCTCCGTCCATTCGCCGTGTAGAAAGCAAAGAGAATGGCCATTCTCCGTACAATCGCCGTGTTAAAAGCAAAGAGAATGGCCATTCTCCGTCCATTCGCCGTGTTAAAAGCAAAGAGAATGGCCATTCTCCGTGTTAAAAGCAAAGAGAATGGCCGTTCACCGTCCAAATAAAATATTCTCTTCGAAAATATTATCATTAGAAAAGTAAAAAAAATTCGTCCGATCAATACAGATTTTTTTTAAAAATATGTGACAAGATGATCCGCCCGACCTCAGAAGCAGGTTTTCCTCAGTTCACAACCACCACCGTGACATGTAGCTTTATTAACAAAATATTAAATTATTAGATGAAAAATAAGATTTCTGACAATGGCATGGACAGTAAAATTAGAGCGGCGCCGCTAATACTTCTTGTTCGAGGAGGTTTCGACTATGTCCGACGGGAAGCGAACCGATTCTTCACGGCGCAGCTGGTACTCCTCGTTGTTCTAGGAGGGCTCGACGACGTTCGACGCGATCCGGACCGATTCTTATTTCCATCTTCATCTCTGTTTCTTTTTCCACCACAACCACCAACACCACCACCACGACGGCCTGTAACCAAAAAAAATATAATACGAAATATTAAATTGGATGGACTTTTGAGAGAGTAAATATGAATTAATTTAGGGTGTTCATTGAAAAAATTAAAGTGAAGAATGACCTGCTAAAGCAAGTTACCAACAGGTCAAAAGTCTAAATCAGCATTAAATGATGTTTCTACACTATTATTCAATCCGAACCATTGGATCAACATCCAACGGTCCAGATTTCGGATGTATCGATACATCCATTTCCAGCGGATGTATTGTAGAACGACCCTATATATATATATATATATATATATATATATATATATATATATATATATATATATATATATATGAAGTGTGTGTATATATATATATATATATATATATATATATATATATATATGAAGTGTATATATATATAGGGAAGTAAAGGAGATGAAGAAGATGAAACGCAGCAGCAGCAGCAGCTTGCTGCAGCAGTAGCAGCAGCAGCAGTAGCAGCAGCATCAGTAGCAGCAGCTACCTGCTGCCAGGAAACAGCCCCCCCCCCCCCCCCATTTGGCTTTAAGGCCTATAACCCCCCCCCCCCCCCCCCCCCCTTTCACCTAGTATATATATATATATATATATATATATATATATATATATATATATATATATATATATATATATATATATATATATATATATGGTTGGAATCGTAGAGAAGAGTAGAAAACGATTATGGAATGAGAAGTTAGAAAAGAATTAGAGGTTAGAAGAAAAGATTGAAAGAAGTTAGAAGAAAAGGGAAAAAGCTAGAATAGGAAAAGGAAAAAACCGAGTTAGAGGGCGAAACGGAGTTCGGAGTATCCGATTGAGTTGAAACTTGGCGTGGGGAATGAATACGTGATTTAGATTTTGCGGGTAGGCTTCCGGGTGAAATTCGGGGTCGTAGGGCGTCCGTATGGCGCCGTATCGGTGCATATCTTGAAATATTCAAGATTTTGACAACGGACCGTATCATGGACCGAATGTCCACGTAACCTAGGTATTTTGCTAGATATTATATGTATAGGCTAGTATCATACTATCCTAGGGAGATCGGGTCAAAATATCAAGCGTAGGTAGGCTAACTGGATAGTTGCCGAAGCTAGAATTTTACCCTTTTTAAGGGTAAAATAGGATATTGGCCTACGGCCAAGATATGAGTTTCGAAGTCCAAGATGGACTTGGATATGGGTTGTAGAGGTTGGTAATAGTTAGAAATAGTCGCCTAGACCTAGTCTTGACCCTGGTTGACCACGGTTCACTTTTTGGACCAAAAGTCAACTATGGGTCAACGCTTTACCCAAATTAGTCCCGATTTTCATTAGACTTGTGTAGTTGACCAAAAGTCAACTATTAGTCACCATTGACCTAGGGTTGACCATGGTTGACCAGAGTTGACCAGAGTTGACCAGTTGACCAAAAGTCAACTGTAGGCCAACTCTTGACCCCGTTTGACTTTCTTCGACTTATTTTGACCCGTGATGCCTGGTATGACCTAGGATTGGCTTGGTTAGGCTTAGATTGACTTGATATAACTTGATTTGACCTAGATTGACTTGACAGGACTTAGTGTGACTCAGTGAGACCTAGTTTGACCTAGATTGCATATCATTCATTGTAAATCATTCCTAAACTTGTTTAAACCTAAATTAACTTACAGTATCTCATATTTAGGTCTTCTGATACCGCTCTGAGCATTGATATACCATACAGCTCAGGACAGCAGGCGAGTATATTCACTGATAGTTTTCATTGTCTTGATATCTGCTATATCCGATTCAGTTGTAGTGTCTTACTTGATTCCTGACACGATGGTTCACGGACTAGTATATGTCGGATCCTGTCATGAGATGTTGTTCCCGGATTACTTGGTATATTGGTACATGACTCGACTTGTTACTTGTACTTGTATAGACATGGACTTGGGAGTGGGCTGATCACCTGCTTTTGAATCCCGTGTCATGACGTGTTATGTCCGGATCCTTTATACTATTCGGGGGATGGGGAGTTATTAGTGGTTGTGTGATCAAATTCCCACATTGTTTTACTGTATACATTGTTCATAGCTATACCCTCGCCTCACGACGGGTAAAGCCTGACCCTACATCGTTCATAGCTTTCCATGGTAACCGGCCTTACCGTTCTATTGTACTCATTGTTCATAGCCGGTCGGATGGAAAGCCTGATCATGTTTCCCAAGCCGATCACATAATGCTCTAATAATTCAAATCACATTTTATATTTACTTTATCTTATCGTGTATCCTGCTCTGTTCTACACAGTATTTTCTCACCATGCCATGATATACAGTTACTCACATGCTCTACTTGCCTTTACATTGTACCTTGATTGGAGACTAAGTTCTGCTCGGGAGAAGAGTTATAACCCCGGTCCTTGTTTGGTTTAAGGGTTGTAACTCGGCTTCCGAACGGTTCCCAAGTTTTTATATATCTTTGTCTTGTAGTTCATTATACTGTCTCTTATAGAATTTGTCAATTCACATGGAACTGCTGTTAGTGTTTGTACTTGCTCATTTTCCTGACAGGATACCGTTATAATATTTTACAGATGACTCTGAGACAGACTGCTCGACCTATTATGGGCTCGAGTCAGATGGAGTAGCCTTAGATCGTGGCCGTATAGTAGAGCCACTAGATTTTGTACTTCCAGAGTAGTGTAGGTTAGCTAGGTTTGACTGGACTGCGATCCAGCTAGCTTATCAGACTGTAGTTCTATATTCTATTTTGATACCCTATGATGTATATATCTGGGCTTGTATTGGACTCTGCACTTATTTTACTCTTTCATGTATCATATGTCTTTCCTCTGAGCTATCTACCCTAGTTTTATACTGTGATTGAGACTGTATTGTTATGTCACCTCCATTCGGAGAGTATATACTGTACAGGTACATTTTAACTATTAGTCGTAGGCATTTATAGACCCTATATACAGCGTTCTACCGCCGATACTGCGGCGTAGGCTGGACGTAACCGCGTGCTCGTGCCCCTCTTCAGGGTGCGGGTCGTGACAACATGGTATCTCAGGAATCACAAGAAATAAGTACATAATATATCTACTGAATATGTGTGTACAATATTTGAAATATAGCTAATTATGTGACCGGCTAGGGGTAAGCACATGAATGGTACGGCTTAGGACCCGCATGCACGATGCGGGGTCTAAGCTAAACACACCTGAGTTGTTTCTTGGGATTGGTCACATAGATAGTATATTTTCCCACCCCAGGTATAAGTAATAAGAACAAGGAAACATGAGCACCAGAAAGTACATGGCGTGTTGTAATGTGTCAATCAAGAAAGCACAGGATATAATGAAATGCACAAGACCATAGAATGTACTTGCCTTTGCTCTAGGAAGTACGGGTGAAGATCGAGAATAGGGAGAGATTAGTCTCTATGTCCTCCTGAGTAATATTTGGTACAAGTTGGTTAATAACTAATCAAGCTCTACATTGGTGTCTTGCAGTTGTAACATGCCCAACTACACTATGATATTGGGTTAAAGCCCAATAACCATCATTCAACTTCTACAACTATACTTATTACCATTAGTCAATTAATACTATAAAGTTACCAACATTTGGTTTGAAAAATAAATCCAAGGAATAACTACACATCATTTCTAGTCCCTTCATTTAGTCAAGACAATGTACACATAACTCAAGTTAATGGGAACTCAATTCCCAATCTATATGAATTTCAAATTACTATTCTATCCAATAATGATTACAACTCAGTTATACTGCAATGCCTTAGGTTAACTTGAACTTCATTCCAGGATTCAACTATTTAGATTAGGACATTGGTATAGGGTCTGAAATGTGCCATGAGAAGTAATGTCATGATGCATTAAATACCTCAGTTCTGAGATTACATTCTCAGGTTTAAATGAGAATCAAATCTCGTAACACGTAATGAATCTCAGGTTTAACTTAAGTTGAAACCATCAGAGCAATATCTACTCCTAAAATATATATAGTCTACTGTAAGGGTCAGGCCTATCATAAATCTGATTCCAATTTAAAACATTCAAAAATTTGATCAAGTTCCCCTTTAACACATAATGATACTCAGTCCCAAACTGGACTGATCTAATCAGTCCAGTAACTGTCATCCTTGAGTGTACCAGGACAATTGGTGATTGTCAAATTGTTGACAGTCAAAAAATAGGATCCTGAATCCAAATCAGTGACTAACCTGCCATGTCCCTCTCTTATTGCAAATACCCATCATCCAACAAGGGGTTGCACATGCAACTCAAGTGCAGGAAATGAAGTAACATATGTACCCAGTTTGGGACAGGGTGAACCATCATTCAATGAATTTTCAGCTCATTGCCTGAACAAAATGGTTGAATCTCAATTTACACAAAAAAGAGCCTGGTATGGGTCTCCATCGACAATTTTAACCGTTCGAAAATAATTCTCAGTTTGCACTGAGAATTCCATCTCATGACAGATAATAAATGGTTCAAAAATTCCCAGGTTAGCATTGATCTTCATTCTCAGATTTATCAGGATGTCCCATAGCAGGGTATGTGAATCCAAATCATGAATAGGAGCTCAAAACAGGAACCTAAGGTTCCAGGTTCAACTGAACTTCCCATACCCAGTTTCAATGAGAATCAATTCATGCTCAGAGTATCAAATTGAATGTACTGATATTGCTTGAACATTTACTCAAGTTCACCCCTGGTTCAACTGAGAACTAATCTCAGTTTTACTAAGACTGCTTCCTCGGTTGACTGAGATGAGAAGTTAAATGTTAAATGTGTCCAAGTTCTCAGGTTCCATTCGAATCAACAAAGAAATTTAGGAAACATATAGAATCATATATGTTCACAGGTTCTATATAATCAATCAGAGAACTTCAGGAAACCAAATAGAATCATATATGTTCACAGGTTCCAAATAATCAACAGAGAACTTCAAGAAACAATAGAATTATATATGGGATCACCAGTTCCAAATAATCAACAGAGAACTTCAGGAAACATATAGAATTATATATGTGATCACCAGTTCCAAATAATCAACAGAGAACTTCAGAAATCATATAGAATTATATATGTGATCACCAGTTCCAAATAATCAACAGAGAACTTCAGGAAACATATAGAATTATATATGTGATCACCAGTTCCAAATAATCAACAGAGAACTTCAGAAATCATATAGAATTATATATGTGATCACCAGTTCCAAATAATCAACAGAGAACTTCAGGAAACATATAGAATTATATATGTGATCACCAGTTCCATATAACAATATCAACCCAAATTATCATTCCAAAATAAACTTAGAGCAATAGGGAAATGGCACCACTGACAACCTGATACTCCAAATCCAAATTCCATTCACCAAACTTATTTGAAACTAGAGTTAAACAGAGCTAACCAAAATGATATCCCAAAATTTCTCCTGATACCATCTCTGCTGTGCACACAGATATAATTATGCATTCAAAATTTAATTAGAGAAGTAATTTGGAATTACCTTCAAAAGTTCACTAGATCAAGAGATTAGATACTCCACTCTGCTGATCCCAAACCAAATTGATTTTAAACTTCCTGGACCAATCGAAGGGAAATGGAAAATAAAGAAAATCATCATCCACACAATTTACAACAATTTAGAATGGATAATAACTCACCAAAAGTCGATTAAATCCATGAAACTGACCAATCAACACTCTGCGAAGGAATCCAGGTCAAACGATCTTCGCAGAATAGAGTTCCTACACAAATTGAATCATCCAAGGGAAAGGATCGGTCAAGGACTCGATCGAAGAATAGATCCGAACAAATTTCGAACTAGCCATGGGATCGAAACGCTTACTGTACTTTGGCCGCCGCTGCTGATCTCGATGAAGCTATAGAGCTTCCGGTTGCCGTCATGAAGAACACCGGAGACAGGATGATGTTGCGGCTATTGGAGGAACGGGAAGTCGTCGGGAAGAGAAGATTGGAATTAGGGTTAGGACTCGGGACTCGCCGAGGTTGGGAAGAATCCCAATTCTCGAACGTTTCAGAAAGAAATGGAGTGGAGAATACTCTCTCTCCTGCCACTCGATTTTTTTTATAAAATAGAAATGTGCATTTTGCACATTACCCCTCCCGCCAGGAATAATTGCAAAACGAACCCCCTTGCCTTTTCATTATTTCAGGAATTGCTTAAAAATCAGTTACGAATTCACATGGTGGGCCCAAAGTTGTTATAACAACTTTTCAAATTTGAAAAGTAGCCCAAAATTAATTCCCTCCGAAATATATCATCCAAAATTTATTATTTAAAAATTATTTATTATTTAAAGCTAATAATATCAATTTGTATAATTTTTAGAAATCGAATTTATTTATTTAATAAAAACCGGGAAGTGGAGTTACAGTACCCACTTCTCGTGCCCTTACTCTAGGGTGCGGATTGTGACACGTTTTTAGTGGTGGCCCACGCAGGTCGAGTTTATGTAGTGATATTCGAACTAGAGTATCACTACAGCCTGCGATAGGATTTGAGAGATAGGTTTAAACGGAGAGGTACTCAATCACAGTTAGGAAAATTCTGCTTTAAATCATGCCATCTACATATCGTACTGATTTGCCTTCTTTGAAATAAATTTTCCTCCTTTGATATATTGATTCATGCTCAGTATTGACTTCCTTGTTCGATCTGTCTTCAGGATGGTGGAGACACGATCACATCGCTCTGGTGTAGCAGTTGTTGTAGAGAGGACTGCCACCTCTCAGCCAGATCAACAGGGTCAGGAGGTTGCAGCTCCTGCCACCTCTACTCATATTGGGACTTCAGCAGCAGCAGCAAGGGGTATGCCTCCACCAGCTCGGGGGAAGGATCCAGTCATTCCAGAGATGCAGTTCCAGCAGCCGCCGCATACAGGACACGTGGATGGGGCACAAATGTTTGTCTACTTCCAACAGTTTATGGACCGGTAGCAGGCTCGACAGGACAGTGGCATGGAGTTGGCCCTTACGGCTGTCGTAGCTCGACCAGTGATCCAGCAATCGAGGACGCCGGGGATAGAGCAGTTCCAGAAGATGAGCCCCAGAGACTTCCTGGGGACATAGGGGATTTTATATGCCGACGAGTGGATCAAGCATATTGATGAGATCTTTCGCCTGGCCCGGATACCGGCAGATCTCCAGATAGAGACAGCGGCTAGCCGGATGCGAGATCTTGCTCGCACCTGGTATCAGTCAGACCCCAGGATGGGGGTAGCTTGACAGACTTAGGAGGAGTTCAAGGACTTCTTCAAGAAGAAGTTCTTTCCAGATTTGCTTTAGAGTCACAGTCTGAGAGCTTAGTTCAGGGGAGCCTGTCAGTGTAGGAGTACGCTGGGGAGTTCGGCCGCCCTCAGCAGATTCGTAGAGGGATTGAGCGAGACGGCGAAAGCCCAGAGGTTCCAGAAGGGTCTGGTCAAGGAAGTCAAGTCCTTGACCAAGGGCAACAGGGATGCTCCTTTTGAGGAGATTTTGACGGGAGCCTTATTGGCTGAGGATGACCTTGAGCTTAGGCTCAAGAGGTGGCGAGACCCGGTTGGGGGCAGCAGCAGCGGAGGCCACGTACAGTTTCAGCAGGTGCAGCATCATCCTAGATAACAGGACCGCAAGGTGCAGACTTGTGCTTACTGCAAGAGGGCAGGGCACGTTTGGGAGACTTGTTATAGGAGGCAGAAGGTTTGTCTGTTCTGTGGATCCGCTGCTCATCAGGTCAGGGATTGCCCTACTGTACCAATACCTGGCGGAGCACCGGGTCAGAGAGAGGGAGTTAGGCCACCTGTAGCGCAGTGCCATGCCCAGAGGGGTGGAGCTTTTGCTATGGCAATCGAGGAGACTGATGCTGCAGGTGACGGGTTAGCAGGTTTGACCTTCTTGTTC
Source organism: Iris pallida (assembly GCA_029216955.1). Taxonomy (NCBI): domain Eukaryota; kingdom Viridiplantae; phylum Streptophyta; class Magnoliopsida; order Asparagales; family Iridaceae; genus Iris; species Iris pallida. The sequence continues at coordinate 9,590,295 of JANAVB010010600.1, forward strand.
TTCCTCCCCACTTTCATGTGTGATTTTCATTAGTACCTGCCAGGATATGATTGTGATATACTAGATAGCGTAGTTACCCTGTTCGAGACTGTGGAATCACGACCAGTAGGACAGAGTTTTGTATATTATCTTGACCTTGTTTGATTTGGGGGTTTGACCTAGCAGGGGTACGATCATCTTAATTTTGAGGACGAAATTCTTCTAAGGGGGGTAGACTTGTAACACCCAGTTTTTCCAAATGAGGGTAATTTTGAATTTTTATAATTATAATCATTTAATAATGATATTTAAATCATATTGTAATTTTTGGTGATTTTTAATCAATTTAAAACTATTTAAAATGTTGATTGGTGATTTTGATGGTTAACTAGTTAAACCCTAGTTTTGTTAAGCCTAGAGACTAACCATGACCAAAGGAGCCTAGTCACGTGATTAGAATTTCATATTACCAATTTTTAGCCTAAGGGTATTTTGGTCATTTTGACAATTTTGTGAAATTGTAATTTATATTAATTAAATATTGTGCTAGTCTTTTAGTGAAGCCTTAACCTAGAAGTTAACCTAACCTAGATTAGTCATGAGGTTATAATTAAGGTTAGAACATTCCTACTAAGTGCCAAGGTTAGTAATATCTAGATATTATTAGGAAGGATATTTCCTTTTGAGATATTTGTGAAAAGAAGCCTTAACCCATATGAATGCTTGGAAATTGTTGGAGGAACCTCAACAACTCATCTAAAACCCTAAACCTACTTATTTCAACAACCACACAAGACCCCCCCATAAAGTCACATTAACAAAGCCTTAGCCTCTTTTACAAACCCTAGAAAAAGCCCTACTTTGTTCTTCCCTAAATTCCTCCCAATTAATCCAAATTGAGCCCAAATTGAGTCAAATCAATTGCATCATCATCCCCAACAGTAGAGGATACTTGTGGGTGCTTGCTAGCAAGGATCGAGGATGGTTGAACCGGAGAAAATCGAGGAAGACGTCGAATCGAGGCTCTTTACATTGAGTTTGAGCACTCAATAGGTAAAACCCTACAAACCCTAGTAAATTTTTGATTGCTTCCCATAAATGCATTCATTTAGGTTCCCCCTAGTTGTATCCCAAGTTTGGTATGAATCCGTGTCCATTTCGTGTCCGTATCAGACACGTATCGGTTTATTTAATTGGGTGTTCGATGAAATGCCACATAGAAATAGATTTTAGTATTTTGCAAAACTAATTATACATTTGTGTAGCCCTTGGCATGTTGATCATGATCTATCACACTGAGCACGTTTTAGATCCGTGTCCGTGTCCAAAATGGACACGAACACGCTGCACGACACTATCGTGCAGTGTCCTGCTGCTCGGGTGTCCTAGCGGACACGACACGGCGACTCAAGCCACGAAACTTGGTACACGTGTTGTCCTAATGACTGACATCCTACCCATAAATTTTCATGCGACCTCGATGTGTGTGCGCAAAGAAATCGCGTGTCCACGTGTTTTGCCCTGCACTGTGCACGCGTGTTTCGTGTCTTTGATACGGGGCTGTAGATTGGACACGACACGGTTTCGACAAGTTGCAGGGTGATGAAATTCTAGCCCTATCATGGGAGAACGTGTAAGCACAGGATCGACTCATCTCGAGCTTTGTGTCGTGTCCATTCGGACACGACATGGCCGCACGAGGCTGCCTGTTGCACATCACTAAAACACAGTATTCACGACTGTTTGACATGTCGTATCCACTCATTTGGACATGACACGACCTTTGGAGTACCCTTACACATACATGACACTACCTTGGTTTTCAATTTAACGTATTAATGTATTTCGAATATCGATTTTGGGTTCGAATGGGTATGAGCAAAATGTTACTGCTAGGACTGATACATGTTTCATTGATTGAGTTTTCTGAATTAAATTGCCATGTTCAATTCACTTACACCTGTGTTAGTTACTACAATGTGGAGTTTTTGATTGTATTAGAAAAATTGGGATTTCGAATTTGGGTTTTGAATGTTGAACTGTTTATGTCAACTGTCAATATCCCTGAAATTGATTCTATTTTTTAGGCCGATTTAGTGTTTAAATTGACAATGTTTGATTCATTTACAATGTTAGTTCACTGATTAGTTGATGACATCTAGGTGAGTGGATTTCGATTTGGGTTGGTTTGGATTGGACTGAAATATAACTGTCATTGAATTTTTCCTGAAAACCAAATTGTAGGAACTGCCATTTTTTCCCTAGAACTATAGTCTGGGATTAGTGCACCCATTCACTAAACTCTAATCATTGTATCCTGAGATTAACATTAATTCAGTTTTGGATTATGATTGTGTAAAGATTATGTTAGTTAGTTTTGGTTTTTAACCTGAAAACTGAACCTATAACCTGAGATTCAAAGGGTTGAGGGTGATATGTTGGGTTTTCAATGAATTTCCTACATGGTATTGGTACGAGGTTTTGGAGTTGTAATCTTTCACTGAATAGTAAACCTGAGATGGTTCAGGATCTCATAACCTGAGTTTAGGTTCAAGTTGCTAATGTATTGGCTTCAAAATTTAGATATTTATACATAATAATTCATGTCATTCAAAAACAGGTTTTTTTTCCTTTTGAACTGAAATGGAATTGAAATTAATATGTTAACTGTCATGTTAGATTCACATACAGTTAAGTTAATTCACTGTTTTCTTGAATTTCTGAAACCTGTGATGTATCCCTACATCTATGTATCACTCACACACATAGGTTACACACACATATGCTGATTGGGACCTAGGCTGAGAACACTACCCCTGCCTCACTATCTAATTCTGAGATATCACACACCCTTCATGTTAAGTAATACACACATACATACACGCACATTGCCCCATTCCTATACACACACAGGCCTTACTTGCCTATTTCATGTTTGGCACACACAAACTGACAGTTGATTGAGAACAGTTTCATTTTAATACACATTGCAAACACACAACCTTAGCCTATATGGGATTCGAGAGCGAAACCCTAGAAGGACACCGCCACCACCCCAGGGCCGACGTGGCGCGACCTGGACTGCCACGCGCGGCGTCGCAGGCCATCGGAAGCTGGCCACCCACCTGCGCGCGCGAGCGCGTGACAGGGGACAACGACAGCAGCTGTGGTGCGAAGAGGCCGAGTTCGCGATGGCTTTTCGTCGTGCTCGGTCGACCAATGGTCGAACCGTCTTCGCAGGTATTTTGACAACCTAACCATCTTTGTTTTGAATCAACTACCTCGATTCAATTTGCACTGCACGCTTCGCAAGACGAACCCAAAATTCCCGAAAAACCTGTCAAAACATGACAGAAAATCTATCCCAGATACCCCACTTTGAAGGCGATTTCTCGCCAAACCATGAACCAATTCGAAAATCTATTTAAAGGAAATTGTTGACAACCTATAGGGCTTCCAAACCCCGTTTGTAGATCCAAATTTCATCAATTGTGCCCTAAGAAAACAGAGTTTGAAATCAAGATAAAAACCAGTTTTTAAATATTAGAAATTTACGAAATCACTCCGATACCACGTCTGTCCCGCCATTCCGGGCGACGTGGTCGCGCACCAAAGACATCGAAAGCTGTGTAACAGCTTCGTGGTTGTGTGGGCTTTGACGGAATTCAAATTGGTCGCGTGTGCGCGACGAATTGATGCGTATCCGTCGAAATTTACCGTATCGTGCACGTTGCAAAAACTCCAATTACTTTGTGCACGCTCATCAGATCGAGACAAAACTTACGCCAACAAGACCGTATCGTTTTTCTGGTCCTGCATGCCAAGTTTGGTCCGATTCTGAGACAATGGATAAAATTACCGTTTTGTGGGCCCCACGGTTCCACTCAACGGACGATTTTGTGCACGGCCTGCCGGAATCCAACTCTGGACATACGGTTGGATTCGTATAGAAAAACTGGATCCGTAGACATATAGTTTGACGACTTTAGAGACCGTTGACTCTGGCACGCTTTTCGGTGCAAAGCGGGTCCAACGGCGGACATTATTTTTGCCCGAAATTACCGTTTTGCCCCTGTGTCCAGAATTGGACTTAAGAACAGGCAATCCTAGCTAATTTCACTATTCTGAGAATGTTGGTACTATTTATTTCAGCATCCGGAGACTTCTGCATGTGTTGACTGATTGTGGCATTGAGTGGTATGATATTTTGATTTCACCAGCTAAGGACCTCAGGCAAGTGCACTTTCTGATTGCTTTCCGATTCATAGTAGTCTTTTCATTTCATGTCTATACATATATCTTGCTGCTTGTTGACACGCTTGTCACACGGAGTTGTCGGGAGGAGAAATATCTTAGTAGGCATGTGGACTACCCAGAAAATATCCCAAGATGCCTATTCGTGAACAATAGCATCTGCACACGGCACGTGTAGATGCCGGATTTACCCCCTAGCTGTTCACATGTCGAAAAGGATATTTCACACCACCTAGATAGATGTATTTTATTAGTTTTTCCTTGTTTATTTCTCTCTCGTGCTATGTCATCAGTTTTCTTACAGCTTTCATATCTCATATGCTATCTTCATGTCTTGTTAATTCTATTATGTTTTGCATTACCGTCGGTTTGTGTACTTGTTCCAATCCTGACTGGATAACCAACATTTTTCAGGTTTAGTCGCGATCATTCTTAGCACTGGGAGAACTTGGGTATGCTGAAGACAGCCTAGAATTAGAAAGCATTGTTTCAGATTTATTAAATGTAAAATCTTGTATTTTTTTTAATTGTAAATGTTGTAATAACTTAGAAATGTGAATGAGCAGCAATTGTTTATTTCTTGAGCATTTATTTCTTGCGGGCTTGACAGCGTTCTACCGCCGACTCTGCGGCGTAGGCTGTCTTGGACACGTCTCGTATCCGAAAACCGGGTGCGGATCGTGACAGACTTCAAGGGTACCGAGGGTATCCTGTATGCGGATGACTGGTTTGAGGATGTCCAGCGGAGCCTGGAGTTAGCAGAGGTCCCGAAAGGGCTTTGGTGACGTCTGCAGCGAGTCAGTTTTTCGATATAGCCCTGACTTGGTTTCGTACGGATCCTCGTGCATCGGTGAGGGGTTTGACTTGGGAGAACTTAAGGCGGCTCTTTAAGGAGAAGTTCTACCCCGATGTGGCTTTGACAGCTTTGGAGGAACAGTTCGTCGGATGGGTGCAGGGGAACTCGTCGGTGGACGAGTATGCAGCGGAGTTCTTCCGTCTGAGTAGGTTTGCACCAGATCTGATTCAGAATGAGGGGTATAAGGCCCGTAAGTTTCGGAGGGGTCTTATTCATGCAGTTCATACTCGTACTTCTGGGCGACGCGATGCGACCTTCGAGCAGATCCTGATGGAGGCACAGATAGCAGAGAAGGACTTCGACCTCAAGCCGAAGAGGGGCAGCGATGTTCATGGAGCGAGCTCTAGTGCAGGGCTGACAAAGTACCCTCATTTCCAGCAGAGGCAGATTCAGCAGCAGCCTCAATTACAGTTTCAGCAGGCACCAGCGCGTGCCCAGCAGCACCAGGGACAGGGCCAGAGCAGACTACTCCGTGCGGCTTCTGTGGGAAGCCAGGGCACACTCGAGAGGCCTGTAGGAAGAGGTTGGACGTCTGTCTATACTGCGGGGCGCCCGACCACCTGCTGAGGGATTGTCATTTCGTGGAGTCCGAGGAGGCCAGGACTGAGTGCAGCAGGCTAGAGGACCAGCAGTTCAGCAGAGAGGCCCTCCACTTCAGACCTAGCAGCAGCACTTTGTACAGCACCATAGGGGAGCACCTGTGGGCAGAGTGTTCGCCTTGACAGCAGAGGAGGAGGCAGAGCCAGTGGATGATGTTATGGCAGGTTACGTTCTCCTTGATTCATTTCCTGCTTTTACCTTATTTAATTCCGGTGCCACTCATAGTTTTGTGTCTGTTTTCTTTGCTCTGAGACACAACATTATTGCTGAGTATATAGGTAGGACTTGCAAGATATTGACCGGGGAAGGCATCGTCCTGGTTAATAATATCTGCAAGGGGCGAAGAATTACTTTAGGAGGCCGGGAATTGAGCGCGTGCTTGCTCGTAATGCCCCTTCCGAGGTACGACGTGGTACTCAGAATGGATTGGTTGAGCATGCACCATGCTAGAATAGACTGTAGAGGAGGTAGGGTTCTGTTTAGGCCGCCGGAAGAGCCAAAGATTGTGTTTGCTAGGGAAGCAACTGAGCCGGGAGATGGGTTCTATGTAGCTTTGCTGGCGGGACAGGTATTGTCGCATCCATTGATAGCTGATTTTATGGATGTTTTTCCCGAGGAGTTGCCTGGGATGCCGCCAGATAGAGACGTTGAGTTCTCTATAGACTTAGTGCCGGATGCTGAGCCTATTTCACAGCACGTCTATAGGGTCAACAACAGCGAGTTGGCATAGCTGAAGAAGCAAGTCGACGAGCTACAGGACAAGGGATTCATCAGATCCAGTTCATCACCTTGGGGAGCGCCAGTTATGTTTATACCGAAAAAGGATGGTACGATACGCATGTGTATCGATTACAGGGCACTCAAAAACCTCACTATCAAGAACAAGTACCCGTTGCCGAGGATTGGTGACTTGTTCGATCAGTTGAGCAGCGCAAAGGTGTTTTCGAAGATAGACCTGAGGTCCGATTATCATCAGCTGAAGGTGAAACGGGAAGACGTTCCGAAGACGGCTTTTCAGACTCGGTATGGCCAGTACAAGTTTACTGTCATGCCATTCGGGTTGACCAACACTCCAGCAGTGTTCATGAACTTGATGAACAAGGTATTCCATCAGTACCTTGACAAGTTCGTGGTGGTCTTCATAGATAACATCTTGGTCTACTCGAAGATGCCGGAGGAGCACGAGGAGCATCTGAGGATTATGCTCGAGTGTCACGCCCCGATTCTGTCGAATCGATAGTCGTCCCCCGGGCGTGATGCCGTGCGAACCTAAGTTGCGATCGTAAAAGGCGTAGTTATAAGGTTATCCGAAACACAACATCAAATTAGAGTACGCAGAGAAATTGAATAACACATTTGAAATGGAAATAGACTTTTCATTGATAAGATAAACTTTACATAGACTTCTTTTTTTTACAATCATTGCCGCGCGGGCTACAACATGACTTTGACTTACAAAATGAACGCCGATGAGATAGTCGTTCCATACATTACATCCTTTTATACAAGCAAAAACCAATACATATTTCCACCTGCTATAGCGGGAAGTCGAGTCGCCATTCTGATTTTGGACTGATGTGCGGGTCTTCTTCAAAAGGAAATCCAGAAAACAAGCCTTCACACGGACAAGGCTTCAAAAGAGTTCACGCCGCCTTGAGCTTTAGTTGGCACGCCCTTCGTAGTTCGGGGTACCTGCGTGGAGAGCGAGGATCAGTACATTACACTTTGTACTGGTGCGTGGCTATTTAAGTTCCAAGCTCTCATTTGGTTGAAGAGTTTATATGACTTAGAGTATGAATGTTTCTAACCATCCTAATGGATTACAAACAAGTAATGACAAGCATAGTGAACTTTACGTTGAAACTTACCCCGGCGGACCGCGTCGCGCCTTATGAAACTTAACATGTTCTTCCCTTTCAATTGTTATCATTTTTCATACCAAGTGCATTATTTCGTGTGTTGGTCACTGACTCCCAGAGCCATTGTGGACTCCTCTTTGCTTTTGTTAGACGGGGTCCTTTCAGTGTGGGTAGCTAGCCCCGCTGCAAGTCCTCGCCTAATTCTTTTGTTTCCCAATGCCCGCAACGGTCCCGTGGCCTCGGGCTTGCCGTGCGGGGAAACGTTCACCTTGTCGACAAGTTGTCCATGACCGTGCAAAGACATGATTTTTGTTATTAAGACATAGCCTACATTTTCTTTGAAACTTGTTCATTCATTCGTGTCCGTGCCCTTGCATTTATCTTTTCTCTCACAACAACACTATCGATTTTGCCTAAGAAGGGGGTCGAGAAGAGAAGGGTCAGCCACTCACCTTGAGTTTACCTTGGCGAACAAACTTGTTGGTCGCGCTAGACGTCGCCTACGCGATTACCTGAAATCGTACAAGCAACCGATTAGAACACTGCATTAGTCAAGGAGTTCGATAAGAAATGCGAGTCATGAAAACCATCGAAAACATTCACGAAAACGCATTCAGAAAACAAAGCCAAAACCAACGCAAGCGGCGTGAAAAGCAGAGCAACGGGAGGTCTCTCCCGACTCAGCCGCAGAGTCAATCCTCGAGGCACAACCCGCTGAATATGGGACTTGGTTCCGAAGAAGACATTCCATAACGAAGAATGGGTCTTAATTCAACCGTTCCCGTTCGATCGACTCGGTCGATCCCGACCTATCGGTCCCGGCCGAATCGATAGCGACAGTGTTCCTTTCTCGCGCACCCTGCAGACAGAGTACGGGGCACGATATAGGGACGGGGCACTACACCATAACCAACTAAGAAAAAGTTTCATCCTCGAAACTTAAGAATAGAACCTACCTCTATGAAAATAGTGAAGGGAACTTTTCCCTCATCTCTGACTCGAGTTCCCACGTCGACTCTTCTGCCGCATGGTTCCTCCAGAGTACGCGGACGAGAGGGATCGTCCGATTTCGCAGTAGCTTATCCTTACGTTCCAATATTTGAACGGGCGCTTCAACGTAGGATAAGTCGGACTTTAGCTCCAGCTGGCCAAAATCCACCACGTGGCTAGGGTCGTGCACGTACTTCCGCAGTTGGGAGACGTGGAAGACATTGTGTACACCTTCAAGCGCCAGTTGTAGGGCAATTTTATAGGCTACTGGGGCGACCCGCTCAAGTATTTCAAATGGCCCAACAAATCTCGGACTCAGCTTCCCCTTCACGTCGAACCGAGTGACTCCACGCATGGGCGACACCTTCAGGAACACATGATCGCCTACTAGAAACTCGAGAGGGCGACGGTGAATGTCCGCATAGCTTTTCTGACGGCTCTGCGCGGTCTTTAATCTTTCCCGAATGAGTCGAACTTTCTGCACGGTCTGTTCCACCAGTTTCGGGCCGAGAATCTGCCGCTCTCCGACTTCGTCCCAGCAAATGGGTGATCGACACTTGCATCCGTACAATGCTTCATACGGTGCCATCTGAATGCTGGATTGGTAGCTATTGTTGTACGCAAATTCGGCCAGAGGTAGATGATTGTCCCAGCTTGATTAGAAGTCGATTGCGCAGAGGCGTAGCATGTCTTCGAGAATCTGATTGACGCGTTCCGTTTGGCCGTCGGTCTGTGGATGGTAAGCTGAGCTGAACTGCAACTTGGTACCCAATGCCGACTGAAGGCTACTCCAGAACCGCGACATGAACCGTGAATCCCGATCGGAGACGATGGATACTGGAACTCCGTGCAGCCGTACTATCTCATCAAGATATATCTGCGCCAGGCGATCAACGCTCCAAGTAACTTTGATGGTAATAAAATGCGCTGACTTGGTTAACCGATCGACGATGACCCAGATGGCATCATTTTCCCACGGCGTCTTCGGCAGACCAACAATGAAATCCATGCACACGTGCTCCCATTTTCATTCCGGAATCGCCAGATTCTGCATCTCCCCGCCCGGTCTCTGGTGCTCAGCTTTCATCTGCTGGCAGGCCATGCATTGCGACACGAAGAGTGCCACATCTCTTTTCATCCTGTGCCACCAGAAGTTTGTGCGGAGGTCCTTGTACATCTTTGTGCTACCCGGATGTAAGGTATATTTTGCATAGTGCGCCTCCGACAGTATCTCCTTTCTGAGTTCTGAATCGTCCGGAACACATAGTCGGCCATTCAATCGCAACAGGCCGGCCTTATCTTCCGCAAAGTCGGTCGCACTACCTGTCGAAATTCGCTCGCACATCTTCTTCAGGTACGGATCATCCTTCTGAGCGGCCATGATCTTTTCCAGCAAACTCGGCTCTAACTGTAGCTGCGCCAACCGCATATCCCTGAATCGAACCCGGAGATCGATGGCCATTTCTTCTAGATCTTGTAGTAGTCTGCGGTCGATGGATAGCGAGACAAGATATTTCCGACTCAGAGCGTCCGCCACCACATTTCCCTTGCCTGGAGTGTAGTCGATCGTCAAGTCATAGTCCTTGATTAGTTCGAGCCAGCGCCGCTGTCGCAAGTTCAGTTCCTTTTAGATGAAGAGATACTTGAGGCTCTTGTGGTCGGTATAGATCGCGCACACCACGCCATATAGATAGTGACGCCACAATTTCAATGCGAACACAATCGCCGCTAACTCCAAGTCGTGCGTAGGATAGTTCTTCTCGTGCGGCTTCAACTGTCTGGAGGCGAATGATATCACCTTGTTCCGCTGCATGAGCACACATCCCAAGCCCTGGCCTGAAGCATCGTTGAATATCTGAAAACCCTCTGGCCCATCCAGAAGTGCGAGTATAGGTGCCAAAATCAGCCGCTGTTTTAGCTCCTGGAATGAAGCTTCACAGTCATCCGACCACTCATACACGACTCCCTTTTGAGTGAGGCGAGTCAGTGGCGATGCAATCTTCGCGAAGTCTTTCACGAAGCGTCGATAGTATCCCGCCAAACCAAGAAAACTTCGAATCTCACTAGCCGACGCAGGCCGCTTCCAATCAGCAACGGCTTCTACTTTCTTCGGATCGACTGCAATGCCTTCGGACGAGATGATGTGACCAAGGAAGGATACGCTGCTGAGCCAAAATTCGCACTTACTCTGCTTCGCATATAGCTGGTTCTCTCGAAGTGTCTGGAGCACGGTCCGCAGATGTTCTGCATGCTGCGCCCTGTCTTTCGAGTAGACGAAAATGTCGTCAATAAAGACTACCACAAATTTATCAAGGAAGGGTCGAAACACCCGATTCATTAGGTCCATGAAGGCGGCAGGGGTGTTCGTCAGGCCGAATGGCATCACCAGGAACTCGTAGTGGCCGTACCGAGTGCGAAAGGCTGACTTTTGCACGTCGTCAGACTTGATCTTGAGTTGTTGATAGCCCGAGCGGAGATCAATCTTCGAAAATACCGAGGCGCCTTGCAGTTGATCGAATAAGTCGTCTATGCGGGGCAAAGGATACTTTTTTCGGATGGTGGCCTTGTTCAACTCTCGATAATCGACGCACAGACGCATGGACCCATCTTTTTTCTTTACGAACAACACGGGCGCTCCCCACGGTGAAACACTAGGCCGAATAAATCCTCTGTCGAGTAATTCTTGTAACTGGGTCTTGAGTTCCTTCAGCTCAGCGGGGGCCATTCTGTACGGGGCCTTTGAAATCGGTCGAGTATCGGGGAATGTATCGATGCTGAACTCGATCTCTTGGTCGGGGGGCATGCCGGGTAGCTCGTCCGGGAACACATCAGGGAATTCTGCCACAACGTCGATCTGACCTACGTTTGCACCATCCTGTCGCATGTCTCGGACGGACGCCAAGTAGCCTTCACACCCAGAATGCAGCATCCTCCGAGCAGAGATTGCCGAGATCAACATGCAGGTCGACGACGCCTCACCACACGAAAAGCAGAATTCAGGCACTCCTGGTATGCGAAAGGTGACCTTCTTTCTGGCGCAGTCTATGGTTGCGTTGCACGGCCCAAGCCAATCCATCCCAAGAATGATATCGAAGTCATTCATGTCTAGGACCATCACGTCCAGACCAATCTTTTGACCGCCGATACAGATAATCCCGTCGGTGCAGGCTGAATTAGTGAGTATTGGTGTGCCCGAAGGTGTACTCACGCTAAGGTCGAGGTCTAATGATACTAACGGAAATTTGTGCTCGGCGACAAAGTCCGCCGCTATGAAACTATGCGAAGCACCTGAATCAAATAATACGCGAGCAGGCACATTATTAAAACTAAGTATACCTGTCACGACTGTGTCTGATGCAAGCGCTTCATCCCGAGTCATGGCGTAGACGCGTCCTTGTGCATTCGGACGCCTGTCTTGATGGTTTGGTTGGGCAGGCGGAGTAGGTCGAGGCGCCTGCACTCGATTCTCCTGACGGTTCTGTTGGGGAGGGGCGTTGCGAGTCTGACGAAGGCTTGGACAATTTTGAGCCCTGTGACCAATCTGTCCGCAAGTGTAATATTCACGATTGCGAAAGAAACAATGGTCCTCACGGTGTCCCACTCGCCCACATCTGGTGCATCGAGGCATCGTTTTCTAACCCCGGTAGCCGCCGTTGTTTGGACGCTTTGACGCGTCGTTGTTGCCTCCCGTATGGCTAGGACGTTTGTGATTGGAGTGGCGCACAACGTCGTCAGCACTGGAAGGATGCAGGCTCTCAAGACGGAGAGCGTGATTCAGAGCCTCGCCCTTGGTCTTGTACTCCGGGACGTCGACATGTGCACCAATATATTGTCGCAGTCCCACTTCGAACCGTCGCACGTGGCACTCTTCAGTAGGCAGAAACGTACCAGCAAACTTGGACAATTTGTTGAACTCTGCGGCGTACTGCTGCACGGTCCTGTTCCCCTACTTCAATGACATGAATTCGTTTTCCTTTGCTTGGCGAACGGCAGACGGAAGGTACTCGAGTTCGAAGGCCTTGCGGAACGTGGCCCAAGAGATCGGCGCGGTAGTGTTGTCCGGTCGAATCGCTCGCTTGCGCACAGCCCACCAGTCGTGCGCGTTCAACCGTAGTTGAAGTTGTGTGCAGGCGACTTGCTTTGAATCTTCGATGTCGAGAAGCTCGAAGTGGTCTTCCAACTCCTCCAACCAGTCGATCTCCATGGAAGGGCCCTTGGTGCCGCTGAAGGAAGTGCGGCACGCCTTCTTGAATTCGGACACTTCAAAGTTGTACTTCTTCGGTGCCGCTGGTTGAAGCTCGGGCTCTGCCGTGTCGACTTCAATGGATGGGATCGTCGGCACGGTGGTAGTAGGTACGGTGACGGTAGGTGCCGTCGCAGAATTTCCGTTGGCCACAAACGTCTGGACGATCTGCTGCAGGGTATCCATCTGCTTTTGTTGAAGTTTGATGTGCGCGTCGAAGCGAGCTTCGAACTGGGTCTGTCGTTCCTCTACTCGTTGATGTCGGTTCTCGGACTGGTTCCGCTGCGCCTCCATCATGCGCAGCATCCTTTCGATGATATCGGTAGAAGGTCCGGCCTGCGGACGATGCGAGCTACTAGAGCCACTGGAAGCGCTCTGTTCTTGCTCGACCGTGGGTTCCGCCACTTCTGCGATACGAAGGCAACGCATCAGTCTCAAATTATTACGGACTCATTGTATGGAACAACTTATCTCATCGTTGCGTGGTCAAAGATTTGAAACTCTAGACGCGAGGCCAAAGGATGTAAAGCCGTGCTCTGATACCATTATGTCATGCCCCGATTCCGTCGAATCGATAGTCGTCCCCCGGGCGTGATGCCGTGCGAACCTAAGTTGCGATCGCACAAGACGTAGTTATAAGGTTATCCGAAACACAACATCAAATTAGAGTACGCAGAGAAATTGAATAACACATTTGAAATGGAAATAGACTTTTCATTGATAAGATAAACTTTACATAAACTTCTTTTTTTTACAATCATTGCCGCGCGGGCTACAACATGACTTCGACTTACAAAATGAACGCCGATGAGATAGTCGTTCCATACATTACATCCTTTTATACAAGCAAAAACCAATACATATTTTCACCTGCTATAGCAGGAAGTCGAGTCGCCATTCTGATTTTGGACTGATGTGCGGGTCTTCTTCAAAAGGAAATCCAGAAAACAAGCCTTCACAGGGACAAGGCTTCAAAAGAGTTCACGCAGCCTTGAGCTTTAGTTGGCACGCCCTTCGTAGTTCGGGGTACCTGCGTGGAGAGCGAGAATCAGTACATTACACTTTGTACTGGTGCGTGGCTATTTAAGTTCCAAGCTCCCATTTGGTTGAAGAGTTTATATGACTTAGAGTATGAATGTTTCTAACCATCCTAATGGATTACAAACAAGTAATGACAAGCATAGTGAACTTTACGTTGAAACTTACCCCGGCGGACCGCGTCGCGCCTTATGAAACTTACCATGTTCTTCCCTTTCAATTGTTATCATTTTTCATACCAAGTGCATTATTTCGTGTGTTGGTCACTGACTCCCAGAGCCATTGTGGACTCCTCTTTGCTTTTGTTAGACGGGGTCCTTTCAGCGTGGGTAGCTAGCCCCGCTGCAAGTCCTCGCCTAATTTTTTTTGTTTCCCAATGCCCGCAACGGTCCCGTGGCCTCGGGCTTGCCGTGCGGGAAAACGTTCACCTTGTCGACAAGTTGTCCATGACCGTGCAAAGACATGATTTTTGTTATTAAGATATAGCCTACATTTTCTTTGAAACTTGTTCATTCATTCGTGTCTGTGCCCTTGCATTTATCTTTTCTCTCGCAACAACACTATCGATTTTGCCTAAGAAGGGGGTCGAGAAGAGAAGGGTCAGCCACTCATCTTGAGTTTACCTTGGCGAGCGAACTTGTTGGTCGCGCTAGACGTCGCCTACGCGATTACCTAAAATTGCACAAGCAACCGATTAGAACACTGCATTATTCAAGGAGTTCGATAAGAAATGCGAGTCATGAAAACCATCGAAAATATTCACGAAAACGCATTCAGAAAACAAAGCCAAAACCAACGCAAGCGGCGTGAAAAGCAGAGCAACGGGAGGTCTCTCCCGACTCAGCCGCAGAGTCAATCCTCGAGGCGCAACCCGCTGAATATGGGACTTGGTTCCGAAGAAGACATTCCATAACGAGGAATGGGTCTTAATTCAACCGTTCCCGTTCGATCGACTCAGTCGATCCCGACCTATCGGTCCCGGCCGAATCGATAGCGACAGTGTTCCTTTCTCGCGTACCCCGTAGACAGAGTACGGGGCACGATGTAGGGACGGGGCACTACATCGAGACTCTGAGAAAGGAGAAGTTGTACAGGAAGCTTTCGAAGTGCGAGTTCTTCCTGGACCAGGTCGAGTTCTTGAGTCATGTTGTGACCGAGCACGGGATCTCAGTCGACCAGAAGAAGATTGTAGCGATAGAGTCTTGGTCTACACCCAGTTCAGTTGCCGAGATTCGGAGCTTTCTGGGTTTGGCTGGCTACTATCGGAAGGTCGTCCAGGACTTCTCGCAGATTGCAGAGCCGATGACTAGACTCACCAGAAAGGACGTGGAGTTCGTCTGGATTGAGGAGTGTCAGGCCGCCTTCGATGAGCTGAAGAAGAGGTTAACATCAGCTCCGATCTTGACATTACCGTCTGGGACTGGTGGTTTCTCGATCTACGGCGACGCTTCTGGCAGGGGTTTGGGTTGTATTCTTCAGCAGCACGGGAAGGTGACTGCCTATACATCTAGGCAGTTACGTCCTCATGAGAAGAACTACCCGACTCACGATCTGGAGTTGGCCGTTGTTATCTTTGCCTTGAAGTTATGAAAACACTACTTGTATGGAGAGCGGGTTAAGATATTCACTGATCACAAGAGCTTGAAGTACGTGTTCACTCAGAAGGAGATGAACATGCAGCAGAGACCTTGGCTCGAGCTGATAAAGGATTTCGATATCGCCTTACAGTACCATCCAAGAAAGGCTAACGTAGTTATAGATGCCTTGAGCAGGTATCGAGTAGCTATGTATCTGACGACAGATCGTCATCTTTTGGCTGACCTGGATAGTTTGGGAATCAAGGTGATTATTTCGGGCATAGAGGTACAGATGCAGGGCTTGCAGATTTAGTCTGAGTTGATGGACAGAGTCAGATCAACACAGTATGATGTTGTTTCCCTGAGGAGCATTAGGGAGCAGGTGCGTGCAGGGTTGCTCGATGATTTCTCTATTGCTGAAGATGGGTCGCTGTGGCACGGTACTAGACTGTGCGTTCCGAGTGGAGAGCTTCGGGAGGAGGTTCTTCAGGAATCACATCGCTCTCAGTACTCTATGCATCCTGGGGCCAACAAGATGTACAGAGATCTGAGGGAGCACATTTGGTGGTACGGCATGAAGCGCGAGGTAGCTCAGTTTGTATCTCGCTGCTTGGTATGTCAGCAGGTGAAGACCGAGAGGCAGAGGCCTGGTGGGTTGCTACTGCCACTACCCATTCCTGAGTGGAAGTGGAAGCACATCACCATGAACTTTGTGTTCGGACTTCCACGATATCCTGGAGAAAAGACGCGATTTGGGTCATAGTTGATAGATTGACCAAATCGGCCCACTTCTTGCCTTTCAAGGTAGGGTTGTCTACGGATAGGCTGGCAGAGTTGTACGTTCGTCAGATCGTACGATTGCATGGGGTTCCTGTGAGCATAGTTTCAGACCGGGATAGCCGTTTCACTTTCCACTTCTGAGGGAGTTTACAGACTAGCTTGGGCACCTCGCTCAAGTTTAGTACCGCTTATCATCCCCAAACAGACGGGCAGTCAGAGAGGACTATCTAGACTTTGTAGGATATGCTTTACACGTGTGTGCTTAATCTTGGGGGTTCTTGGGAGGACCATCTTCATCTGATAGAGTTTGCTTACAACAACAGCTATCAGGCCAGTATAGAGATGTCGCCATTCGAGGCTCTATACGGACGGAGATGCCGTACTCCCTTGTCATGGGACGATATTGGCGAGAGAGTACTGCTTGGACCGGAGATGGTAGTGGATGCAACTGAGAAGGTCAGGTTGATTAGAGACAGACTTCGGGTGGCTCAGGATAGGCAGCGGCATTGGACCGATAGCCACCGGAGACCGTTAGAGTTTGAGGTTAGTTTCAGTTCCTGTTTGTGATGCTTATGATTTTGTTTGTCCTGTGTACTGAGTTTGTTTTATGTCTAGGCTGGTGCTTTGGTATTCCTGAAGATTTCTCTGATACTGGGCACGATTCGCTTTGGCGGAGGCGGGAAGCTTAGTCCGCGCTATATTGGACCTTTCACTATCCTTGAGAGGGTCGGTGCAGTGGCCTATCGACTAGACTTGCCACCTACGCTAGAGGGGGTGCACAACGTGTTCCATGTGTCGCAGCTGAGACGGTACGTGGCAGACCCCAGCCATGTATTGGACCATTCAGCGATCGAGGTGGGGCCTACTCTTCACTATCCAGAGCAGCCAGTGGAGATTCTGGATCGTAGGAAAAAGGTGCTCCGGAACCATGTTATACCCTTGGTTCGTGTTGCATGGAGGCATCACTCTCCAGGTGAGTCTACCTGGGAGAGGGAGGACGACATGCAGGAGCGTTTCCTTTATCTCTTCGAGCCCTGAGGTAAAATTTTTATGTTTCTGCATGTAATTTCGGTGTATATTTGTTTTAATTTTGAGGACAAATTTTTTTAAGGTGGATAGAATTGTCACCTCCAGTTTTCATGAACAGAGATATTTTGGTAATTTTCCACCTTAGAATTATTTTTGAATTATTTATTTATTTATGATATTATTATGGGGTTATTTGAGTCGGGTTCGAATTTCAACTCAATCCGACTTGTATCGGAGACCCGGGGTAGATTTGACTCTAGTAGGACCCACACATTAGTTAGGCATAGCCCACATGATATTATTTTTAGTTAGTGGTTTAGACTAATTATTCATAGGTAGGTTTAGTTGGATTAGAGACTTAAACCATGACTAAAATAGCCTCAACCTAAACCCTTTTCCTAATTTTAATTAAATAGTTAAGTGGGGGCTTTTTAGTCATTGCAAATAGGGGGACACCTATGCACCTATGGCCGGCCACCTTAGGGGAGGATAGGATTGAACCTCTTGTCATTATCCATTCCATTTTCTTTTTCTTGTTCTTCCCCAAAATTTTGAGAAGAGTCTCCATCCATTCCACCATCAAATCAATCCCTTTCTCCATCCAAACTTCTTCATTTCTTCTCTACTCAAGCAAGGGAAGGAGCTAGCCAAGTTTAGGAGGTTTTGGAACTCGTTCGTGTCCATTTGGAGATCTCTACGTGTCAGTGTCATATCAGGATGAGTTTTCCTAGATTCGATCTACCGGAAGGTATAATCTCTTCTCTACATCATTTCTTCATGCATAAAGGATTATTTTGGAGCAGCAGTGTTACACACTGTTGTACAGTGTGTAGGGGATGGGGCGACAGCCCATAGATAACCAAATCCGCCCCCTTAGTTGGCTCTAATAGCCTTAGCAGCAGCAGCAGTGTTAAGCACTGCTGTGCAGTGTAGAGGGGAGAGGGGACAGCCCCTAGGCAGCCATGTACAGCCCCATTTCAGTCCCATTTAGCCCCTATATGAGTATGTGTATGTATGAGACTATATGAGTAGGTGTGAGCCCAATTGTTGACCTATAGGTATGAGCCTATATGTGTATATGTGACCTATATGTGAACCATATGTGAGCGAGTGAGTATTGTGTGTGTGAGTGTTTAGCTAGATGTTAGAATATTATAAGGATAAGGTAATGTTGAGATAACCAACATGTATCATAAGATGGGTTAGATGAGCTAGGTACTAGGGTTTTATGGTTGGTAATGTTTAGGTAGGCTAGTGTCTAGCTATCCTAGGAAGCCTAGGTTAGTATTCCAAGGATTAGAGTGGTTTACTTAGTATGTGCAAGGTATTGATATTTACCTTGTGAAGGATAAATGTAGGTAATTGCCTATAGCTAAGGTAAGTGGTTTAGGGTTTAAGATATGGTTAGGATTGGGTTCCCTTGGTTGGTAATGGTCAAAAATAGTGCTCCTAGATTAGTTTTGACTTCGGTTGACCATTTTGACCAAAAGTCAACAAAAGTCAACCGAGAGTCAAACTTAGCCTACAAGTGACTAGAATTGACCGTAACCAAACCAGAGTTGACCAGTTGACTGAAAGTCAACAGTTGGTCAGTTGGTCAACATTAGACTAGTTTGACCTAGAGTTGACTAGAGTTGACCAGGGTTGACCAGTTGACCAAAAGTCAACTGTAAGTCAATCTTTGATCCCGTTTAACCTAGTTTGACTTGGATTGACTCCTAGTGACCTAGTATGATCCAGTATGACCTAGTATAACCCAGTTTGACTCAGTTTGACCTAGTTTGACTTAGACTTGCATATTATGACTTAAATTAGTTTCCCTTTTATTATAAAACCCTGTTTGACTTATAGTATCTCATTTTAGGTCTGTGTTTACTCTGAGCGTCTGTTCACCTTATCAGCTCAGGACCACCGGCGAGTACATTCACTGATAGTTTTTATTGTCTTGATATATACTATATTCGATTCAGTTGTAGTGTCTTACATGATTCCCGACACGATGGTTCACGGACTAGTATACGTCGGATCCTGTCATGAGATATTATTCCAGAATTTTCTTGGTATATTGGTACGTGATATTTCGTGTTTCTTGTACTTATATAGACATCGATTTGGGAGTGGGCTGGCCCCTTGCTTTTGAATCCCGTGTCATGACGTACCATGTCCGGATCCGTGATACTATTCGGGGATGGGGGAATTATTAGGGGTTATGTGATCAAAGCCTCATGTCACTATTATGCTTGTGCCACTCTCACTTCACGTAGGGTGTAGCAGATTCCTCCGTGTGCTTGTTATCCAGGTTGGCCGGCATAACCCTTTTCAGAGATTTTCTTGTGATTATCGGGCCAAGTGGATAACATGTCATGTTACTTACCTAAAGCCGATCACATATCGCTCTAATAATTCAAGGCACATTTTATATTTATTTATCGTATCTTATATCCTGCTCAATTCTACTTTTAGTACTTTTCTTACCATGCTATGATATTCATTTACTCACATGTTTTACATGCCTTTATGATGTACCTTGATTGGAGACTAAGTTATGTTCGGGAGAAGGGTTACAACCCCGGTCCTTATTTGGTTTAAGGGTTATAACTCAGCTTCCGAATGGTTCCCAAGTCATCCTATATCTTTGTCTTGTATTTCATTATACTGTCTCTTATAGAATTTATCAATTCATATGGAACTGCTGTTGGTGTTTGTACTTGCTCATTTTCCTGACAGAATACCGTTGATATATTACAGATGACTCTAAGGCAGATTGCCCGACCTATTATGGGGTCGAGTTAGATGGAGTATACCAGGACCGTGGCCTGATAGTAGAGCCACTAGACTTTGCACACCCAGAGTAGTGTAGCTTAGTTAGGTTTGCCTAGACTGCGATCCAGCTAGTACTTTCAGACTGTAGTATTTTATATTATATTATGTGACTCTGTGATGTTGTGTATATCTCTGAGCTTGTGTTGGATCTTGAACTTATTTTCTATTTTTATCTATCATATTTCCTTTCCATGCTATCTACCTTAGTTTTATTTGTGATTGAGTGTATTGCTATGTCACCTCCATTCGGAGTGTATATACTGTACAGGTACCTTTATACTGTTTAGTCATAGTATTTACATACCTTATATACAGCATTCTACCGCCGATTCTGTGGCGTAGACTGGACGTAACCACGTGCTCGTGCCCCTAATTAGGGTGCGGGACGTGATACCTTCAGTTGGCCGTAGAACGGCTTATTTTCCACCACATAGAGGACGAGAGTATTCTTCCAGTATTCCGTCGTTTCCTGGATATCTTTATTGGTTATTTCAACCACCTTCGTCCCATTGATAACACTGGGCTCCACATATTGCAAATCCATCTCATCCTGCACCGGGGTAGGGCGACAAATATCCACCCATGATACAGGTTTCGCTCTGGGGCCCCCCGCTTCCGTCAACTTGCCCCTCGAACCCTCCAGATTAGGCTCATGTTCCCCTACTCTGGTATTCTCGGCTGTTTTTTCGCCACCACTTCTCATCTGTGAAGAATATCCTCCACTTCTTGGCTTTGATGGGGCTCCCCCTTCCTTCTTATCCCAGTTCGAGCCTGGCTCCTTCTGTTGTCGCTGATCTCCCAATCTTCTAACAACCTCCCGCGATCCTTGGTGAAGCCCCTAGACGGATTGGGTGTTGGCCAGCCCTTTTCCCCTTATCTCCACGGGCTTTGGCCTCCGACGACGTTCGACCGTCGTCCAGCCCCCTCCGGCCTCTCGAGCTCCCTCCGCTGCATTCGCCTCTTCCCGCAGCTGGCTGCCGACGGCCGTCGTGGTTTTAGGTCCTGGGTCGCCATGCTCTCTCCCAAACCCTAGCGCCATGTATTTTATATAATATTATATATATATATACTTTGTCAAATTAATACATTATAATATCATTACTTTATTATATTAATTATGAACGCCTCTATTAAAATTGACCTTGGTATAGGGTTGTGCGTTCTTTTCATCCTCCTAGCATGGTTATTAACACAATATTATTAGGTTCTCGACATCGTCGAGAGCTTCCAAGTACGTGGGCCCCACTGAAGCGATACTGAAGAAGATCCGAGCACTGGAGACATTAAAAGTGGGGACTCCATTCGGGAGTGTGTTATATGCATAGAAGAGTTCGAGACCGGAGACAAGTACCGAATTTTGCCATAGTGCATGCATCAAATCCACGTGGCCTGCATTGACTTGTGGCTAGCGTCGTCGACGACTTGTCCTATGTGCAGGCCTAGTGTAGTTCCGAAGAGTTTGGAGAACGAGAAGATTGGTTTGAAAAGAATTTTTATTTTTACTTTTAGTTGTTTCGATTATTAGTGAAGAACAACATCTTCTACTACATGCACCAAAAAAAAATTCCCCAACATCCCTACTAATATAATATGGCTTGGAAACAACTGAAATTAAAGTTTTTTGCAAATCTTTGATCAATAAAAAAATCAAAGAAAATACTTTAAAGACTATTTTTTTCCTTGTATTTATGCATAAAGGGAAAGACTTTCTTTTCTTCACATATATCTAACAAATTATAATTAAATATAAACACATTTATAACAAATTCTAATTAAATTTAACCACATATATAACAAATCCTTTTAAAATATTTAAACTGATTTCTAACAATATCAAAAGAAATTAAATTTACTAGTTATCAATAAAGAACATCCGCGTCATTGGTGACGTGGCGTGATTGTTTTTGTTATTAGTGATTCATTGCAAAGAAGGAAATTTTGTTGTATAAGTCTAACTTCTCAAGTTCTGATTATTAATTCTAATTTTAATGTGATTGATGCCAAATTTTGAACGTTATATGGCACAAGGTTTTCAAAAGGCAAAAGCAACTTTTGTGTTTTTGAAAGTTGTCAAAAACAAAATAGCTTATTAGATAACCTCGACGGAGCGCAGCCATTGTCACGCCCCGCTCCCGTAGGAGCGATCGTCCTTGCTAAGGCATGATGTCGCACGAGCCTAGATTGCGCTCGTGCAAGGCGGGTTCCATAATGGCCGATTACAGCGGCTGCGACAGGGTCGTCGCACAGAAGTCCCAAGCAGAGACATTGAACATGCAGCAAAAATTTAGAACAAAACACAACTCATTTAAACGAAGCTCTTTATTGATATGAAAACAAAAGTTACATTGGGACGTAAGGCCAAGATTACAATCATTCAAACTCACTCTTCTCACATTACAAGTCACTCAGCTCTCTCTCATCTCTCAAATAGAAGTCTTGAGCCAGCGGATGCTTCGGAAGGCGACGTCCATATATTATGTCCTGTATAAGTCTTGACTCCATGCGGCCGCACGTTTCGAATCACCAAGGAACTCCGTGCCTCGACACATCCAAGTGAGCTCCGCGCCACAAGCTTCTGCTTGTGCCTGTATATAAAAACTATGTGGGTGTCAGTACTCAACTGTACTGGTGGAATGAGCTCCTCGTCCACCAATACAAAACCAACACGTCACGTTAATTTACTTCGTGTCTAACATAGTCCCTTTATGATTGTCTTTCTACTCTTTCCTTAGGATCGGTTTTAGGACAGACGCCTTGGCCTATTTTGTGTCTCTAGACCATCTCGTGCTTGCAATGGCAACATTAACTTATACTTTGCCTCTAGACCCTTCTCGTGCCAACAATGTTAACCTATCAAGTCGTGTTTGCCCTTCGACATAAAATCAGAGACGCAACTACGCGATAGTACCCAATTTCTTGTGACCGTGCTACAAATCCTCAATACTGTGCCTCGCAACTCAATGTGACTTCACCATATCGCCGCCTCGCGGCCCTTGCTACTTTGATCACCAACTGACCCAATCAAGACTTCTGGACTAAGTGTCACTCGACCGACTTTGCCTTGCGGCATCTCCTGACTTAAACTCAAGACAACTCAATCATAACCATGCAACTTATATGCCGACAACATAATACTCGACGCCACATCTCGTGCCGAAGCACGTCGCCTACGTTGCAACCAATCTTAGGCCCAACATTATGTTCTAACTGTACACACACATTCAACTTAACTCAATCCAAAGGCACACATATGGATTTGCCGTCATGCCGACTCATCTATATGAATTTGGTCACTGGCTCCCAGAGCCATTGTGGACTCCCTTTTAGCTGAGTATAGGATGGACCGGTCAAAGCGGGTAGCTAGCCCCAATGAGCGTCCACCGAATACTTTGCCCCAGGCTCAGCTATCCCGCTCACATTCACCCTCCGTTTCCTCCTAGGCCGAAACGGTCCTGCTGTGGCCCCAGGTTATCGTCCGAGGAAACAAATTTACCTTGTCGACAAGTTGTCCATGACTATGCAAGATTCGACTCGAACTGACGTCTCACACAGTCAATCAATCTACTTCTAGTGTTACCATCTTTTTCAGGGCTATGTTCAATACTTATCACATTTGAGACCTTGCCTCGACGACCCAGTCGCGAGCATTCTTCTTTCTTGTCCTATCATTTCACTCAACTCAAGGACAACTATTTGAAGCACTTTCCAAACTCAATGAATCAACCGTGGCCCGTGCCTCAAAATACTAAGTTCGTGACATCGTGCAACCAACTTGAACTCTATGCGACACCACCGCCCAAGTCATACTCTATATGACGGGCCTTACGATCGTGAGACTATGTGGTTATACCCAGCCGTAGAACTCATAGGACCGTGCTTGCTACTACTCCCGATAGCTTAATATAACTTGCCTAACTTACTTTGCAACAACTTGATAGGCAAAGGCTACGTCAAGTCTTGCGTCGTGGGAACGTGCCATGCACGCGTTCGACTTGAACAACCAAGTTATTTGAGGTGCCTAGACTTATGCCGCAAGCCGTGCAATACAACTTAACCCGTCGGACGAGCGGAGGCTATGCCACGCCTTGGGCGATGAGATCGTGTGCATGCTTTATGAAGTAGTTGTGCGGGTAATGCCTACGAATTTGGATAACTCTTAGCTTTGCAGCAAATACCAACTTTTCCTTCTCCCAAGCCACGGGACGAAGGACCAAGTGTCATTTTCAAAGCACGCCGTGAACCAACTCTAAGCCAACCGTTTGACCTTTCCATATTCTAACTCAATTCGACCCTTCGGGATTACTCCCTTTAGCTATGTGGATTCATCCCTTTTATTACCAAGCCTACTTGTGCAAGTTGAAAATATGCAATTTATCATGTGAAGGCTAAGATGAGGCAAGTTCACTGAAACTACCCCACATGAGCGAGCGGTCGCCTCGACCGAGCGATGTCTTCAAGCAGCCGTTGCAAAGCTAAGTCCGAACGTCGTTGGCGTTCCTATTTCTCCGATTGACTGAGCGGGACGGTGCACTACAGCCACGAGATTCTCATCTCCGACCCCAGACCTCATCGTCGTCGTCGACGACGAAGAGCATGTTGTCGTGGGCCGCAAGGATATTGTCGGCTTCTGAGACACTCTCAGGACCACGGGAGGATCAGTTGGCGGTGGCAAGAGGCGACCTACGGGACCTCCCGTGCTGATGTAACTGTTGCCCCCTACGGGGCCTGATGTGGGGGGACAGAGGGTGGAGGAAGGGAGGCAAACCATGTGTGGGGCGGCGAAGGGGAAGGACCTGCCAACACCCAAGAAGATCTGCAGGGGCTAGACATGTTGGTGATATGGGAGCGGGCGACGGTGACGGTGAGTGTAGAGGGAGTCGATGCCAAGGAGAAGGGACCGGGATAGGTGTCGTTGTTGGCGAGGACCTCTTTGCCGACGGTAAGGAGAGGGTGGAGGCGACGGAGGAAAGGGTGTCCTCAAAAATTTTGACAGTCCTACCTATTGGAATGACTGTCAAAAAAATTTGACAGATCAACAAAAATTCTTAAAAATTAGAAGTGATGAAAACTTGCTTTTGCTTTTTGAAATTATTAAATACCAACTTTTCTTTTTCTCTCTCCCTCTACTCTTTTCTTCTCTCCCTCAACTATTTTCTTCTCTTCCTCAACCAACATTTCTAGATTAAAGAATTTAACCCCAAATTTTTTTCCAACCTACATTTTGTGAAGATTGTTGGTGAAATTTTTAGTAATAGTGTCATTGACTTCTCTCATTTATTGGTAAGTCATCGAATTAATATATGTTTAAAGTTTTTAACATGAATTTTACATATAAAAGTTGAAATATATGTGTTTAATATAGAAAAAATGAACATGAAGAACCTGGGTCATCAAATGTAGTAGACTCTCTTCCCGTTACGTCCGAATAACACATTGACGCTTCGGAAGCCCTCTTGGTAACTAAATTTTAACTTTTTATCGGGTGAAAGTCGGGTCTGTGACACAGAGGATTGCCACCACTCTAACAGTCCACATCTTAGGACAGGACTGTTGGAGAGGTGGCAGTCCTTCATATTGTAAGGACTGCCAAGCTTGTGGAAGTCCTAAATATTGTAAGGACTGCCTCACTCCCTACAGTCCTATTTATTTGCAGAAATTTTCACATTTGATTTGTGTAGTTGTTTAGTTTTATTAACTTTAAGTTCTATTGTAGGTCTTATCATCTTCCTATATTGCAGTACCTGCTCCAATTGCAGTCGATGTAGGCCATTTATTCTTGACCGATCTTTGGTTTGAATCAAACGACGGTGCGGTACATTGGTGCCGAAAAGTTGGACGAGAAAACAATATAGTTCTTGTGATAAACAGATCAGCCTGAAATTGCCCGGTACGACAAACCGTGACTGTTGGATGTGAAAGAGGTGGTGTGTTCAGAAGCCATAAGAAAGATATAGATATCCGAAGTAAAGTTCCCAAAAAAAATGTTGGAACGAGAAAATGTGGTTGTCCATTCATGATCCATATTAGAAACGAAGAAGAAGGGAAGTAGACAGTCGAAGTCAAGAATGGAATCCACAACCATGAGATTGCCGAAACACTATTGGGTCATCCGTATGTCGGACGGTTGAACAATACAGAGAAGAAGATAGTCGAAGACTTGTCCACTTCCGGAGTTGCACCAAGACAAATATATTCCGTCATACGACATGAAGATGAGAAGAACAAGTCTACAATGAAGTCAATATACAACGTCCTATCTACTTCGAACGCTATTCGGACGAAATCAAGAATGGCGTGTAAGAAGTGCTTAAGTTGCTTGCAGATAATCATTATATTGAGTTCCATAGAAGACATCCCCAGAGTAATGAAGTCATTTTACTTTTTTGGGCTCATCCTGATTGCACCAATCTGGCCAGGTCTTTTGCTGACATGTTAGTCCTTGATTGCACGTACAAGACCAATAAATTCAAGATGCCTCTCTTTCATGTTGTCGGGTTCACCTCTACTTGGAAAATATTTCTAGTTGCTTTTTGCTTCATAAAGAGTGAAAAACTTGAAGACTACACATGGGCGTTGGAGAAACTGAAAACACTTTACACCGGTCATAGAGAGTCATATGTTCTTGTTACCGACAAAGAGTATGCCCTAAGTAATGCTATTCGTATTATTTTTTCTCAAGCGGATACATTGCTATGCACTTTGCATGTCAATCGTAATATTCACTCCCAATGTAAGTTAAAGTTTCGGAAGGTGGATGGTAAAGTTGACATGCAAATTTTTGACGAATTCTACAATGACTAGAATTGTGTATGGCGAGCCTCTACGATTGCTAGTTACGACGCCGCATGGTTCTTGTTCAATCAAAAGTGGGAGGCGAAGGAGACGATATGCATTTCTTACATCAAAGATACATGGCTTGAACCGTACAAAGAACAATTCGTCTTAGCATGGACGAATGTGGTGAAGCATTACGACACGACAACTACCAACCGTGTCGAAGGAGCACACTCGGTATTGAAGAGACACCTAAGATCATCTCTCGGGAACTTTGTCTCGGTTTGGCAAGCTATACATCTATCGGTAAACCGGACGGTGAACGAAATTAAGGCATCATTTGAGATGAGCTTAAATATAGTCAAGCATGAGCATAAAAAGGAAACACTCTTAGATGCTTTATTGCGTGTGGTATCTCACAAGGCGTTGGCATTAATATTTGATGAGATTGATAGGTCAAAGTTTGTCGAGTTTGATCCCGAGGTTTGTGGGTGTGTACCTCGACAAACACTGGGCCTCCCTTGTGCACATCAGATTAATGAATATCGTCGTGAATCCATTCCTATTCCAGTAGATGCTGTCGATGAACATTGGAGGCAGTTGTCTATAATGCCCATGGTGAAGAGGGACGCTGATTTCTTATCTTTGCCACAAGTGAAACTTCTCCACGCAAGGTGGTGTGCCTCAGTAGGAGTGGAGCGAGAGTCCATTGAACTTAAAATCCAAGAAATTGCATGCCCGGTGACTACTAGAATGTATGAGTCGTCCGTTGTTTTCAATCCTAAAGACAGGCCTCAAACCAGATTGACTAATTCATAGAAGAGAAGGCTAGAGTCAACTAAGAGAGATCCATCATCCTTTGAGCATGTTGAACGAAGCTTACAGCAACCTCCGCCTGCACGGATGGACAAGCTTGTCATTCGCCTGAAAATAGAGAAAATGGACCTCCCAAGAGAAGATACTGTCGCAAGCCAAACACTGAGTTTGTATATTGACAAATTTCAACCTGAGATTTGCAGTTACATTTGGTCTATTGTCGATGTCCCAGGTGATAGCCATTGCGGATTACATGTGCTTGTAAGACATCTTGGTTATTCTGACAAAGATGGATGGAGACAGGTGAGGCAGGAGCTGTACGAGGAGTTAGAGACTCGTCTTCCATTCTACTCCCGCATCCTAAGTGAAGAAACAGTTACAAGTTTGTTGTTAAGTATCCCTTGCACCGACAGTGTGACCGGGGAAAACCACTACATATATGTCCCGTATGCCGGTTATTTATTTGCTAATAAGTACAGGATACCTGTTGTACTTATCTTGTCGGGTATTAGCAATACATTATTTCCGATGTGCGCTCCTCCGGCGGAGCACGGACATTTTGACCTATGTACTATAGGTCAAATCGGGAAACACTTGTCATACTAAAGATGATCGATCATTCTCCGATTCCTCCACCTTCAACAGTTTGGTACAAAAAAGCACCGGTCGAAGCCATCGCCTGGACCACACCTTTCGTTGAACAAATCAACCATTGTAAGAAGTTGTTGAAGATTGAAGAGCCAGAAGGCTTACCTGTTGGCCACTACGACGTCGAAATCGACTGAGTATGGATATATTTACAGTTTGGCATTTTGTATTTGGAGGACCACTTTTGTATACAGCAAATTATGAAGTATGAAGTCCAGTATATATTTTTCATTTTTACATGTGTGCTATCTGTGTTATATGTGTTTACCTTTTTCTATCTGTGTTATATGTGTTTACCTGTGTGCAAGATTTATGAAAGTATCTGTGTCAAAATGTATCAATTTGTTAAAGTATCAGAGTTTGTATCAGGACTGTCAGCCCCCAGGCAGTCCTACACTAATGTAGGACTGCTCATACAAACTCTCTTTACAGAGAGTTTGTATCAGGACTGCCAGCCCCCTGGCAGTCCTACTGACAGTCCTAAATGAAACTCTCTGTGAATCTCTTCACAGAGAGTTTGTATCAGGACTGCCAGCCTCCTGGCAGTCCTACACTAATGTAGGACTGCCAGGGTGTTGGCAGTCCTAAATAAAACTCTCTGTGAAGAGAGTTTGTAAAGAGTTTGACATACAAACTCTCTTCACAGAAAGTTTGTATCAGGACTGCCAGCCCCCTGGCAGTCCTGCACTAATGTAGGACTGCCAGGGTGCTGGCAGTCCTGTGAAGAGAGTTTGACACACACAAACTCTCCAAATTACGACAACCAAATAAAAATAACATGTACACATCAAAATAAGATCCAAATAACAACAATATATCTACTATTACATATCCAAATTACGACAATCAACTTACATCCAAAACAACAACATACCCAACTTACATCCAAAATAAGATCCTAATTACGACAATCAAGTTTCCAAATAACAACAATCATATCCAAATTACATCCAAATAAAAAATGATTTAAACATCCAACTACATATCATGTCGAACCTTCGTAACCGCCTCCATATTATGCATAAAGGGGAACTTGACCTCGTCGTCGATGCGCTCCATTTCGGTGGCGGTTGCGACACGGTCCTCGCTTTGGCAACCTCCCCGGAGTTATTTGGCCAATTCCTTCACCCTTTTAGACTGTAAATGAAAGTATCAGTGAATTAAGTCTACAAACATGGAAATCTTAGGATGACTACAAATACGGAACTCACCATCTTCACCAATGAAGCATAAAAGATATTTTTTGAAGGAAGACGTCCCAGAGCTCAGAGCTCCCACGGCCACGGGACCCGGTTTTGTAGGGTTCGACAACTTAGGATGTCCGATCCCCAGGAAGTACGACTTGTAGTCCTCGCTGCAGTCGGCCATCTCCTTGACCGGTTGTCTTTCATCTTCTCCAAGCACATGTCGTTGCCACTCGGAGTAGAAGTCGGTCACCCAGTCGAATTTCGCCAGTTTGTAATTCAAAAGTTGGGTCCCGCGCGGAGGCTCCAACATCCTTAGTGTGCGCTTCGGCACAGTTTGCACGAAGCCAAACTGACGAAGTACTCGATCCAGTATGTACGGCTCCGTGATTTCATAGCATGTGATCATGCCATAAAATAAAGCGACTGGTTCCACATAGCGATTCTTCTCGCGTAAATCCCGGTATGGATGCCAAAATATATGTAGAAAAAAGTTTACAGCAAAACAAATTAACATAAAATAGTTAACAACAAAACAAATTAACATGAAAAAGTAAGTCAAAATTTGGTACCTCTTCTGGCACCAAATTATCTAATAGTTCACGAATGGAAGCCAGTGTTCGAGAATTTTTTGTTTTTCCAGCTGTGTTGGCCTCCATCGACACAGTCTAGGAAGGTGGTCGTCATACCCTAGGTTCAGCTCACCCCGCCTGAGCATCGGAAAGTGCTCGTATGTCCATGCCTATACAATTTATAAATGAATAGTCAAAAATTAAACAACAAAATTTCGTATACGAGATTAAATTGTTAGAAGTTTTCGTACGTGGAGCAGAGTCTGGCATCCGGCAATTGTCTTAGTCCCGACACGGGATGCAATACCAAGCTCGCGGTAAAGATTGGCTAGTATACCGCTTCCCCAGGATATGTTAATGACGTCATCCACTTTAGATAAATTAAGAATGTACCTAGCATGTATCGAGGTTCCGGACTTGTCCGGAATGCCGACCGATCCTATGACGAAGAGGATGTACGCACGGGCCACCATGTCAACAGTCTCATCATCATCCTCGTCCTCCATCTCCATGAAGTTCACTACCAAAAATGACAGAGGAATTCCGTAGGACTTCTTGAAGCCGGGCAGGGTTGTAAAACTGGTAGCCTCAACTCCAAGGTGATCTGAGACAAATTTTACGATCTTCTTGTACCATTTAATTGATTTCTCATTGTTGTACATTTCCATGGTCATGACGCGCCCGGTAACTGGCAGGTCCAGTATCTGAGGGACGTCGTCAAGTGTAATAGTCAACTCCCCTGCTGGGAGATGAAATATGTTGGTCTCCGGATGTCATCTCTCCACAAAGGCGAATATGAGGGCACTGTCCATTGTCATATAGACGTATTGAGCCAAATTGTACAAGCCGCTCAGTATGACCTTGCTCTGGACGGCCTCCAATAAGCTGTCAAACCGCCAGACCACGGTTTTCTTCCCGTGGCTCACAGCCCTAAGCATACGATATGTCCTCTGTATGTCGGACAACAAAAAAATAGTATAATAAATGGGAGCCCTAAACATAACAATTATATATATATATATATATATATATATATATATATATATATATATATATATATATATATATATATATATATATAGTATAATAAATGGAAGATTACAAACTTATACATACCGGGTTCTTCCATATTTTATAAGCAATGTGGTTCTCAAACGAAGCCAACATTGAGCAACCTGGCGGACGGACAGGCTCTTGAGAAGGACCGGGCTCCTAGGAAGGACCAAAACCGTCACGTGATAGAAGTCGCCCAATAGGCACGTCGTCGTCATCTTCGGAAGAAGACAGAGGACTAGGAGGAGCTCGTTGCTTCGACCGAGCAGGGGGAGCCGGTGGCTGCGTCGGAGACCGGCCAGTCGCTCCAGTGACTTCCCTTTCTAGAGCCGGTTCGGAGATTCTAATCGGTCTCTCGAGAGGACGTCCCTCAGTACGTTCCTTGCGCCTTGACATGGTGGACCGTATTCTCTTGGGAGCGGCCAGAGGGCTGCAGGACAACATACAGTTATTAAATAATAGAAACGAAAATAGACAATAGAAAAACATAATGTTAAGAAGTCCTAATGTCACCCCAGGCTTGAATTAGGACAACATATTTGCTAACAACCCTGCCCTAATATTAGATTGAATCAGGACTGCCAGGATTGTGGTAGTCCTACTGTAAAGTAGGACTGCCAGACTCCCTGCAGTCCACTTGTGAAAGAGGACTGCAGGGAGTCTGGCAGTCCTACTTTACAGTAGGACTGCCACGACCCTGGCAGTCCTAATTTTGTCACCCTCGACTGTAGCAGACACGATCGTTTGTCGTGTTCTAAGATTAGGGTTTCAAGTAATGTGTGCGAATTATCATGTTCGAAAAATTCATTCATGAGCCCTAAAGTGATTCTAAACCTAATTTATCAAAACTTTTTCGAGAATTAACAAAGAAACTTTGAATTTGAAAAAAAAAATTAGAAAAATCTAGAAGAAACTAGGGAAGAACATACCTAGACTCCGATGATGGTTTCGACTTTCATGTCCTCTTAGAATGGAGTGGTGGAGAAAAGAGTGGTAGAAAATTTTAAAATGGAGTGGTGGAGGAGTGGTGGAGAAGAGAGTGGGATTTTAGGGCTTGGGAGATATTTTGGAAAAGAGAGAAAGAAAATGAGAAAATGAAATGAAAATGAGGATTTGGGAGATTGGGCTAGCCCCAAGCAACTTGTGGGCAGCCCCAGCAAAAGTTCCACCTTCTTGGGCAGCCCCCAAGTAAGGGCTACCCCCAAATAAGTGGTAGTGCCCTTAGAAAAAGCCTTAAACAATACCTCCAATTTGTATCCCCTTTTTTCTTGCTTCTCAATTCTATACAAAGATCGCATGAATGTTTGCACCAGAAATGTTTCACACAATATGTAACCAAAAAAAAAAAAAAAACTACCACCACATTATGCCTACATATTTAACTACAAAATAGAAAATATCGAGTAGTCCGGGTCACTAAAATGAGGATGTTTTGGATGCAAACTCGTACATACTGTTCATTGATACTCGAACACATTTAACAACCAAACAAGTATACAAAATGATTCATATGTTTGGATTCAGTGCATATATTATGACTAAACTAATTTACAAAATAAAAGAAAGAAAGGCATGATCCAAGCCATCCAGTCATCTGATTATGTTCATATTTGTGCTAAAACTCATCAGTTCTTCTCTAAAATCATACTGCCAAGTACACCTATTTCCTCTGCAACTTGGTCTTTCCTCGTCTCCTGTAGGTAAGCGGATGAACCTGCAACTGAATAAAGAGCATTACGTTAGAATGATGGCTTGAAACACCATTGACATTTAAAAACATTGTAGAATACAGCACACCTTGTACTGTAAACAAAAACTTCAACCAATGCAAGAACGATGACATACCAATATTCAGTAAGGCGCTCTTTTAGATGCAAATCCCTTGAATTTGTTTCCAGTTTGGCTTGGGACACAAATCTCGTTATTTGGTTAGAGATCCTCAACAGGATATACGTTTGGTCCATCCAGGTTAAAGAACGGTTTGATTACCACTAACCAAAGTTGATAGAGAACAAAAATGCACTCGGCTTAGTGACAGTTGGTAGAGAACTAAAACAAGACAATCATCTTCTAAAAGACCTGCCAAAAAACCCTCTTCACCTTCTCATGAAACCCTCTTCCCAGAGGTGTAGCTTGAGCAGGCGATTAAAATGATGGTTGGAAAGACGTGGTGGGTTGTAGGACGAAGAAGACATCATTAAAAGAAAGGGCAAAATGGCGAGAACCATTGCTACCATGCAGGTTAACAGGATTCTGTTAGCGCATGTAATGACTAATCATCATCATCCAAACATTCTTCCATCATAATGGGGTCGGCTATATATATATAGCATAAGAAAACTCCAAACAAGATTTGACAAAGTTTTATGACCGGTTGTCGACTAGACAATCAATTCTCTATGTCGGTGTCAAATTCGTAACCAAGATGATTATAAGCATCAGAGAATCATGTCATAAAACTTAGGTGGTTACTTGAGGCTTATGATTTCACATTGGTTCCATACGCATTGAGTTTTGTAGCTCACGGAGACTCGCCTTATCCATATGTGCAACAAGAGAATTTATAATAAATCATCCATCCTTTCACCTCCGAGAGTTCCTTCAACCCTTGTTGTTGTCAAAATAACAACACCCAAGAGAGAAAAGTGTAAACACAAAAAGATATGTGGTGAATTTTCTCCCCCTTAACTGAGAGCTCTCCGTTCATTATATATAATGTCTACAATACTTACAACAATCTAGATCCACCAAATCAGGGATTAGTACAACAGAATATATACAACTATCATATTTCCCAATTTAGGATCGGTTACAATGGAATAAAGGTTATCCCATCTATGTATGGTATGTACAAAATAATTGCTGAAATCTGGTTAATGTGAACATGGCTACATCTTGCTGATTGTGTTGACACCCACCCCCACCCCCTCCCCCTCAAATTGATGTGGGGGAGTCAAAAAGCATCAACTTGTTGATGAAGAACCGGTGTCGAACATGAGCCGTGTTCTAAATTGTGGCCTAAGCGCTAGGCGGCCGCACCGAAAAACCCCTAGGCGGCCTGCCTAGGCGCTAGGCGGGCCTAGGCGGCTGTTCGGTTTTGAAATTTCAAAAAAAAAGACCTTTGTCAGGATTTGGCGGCAGTGTTGCACTGGTTGTAGTGCGGTGGCGGTTGTGGTGCTGGCGGTGACGGTGTTGCACTGGTGGCGGTGGCGGTGCTAGCGTGGTGGTGGTGTTGCAGTGATGGCGGTGCGGCGGCGGCGGTGGTAGCGGTGCAATGGAGGTGCGGTGAAGGTGGTGGTGGAGGTGCGGTAGCGGTGGTGGTGAGAGGGAGGAGCGGAGAGGTGAGAGGGAGGAGCGGAGAGGTGAGAGGGAGGAGCGGAGGAGAGGTGAGGAGACTGCTGCTCTCTCTCCTCCCATACACATATATATATATAATTGCAGAAAAATGAAGGAAAAGGTAGAGTTCGAACCCACAACCTTGGAAGAGAGCAAACCATATACTCTCACTGCTAGTCATAGTGCCAAACATAACTTGTGTTCAAAGATGTATATATATATATATATATATATATATATATATATATATATATATGAAACTAATATATACAATCTGGAAAAAAAATAAGTTCGCCTCCTAGGCGCTAAGTGGTCCTTTGGCATACCGAATCCGCCTAGCAAAATTATAACATATTAACATTGAACATGAGTGAGAGGATTGGTAAGAACATATGCAATTTGAAGATCCATAGAAATGTGAAATGGAGTAATAATGTTCTAGTCAAAAGCTACCCGGATCGAGTGACACTCTACCTCGATGTGCTCGGTACACTCGTGGAACACAAGGGTGGCTGCAATTTGAATAGTACTCATGTTATCTGTATGCAAAGGAGTGAACAATTTGAGCAAAACCCAATTCAGAAAGTAACCCACGCAACCAACTAATTTCATAACATGTTAAGTACATAGCACGATATTCAGCATCTGTGGACGACATGGAAAGCAAAACCCATTTCAGAAAGTAACCCACGCAACCACGTAATTTCGTAACATGTTAAGGACATAGCACGATATTCAGCATCTGTGAACGACATGGAAACTCTTATCTTGTTTTTCTTACACTTCCAAGTTATTAGTGCATCACACAGGTACATGCACCCCCTACTGGTAGAGCAACTAGTATCGGGGCAATCGGCCCAATCAGCGTCACAATGCGACAAGATTAAGAGAACAAACATGAAAGAAAAAACCCGTGAGTAGCAGAACCAAGAAGGTAGTGGATGATGTGGCGACGATAACGAGATGTAAATGCTGAGTGAAGTCATGAATTTGCTAACATGATGAACTGTGTATGATATATCCAGCCTAGTAATCGTCGAGTAGATAGAACTCCCAACTAGGCGTCGAAATAATATAGGGTCGGGAAGAAGATCATTATCTTGACAATATTTGACATAGATTTCCAAGGGAGTAAGAATTGGATCAGAGTCTTGAAAGCCAGCCAAGATAGTGATGTCTTTGATGTACTTATGTTGATCCGAGGAAAATACATTTGCACTCTTGTGACCTTCAAGCCCTAAAAAATATGTGAGAGGACCAAGAGCTTTCGTGTGAAAGGAGGCATGAAGAGATGCTTGAGATTGATGAATCAAAACAATATCCGTACCGGTTATAATTTCATCCACGTAGATGAGTAAAAGGATGAGACCTAAAGATGTCTTGCGTAGGAAAAGAGAATAATCAAACTGGCTATGCACAAAGGAAACTTGAAGGGTTTGCCTGAACTTCTCAAACCAAACACGGGATCACTTCAAATGACACATAGTCGTATCTCCAGAACGAGGATAAACCGGGGGAGGTTGCATATAGACTTCTTCCTTAAGAGTGCTATGAAAGAATGCATTTTTGACACACATCTGATGAAGAGTCCAATTCTGAGAGGCTCCAATAGCCAGAATTGTACAAACTGTGGTTATTTTGGTTACCGGTGCAAAAGTCTTCTCATAGTCAATGTCATATTCATGTTGATTGCCTAGAGCCACGACTCAAGATTTATAACGGTCCAAAGATCCATTAGATTTCAGCTGGACAGAATAAACCCATTTACAATCAATGGACTTGACTGAGGGTGTACATGGGACCATTTCCCAAGTATCATCTATTGCAGAGCGCCTAGTTCTTCCTGCATAGTTGTTTTCAAACACTCATGCTTCACAGAATGCGAGTACAAAGTAGGTACAGAAATGAAGGACATTGTGGCAACTAAGGATGTACGAGAAAAAATACACCAGACTAGAGAGTAGAAAAGGTGATTAGGAGGATGAGAGGAGCGAGTGGACCGTTAAAGAGTAGAAATTGTGTTGGATGCAGGTGCCATATTAGACACGAGAGGAGAGCTATCCATAGAAGCATCATGCTTGGGTTGCACCATGTTGAAACCGTGTGATACTGGAGGGATGAGACCCATCCTAAAAGTCATGAAGAGAGGTAAAGATTGTCTTTCCTCGGTGATAATCTTAAAATTTTCCATTCAAATTTCTCATCGTTAGAGCGGAAAATTTATTGATTTAAAAAACATTTTAACAAATTTGAATCAAGAATGGCAGGTGTCATAACAAAGATAACCTTTTTGATTTTGAGCATAGCCAAGAAAGACTCGGGACTGAAAAAAATGTTTGGTACATTCAGTGGTAGGAAGACGAACAAAACAAACACGGCCAAAAGAACGAAGATGTGTATACTCTAGTGGCCTCTGTACAAGACGAAAATACGGGAACTCACGATGAAGAGCTGATGATGAAAGGCGATTGATCAAGTACACTGCAATAGAAAGAGCCTCAACCCAAAATTTGGGTGGAACGGATGAATCAATAAGCAAAGAACTTACCACATTGAGAAGGTGACGATATTTTTCGCTCAGCAATTCTATTTTGTTGTGGAGTATACAGACAAGTCCGTTAAGAGATAACTCCTTTCTGTTGGATAAAGTCTTGAAATTATTGAGACATGCATTCCCCCCAAATCAGAACGTAAGATTTGGATGCTGGTGGAGAATTGGTTCTCAATCAAGGCTAGGAACTTTTGAAAAGCATCGAAAACTTCAGATTTTTTTTTCCCTTTAAAATATATCCATAGGATTGTAGTCATCAATGAAGGTCAAAGAGCATGAGAGATCACTGGTGTAATTACCCAGACATCACTGTGAATCAAATGAAAGCTTAAAGGGAGGATCATGAGTTGGAAATGGAGGAGTTTGCTCTTTCCCATTTTGCAACTGGAACAATCAAAATCAATATCAAATCTTTAAGGGGGCATTTGGTACGCGGTATTTTTTTTATTCCCGGAAAAATTTAAGATGGGAATCTATTACCACGTTTGTTTGGCTTATAAAAAATTTATTCCCGGGAATTATAAATACCCGGATAAATAGTTTACCCACAAAACATGGGAATTTTATCCCTTGAGAATAGGTGGGTATTTTTTTTTTGTCCGGGCAAAAAAAAATTTG
Source organism: Iris pallida (assembly GCA_029216955.1). Taxonomy (NCBI): domain Eukaryota; kingdom Viridiplantae; phylum Streptophyta; class Magnoliopsida; order Asparagales; family Iridaceae; genus Iris; species Iris pallida. The sequence goes on from JANAVB010010600.1 coordinate 9,627,875, forward strand.
TCTAAATTTTTTTCTTCTTTTTTGATCAATTTTGATTAGTTTTGAACTTTTTTTCGTTTTTTTTTTTTGTCATTTTTATCGCTTTTTGTCATTTTTTTTGTCCTTTTTACCAATTTTTTGTCGTTTTAAGCGATTTTTTTGTCGTTTTTACCATTTTTGTCACTTCTTGATTATTTTTTGTCGTTTTTATCACTTTTTTGTCATTTTACCAATTTTTTGTCGTTTTAAGCGATTTTTTGTCGTTTTTACCCTTTTTTGTCTTTTTGTCACTTTTTGATTATTTTTTGTCGTTTTAACCCAATTTTTGTCATTTTTGTCGCTTTTTTGTCAATCTTTGTCGTTTTAAGCGATTTTTTTGTCGTTTTTGTACCTTTTTTTTGTTGTTTTACCGATTTTTAGTCGTTTTGTCGCTTTTTGGTCAACTTTACTAATTTTATGGCATTTTTTTGTCATTTTTGTCGCTTTTTTGTTGCTTTTACCGATTTTTTGTCGTTTTTGTGGTTATTTTTTGTCGTTTTAACCGATTTTTTGTCTTTTTTGTCGTTTTTATCGATTATTTTTCGTTTTTGTCGCTTTTTGGTTATTTTTTGTCATTTTAACCGATTTGTTTTGTTGTTTTTAACCTTTTTTTGTTGTTTTAAACCGATTTTGTCATTTTTTTGTCGTTTTTATCGATTATTTTTCGTTTTTGTCGCTTTTTGGTTATTTTTTTGTCATTTTAACCGATTTTTTTTTTTGTTGTTTTTAACCTTTTTTGTTGTTTTAAACCGATTTTTTTGTCATTTTTTGTCGTTTCAACCGATTTTTTTGTCGTTTTAACCGATTTTTTGTCCTTTTTTGTCGTTTTTTTATCGATTATTTTTCGTTTTTGTCGCTTTTTGGTTATTTTTTGTCGTTTTAACTGATTTTTGTTGTTTTTTAACCGATTTTTTTGCCGTTTTAACCGATTTTTTTGTCAATTTTTTGTCGTTTTAACCGATTTTTTATTTTTTTTTGTCGTTTTTGCCGCATTTTTGTTTTTTTGTCGTTTTTACCGATTTTATGTTGTTTGTCGTGTTTTGGTTATTTTTGTCGTTTTTACCCTTTTTTGTTACTTTTTGTCGTTTATACATTTTTTTTCGTTTTTTTGGTCATTTTTGTCGTTTTAACCGAATTTTTGTCGTTTTTCATCGTTTTTTTCGTTTTTTTTTTTGTTATTTTGTCGTTTTTATCATTTTTTTCGCTTTTACCGATTTTTTGTCGTTTTTACCCTTTTTTTTAATATTTGTTCATTTATTTTTCGTTATTATTATTTTTTATTTTTTTCCCAGGAATATTTATATTGTCACCAAATATGAGAATATAATTTTCCAGAAAATTTAATTCCTTGGAATTTGATTCCCGGGAATATAGAATTCCCGGCTATATAGTATTCCGCATACCAAACGCCCCCTAAGAGAAAACGGAACTTTATTATCCATCAAGCCAGAGTTTAATACAGAGAGAAGGGTCTGAAAATTTGGATGGCCTAACTATTGATCCCACAATTGACATTGATTCCTAACAGTTACCAAAGAAACACACTTGAATTCAAAGAGAGAGTGTTGAAATGTAGAGGAAAGAGACATCCACATTTAGGCCCCTTCGTGAAACACTTGATCATGCACAAGGCAACCAGAACGAGAGAAGGAAACATGACAATCAATATCAAGTAATTGTCCGAAATGAGATTAGTAGATAATCCAGGTCAATAAAGAACATTTTTTAAGGCTGGAGAAGGGGAGAGATCACCAACGACAGTGATGGGAAGACGATCCACATTGGCGGTGAGTATTTGCAAATTTCCATCATACTGTTTTATCTTAACAAGGTTGTTAGGGGGAAAAGTCATGTGGTTCAAAGTTGTAGTGTCCCGCACCGCTCCGCTCAGGTCAATCGGAGGAATCGAAACGCAACAACACTTGGACTTGGCTATGCAACGGCTTGCTCGAATTCCCGCACGGTCGAGGCACCTCCTCGTTCATGTGGGTGACTTCGATGAACTTGCAACTGCTTGGCCTTCACACTAATAAACTGGATGTTTTGAATGCACTGAGTAGACTTGCTAATAAAAAAGACGTACTCACATAGCAAAGGGGATAATCCGACTCTGAGTCAGATTTTGTAGAACATGAAAATATGGAAAGTGGATGCTCAGATAAGCACATCACGCTGGATTTTCAAATTGGCACTTGATTTTTAATCCCACGATTTGGACAAAAGTAGCGCTCTTATGTTGAAACAAATACTATCAATTTGCTTGACATAGTTGGCACGATCCTACGATTTCACTGCCACGCTTCCGTGGTTTCAAAGGCTTATCATATAGAGTATGACTTGATTGCTGGCACGACATAGAACACGGTGGTTCAAGTTGAATATGCATGGGGACTAACAAGTAGTCATTCCTGAGTTGAGACATAGGTATGGTAACATTTATGGTAAGTTCTCGAAACTGTAGTACGCTAAGGCTCTCCCTGAAACAATGGGAGCTCTCGAGGCAGTCCCTGAAACCTGAAACAATAGATGTTGCGGAAAGGAAACGAAAGAAAAAGTATGGAGACACTGTGAATGACTTTGTAGGACAGTAAGTTGAGTTGAGTCTAGCATGGTCATTGGATAACTTGTGCACAAGGAACAACTCCTCGAACGGTAACCCGAGAAAACGGGGCCGATTTCGACCTAGGGGGAGTAAAAGAAAATACCCGTGTTGGCATACAACACTCAGATGGGTTATTCGGAAACTTTCAGCGGGACTCGCTATCCGCGTTGAAAGGGTCGCCGTCTAGACCCGGCTATTGTCCAAGATAGCTTGTGATGCTAGTGACCCGTTCATATAGATGAGTCGACATATTAGCGCCAGCGGCGATCAGCGTGATGTCTTAGATTGAGTCAAGTAATGTGTGTACGGTACAAATGAGTCAAGTAAGGTATGTGCACGATTTGCAACACAACGTTTGAGCCTAAGATTTAGCTATATCATAAACACGTACTTCGACACGAGACAATGTCGTGAAATGAGTCGTTGACACTAAGTTCACAAGTTTATGATTAAGCCATTTCTATGACGAAATGGGAGAAAGGCCGTAGGGTAAGTATCGAGTAAAATACAATATGTTGCGAGGCACGACCTCGTTGATGATGCGCGAATGGATCTTATGGCACGACCACGATGTTGGCACAAATGAGTTTTGTAGCACGGTCACAAGGTCTTGGAGCACGACCACGATATTGCAACACGAGTAGACTTATAGTTATGCAATAAACTGATCCTAAGACAAGATTAGAAAGACAACTAAAATCATATGGAGCACTCACTAAATGAACGTGTTAGTTTTGTTTGGGTGGACGAGGGGCTTATCCACCAGTACGGTTATGTACTGACACCCCACCAGTTTTCATGCGAAGGAACAGGTACTTGCTCGTACGAGGCAGAGCTTGCTTGGACACGCTGATGCATGGAATTTCTTGACGTTTCGAGGCATGCAGACGCGTTCAACACTTCACCTATACAAGACATAATGTATGGACATCACCTTCGTCAAGTTGTATGCCTCAAGACAAGATTATTTGTATTCAGATTTCATATAGACTGCGAGCTTGAGTGAATTGTAAATCTTGGCCTAGAGCCAGCCCCTTATAATGTTTCTGTTCTTATCAATAAAGTTTTGATTTGTTTTCAACACTTGTGTTTCTTTTGTTGTTCTACTTTTCCTTTGATGTCTTCTGTGTGACTCGGTCGTTTAGCTTCTAATTGGTCGTTTCAGCCATTCGCCTTGCGCGAGCACAACTCTAAGCTCGTGGGCATCACGCCCTAGCGAGGACAATCGGTTTTGCAGAACCAGGACGTGACAAAAGCACCAGAGTCGACAAACCAAAAGATCATAGAAGGATTTATTGTTACCTGTGAGACCAAGTGCAGAGAATGCAAATAGGATCAACTCCTGGACAATTTCAGGAGATAGAGAAGGGGTTGCTTGCTTTGAAGGCGTGGATGTGGAGACTAAAGCCATGGAGTCGTGAACTATATTTTACACAGAAGTTTGTAGAGCTAGAGGATGTCGATCCAGAGGACGTTTTCTACACTCGTAGATGACATGGCCCCATCTAACTATGGTACGTAAAAAATAATTGATGAGAACTGGAAACATTGGGTAATGTGAACCAAGTTGTATCTTGCTGATTGCATTGACAGTAGTAGTGGTTATTCCATTAAGACCAAGACTCGAGTGACTTGAGTTTTTTTTTTTGGAAAAGGCCCTTTTATCCCTTTTTTTTTTTGGAAAAGTCCCTTTTATCTGATTTGAACTGATGACTTATGCCTCACCATGGTGTTACTTACCTATTTGGCAACTTATTTGGGCGTGTCTTCCTCGCTATTTGTTTTTGCCCTCAAAAGAAGAAAAACAAATTTGACCATCTACCAAGTCTACCATTTTACAATCCAATTATCCCAAGAAAAAGGGCACAACACAACTCCAGCATAGACACCAAGCTCGTAACAAGCCCAACATAGAATTGGAACCATAGAGACTAGAAGAAAGACATTCAGTAGAGATTCCTACCTGAATCACTTATTCTCCTCTATCAAATAAAACTCCAATAAGGTCCACCTAGTTATGTAAAAAAGCAAAGGTCAAAAATATACGAATGATATTGAATGAAAAAAGATCCTGCTAGAACTTAAACTAGTGAACCAAAACATATCTAAGTAGTATCCATAAACAGGCCTAGCATAACCAAACAAAGAGGTTCCCCTAGTTGCCTCATGTTTTATTCTTTTTGTCCAAGCTAACCCACATTCAAAGCCCATGTCAATATCAACAAGAAAAATGTGGATATCCCCAACTAGGTCCGACAGTAATTTATGACGTGCATAATGGGAAAAAAAATCAAACATGAATTATGAAAATAAAATACACAAAGAATTTGTCTTCTCGTTGAGTATGTAGTTTATGCATTCTCACAAGAGACAATAACATAATTCAGTAGAAGACTAGTAATTAAGGTAAAACTGTTACTTATTTTAATATTACTGTTCAATGTATTTTTATCTGCTTTTCTTGCTTTTAGATAGCACAGAACTAATAAGGTGTTAGAAAAATTAATTGGTATCCTCATTTGTCCTGCAGATTCCACTTCAATACTTACAGATACAGCAAGAGAGCTCACTAAGCTAATGCACATAAAACCTAATGAAATGCCACAACTACCAGATATGATGCATCTGTTGATCAAATATATAAAAATGTATACTACTTGAAAAGTGACAAATTAACAATCCATTCATTATTGTTTGCAGTTTGACTTGTCTGATTCCCAATAAGATTCACTTTCCAATAATTTACTAGATTAAAAAAAATGTAAGATGTTGTGAAAATGAGAAAAAGAGAAAATATTGATAGCTAGAAATCTGTACGTAGCTTTTCTCATTGATAACATATATAGAGGGAATGAGATAGAGAGGTGGTTGTGGGTATGGATAAGGGCATCCATATTTGGATTTATCCAAATCACAACACCCCCTTGGATTTGAAAAATATTGCCTCATTAAAAACTTTTCTAGGAAAAAACCTTTGGAAAAATCCATAGAAAAGAAAAGAGTACAATAATATTCTTCAGGAATATAAGTCTAAAAGAGTACAATAATATTCTTCAGGAATATAAGTATACAAGAATCTAAGTGGGTGCGACTTACACTGCCTCGTTAAAAACCTTTCGAAGGAAAAACCCAGTAAGAAAAAACCTCAAAGGAAAAGAGTATAATGAGCAAAGACATGCTTCAAGATGTCTCCATTAGCATCTTCAGGATGCTTGCATCTACAGGATGCTCCCCCTCAAAAAATATTATATTATTGTTCTTACATCAATTCAAAATAAAAAATCAACCCCCAATACATTTTAAATATTACATATCACCTCAATACTTTATTTGTCTATACATTTATACTCGTATCCTTATGAAGAGGTTGCAAGCTTTATTTATGATTCTTGAATGCTCGCAACTCCCCCTGATATGTCGAACTGTTGAAAACATAGCCATGCACATTCCCTGTTCGTTTTGATAAAATTGCCGTAGTGATTTGATTTATTCTCTCTACCTGCAACGTTATTTATAAAACATAGCTTGTTTGTGGTATCCTCTTAATGGAGTATCAGATAAATATCATTCATCTGCATATCTCATTAGATCAAAATATTCATCAAGAATAATTTGTGCCTAATATTATTCTAAAATATTGTGCTGAGTAAATGACTAAAGAATTTTATATTCTTTAAAGATGGTACTTCAGGACCCAGAACATGTTCTTTTGGTTGTAAAAGATCCTATTGATCTGACCATTATAGGTATATCATTCATATTAAATCTCTGCAGGAGATTTATTTCTACAGGAGATTTATAGTAGATCTCTTCTAGAGATTCTTCTTTTCATGAGATTACATGAGATCTCTTTTGGATATTTATTTTTATCTCTTCTGGAGATTCCGATCTCTACGGGAGATTCCAATCTCTTCTGGAGGTTCCAATCTCTTTAGGAGATATTTCAAATCTTTTCAGGAGATACTGTCATATTTTCTATCTCTTCAGAAGATTTTCCCCTCATGAGGCACTCTTAATCTCTTCATGAGATCTTCTCTTCAGGAGGTGACCATTTTGATGAATCCGTTCAGGAATTTCTCCATAAATCCAATGAGCCTATCACATTCTTCTGGATGGTTTAATCTATATGTAGATTCTTCAGGGATAACATGATAATATCAAATCCTTCAAGGATTTACCTGAGAATTTTAAATCCATGACCTTCGATAATATATCTTATCGTCTAGGTTATCATGATCGAAGAATATATTTATTCATATTTTATTCATGATCTTTTCATGAATCCTTGAGCTCTTATATATTTGGATCTCTATTTGTTACAGATACCCATTCAAAACCTACCGGATTTATTCTCTTTGGGTTTTGTACTGTAGGACCGAACACTCCACATCTTGCGAGAGATATCGCATCTATTCATTAGATTATTCGTGGTTTTAGTGTTATCCTTTAATTTTATCACCCTTTTTATTCTCATTCGATAATGTCATCTATGACATTTTTTCTTGATTCCAAATTTCTATTAACTATGAATAAAACATAATTTTTATGGGTACCGGTACCTCTTTCTCAGTCTCTTCTGGAATCTGAGGTATATCCTCTACCGGAGTGATATACTTTGAGAAATTTGATCTTTGGTTCATGATGTAGTGTCCCGCTCCTAGCAGTGCACTATGTAAGGCTTGTGGCTTGGCCAACTCGGTCGGAACCGAGTATTGGGGAAACTTACCGTCGGCATCGAATCGATCACGGACAAGTGCATAAGAACCTTTCCAACTGATGGATTGGTTTCTCTTGAAATGCGTCCAAGAGTTTTCTCTGGATGTTTTGCTGCTGGTTTTGCTGCTTGGTTTTGATGGATGCTTTTCTGAATGATTTTCGATGATTTGATTCCTGCCCGTTTTCATCGATTTGCATAGCATTCATTCTTGAGAATTCTGAGAGAAGAGAACACAACGAGACGGATTATTAATCAATCTTTTGGTGCCAATGCAGACTGACGCGTGACGGGAGGCTAAGCGTGCAAGTGTTTCTCTCTCTCTCGCCGATTCTCTAATTTGGTGAGTGTGGATCTCTGTGGTGGTATTGTCCCTCTCGCTATTCCTTCATGCCAACTAAATAATTGTCTTGCAACATCCGTTGATCGATATCAAGATGCTAATGCCACAAGTCAATACCACTAAGATGCTAGAGATAGAACATTGAAATGAATTGATTACACTGCAATGAACTGAACATTGAAATGATTGAATTGATGCCTAGAATGATGGTTATGAAATGCTAAGAATGATCTTGTTGCCTATTACTTCAAATATTCTATGCACACTGTGTATATCGAGTCGGACACACATTCGCCTGACCATGGACAACTTGTATACAAGGATTGAGCAATAATTTCCTCGAACGGTACAGGGGCGCCTGTACCGATTCGGCCTAGGAGGAAATAATGAAGTGCTTTGGGGAAACATGAGTAATGCGAGGCATCATAGAGGCTAGCTCCCTACTGTGCTGTCATCTCATTATCTTGAAGTCCCAAATGCAAATGAATGAATGAAAAGAGTCCATATGGTTTAACAACACCAGTGGTCACATCGTGGGAATGTATACTAATCAATGTCTTATGCAGGGGTCTTATGCAGGAAAGCTAGACTCGGCCAATGGTAAAGTAAACATGGTTTTATGAACTACCATGTCGTTTGAATTGTGATTTACTCTAAATGTTGCATGTCCCTTATAAGTTCATATTTTTAAAATGCTTGTCATTAATAAAATGTTGGTTTAGCTGAGTGGGCCAACGGGACTCACCAGCGCATTGTTATAATGTGCTGACCCCTCCTCCACAGGTACTGGAGAAGGCTCGGGCGCACATCGCAACTAAAGCTTTCTGAACTGCTGTTTCCTTTCAAGTTGTTTTTCCCTAAAGACGCACAAAGTATTGCAGAGATTTCAAAGATAGCTGTTTATACTTCAAGTACTAAAGGGGCATGATGTATGGAACGGAAAATTATTTCATGGCAGCCTATCAGTTGTACTTCTTTTCATGAATCAATGTAGCCGAAAAGGCATTTCAAATATTATCGAGAAAAGTTGTATTCTGGCTACAATCATCAATAAAATGAATATTTTCTTCCTATTCCGCTTACTCAATGTTTCCGCAACTGTGGCTTATTTTTCAAATGTAATGAATTGATATAAATGTGTATGTTCTAGCCTTGTACAAGTGCAACTCCAGACTTGTACGGCATCACGCCTTAGCGAGGACGATCGATTCGGCGTGAATCGAAGCAAAGCGAGCGATTCCCCGAATCGGGGCGTGACAAGTTGGTATCAGAGCACGGTTTCACTTCCTCAGATTTCAAAAATAAATGTTACAAAAAAAAGGAAGTCTTGATGCAAATTTTCTCGATTGATGGTGTCGATAGCGCTGGCATGAAATAATGTTCCATACAATAAGCCCATAAATATTTTATGAGTGCTAATGGAATTATCTCCTTTTTGTAGAATGACCAAGGGTGATAGCGCAAAGACGAATTCATCGTCTGACCCGATTGAGAAACTGATTAAACAAATGGAGGCTCAGAGGAAGCAGAGCGAAGCTCAACATCGCGCGCTTCAGGAGCAGCTTCAATATCAGTTTCAGGAGCAGCTGGATGCTCAACAAAAACAGGTGGATAGTCTAACTCAGATTGTTACCAAGCTGTCGGCCAATTCCAATGTTTCTGCAAAGGCCGCAGCAACCGAGACCGTGGAGGTGCCGGCAGAGAAGTCTGAGACGCCGACACGAAAGAGGACGAGCTTCAAGTTCTCTGAATTTAAAAGTTGCGACCCGCCTGAGTTTAATGGGAAAGAGGAGCCAAATGAGGTGATGGGCTTCTTGAACACACTGGAGGGCTATTTCCGAATGTTAGAGATTCAGGGCAGTAAGAGAGTGGAGTGTACCGCTGTACAACTTCGTCTCAAGGCCCAGGAGTGGTGGATTTCGCAGAGACAGGCACTTTGCGGAAATAGTCAGGATATAAAGATGTCTTGGGAGGCCTTCAAGCAGGCTTTCATTACTCAATTCATTCCACCCGCTGTCCGACAACAAAAAGAGAATGAGTTCATTGCACTTCGACAAGGCAGTATGTCAGTGCATGACTACGAGACAGAGTTTTTGAAGAGAGTCGCATTCGCTGGGTACATGGTACCGAATGACGACGCCAAGTGAGGAAGATTTGTGCAAGGCTTGAATGAGGGCCTAGAGCGGGATGTGCTAACTCGAAAATGTACGTCTTACCGGGAGGCGTACGAGACAGCTCTCGAGATGGAGAGATTTCATAAGCCGGCTAGTCGTGAGACAATGAAGAGCAACCAAGGACTCAATAATCAGAAACGACCTTGGTCTGCTGGCAGGAACGACGCACCTAAGCGTCACAATACTGGAGACAATAGAGGGCCTCAACATACAGAACGTTGTAAATCATGCAACCGTTGGGGACATCGATCTGAGGATTGTCGGGTGAAGTGTTTCAAATGTGGCGAACAGGGCCATAAGGAAGCTGACTGCAGAAATAGAGGAGGGAATCAGTATCCTCCTCGTGGGCATAACAATAATCAGTATCGTGGGCATAACAACCATCACAACCGAGGCCAATATAACAACCAGCATCGTAGCGAAGCGCCACCAGCCTTACCGGCTCCAGCTGGGAATGCACCGAATCAACAAGGTGGGCAAGCAAGGGTTTATGCCTTGACTCAGGCAGAGGCCCAGACCGCGGAGAATGTTATAACAGGTACGTTGCTATATAAAGGCACATCTGCAAGAGTACTTTTTGATTCTGGCGCTACTCATTGCTTTATCTCCTCTTATTTTGCAACGGAAAATAAATTTTGTATGACTCAACTAAAGACAGCTTTGTGTGTTAGCACTCCTTCGGAAGTAGATATGCCTGCAACTTTGATTTGCAGGGACGGCTACATAAAAATTGGAGGCAAGACTTTATCTCTGGATGCAATTGTACTCGACATCAAAGAGTACGATATCATCTTAGGAATGGACTGGCTCAGCGCCTGTCATGCAACGATTGACTGTGCGGATAAGAGAGTTGTGTTTCGCCTAACCGGAGAAACAGAGTTCTCTTACTCGTGCGGCTCGGCGTTCCAAGGACCTATGGTAATATCGGCAGTTACAGCAAGGCACATGTTGTACTCAGGGTGTGAAGGGTTCCTTGCTTCTGTTTTTGACACTCAAATGAAGGGTGTAGATTCGAGTCAGACTGAGATTGTGGCAGAGTTCCCCGATGTGTTTCCGGACGAGATACCTGGGATGCCGCCGGATAGAGAAATTGAATTCACAATTGATACATTCCGGATACTCGTCCGATATCTAAGGCGCCGTACAGGATGGCTCCGGCAGAATTGAAAGAACTAAAGGTACAGCTACAAGAATTACTAGACCGGGGATACATTCGCCCAAGTGTATATCCATGGGGAGCTCCAGTGCTGTTTGTAAAGAAGAAAGATGGGACGATGCGGCTGTGCATCGATTACAGAGAACTAAACAAAGCAACCATCCGTAACAAGTATCCCTTGCCAAGAATAGATGATCTGTTCGATCAGCTACAAGGGGCGACCGTGTTTTCAAAAATCGATCTTCGTTCAGGATACCATCAGTTGAAGCTCAGACCCGAAGATGTTCCTAAGTCAGCATTCCGTACGAGATACGGACACTATGAGTTTTTGGTCATGCCATTCGGCTTGACTAATGCTCCAGCAGCATTTATGGATTTAATGAATAGAGTGTTTCGACCGTTCTTAGACAAGTTTGTTGTTGTGTTCATCGATGACATCTTGATCTACTCAAAGGACAGGGAGACTCATGTCGAGCACTTGAGAGAAGTACTTCAGACGCTGCGGGACAACCAGCTCTATGCAAAGCTAAGTGCGAGTTTTGGATGAACAGCGTGTCGTTCTTATGACATGTTGTTTCGGCAGAAGGTGTTGCCGTTGACCCAAAGAAGATTGAGGCAGTTGTGGACTGGAAGCAGCCTGCATCAGCTAGTGAAATACGGAGTTTTTTTTGTTTAACCGGATACTACCGTAGATTTGTTAAAGACTTCTCGAGAATCGCGTCGCCTTTGACTCGCCTAACCCAGAAGGGAGTCGTATTTAAGTGGACCGACGACTGTGAGAGTAGTTTCCAAGAACTCAAGCAGCGGCTCGTCACGGCTCCAATTTTAGCACTCCCAGAGGGCTCTGAGGGATTTCAGATCTACAGTGACGCGTCGGGACTTGGTTTGGGATGTGTTCTTATGCAACATGGGAAGACGATATCTTATGCTTCGAGACAACTCAAACAGCATGAGAAAAATTACCCAACACATGATTTGGAACTAGCGGCGATTGTGTTCGCGTTGAAATTGTGGCGACACTATCTTTATGGTGTGTCCTGCGAGATCTTCACGGATCACAAAAGCCTAAAGTACATATTCACGCAGAAAGAATTGAATTTGAGGCAGCGGCGTTGGTTAGAATTGATCAAAGATTATGACTTGACAATCTTTTACACGCCAGGTAAAGGGAACGTGGTAGCTGATGCCTTGAGTCAAAAATTTGTTGGGTCCCTAACAATAGCAAAAGAGGTACTACGGGATCTTGAAGAGATGGGCATCGAGTTCAGAATCCGTCCACAGAATGTGCAGTTGGCTCAGTTACAACTTGAGCCGAGTCTCCAGGGAAGGATTAAGATTGCTCAGAAGGATGACCCGTTTCTGCAGAAGATACGCGAGTTGATTCTAGCAGGAAAGGCGTCAGACTTTACCGTTGAAGATGACACTATTCGTGTCAAGGGGAGATTGTGTGTCCCTAAGGATGAGAGTATCAGGAAGGAAATACTGACCGAGGCTCATTTCGCGAAGTATTCCTTGCATCCGGGAAGCACGAAGATGTATAAAGATCTGCGCACCACATTTTGGTGGCATGGCATGAAGAAGTATGTGGCGCTATTCGTGTCACAATGCTTGGATTGTCAGCATGTGAAGGCCGAACACCAACGGCCAGGCGGAGAACTACAATATTTGGCTATTCTACTGTGGAAGTGGGATAATATCTGTATGGATTTTATAGTTAGCTTGCCAAGAACTCAGAAGGGAAATGATGCGATTTGGGTTATCGTGGATAGATTAACCAAGTCGGCACATTTCATTCCAATAAAAGTTACGTGGGGCGTAGAACGGTTGGCTCAAATCTACATAAACGAAATCGTCCGATTGCATGGGGTGCCAGCTTCGATAGTGTCGGATAGAGACGGAAGATTCTTGTCGCGATTTTGGATAAGTCTGCACTCAGCGATGGGCACAAAGTTGAACTTCGGTACGGCTTACCATCCGCAGACTGATGGTCAGACAGAGAGAGTAAACCAGATTCTTGAAGATATGTTGAGATTGTGCGTGCTCGATTCGAAGACAAATTGGGACACACATCTCGCATTAGCAGAATTTGCCTATAACAACAGTTATCAGGCAAGTATCCAAATGGTCCCGTACGAAGCCTTGTATGGACGGAAATGTCGATCACAGATATGCTGGGATGAAGTAGGTGAACGGCAAGTGCTTGGACCAGAACTTGTGGAGCAGGCCGTCGAGAAAGTTCGCTTATTCGAGAAAGACTTAGAGTGGCTCAAAGTCGACAAAAGAGTTATGCAGACGTACATCGACGACCTTAGGAATTCACAGCAGGCGATCATGTCTTCTTGAAGGTCACACCCATGCGAGGTGTGATGCGGTTTGGAATGAAAGGAAAGCTAAGCCCGAGATTTGTTGGACCCTTCGAGACTTTGGAGAAGGTAGCCTCAGTGGCTTATCGACTTGCACTACCTCCGGCCCTGGCTGATGTGCACGATGTCTTCCATGTATCTCAACTGCGGAAGTACGTGCATGATCCAAGCCATGTAGTGAATTTCGATCAGCTACAGCTGAGCGCTGACCTATCCTACACTGAAGAACCTGTCCAGATTTTGGGCAGGAAAGAGAAAGTTTTGCGGAATCGGACAATGTCTTTAGTCAACGTGCTGTGGCGGAACCATGCTGTAGAGGAGTCGACATGGGAATTAGAGGAAGAGATGCGGGTGAAATACCCTTCGCTGTTTGATAATTTTGAGGTAGGACCTTTGCTTTAAGTTTCGAGGACGAAACTTTTTCTTAGTGGTATATTATGTAGTGTCCCGCTCCTAGCGGTGCACTATGTAAGGCTTGTGGCTTGGCTAACTCGGTCGGAACCGAGTATTGGGGAAACTTACCGTCGGCATCGAATCGATCACGGACAAGTGCATAAGAACCTTTCCAACTGATGGATTGGTTTCTCTTGAAATGCGTCCAAGAGTTTTCTCTGGATGTTTTGCTGCTGGTTTTGATGCTTGGTTTTGATGGATGCTTTTCTGAATAATTTTCGATAATTTGATTCTTGTCCGTTTTCATCGATTTGCATAGCATTCATTCTTGAGAATTCTGAGAGAAGAGAACACAACGAGACGGATTATTAATCAATCTTTTGGTGCCAATGCAGACTAACGCGTGACGGAAGGCTAAGCGTGCAAGTGTTTCTCTCTCTCTCTCGCCGATTCTCTAATTTGGTGAGTGTGGATCTCTGTGGTGGTATTGTCCCTCTCGCTATTCCTTCATGCCAACTAAATAATTGTCTTGCAACATCCGTTGATCGATATCAAGATGCTAATGCCACAAGTCAATACCACTAAGATGCTAGAGATAGAACATTGAAATGAATTGATTACACTGCAATGAACTGAACATTGAAATGATTGAATTGATGCCTAGAATGATGGTTATGAAATGCTAAGAATGATCTTGTTGCCTATTACTTCAAATATTCTATGCACAGTGTGTATATCGAGTCGGACACACATTCGCCTGACCATGGACAACTTGTATACAAGGATTAAGCAATAATTTCCTCGAACGGTACAGGGGCGCCTGTACCGATTCGGCCTAGGAGGAAATAATGAAGTGCTTTGGGGAAACATGAGTAATGCGAGGCATCATAGAGGCTAGCTCCATACTGTGCTGTCATCTCATTATCTTGAAGTCCCAAATGCAAATGAATGAATGAAAAGAGTCCATATGGTTTAACAACACCAGTGGTCACATCGTGGGAATGTATACTAATCAATGTCTTATGCAGGGGCGGTAAGTATATTATTATTATCTTGTATCTTATACAGGAAAGCTGGACTCGGCCAATGGTAAAGTAAACATGGTTTTATGAACTACCATGTCGTTTGAATTGTGATTTACTCTAAATGTTGCATGTCCCTTATAAGTTCATATCTTTAAAATGCTTGTCATTAATAAAATGTTGGTTTAGCTGAGTGGGCCAATGGGGCTCACCAGCGCATTGTTATAATGTGCTGACCCCTCCTCCACAGGTACTGGAGAAGGCTCGGGCGCACATCGCAACTAAAGCTTTCTGAACTGTTGTTTCCTTTCAAGTTGTTTTTCCCTAAAGACGCACAAAGTATTGCGGAGATTTCAAAGATAGCTGTTTATACTTCAAGTACTAAAGGGGCATGATGTATGGAACGGGAAATTATTTCATGGCAGTCTATCAGTTGTACTTCTTTTCATGAATCAATGTAGCCGAAAATGCATTTCAAATATTATCGAGAAAAGTTGTATTCTGACTACAATCATCAATAAAATGAATATTTTCTTCCTATTCCGCTTACTCAATGTTTCCGCAACTGTGGCTTATTTTTCAAATGTGATGAATTGATATAAATGTGTATGTTCTAGCCTTGTACAAGTGCAACTCCAGACTTGTACGGCATCACGCCTTAGCGAGGACGATCGATTCGGCGTGAATCGAAGCAAAGCGAGCGATTCCCCGAATCGGGGCGTGACACATGACATCTTCCGGATCATCATGAAATTTCTCCTCAGGAGATGCTACTTTAGGAGCGGCTTCTTCAAGAGCATTAGTGTGTGTTATATTATTCGGCCTCTTCCTCTGGAAAGTTAAATATTTAGAACCTTTAGATCTTACGCGTTCTTACATAAGAACTTATTCATTTGCTGTCTTTATTTGGTTCTTTTGGTACTTCTATTATAAAAAAATTTATAGATGGTATAGCTATTTATGCAGAATAATAAAACGTAAGCAAGCAAATGATAATTTCTCCTAATTTAGTCAAGATTAGATAAATTAGAAATATGCCATGACACGTTCTTCTGGAATAATGCATTAGAACGTTCTTCGAGAACGATGATGCAATACGTTCTTCTAGAACGATGCTTTACGACGTTCTTCTAGAACGATGCTTTACGACGTTCTTCTAGAACGATAATTCATGACGTTCTTATAGAACGATAATTTATCTTTTTCACATCTCCCCCTAACGGCGGGAATTATGTCTTATTAACGTGACAGATCACAGAAATATTCTATCATAAAAATATCTCATGTCTAGAAGATTTAATAATCTAAGAAGATAAACATAATAATTTACAAAACATAGATGTCAATATTACAGTTTCAGACAATACCAACATAAGCCATCTAAAAGAGATGCAATTCAAGACTATGCTACTAGTTATTCATATACAATATTCAGGATTTATGGTTTTTTTAAAAAAACTTATCCTTGAGATCAAGGATGTATGCTACAATTTGGTAATGATCACATGAATTAGTTATAATAATTTTATCATCATTGTCCCAAAATGTCTTAGTCGAAATATCTTATTCGACCATGTCACAGATTAAAAGTTATAGGACCAATCGGCTTCTGGCTCATAATGGACCCGTAGGATTGAGCTTCTGGCTCAACGTAGTATATATGTGACTTGACAACCCTAATGTGAGTAACGTGTATCCATAGTGAATAGCTGGATAATATCTCTAGGACAACTTCTGGTTCCCTAGGACGAACTTCTGGTTCTCTAGACTAGTGGTTTACACAAAAAGTTATTTCACTTGTCCAACGTTTTAATACGAGACCCATTTTTTACTCCCAAAAAGTCTTATGGAATAATAAGATTATAAAACAATTTGTATATGTGGGTGGGTCTATTGGGTAAATCAAGTGGGCTCTGCCGGAGCCTTCAATAATATGACCATGTCTAGCTATCATGGATACTATTTTGACACTACTATTCTTGTTAGAAGAAAAGATTACATTCTTAATGATGGTGTTGGGACGAAGCACTATCAGTCATGCATAAGATGTCTCTATCTAGTTTTTCCATGGAATCCAGTTTCTAGATACGACAATGTCTTATCAAAAATTGCAAATAAAGATATTATTAATCAATAGTAATCTAAACATAGACTTCAGGTCTATGATAGTTGGTAGGATAATAATGCATCCGTAGTAACCCTACGGATAGAACAGCCGTATATCACCAACTTTAAATTTTCTAATTTAAGAGATTTGCAACTTTAAAATTTCACTATGAAATATCAACATCCATGTACTAGATTTCATCTCTTAAAGATTATAATTGTCATCATGGAACTAGTCATCTATAGCTTGGTGATGCGTTCATGTTATGTATCATTCCAATCTCTTATGGATATATTTAAGCATATAAGCAACATTTTGCAATATCTTGGTGTGAAGTAATCATAAGCTTGAATAATACGAAGCATATTAAAGCTAAACTGATAGCATATCAAAACCCCATGAGTATATCGTGAGTCTCATTTAGGCATTCCACAAATGTCCTTGGGGACTTGTGATAATGAAATAGTGGATAACAATAGTTCACCTTCAGAAGCTTGTGTTTTTTTGTCCAATGAAATCAATAATAAAAAATAGGAATTCTCATAGCTCATTGAAATTTATTCTAAACATAGAACTCCAGGTCTATAATAGCTTATAATACCAACATTAAATTATGGCCTTTCGAGGGCCAGCAATCCGCTGTGACCTGCAAAAATAATTTACGGACGACTGGTTTCCCCCGAACATGCAACATATCTTTCGTGCATTCACCCATTTAGGTGGTAAAAACTTGAGCAAAAAAATATCTTATGCAAAATAATAAATTTTGTATTGTCTTTAACATAATACAACCCAACTATGTGGTTGAATATCAGAGCATCCACAGTGGCAACACTCTAAACCATACTCCAAATCACTTCAAACCATATTCCAATAATTAATTTTGGAGTATTTCCTTCATGTTGGTACACAATGGTATAGTCTAAATAAACACTCCAAATTGACAAGTGGCAATACTCCATTTGTTTTTCTCCTTATTTTTCTTTCATAATTGACAAGTGGCAACACTTCAAAAAAGAAATGAAGGAGAAAAGTAAATATGGTGGGCCCGCAAGTAATATAGCTCAACTAGTGGACTCTCCAAATTTGGAGAGTCTCTTAGCTTTCTACCATTTTTCAAGTGTGGACAAGAGTCCATTGGAACCATCAAGTGCTACAAAATTTGGCTAAAGACCAAATATAGCACTTGAAACTAGTCCCACTGTGGATGCTCTCAGGAAATCAGAAATTCTGATCTCATGGACAATAAGGCATCAAAGTCACTATTCACATGGGCTCAATAATCCACTTGTTTTGTTTTGACAATATTACATAATATGTACATTTATTATGAGAGTGTGTAGCTTGTATGAATGTCCAAATGATAGCATTTTCTCCAACTTGCAATTCGGTTGCATATGCCTCCTCCCATTAGGACCATGTATAATATATATGTTAAACTTCTATCTTGTATAATATATATGTCTTTCAACTAAATAAACGATACTGATGCATTTGAAGATAGAAAATATTAATGAGGATAACCTACTCTATCCTGATTTAAATCAACAACTTCGTATTTACAATATAGTTAAACTTCTATCTTGTCGTACTTCAAATCTCATTGTACAAAATTCGTAAGTGGCCGGAGCATATTTCTCACATGTAAACTGTTTTGTTGTATAGCAGAGGAAAATTTTGCAACAAAAAAATTGGCAGCCACATAATACTTTCCCACGAAGGCTTTTATTGATACTCACAATATTCCATGGATTTATGAAGAAATTTCATACTAAAAAAATTTGATAGTCAAAACCATGTTTCAATTTGACATAAATATACTTACAGATCCATATTTCTTACTTGAAAAAATGACATCCTCTCAATTTTATTAAAACAATTGTTTACCAAAACAGATTTATGCTTATGTTCATCCATTCTCAATTACAGAAAAATATTTTTTAATTGCAAATATAATAATAAAAATCCTCAAATTTCTTCTTCATAAATTTATTTCAACAGAACCCACAAAATTTGACAGCAAATATGGTAGCCAATGCCCCCGAGCTTAATTATTTTAAGATTACTCAAAAGAAAAATTCAGAATGAAAGTTATTAGTAGGCCAAAATGGAATGGCCGAAACCTACATGTTTCAGTACATAAAATGGATCGGCCAAAATCGAATTGGATAAACAAAATCTTTTTTTTTAACCATACAATTTCTTCGATCCGTATCAGAACAGAACTCACAAATGATGTTCCCAATATTAATTTATTATATTATTGTATGAAGGATTAAGTTATTGCACCCTTCAAAAAAAAAAGAATATAAAACTAGCACAAGTCACAAGTATATATATATATATATATATATATATATATATATATATATATATACCATGGTTTGAAGTATCGGCCGATACCGATCCGATACGGCCGATACCGATACGGTTTGGCATGTCCCGATCCGATACCGACCGATACCCGATACTGACCGAGACCGACATTAGGGGTGTCTTTTTCGGTCAATTCGGCAAAGAAAATAAAACGAAAAAGACAAATCAGCAAGGGTTTAAAGCATAATAAGATTGTAAAAGAAGAAAATCAATCTATTGTATATAAACCAATCCGTAAGGTGACTACTATTTCATTTAATTTCAAAACTACTAAGAAATAACACTGAAAATACTTAAGATTATGACTAAATGTATAAAATATATATTTTTAAATGTAAATAATTTACTAATAATTATTTGTTTTTCGATACCAAAAAATCCGATACTCCGATCCGAAACCACCGATACTACCGATATCGTCGATACCAATACTCATAGGAATAGTCCGATACCGATTCCGATACCGTGAACCTTGATATATACACATTTAAGTATAATAATTCGGTATCAACAAATGGCTATTGTTGTCTTCCTTAATACCTATACTTGCACAAACTACAATCATGTCATATAAGTTTTATTTATTCAATGACAATATGCCAATAAACAGAGATAAGCACGTAGCAGTGGCTTCCATAAACATAGATTAATATATGATGTGTTTTACTTTTCTTTTTCTTTTTCTTTTTTAACTATAATATAATTCGGGTGATCAGAAAAACTTACAAATGAGAAACGGTGTGTATTGTTCGTGGCCGAGGTGTGTCAGGCGCGATAAATAATGGGTTCACCATGGTGAAGCAACGGCCGATTAAAAAGAGACGAGATGGTCTCTCGCGTAATGGTGCTTGTGTAATAATGCTTTCTTCAAGAGCCTCCTCGAGTGACCCTAAGCAATTGGCGTGGCTCCTCGAACAATCGTACTGATAACGTGTTATGAAAATGAGAAAAAAGAGAGAAATATTGATAGCTAGAAATCTGTACGTAGCTTTTCTCATTGATAACATATATAGAGGGAATGAGATAGAGAGGTTGTTGTGGGTATGGATAAGGGCATCCATATTTGAATTTATCCAAATCACAACATAAGATGCTATTTAAATCTTAGTACATAGCCGAAGTAAGAAAGTAAAACACACACTACATGGCCCCATTATTCTCGGTCTAGTAAATGGATTCTCTTTATATTAACTTTCAAAGGATCCACGCAGCTGAAATGGAAAGATATCAACTGGGAAAAAATATTAGGTTCATCTCTAGATACAAGCACTTCCCTCATCCTCAATCGTCTTTACTTCTCTGTTGAAGAACTACTCATACACAATATAAATTTCATACTATTATCCACGATCAACGGCCATGGCCAGGGACTTTGGTGTCACACATTGACACGAAAATTTGCAACCCAATAACCCAGACGATGATATATATATATATATATATATATATATATATATATATATATATATATATATATATAGGGTGGGGATCATGTAACATAGAATTTGACATCTAAAAAAAACACGCAATCCCAGTCACGCATCATTTAAAATAAATGGTTCAGATTTGATAGAGTAAGTTGTATTAATTAGCATGCATGTCAAATTGAATATCCCACTAATTAATACAACCTACTATTAATTAGCATTCATGTCAAATTTGACTTCCATGGATGTAAATTTGGTATTCATTTAAATTTGAACCATTCATTTTCGATAATGTGCGGCTGAGATTGCATTTTTTTTAGATGTCAAATTCTATCCTGATCCCCACCCATATATATATATATATATATATATATATATATATATATATATAATGGTAATTTTTATTGATGAATAATAAACTATACAACTCGACACCTTGCCCAAAAAATCACATCTACCCGACTATTCCCGCAAGGAACAATTTTGTGTTAAGGTCCATAATAAGCACATCTCCCTCTATATTCCTCTTAACAACATGTCCGATGAAGACGCTCGAAAATATGTATGTTTCTTTTGCGCCAAATGTGTCAAACCGTACACACCAAAACCAATCTCAGACGACGGAACCTAGAAGCTCTCTTTCCTCTTTGTATCTTCACCACATCCAACACTCCAAGTCTCCATCTAAGTCCATCGTTGCTACATTGCTAAGGTTAAATCTCTATCTATGACAGTTCAAGATACTCCAAGCAAATAAACACAGAAAAAATATGTGGTTTCTTGATTCAGTCGGGTCCTTGTTGGCATCTCTGTTGTTGATCCCAAATTGAACCAACCTCTCTCAAGCATGAGAAGTCGGTTCATAATCATTTTATACATGCATAAGGTGTAGTGTCACGTCCCAACATTATGTCCCGTACTTCGTTTGCGACGCGAGGAGCGCAGTTAAGTCACTATCGATTGGTCGGGAGAGGTTGAATCAAGATCCTTTCCTCGATATGGATCGGCTTCTTCGGAATCAAGTCTCATATTCAGCGGGATGCGTTTCGAAGAAAGACTCTGCGGCTGAGTCAGGGAGAGACCTCTCGTTGCTATATTTTTCATACCGCACTTGCTTCTTTGGTTTTGGTTTTATGAATGCGTTTTCGTGAATGTTTTCGATAGATTTCATTGCTTGCGTTCTACGAACTTCACACTCCATATCGAATCCTAGAGTAAAGAAAAGAGTATTGATCGTTTGCTTATGTGATTTCAGGTGATCGCGTAGGCGACGCTCAGCGTTGAAGACCTCTTTCCCTCTTTCCATTCAATCAACGGTGAGTGGCTTGACCCTTTCTTCTTGACCTTCTTGTACTACAATCAACGATAGCGATGAATGAAAGTTAGATGTAGATGCACATATACAAGTTGAAATGCTTACTTCCATAGTAGTAGATTATAGCACTGTTACATGCTTTCTTATGTACATCTACTATATAACTGCCATGCCATGAACTGTTCCATGGTTACTATATTATGCATGT
Organism: Iris pallida; assembly: GCA_029216955.1. Lineage (NCBI taxonomy): Eukaryota > Viridiplantae > Streptophyta > Magnoliopsida > Asparagales > Iridaceae > Iris > Iris pallida. The sequence goes on from JANAVB010010600.1 coordinate 9,650,093, forward strand.
TATAGAACTGTGTTAAGTGATGATAGAGCCATTGAATAAATGTTGCCACGATAAGACGGAACACGATAAAATAGTTAGGTTTTATTATGAATTGGTAGACCATGCTTGAGTAGCTAGTTTAGTTTAGCACGATCATGGACAACTTGTGCACAAGGGAGTTAGTTCCTCGAACGGTTGCCTAGGTCAAGGAACCGATTCAAACTAGGAGGAACATGTATAGCAGTAGCTTCGGGAGTTTTCAAATAGGGCTCGTTATCCGTCTTGAAAGGATCATCGTCTGACCCAGCTATAGTCCAATATGAATTGACATTACCAGTGACCTTCACATAAATATACAATGTCTTAGTGATTAATATCTATTGAACAGAAAAGAACATGATAAGTTTTATACTGCAACGACATGTTCTGTCGTGGATAAGTTCTATTGTAACTTACGTTGTTTACGCCTTAGCAAATGCTTACATGAAATATACTAGGATGGCTAGAAAGGCACTAAAAATATTGCATGCTTCAACATAACTCCTTGAACCAAATAAGAGCATGGAATTTAATTAGTCATGCACCAGTACACGGCAATGTACTGTTCCTTGCTCTCCACAGGTACTACAAACCAGGAGGAGCGTGCCAACTAACAAGACGACGCTCGAGTGTTTTGAAGCCTTGCTCGTGTGCTCGAGGGCTTGAATCTAACTTTTGAAGACTCTGCATCAGTCCAAGGAATATGGCTCGACTCCCCTCGATAGCAGGTAGTTTGTAATGTTTTGGTTGGATATAATGTATGGAACGATTATCTCATCAGCGTTCATTTTGTATCTGAGTCAAATTGTAAACCCGCACGACAACTACTGTAATAGAGTCTTGTAAATGATGTTTCATTATCAATGAAGTAAAATTTTCCTTCTATAATCAAATGTATTGTTCAATTTCTTTGCGTACTCTCTTTGTTGTTGTGTTTTAGATAACCTTATAAAATTGTCTTCTACAAGTGCAATTTAAGCTCGCACGGCATCACGTCCGGGGGACGACTATCAATTCTTCAAAATCGGAGTGTGACATAAGGACATCTTGAATGCAGCTCCCTTAATCCAGACCAGCTCGTACTAATCTATCTTCGGTTTAGCCGTTTGCAGCAAATCTAATGCAATCCTGAAATTGAATGTGTCCACCAACATTCCCTTCCAAACCTAATAGTCCACCTTCCTCTCCTTGTCTAAAACCAAAAGCATGATGTTTTCTTGGTGGCTATTCTCGATCGTCCTCCCCTCCAAGTGCCACATTCCCTCATGTAGAAAGCGGCTAAACTTCTTCGTTGAAGTGGTTGAATAGGTCGAACCGACCCAAAAAAGTAGTCGAGTCACAATCCATCCACCTAGGTTGAACTGGTTTTTAAAAGACTAAACTTTAAGCAAGGTTGTAAAAATCGCTAGTCGGTTCGCGGAAACTATGAATAAATCGGATTAATCGAAGACTGGTCGGAAGACTAGTCGGATTAATCGGTTTGAATTTTTTTAATTATATTATGCAGTAAAAATAATAATATATATGCTTTTGTCGTCAAAATATTAACTTAAATACCCAAAAAAATAATATATATGCAATATATGTCATTGGTATGCACCTATTCTTTCTTATCCTTCTCTGTCGGTTGCTTTAAATTTTTGAAAAACTGAATTTTGGATGAATCTTTGATCTTTTTTAGCCTTTTTTTTTGAACTGAGGCCTAATCGGCCGACCAGCCCCCTAGTCGAGTCGGCAAAGGCCGACTATCGACTAGTCGGATTTTTACAACAATGACTTTAAGTTGATACATCAACTATTCAAGTTTTTTAACTTGATGCCATAAACTTTAATAATAGACAACTTAATACCCCAACTATAATTGTACAACTTAATATCCTAACAATGTTGACGAAAAATCCTAAATAGCAAAAATACCCCCACCCATTCGTGGTAATTCCAAATACCTCCGGAGGGATTAGAGGGGTCAAAAAATACTTTTTTTGTTTCTTGTTAAAACGGGGGAAAAAAATTAACTCTCGAGTGATGGAGGATATTGACTTGAAAATATTTATCAGTTGAGGGTAGTATATGGTATGATATTAAGTTTAGTATCAAATTAAAAATTTTGAATAGTTGAGGGAATCATGTTGAAATTAAGCCTTTTAAAAATATTGGATATAAGGGTATTGAGAAGGATGGGTAGAATTAAGGAGGCTGAGGACTGAGGAGAGGAAGACATAGGTACAAATTATAGAGATCGACTGAGGATAGGAAATAGGAAGACGACCAAAGAAAAAGTATAAACTATAAAGATCCCTACTATCAATGGCACTTATTTCTTTCTTTCTCTATTAAAAAAAAAAAAGATAATCTTCAGTAAGGAAGAAATCTTCAGGAGAAGTTTAGCTAATTGGCTTTCATATGGATCAAACAAAGTGCTGATCCAAACACTTGCGACAAAAACTTTAGACCTTCTACTAGAGTTTGCTTCTCTCTTAAAAATGCAAATTTGAACTAGTCTAGATAGCTAATCTTTTGTCTGGAGATGCATCACTAGAGAATAGCCTAAAGAATCATCATTGCCGAGTGAATACTCATATAATCACAAGTATATAGCTCAAACAAAGTAAAGAGAAAAGGAAAGAGAAATCAGGGGTAGTAAGCCAAGCAATCAGTTCATAATCTGTAAGTACATACATGACAATGATAAAAATATTAAAAAGGAATGGAACTGGTAACTGAAAAGACTGACCTAGAGCAAATCCTTCAAACATCTGATTCTGAATTCTGAACCTGCTGCGTCCTCAATTCCTCATCGGCCTTCTTCAGAAACTGATCCCAACCACTCCCTTCTCCCATATCCAAATAATCATACGGTACTGCCGTCTTCAACCCCGGCCTAACAGCAAGCTGACTCTCCACTATCCTAAAATCCACTACTCCTTCCCCAAACCCCTCCTCCTCCAATTCCTCCCAATCAAACATAAGCGGCAGTGTAAACTCTCTCCATGGACTGAAGTCCAATAACTTCACTCTTTGATCTTCTTTGGTCACGTAAACATCAAATGTGTAATTGTTAGATTCAAACCTCGGTTCCACAATATCATCGAAGAACTTCTCAAGCAATAGTTTCATCCCGTGTTTCTGGTCAATAAGAGCCGGATAGCACGAAGTCACATCGCGCTGGGAGATAGCAATGAGTTGTTTGCGGCGAACGAAGCAGCGAAATTCCCTTTCGGGGTGGAGAGAATCATAATATTTGCGGAGGGCGAGGACAAACGAGTCGAGGGCAGAATGTGAGAGGTCATGGGCAATGGAGTCAGAGGCTTTGAGGAGGAGAGCGATGTCGGAAAAGGAAGTGCAGCGGAGATTGCCGCAGGTTGAGATCCAGGCGGCATCTTTCGGGGAGCTCCAGTTAAGCTTCGGAAAGACGCAACCGCCTAGGGTGGCAATCGAGCGCTCGACTTCTAATTCAAGTTCGGGGAAAGAGGGCTTCTTGTTCTTGCTATCTTCTTCATCATCGTCATCAGATTCAGAATCAAAAAGGGAGAGGGAGGAAATGGGGTCAAGATGGGTGGCAGCAGTGCGAGGGAGGGGGTCGCGGCCGGATGTTGTGCGAGGAAGGAGGAAAGGTGGTGCGTCTGCGTTATCGTCGGTATTGGAGGAAGGGGAGATGGGTTGGCCAAGGAGGTAACGGACAAAGGAGTCAGGGAGCGGGTGGAAGAGGGTCCGAATGGAATAAGGTTTGAACCTTGGATACCATTCATGGATCTGGCAGCGCCTTAACTCCTCGTGCTCCATCTCCTTATGTCTACTGCAAAAACCAGTTAAGTGATAAGAAAACAGTCGATCCTGACCTGTTACTAGCATGCTATGCATATCAGTAGAAGAAAGGGAAAAATAAGTTCACGAGTAAACACATCAAGCACGTGTTGTGCATTGATGGGCTTTTATGCAAAATAGGATTGTAGGTTTGCAAGTATTATTTCCTAAATAATGTATTGAAGTAGAAGCAAGAAAATTGTTCACAGAATAAATTCATCAGGGACATTTTCTACTTTGAGGGATTTCAGCACGTATAAATATTATATTATGGACCATATTTGCAAGTATTATTGCATAAATCATGAATAAATGCTGTAAGGCAGAGTAAATTCATCAAACGCCTGCTGTGCATCTAGGGTTTTTATGCAAAAACATCAGCTTCAACATAGTTTTGCCAGCTATTGCATAAATCCATCAAACAAGTGTCGTACTAACTTTATAGTATTGAAGCATTGGTTAAGCATGCATTAGAAAGCAAGACAAATAGTTCATGTAGTAAATTCGTCAAACACATTGTTCTTTGTAGAGGCTTTTAACCAAAAATCAACCAAGTTGCAGTTTTTCCAGCAACTGCAAAAATCAACAAGAGAAAAACAGTCAAAGATAAATTTATCAAACACCTGTTGTGCATCAAGAGTTTTTACGCACAAAAAAAATTCACTTTTGATCAAAACTTTGCAAGTATTACTACATAAAGTACGCATACAGTAAAGCAATCAGAAAAAAAATCGCAGAGTAGAAAAAATTCGCAGAGTAAATTCAACGAACACCTGTTGCACGTCAAGGGCTTTTATAGCATAAATCGTGCATGTGGTAGAAGCAAGGAACAATAAAGTTCACAGAGTAAATTCATCAAACACCTACTGCACATCAGGGGGTTTTATGCAAAATAAAAAATTAATTTGATCAAATTTATGCCAGTACTATTACACAAAGAAACGATGTCTATTGTGAATCGAAAATTCAAGAGCCAACATTAGAAATTAAACTTATATTTTGGGGGGAAAATATCAAAACCCTAATTTCAAAATTCTGGGTTTTACTGAACTGTACAATTAGGGTTAGAAAAGAGAGAGTACCAATTGGGGATTTTCTTTTCCGTCAGGGTTTGGAAATCTTGTTAGAGGATGCTTGCCAGAATTTTAAAAGCAGCTCTACGAAAATTCTGTGTAAGAACTCAAATAAGTATACTGGTAGCTCTCAAGCGAAGCACGTGTAGGAATCTTAACCGTTCATTGTTTTATGTTAGTCAAGTTCAATTCAAAAATATACTGTGTGATAATAATTTAAAATCACAATTACAAAATTTCAAAAAGAAAAGAGTATTTTCAGATGGTTTGTGATTTTGTCTCTCTTTTTTTTCTTTTTTCTTTTTTTTTCTTTGAGATGTCTGCTATGTACCACCATTTTTTTATAAATAGAAGAAATAATACTTAATTGTAACTCGATCAACTAGGATCTTATGCCTTTTTTGAGTAACCACAAGGGTCGCTCGAGCTCGACATTTTATCTTTTGATTATGATAATATACTTATACTATTTCTGTAATCAATGTTTATTACTTTCATCTAAATTTGCATTATAAAAAAATGAGAAGAAGTGGATTTGAAGGAGAGATCGGTTCCTTTCCTTCTTCTTTTCCGTTTTAAGAAAAAGTTTTATTTTTCGTGCTCGCCAATAAAGTAGGTCTAAATAGATTTATATACAATATATATCTGATCGGATAAGAATTTCAAGTTTGGGTTTAGGTTTCTTTCGTTTTAAAATATTTTCCGATTCAAATAATTGTTATTGTGTCCACGACAATTGAGATGAATTTTATTATAAAACTAATAGTGTTGGGGGCACACTCGTTGCATGTGTACCAGAGATAATTTCTAGTGAAAGAAAAATAGGGGTATAAAAAAAAGGGATAGAGGTTTGAGATTTGAGTTAGTAGGTGACCAATGACTTTTTTCTCCATAAATTGACATTTCTAGACAAGAAAGTGTTATATATATATATATATATATATATATATATATATATATATATATATATATATATATAATTTGAAAGAAAAAAATAGACTAATACACAGATACTATAGACTAATACAAACCATTTTCTCCTCTATCAAATAAAAGTTTACTTAAGGAAGCAAAGGTCAAAATAAATATATTGAATGAAAAAAAAAAAGAGTGTTGGTGCTACAACTTAAACTAGCCAACCAAAACACATGTAAGAGTATCATGCATATATATCTACTGATTATGTACTCTGCAATCCTCCTCGCTCGATCTACTGTCGTATGCACAGCATCGATCAGAAATCTTTAGCATCTCGAATGATTGTTGGAAAGCTTTGATGTCGAGCTTCGACCACCAGATGTAGTCGTAGGACACAAAGGGGTGTTTGAGCAGCATGTGTGCAGTCCACCTATTCTTAGGATCCCTAGCAAAACATCTGCGAAGTCTTTCCCCTCCGCTGACAAGCGCAACCATTCCAGACCCTTCACGGCAACCTCTCCCGTCAGCATCTCCACAACCGTGCACCCGAGCGACCATATATCCATCGGAGGCTCGTATTCCCCCCGGTTCAGCGCCTCCGGCGACATGTAGGCGTGCGTGCCCCGGATGCCGTTTTCCTTCCTCCCAATCTTCTTGGACAGCCCAAAGTCCGCTATCTTGACGTCCGAGCTGCTCCACACGAGTATGTTGTCCGGCTTCACATCGCAGTGTACGTACCCTCTACTGTGGATGTGGGCAAGCCCTCGAAGTATCGATCTAGTGTATCCTTGCACAGCTTCCTCGGTGAGCCCCCAGGCGCCGCCATTGTCGACGCACGATGACAGAATATGCTTGGACAGACTTCCGGCACGGGCGTACTCGAGGTACATGTTGTACGTGGGCGCAGCATCGCGGTTGTTAGCATCCAGCACCAGCTCGTCGCCGAAGCACTGGAGTAACTCGCGGCAACCACGGAGATAGTCCATGGTGAGCTTCTCCCGCATCAGCATCCTTGAGGCAATCGGTAAGGGTGCCGATTTCACCGCTACGTACTCGATGGGGCAACCTCCATCGTCTCTGATCACTCCTAAGAACACCACGGCCGAAGCACCTCGTCCGACCACAGAAACCTTCTCACACAACGACGAGAATGCTAATCTCATCCTTCCTCTCTTCTTCTTCTTTTTACTCCTCCTCTCTTCTTAATTAATTTTTTCTTTCAGATTGTTTATGTTTCCTAATCCTCTTATTTATACAGAGAACGGAAACTAAATGTCGGTTAATTTATGTGTACATATATGTAAACAACATCTTCTTTCGTATATATAATCTTTATAAAAGGCAACTGTGCCCCAAATAAGATTTTTATTTTATTTTATTTATTTGTGGCTGAATTTTCAGTTTTGGGTTTCCATATTGGGAGTTAATTTACAATCTTTTCAATTCATAATTTATTACCAAAAAAATAAGTTTGTTCTTTTATTAGATGTCGTACCGGTTACAACAATTTAATCCGGTTAAATTTTTATAAACGATAAATATTATTGTATATTACGTAATTCAAAAAACACATCCAACTACATATTTTAAAATAATTGCAATCAGGATTGGGTTTAATTGAATACACGATTCCAATACTTTGTTACCTAATATTAAAACAAATAAATAAATAAATAAATATATAAAAGACAGCGTTAACAGTTACCAGAATTAGAACTATAATCCTAACTCAAGTAATATATATATATATATATATATATATATATATATATATATATATATATATATATATATATATATATATATATAGGGTCGTTCTACAATACATCCGCTGGAAATGGATGTATCGATACATTCGAAATCTGGACCGTTGGATGTTGATCCAATGGTTCGGATTGAATAATAGTGTAGAAACATCATTTAATGCTGATTTAGACTTTTGACCTGTTGGTAACTTGCTTTAGCAGGTCATTCTTCACTTTAATTTTTCAATGAACACCCTAAATTAACTCATATTTACTCTCTCAAAAGTTCATCCAATTTAATATTTCGTATTTTTTTTTTTTTTGGTTACAGGCCGTCGTGGTGGTGGTGTTGGTGGTTGTGGTGGAAAGAGAAACAGAGATGAAGATGGAAATAAGAATCGGTCTGGATCGCGTCGAACGTCGTCGAGCCCTCCTAGAACAACGAGGAGTACCAGCTGCGCCGTGAAGAATCGGTTCGCTTCGCGTCGGACATAGTCGAAACCTCCTCGAACAAGAAGTACTAGCGGCGCCGCTCTAATTTTACTGTCCATGCCATTGTCAGAAATCTTATTTTTCATCTAATAATTTAATATTTTGTTAATAAAGCTACATGTCACGGTGGTGGTGGTGAACTGAGGAAACCTGCTTCTGAGGTCGGGCGGATCATCTTGTCACATATTTTAAAAAAAAATCTGTATTGATCGGACGAAATTTTTTTTTACTTTTCTAATGATAATATTTTCGAAGAGAATATTTTATTTGGACGGTGAATGACCATTCTTTTTGCTTTTAACACGGAGAATGACCATTCTCTTTGCTTTTAACACGGTGAATGGACGGAGAATGGCCATTCTCTTTGCTTTTAACACGGCGAATGGACGGAGAATGGCCATTCTCTTTGCTTTCCACACGGCGAATGGACGGAGGATGGCTGTTCTCTTTGTTTTTAACACGGAGAATGGCCATGCTCAAGGAAAATGGCCATTCTCCGTTACTTTAACATGGAGAATGGCCATTCTCCGTTCTTTGAAAACGGAGAACGGACACTCTCTGTGCTTTTAACAAAGTATGGTACATTTAGGACTGGAAATGTTCAAGTATCTCATATTTTTTTCACCAAATATTTACAGTATTTTTAATATCATTTACCATAGTACATTCATTTTATATTAAATCATTTTCAAGATAATTCGAATATCATTTTATCAGGCTTCCACTGTATGGCTGAACAAAATTTCTTGCGAATGTTTGAATATAATTAACCTACTATCAAAGAGAATTTTTCTTACATTACATTATGCCTTACACTGGCATCGACTTCATAATGATGGCATCGATATACTGATGGCAATAACAAAGGATGAACATGCAGGATTACAATTATGTTTCCGCAATAACAAGGGATGAACGCAGGATTACAATTTTGCTTCAGCAATAGCAAGGGATGAACAGGCACTGGCATCGAATTCATACTGATGGCATCGATGTAATGATTTTTTTACAGAAAGCAAAATACATTACAATCAAATAAAGTTTTAGTGATCCCAGGAATGCATCCGTAATGAGGCCACCTGTAAACCCTAGCAATGCACCCAGGACTCACGAAATCTGTGATGGGCATCTGCAAATCAAAGGAATACACCAAAATATCAATATCATCTATGAAGGCCAACTGCCAACCAAATAAACACTTCAACCAAAAAATCATAATCAAATTAAGTATACTTCATTCCAAGTCCAATAAACTGCATAATTCACGATACAGTAATCTGCCCAATCCACGTTAGTAATTCAACGTAGAACCTGCATAATTCACAATACAATAATCCAAATAAATATCAGACCTACTCTAAATTCAAGACCATATTACATTTTCAAAATAAATTACGAACTATGCACTGAGTACAAGCGAAAAGTTTAGTCTTACAATATTTCAAACACAAAATTTAGTTTGTCCGCCATGACCAACAAATATTCAGAACAATATTACAAGTCAAATATTACTTCCGCATTGAAATAAGAGACATTCAAAACTCAAAAGATGAATCTTCATAGCCGTCTCCATCTTCTTCTTCTTGTTTCTTTTTTTTTCCTACTTCTTCTTCTTTCTCAAAATATCCTTCACCTACACCTTGAGGGACGGATGAAGAAAAATTATAGTCAGTATTGACTCACTTTATAGGTAGAAATGACATCCAGAAACATAAATAGAAGTATCAAAGTGATGGCTAGCATTAAAGTGTCAATGTGCACAGTGTGTATTTTTACATAAGATTTTGGGCTAGCCCCATTTACCTTCTTCACGAGGGAAGGAAAATCTTATTCTTGGTCAGCAAATTCAACCTCTATCTGGTTAATCTTATCCAGAATCAATTTCTGGTTGTCGAATATAGTCTTCATCTCTTTGAAGACATTCTCAAAGTTTGCAGCAACAAAATTGTATAGATCATCAATCCTGTCCTTAGTGTTTTTGATTCCATAAGTTGATGGTTTTCCAGATGTTGATGGTTTGCTTGCAGCTGCTGCCCGTTTTCCAAACATTCGAGTGAAGGTTAGTTTTCTCATGGGGCCTTTGTTTTTAATATAAACATCCCCTGCTAAGCTTGGGACAAAATGTTTATTAGCCATCGAGCATACAAATCCTCCGAAAGGGTTAGCTGTCCTTGCAGTTGGTTTTCCCACGAGATGCATCATTCTACTGAACATGTAGGAACCTATATCCATCCTTTTTTTCTTCCCCATATAATAAAGAAATTTTACTCTCTCGGGATGGATGGAAAACTCATGTCCAGTAGGGTTGAGTGTTTGAGATACGTAGGCATGCAACAATTTATACAAAGTTTTTAATTGATCTTTGTATACATTTTGAGGGGTCTTCGCACCCATTGAAACACCTGTAATCTCATGAATTGCATCCGTCATGGAAACATTATCAATATCTTTCATATCAAACTCAGGAACTGGATCAAATCCATAAAATTCGTTGATGACAGCAGCATTTACCCTAATCAGTTTCCCTCTCAGAAACACCAGTGGTTGATCCTCTTCTTTTTCTTTAATTTCTGCCGGAAGATTTGAGTAAAATTCTCTTACTATTGTTTGGGAGATTTTCTCAAGACATGATTTGTTCAGTTTCTCCAATTGATAGAATTTCAATATATCCAGGAAAGCTTCGTCTTCGACATCATCCATCTTAATTGATCTTTCAGGCATAACAGCCTTTTTCTTGAAATATTTAATGTATATCTTCTTAGTTTTAGAGTCTTTAAATTTTTTTACCTCCTCTCCAGCCTGGGACTTATTTGATGATTGCTCTTCCTCTTCATTTTCCTCTTCTGATGAGGATTCAAAATCCACAGAGTACGCTGATGACTCTGTATCCATTGCCACCTTAGCCTTCGCTTGAGTACGCCTTCGATCTTCATAAGTTGAGTCTTCCGACGACTCTGTATCGAAGATAGATTTTCTGGTCTTTGTCGAGCAATGAGTGTTTTTAGCCTTTTTTGCACGTGGCTTGGCTGCCGCCTCCGCTTTCATCGTCGCTGCCGCCGCCGCTGCTTCCGCCGCTGCCCTTTCGGCCTCTGCCCAAGCGACCATAATCTTGATTTTCGCCGCCCTTACAAGTTCTGTCCTTCGGGCCTGTATCGCATCCCTTCGTGGATCCTTCCCCTTCGGCGACGGTCGTTGTTTCTTCGATGGCATTTTGATTAGAAGAGGGTTTGGGAGAGGGTTTGGGAGAAGGAAGAGGGTTTGAGAGAAGAAGAGAAAAAATTCGACCGTCTTATATGACCTTGGGAAGTGGAAAAAATTAGAATAGTTTTGAGTCTTAAATTAAATTTATTACTATTATTACTAGTATAAGACGGTCGAATTTATTACTATTAAATTTAAAAAACTACTTTCCAAAATTAAATTTATTACTATTATTACTAGTATATATCCATGTGAAATCACTACATAAACCTTTGGGATTTTGAGACCTTAATTTTAAAAAATTATTTTCCAAAATTAAATTTATTACTATTATTACTAGTATATATCCACGTGTTCCGTATAAATTATTGAAAAATTTGGCAGAAAAAACGTGGTGGAAACATATTTATTTAAAAAAATTTGACAACATATTTAAGAATGTGAAGTTTAAGACTCAATATTTCTATTTTACGAATATTTGATTAAATTTTTGAAAATAAGAAGACTATGTACTTGAAAAGAGTAAAATTGAAACACTCAATGTTGTCCTCTATTTTACTTTGTAATCATATTTAAGATGGATTTGACGGCAAGATTGACGCTGGCAGCATAATCAATTCTATGACGTAACAAGTCATTGATGGGGATATCGTCGCTGATATATTAATTTGACGTAACAAGATTTGTTAATTATAAAGAGCAATGCTATAGTTAGCAAATGGGTGTAAGTTGTAAGAAGGTTGTAAAAGTTTGATTGTAGCCGAAACCAAATTGAATTAACAAAATATTATATTTCATTAAATCCCAGCTTCGTCGCCGGAACATTCTCCAGAGAAGTATACAAGAGGAGGACAAAAAACTGTAAAAACGGAAAAAAAGGGTCTAGCCCTCACTGGCCTCCCGGAGGATCTCCGCAAAGTCCTGCAGGGTGCGCACACCCGTCCTATGGCACAGGCGGCGAAATGCTTCCCTCTTCTCCAGAGAATCCCGTTCCTCCGGAGTGATCGGCAACATGTCAAAGTTTGGCACCGGATGAAGAGGTCGAGCGATGACCTCCAGTGACAACCCGCAGGCGGTCAGAAAGTTCGCAGCCGCTGCCAGCCAGTCATGGGCCGGAGGCGGCGCAGAGGGTGCTCCATGCGAAGAGGCTCGGCGACGACTGGAAGAAGGCTCTGGCAATGGTTCCCAACCAGATGATCTTTTTGGAGCCATGTTAAATGTGCAACCTACTCAGATGAATGGAGACCCCTATGTATATATATACACGTTCCTAACCGACTCTTCTTATTCCTTATTGAAAGTTGGGATATAATGTTAAAGTTACAACCAAATGCTTACAACACTCTTACAACCTTCACCCATTGCTAACATGTGGGCCATGGCCCACATGTCATCAATGGGTGAAGGTTGTAAGAGTGTTGTAAGCAAGCATTTGGTAGTAGACTTAGCATTATTGATGTCTTATTCCAGGCTTAGTTGGTTGTGTTGTTTGGCTTTTACATGGAAGGCCTAGGTTCGAGTCTGGTGTTTGGGTTCTGTAGAATTTTTCTATTGTTAACATTTTTTGGGTGCTATTATATGCTTTTAACTTAGTATGGAATAATTTTTGGGACTGTTAATGGCCATTCTCCGTTCCTCTAATACGGAGAATGGTACATTTAGGACGGAGGTAGGACGGAGAATTGTACATTTAGGACGTCGAATGGTACATTTAGGACGGAGAATGGTACATTTAGGAATGTTCTGTAGGGTTGTGAATTTTAAATAGTTTGACTGTTTAGTTTTGTTTTGAATCTATATAAATTGGTTTTGAAGGCTCGTGAAGATGAATTAGTTTGGCTGTTAATGGTCATTCTCCGTTCCTCTAACACGGAGAATGGTAAATTTAGGACGGAAAATTGTACATTTAGGACGGCGAATGGTACATTAGGACGGAGAATGGTAAATGTAGGACGGAGAATGATAGATGTAGGACGGAGAATGGTCCATATAGGACGGAGAATGGTACATTTAGGACTGTTCTGTAGGGTTGTGAATTTTAAATAGTTTGGCTGTTTAGTTTTGTTTTGAATCTATATAAATTGGTTTTGAAGGCTATGAATTAGTTTGGCTGTTTGGCTGTTAATGGCCATTCTCCGTTCCTCTAACACGGAGAATGGTACATTTAGGACGGAGAATTGTACATTTAGGACGGCGAATGGTACATTAGGACGGAGAATGCGGAATGTTGGACGGAGGATGATACATGTAGGACAAAGAATGGTCCATATAGGACAGAGAATTCATTTTGAATAAGGTAAAATCTGTGTTGGGAAATGGCGAAATCTCTTGGATATGATTACACTGAGATGTTGTATTAATGGTAAAATCTGTGTTGGAAAATGTCGAAATCTCAGAAGTGAGCCGTCTTAGGCGTCATTATATCACAGTCCATTTTATTTATAAAAAAAATAATATTGTTAAAAATTAGTATTGACAAAAGTAAAATTTGCTCAAAATGGAGAATCGAACTCATAAAAAATATCTTGTATGTAGACTAGTGAAAAATATATACTCCCTCCGTCCCAAAAATATAGTCTCACTTTCCTTTTTGGTTTGTCCCATATTATAGCCCATTTCTTTTTATATAATGGATGTTTGTGGAGTAATTTACAATTTTAGCCTTATTTAAACTGCAATTATATCAAGATAAACTCTACAATTCTCTATGCATTTAAGAGTTGTATTTTGAAAATATACTTGAGCTCTAATGATGGATACTGAAAAGACACTTTAGTTTATATTGCCTCCAAAATTCAAACTAAAATTTGCCAAAATATTGTCTCCAAAGTTTAATTTACATAGTAGAATGTGATATCATTAAATAAATCCAAATAGAGATTTAATGGCATTCATTAACCCAATTAGAGATCACAATAAGTACAAAAGCAAAATTCAAAACTTCTATAAGGGGCAAATTGGAGAGATTTTGTTTTGTTGGACATATTAATTGGATTTTCTTAATCTTGGTGAAAATAGAAATAGGACTATATTTTTGGGACGGAGGGAGTATAAAGAAATGCATGCATGCTAATGTTTTCACCATTCACCCCAGGAATGATAGATCGTATCTAAATCATTATACCACTCGTACACAGGTTCTCCTGGTACTGGTATTACATTATCAAAGGGTTTTTTAAACGTCTGAATTGAATAACAAATTTTCCAGAGTTCGTCGTCGAAGATCACGTTAAAGCACCCACGTATGTCGAGCAGGCGAAGACCCTTGCAGTTGCATATGATAGATCGCAGCGTGTCTCCATTGAACATGTCGAATCCCATATGTAGGTGCTCGAGACGCGGCATCGAATCAGCCACGGTCTTTCCCTCCGCCTCGTTTTTCGTGTTCTTCACGAATCTGTTCCTGAGCATGTAACTTGGAGGGGGCATGTCCCTACTCAGCTTGACCAGACGGCGGCAATAATTTTCGGCGGAAATTATTCCAGTCGACGTGATGTAGAGGCAGTAGCTAATGTCGAGTTCTTCCAGCACAGGGAGAAACTCCAAGTGTCTCACGAAAGTTTCATCACTCACGTCGCACTTCGGAATGTGCAGAACCCTTAGAAATTTCCCACTGTATTATAAAAATGGGAAAATATCAATAGAAATTAACAAAAGTATACGTAAAATTTTGTAATAGAAAAAATAAAGTATTAGAATAAGACCAAATAAAATTTTGCACTGGCCTTAAACATGCAAAAGAGAAGGCTGCTTCGTCGAGCTTGTACGCGGAGAGGGACCCTAGATGTCCCTCACTGCGAGCCACGAGCTTCATTACGGTCAAACTAATCTCAGCGGTTTGCTGGGTCCTCCAGCACCACTGTACCAAGTCGACGTTGGACCAATAGTCTAAGGGACCGTTGAGCGCCTTCCACCACGAACGGCAAACTGGGGCCACGTTGCACATTACCTCGTCCGCCGGCATCTCCGACAGTACCAGTATCATCGAGAGAATCTCGGTAGGGATGACGGCCCATCCGCTGCAGTTGATCTTGCTCCTCTCCATTGCGACTGTTCTTCTTCTTCTTTCCTTTGTTTCTCTCTAGTCGGATGGGTTCTCTTCTTTGGAAAAGGCTATTTAACCCTCGTTTACGCGGGTGTATGTAACCCGCTCGTGGAGGGGTGTGACCGAACAAGTCACGAATCTATTGGAAAATAACGGTAATGCCACTGTATTAATATTAGCAATTAGTCGTTTGGGCTCCCAACATATTTGGGTGATGCCATCTCCCATTATGTGGCATCTGACATGGCAGATGTCATAACAGCTGACATGGCAAATTTTAACCCCAAAAATTAATTACCCAAATTTTTTTAATGTTAATGTTAATGTCAATATTAATATTAATGTTAATGCTAATGCTAATGCTAATGTTAATGTTAATATTAATGTTAATATTAATCAATGTTAATTTAATATTAAATTATTTATTTACTATTAATGTTCATTTTAATATTAATTTTATTGTTAAATTTTGCCATGTCAGCTGTCATGTTAGCAACCATGTCATATGCCACATAATGGAAAATGGTATCACCCAAATTTTTTGGGAGCAAATAGCATTTTTGTAATATTAGTTTTAATTATATTGTAAATTTTAAATTAACAGAAAAGCCAATGTAGATTTAATATTAATGCTACTGTAAAAAAATTTCGATCATACCTCGATACTTACGTTTGTCGACCGAGTTACCGTCTTCATCATTATCCAGTTTTCACCCGAATCATCGTCATCGCTGGGGCGTGATGCCGTACGAGCCTGGAGTTGCGCTTGTGCAAGGCAAGATAACAGATTCACAATAGTGTTTATAGCTCAAATTGATAACATAAGCAGCGGAAGGAAAACGTTACAATGGCTCTGAATAGCCCAACTCATCATGCCAATTGGCTACAACGCTCATGATCTCTCTAGCTCACAAAGGAGTACATTGTTCCATACATTATGCCTCTTTATAGCCAACAAGTAGTCTTCGGCTGAACATCTCGCAAGTCCGAACGCCAATGCGGTAGCTCCTCTTGAACGCTAAGGACTCCATACATCTGGAAGTCCAAGCCGAGCCCAGCCTCGAGCCGAACCTATCATGAACTTGTCCACCACCGTGTCCCTGCGGCAGATACAATTAGACATAATCTTAACATAAACATTGTGATCGTGCTCATCTATGTCCCATTTCGCCTAGCCTGCAAGGTTAGAACTTTACATAAGAAATCATATCATTTCACTCAACCAACCAACCGTAAACTTAAACATATGCATAAGGGTGGCAGGCCCTGCGCCTGCACCCAGCGCTAATCTCAGCCCACCGGCCCTATCTATATGAAGGTCACGGTGTTTCTGTCACGACCCGCACCCTGATTAGGGGCACGAGTACGTGGTTACGTCCACCCTGATTAGGGGCACGAGTACGTGGTTACGCCCTATCTATATGAAGGTCACGGTGTTTCTGTCACGACCCGCACCCTGATTAGGGGCACGAGTACGTGGTTACGTCCAGCCTCGAGCCGAACCTATCATGAACTTGTCCACCACCGTGTCCCTGCGGCAGATACAGTTAGACATAATCTTAACATAAATATTGTGATCGTGCTCATCTATGTCCCATTTCGCCTAGCTTCCAAGGTTAGAACTTTACATAAGAAATCATATCATTTCACTCAACCAACCAACCGTAAACTTAAACATATGCATAAGGGTGGCAGGCCCTGCGCCTGCACCCAGCGCTAATCTCAGCCCACCGGCCCTATCTATATGAAGGTCACGGTATTTCTGTCACGACCCGCACCCTGATTAGGGGCACGAGTACGTGGTCAACGGTATCCTGTCAGAAAAATGAGCAAGTACAAACACCAACAGCAGTTCCATATGAATTGACAAATACTATAAGAGACATTATAATGAAATACAAGACAAAGATATAGGCGACTTGGAAACCATTTGAAGCCGAGTTACAACCCTTGGACCAAACAAGGACCGGGGTTGTAACCCTTCTTACAAATAGAACTTAGTCTCAAATCATGGTATAGTATAAAAGCAGGTAGAGCATGTGAGTAATGGAAACATAGCATGGTGAGAAATACGGAAAGTAAAGCTGAACTGGAATATAAGATACGACAATAAATATAAAATGTGATTTGAATTATTAGAGCGATATGTGATCTGCTAGGGAGTCATGGTGCTCCCTGAACTGTAGCCGGTGCACCTCTCTCCACTGCTGCCATAGCTAGCTGATGCAAGTTCTCCATGGTCTGTCGCAGCAATGACCATGGCCTGTCATCACGCAATGACCATGGACGGTTCGCACCGTAATGCATCTTTGGCATCCTTATGTGTAAGACTATGATCGCTTCGATACGGGTTGCTAGACCAATATCCGAAGGATCCCAAACCTACTGATATCATAGCTTATCACAACACTTGACGGTCGCAACCCGTCCTAATGATGTGCACCATAAATACCATACATAATTCCCTCCTTTGAACTACTAGGTTGAATTAAGATGATGTGCACCATAAATACCATACATAAATACGTACACTGGACGGTCGCAATAATATCATAGCTTATTGAGTATATTATATTGACATTGCTTGTCCTCCATTCGTAGTTGATCATTCTCGACAGGTTTTGATATTATATATGTTGTTAAATAGTAGAACTAGACAGCGTTCTACGTCATTTCTGCGGTGTAGGCTGCGACGCTGTCACGTTATGGAATGGCTTCTCTGGAACCATCCTGGACGTATAGCTTTGTTAATCGGGGTCCTTTCAACGCAAGTAGCTAGCTCCGATGCAAGTCCCCGCTAAACCTGTGCTGATCGAGGAAACTACGTTGTCGACTAGTTGTCCATAACCGTGCGAAGATATATTTTCCTTTTAGTTATTAAGACATAGCCTACATTATCTTTGAAAACTCAATCCCTTTCCCGTGTTTGTGCCCTTGCATTTATCCTTTCATTCGCAACAATATTATCAATTTACCTAGGAAGGGGGTCGAGAAGAGGAGGGTCAGCCACTCACATTTGTAGCTCCCCTTCCCGGAATTTTGAAATATTTTATTTTATTTATTTTTATTTAAAGGGTGATTTAGATTATTATAAATTATTGTCTAGTTAATTATTACGGTAGATGATTTTTAGCCATGGTTGAGTTTTGAAGTACCATACGACTAGGAATCATGGCACGGGTAGTGCAGTAGCGTGCTTTGACTAGTGTACTAGCCATGCCCGGGGAGACCTAGCCATAGGGGCGTCCTAACTAGGAAAACCAGGCCAAGTTGCGACTTAACCCGCACCGAAGAGTTATTTATTATTTAATGATATTATTGAGTTTAGGAGTCCGGTTGTACCGAACCTGTCAGATTTGACCCAAGTCAAATCCAAGCCGTGTAGTCATGTAGTGGGACCAAATACGGCATCGTAGACATGTTTGGTAAATGCAAATATTTTGTATATATTTTAGGATTTGGCAATTATTTTCTAGATATTTATTATATGTAAATTATAGGCATTATTGATATTAGATAGCATTTTAGGATATTTATACGATAGTTCTGGGGCCCAGTAATGGGAATATGTGATATGTCCATCCAGGAGCTATTATTGAATTATTTTAATTAACAGTGGAATTATTATTATTGTCAATATTGTTATTGTGGTTATTTGTAAATTATTTATTATTATTAGTTATTATTTATCAAAAGAAGTATGTGTATTTATATAAATATATTTATGTATATAAATATGTATTATATAAATGCGTGTAGGTATATATAAGAATATTATGTATGCGTGTGTATAAATATATAAATATGTGAGTGTGTGTCTGTAAATATAAATATATCTACTATATGTGCGTATGGGTATATATACTTGTATATGTGAATATATGATAAATATATATAAGTGTATTTGTATATAGATAGATATAGATATAGAAATGTGTATATGTAAATATATACGTATATGTAAATATACATAAATATTTATAGTGTATGTGTATACATATACATATGTACCTAGATATATATACATGTATAGATATATATATGTATAGTATTATTAAATAATAAATAGAGAGTAGAATAAGGTATAAAAGAAAAAGAAAAAGAAAGAGAGGAAAACAGTTGAGACTCGGCCAGTGGGCCGAGCCCAGTGCTGACCGAGCACAGGAGAACCCCCCCTCCTTTTAAGTTCTGTTAACAGAACTATTTTTCCATATATGAAAACCGACGAGAGTTCGGGAGGGTTGTGTAAACCCTAACGCAAACTCCAACCCTAAGTGAAATCCCAGAGCGCCGACCACCCTGGCGACCCTCCCCTGGGTGTGCACGCCACCCTGGGAGCTGCCGTGCACAGCCGAGGGCGCACGGACGTCGGCCGCGCGCGCGAGGAACATGCAAATGACAGCAACAACGTGGGTGTCAGGTACGATTTCGTCGCCTTATTTCTTCGCGTTCAATCAACGGTTTTCGACTTCGTAAAATCCTATGAAGAGCCAATATAACCCTCTTCCCAAATCCATGATTAGTTTACGACGAGGAGTAATATACTGGTATAGAAATCGAACCAAAGTTTGAGAAAAATCATGTTCTAAAACAGAACATGAAACAGTCCAGGAACCTACATTGGCGGATCGATTCCGATCGATCTAGTAAACTTTTAGAAATTCTATTTGAACAGACTTTTAGACAACATGTAGGGCTCCGCAACCCAATTTGTAGAATTCGATTTCATCGACTACGCGTCGAGAAATCGGACCCCAAAGTTAGAGAAAAACCTGTTTTGAAAAGTATAAAAATTGCTCCACACGACGTCCGTCCCGTCATTCCGGGCGACGTGGTCGCGCATCGAAATGATCGAAAGCTGTGTAACAGCTTCGTGGTCGTGTGGGCTTTGACGGAATTCAAATTGGCCGCGTGTGCGCGACGAATTCGACGCGTATCCGTCGAAATCGCCCCGTATCCGTCCAATGCAAATTCAGTCATAAATTGGTGCACGCTCGTCAGATCGAGACGAAACTTACGCCAACAAGAACGTATCGTTTTTCTGGTCCTGCATGCCAAGTTTGGTCTGATTCTGAGATAATTGAAATCGACGTCGTTTTGCGGGCCCCACGGTCCCGTTCAACGGGCGATTTTGTGCACGGCCCGCCGGAATCCAACTTTGGACATACGGTTGGGTTCGTATTGGAAAATTGGATCCGTAGACATGTAGTTTGACGACTTTAGAGACCATTGACTCTGGCACGCTTTTCGGTGCAAAGCGGATCTAACGGCGGACATCGTTTTTGCCCGAAATTACCATTTTCCCCCTGTGTCCAGAATTGGACGTAAGGACAGGCAATTCTAGCTAATTGGACTATTCTGAGATCGTTGGTATTGTTTATTTCAGCTTCCGGGGACTGTTGTATGGGTTTTGACTATAGTGGCACATTGAGTAGTTCAGATTGTCGGTTTCACCAGCAAAGGACCACAGGCGAGTACAGTTTATTGTCTGCATTTCGATATTGATTTTCACTATATTTCATTGGTTGTGTCATTGATTATGTGATTATTTTCTATTATAAATTGTCGAGTCGGGAATGAGAAGTACCAAGGATGTGTGATCTGACCTTAGACAGTGTAGACAGTGTAGACAGTGATTTATTATTGCAAGTAGACAGTGTAGCCAGTGATTTATTTATTGCAAAGTAGACAGTGTAGACCGTGATTATTATTGTATTTAAACTGTGTAGATCATGATTATTATTTTGTAGACAATGTTTCTTTATTTCAATATTTGCTGTAGACAGTGTAACTTTAGACAGTGTAGACAGTATAACTTTAGACAGTGTAGACAGTGTCGCATAATTGTCCCGAGACCGATCACATATCAAAGGTACTTCTAGCAGTTGGGGAAAGTCTGTTGTGTCTATTTATTTACTATTGGTTTTCTGTATTTTCTGTTTATTTTCAAAACTCATAATTGATGTCTAACCTTTGTTTTATAGTCATCTTCTTTATTTGAAATTGCTTTCAGTGGATTGTGCTCGTTCCATTCCTGACTGGAAACCAACATTTTCAGGTTAGCCGAGGATTCACTTAGCTTGGGGAGTGACGGGAATACTTGCAGACAAAAGCCTAGAGATTAGCTAGATAGTCGAGTTGTAGTCATTCAATTATTTGTACAAGTTTATATTTTTCTACAAATGTAAAACTTGTGATCATTGTAAGTTAAATTAATTTTTGTGAATGAGCAGTATTTGTGATTTTGATCTTCATGGCCGTGACAGCGTTCTACCGCCGACACTGCGGCATAGGCTGGCTTGGACACGTCTCGTATCCGTTTAAAAAAAAAACGGGTGCGGGTCGTGACAAGTTTTTGTGGTGGCCCATGCAGGTCAGTCTTCGCAAACCATGCGAACTCGTGATAGTACTTAAGTTAGATGTACAATTGCGAGCCTGCGACTAGAACATGCTCATTCACGAACAAGGATTAATTTAATTGAATGACTAGGACTAGGAGTCCCTTACACAAATTGACCGATGGGTAGTCTAGGCCATACAATTTAGATGAGGAGTTATTAATGTTGATAGTTTGTCAGATCCCCATAGGTACACTATTATCTCTTGATATGACGACAAGATCCAATGTGGATAGATTATTCACTTGGTGAGACATGGCTTCCTAGTATTAATGATCTAACCCTGATAAATTGATTAAATCCTTCTCCTTGCCTCTTAGATATCATCCTCATATCTTAGTCGAACTGCCTATTTAGTTCCTACTTGCCCTAGGAATTATTATTTTCTGATTTTGTTATCTATATACGAACCATGAATAAGTCTCGATTCGAAGTTTTCCTCTGTGGTTTGAATACACATGGAGTAGATATTAGAATATTGTATATCTTTAGTCTTCAGTTATTTCCTCCCCGCCCACTCTTTTATTTTAGGGGTTGATAGGGCAAATACTTATGCTTTATTTCATAGTCAACATGTTTGAATCTATAGAAGCCCGTGAAGATTTACAGATATAGTTAAAAGAATATTAGTTAACTCATAATGGCAGGACAGCAGCGCACTGCCGCCATTTATTTTGAATTTTAGAGACTATGGATTCGCTGCAGCCAGCAGCGCACTGGCGAGACACGACACCTAGAGTTGGAATTTGTAAGGAAATTATAGGTTATTTCTAAAACTATGGCTAGTGGTCCTCTTTGATCGTAGTTACCCTTGTGACAGGTAGAGTATCTGATAGGATATCACCTCTGAGTCATGGAACCAAGGGTTTACCACAGCCAGAGTATACGGACAAGGCGTAATCCTTGGTGAAATTACTTCAAACATGATTACAAGTTTAGAATATCATAGAGGATAGAAAATGCCCTGTGTGACCCATAGGATTCAATCCAATAACTAGTGGAAGTTCTGTCAGTTGGGTAGCATCTCTCCCAACCTAACATTCCGTAGTTCTTGTGATCCATTGACGAGGTAACTGACTGGCACCAATTGGTTTACCTGGAGTATAGAATTTAGAATGACCATAACCCATTAGTCGACCAAGTCCTTGTGGATCAGAAGATAATAGGAAGACTGTATAAGCAAGAACACCGGGTAAGGTTTGATTCTCACAAAACTCGAACTATTTGTGCCTTCTTCCAAAAATCTCGCGTACTTGTATCTTGACTATCTTGACCAACGCTGCTATTACAGCCTAGTTTTTGCAAGCTTACTCTTTTATCGAGCTTGATCCAAGACATATGTTTATCGGGGACGCCTGCTAACATATTGTCTAATCAGAATCAGTGTATTATGGTCTGATCAACCATGATGCATTTGGTTCGCACTTTATTTAATTATCCTACGTGGATTGAGATGTAGATGTCTCTAGGGTCTCATCCACGACTGCTTTGATAATTCCTCTTGAATTACACATTCGCCTTTGAATCACGTAATTGTATTCGGTGACATCTCTCTTGAACTCTTTATTATTTTGTCTTTCACCGATTAGAAAAAAGAAAGCTCGTAATTGATAGATAGATACAGAGTATTCCCATGGCTATGGTAGCGGTATACACAAGTGTAGCTACCATCAGCTAGCCATATGACTGAGTTACTCGTTCTCCTCTCGACCCTCAAACTACTATTGAACCTTCTAGCCATTCAAATTTGTGAATGATGAGGGTTTTAACCTTAGTCGAAATACCTACCTAGGGGTCTACCTATTCTTTAGAGACCAAAGGTTGCGAGTCTCTAATTATTTGCTGGAAGCTTGTCTTAACTAGCAACCCTTAAACCTTGAACCAACCCTTCCTCGACCGAAGCCGCAGTTAGACCTGAGATGAGTGGACAATAGGTAATCATTTATCGTGACACTCATCCCAAGGTTGGTTTCCAACAAATATTACTCTAGTTATGTAAATTTTACTATTAATCCCTAACTAGTGTTGGAACACCACAGTCACTAGCTTAGCCAATACCATAGCTTAAATACCCTGTCTACCAGTTGTCAACAGCAATACACGACCACTATGACTCTTGTGACGATAGACTGGCAGGTTGACACAAATGGAAATTCACGACTCGGTTGTAGAAATCTTGTGCCTTAGAGTTGGTTACCCCGTCGATAACTCTAGTATACCATAGACGAGTAGATCATCCTATTTTATTGACCATGTGTCATGGTACACATCGTTCTCCATTTATTGAGGAACGATCCTTGACTTGACTTATACCTACCGTATCCCGATATGCCGTACCTTATTTCCTATTAACAAAGAGTCGAGGTACAGTATCCGGGCATTGGGAACCCTCTAACCTCAATATTCCTAAGACCATGTCCTATTTCTAAGGTGGGTAGACTGTAAGCTTCCTAAAATTTTGGGAGATACCAGGAATACCGAGTGATTAGAATAACTTCCATAATATGATAGTTAGTGCCCCATGGACTCCCACTTTTCATTTAGATTATTTTGTGTCCCCAGTCGTGTCATTGATATTCGAAGCACGAGACCAGCTGTTACCTCTCAACAAACTTCATATGCTAGATCTAGACGAGTCCACCTTCATCTAGGTATATCATGTCCCACTCAAACACGTCCCCTTGTACTCTATTTTTATGGTACGACTTTCGGGACAAAAGGACTAGCTTTAACCCTACCGTAATACTGGTGTACTTCCCGATTTCCAATAGAGCCTCAACCTCGACTCAATTCTTTCGACCCAATATATGGTTGTGATCCACTCGAAGCCCACTACGCACATGCCACTAGTGTGCCACCCAATTGAGGTCTCATGTGCTACTTAAACACAAAAGTCACTGAAGACGCATTTTGGGGCTTATGGACCTAGTTAACCAACCCGACTAGCAACTAGCTCAACCACTGGGAAGGAAGCCCATTCTAGGATACCCTAACCTAGTAGACATAATTTTATCTTGGGATCTTGTTCAGTCCATATAGATTGAGATCCTAGGTTCATCCAACCAACGAGTGATATCCAAATAGGAAACCATTAAGGCCCAGTAAAACCCCTCCAGACAAACCCCATAGTTGATCTATAAAACCGAACTGGTTGAAATAGGTCCCCATACCTATTATGTAGTCTCCACCCCTTCGAATGTGATGTCCTTTGTAACCATTATGCCATCTACTTGGACGTCGCGATACAATCCTGTATTGCATTCGTATCCCTTGTTCGTGTTGTTAAATAACCACGGAAAGATCACAATTTTGATTTTTCAATGTCCGTTCTATTTTGGAACCTTATTTAGGACTTCGAGAACAAAATTTCTGTATTGTACGTTTTGCAAGCCCCTCTAAGAAACAAGTGTTCTTCGATTCATCAGTTGAATGGACTAGAGTAGCACAATCTAGCAATTAAGACAAGGGCTATAAACTTTCCTTCTGTCTACATCATTGGATATCCTCTACCGCTTTGGGAGCTTCATAATCGCTCTTGATTATTTTTTCTATCTTCCTGTCCTTCCTATTGAAGAATGACGAATGGTCTTACTTATTAGAATTTACCAATATTTCGTAGCTACTTGTGTAAATTGGTTGTCTGTTATATTTTGGGTTATTTGATAGATAGGAGAAGAGTTATAGAGGCCATAAGCAAATAGATATCTATTGGTAGAAATTTTAGCAAGTAGTAGAATGTTTATAAATATTTAGAGACATACCATTAAGGGAGTAGTGTGATCAAAGGTGGGTAGAAGTCCTCGATGATTCGTAGTTACGAAATGGCTAGGAGGAAGATATAAATAGTTTTGAGAAAATTAAAATTCGAGGATACCGTGGTAATAGTGGGTTTACTTTTATTATTTTAATTTTTAAATTTTTTTTATGTTTGAAATTTTTGCATGT
Organism: Iris pallida; assembly: GCA_029216955.1. Taxonomy (NCBI): domain Eukaryota; kingdom Viridiplantae; phylum Streptophyta; class Magnoliopsida; order Asparagales; family Iridaceae; genus Iris; species Iris pallida. The sequence continues at coordinate 9,675,732 of JANAVB010010600.1, forward strand.
TTATGAGTTAGAATTTCGAGGACAAAATTATTTTTAAGGTGGGTAGATTTGTAGCTCCCCTTCCCGGAATTTTGAAATATTTTATTTTATTTATTTTTATTTAAAGGGTGATTTAGATTATTATAAATTATTGTCTAGTTAATTATTACGGTAGATGATTTTTAGCCATGGTTGAGTTTTGAAGTACCATACGACTAGGAATCATGGCACGGGTAGTGCAGTAGCGTGCTTTGACTAGTGTACTAGCCATGCCCGGGGAGACCTAGCCATAGGGGCGTCCTAACTAGGAAAACCAGGCCAAGTTGCGACTTAACCCGCACCGAAGAGTTATTTATTATTTAATGATATTATTGAGTTTAGGAGTCCGGTTGTACCGAACCTGTCAGATTTGACCCAAGTCAAATCCAAGCCGTGTAGTCATGTAGTGGGACCAAATACGGCCTCGTAGACATGTTTGGTAAATACAAATATTTTGTATATATTTTAGGATTTGGCAATTATTTTCTAGATATTTATTATATGTAAATTATAGGCATTATTGATATTAGATAGCATTTTAGGATATTTATACGATAGTTCTGGGGCCCAGTAATGGGAATATGTGATATGTCCATCCAGGAGCTATTATTGAATTATTTTAATTAACAGTGAAATTATTATTATTGTCAATATTGTTATTGTGGTTATTTGTAAATTATTTATTATTATTAGTTATTATTTATCAAAAGAAGTATGTGTATTTATATAAATATATTTATGTATATAAATATGTATTATATAAATGCGTGTAGGTATATATAAGAATATATTATGTATGCGTGTGTATAAATATATAAATATGTGAGTGTGTGTCTGTAAATATAAATATATCTACTATATGTGCGTATGGGTATATATACTTGTATATGTGAATATATGATAAATATATATAAGTGTATTTGTATATAGATAGATATAGATATAGAAATGTGTATATGTAAATATATACGCATATGTAAATATACATAAATATTTATAGTGTATGTGTATACATATACATATGTACCTAGATATATATACATGTATAGATATATATATGTATAGTATTATTAAATAATAAATAGAGAGTAGAATAAGGTACAAAAGAAAAAGAAAAAGAAAGAGAGGAAAACAGTTGAGACTCGGCCAGTGGGCCGAGCCCAGTGCTGACCGAGCACAGGAGAACCCCCCCCTTTTAAGTTCTGTTAACAGAACTATTTTTCCATATATGAAAACCGACGAGAGTTCGGGAGGGTTGTGTAAACCCTAACGCAAACTCCAACCATAAGTGAAATCCCAGAGCGCCGACCACCCTGGCGACCCTCCCCTGGGTGTGCGCGCCACCCTGGGCGCTGCCGTGCACAGCCGAGGGCGCGCGGACGCCGGCCGCGCGCGCGAGGAACATGCAAATGACAGCAACAACGTGGGTGTCAGGTACAATTTCGTCGCCTTATTTCTTCGCGTTCAATCAACGGTTTTCGACTTCGTAAAATCCTATGAAGAGCCAATATAACCCTCTTCCCAAATCCATGATTAGTTTACGACGAGGAGTAATATACTGGTAGAGAAATCGAACCAAAGTTCGAGAAAAATCATGTTCTAAAACAGAACATGAAACAGTCCAGGAACCTACATTGGCGGATCGATTCCGATCGATCTAGTAAACTTTCAGAAATTCTATTTGAACAGACTTTTAGACAACATGTAGGGCTCCGCAACCCAATTTGCAGAAGTCGATTTCATCGACTACGCGCCGAGAAATCGGACCCCAAAGTTAGAGAAAAACCTGTTTTGAAAAGTATAAAAATCGCTCCACACGACATCCGTTCCGCCATTCCGGGCGACGTGGTCGCGCATCGAAATGATCGAAAGCTGCGTAACAGCTTCGTGGTCGCGTGGGCTTTGACGGAATTCAAATTGGTCGCGTGTGCGCGACGAATTCGACGCGTATCCGTCGAAATCGCCCCGTATCCGTCCAATACAAATTCAGTCATAACTTGGTGCACGCTCGTCAGATCGAGACGAAACTTATGCCAATAGGACTGTATCATTTTTCTGGTCCTGCATGCCAAGTTTGGTCTGATTCTGAGACAGTTGAAATCGACGTCGTTTTGCAGGCCCCACGGTCCCGCTCAACGGGCGATTTTGTGCACGGCCCGCCGGAATCCAACTTTGGACATACGGTTGGGTTCGTATTGGAAAACTGGATCCGTAGACATGTAGTTTGACGACTTTAGAGACCATTGACTCTGGCACGCTTTTCGGTGCAAAGCGGGTCCAACGGCGGACATCGTTTTTGCCCGAAATTATCATTTTGCCCCTGTGTCCAGAATTGGACGTAAGGACAGGCAATCCTAGCTAATTGGACTATTCTGAGATCATTGGTATTGTTTATTTCAGCTTTCGGGGACTGTTGTATGGGTTTTGACTATAGTGGCACATTGAGTAGTTCAGATTGTCGGTTTCACCAGCAAAGGACCACAGGCGAGTACAGTTTATTGTCTGCATTTCGATATTGATTTTCACTATATTTCATTGGTTGTGTCATTGATTATGTGATTATTTTCTATTATAAATTGTCGAGTCGGGAATGAGAAGTACCAAGGATGTGTGATCTGACCTTAGACAGTGTAGACAGTGTAGACAGTGATTTATTATTGCAAGTAGACAGTGTAGCCAGTGATTTATTTATTACAAAGTAGACAGCGTATACCGTGATTATTATTGCATTTAAACTGTATAGATCATGATTATTATTTTGTAGACAATGTTTCTTTATTTCAATATTTGCTGTAGACAGTGTAACTTTAGACAGTGTAGACAGTATAACTTTAAATAGTGTAGCAGTGTAACTTTAGACAGTGTAGACAGTGTAGACAGTGTCGCATAATTGTCCCGAGACCGATCACATATCAAAGGTACTTCTAGCAGTTGGGGAAAGTCTGTTGTGTCTATTTATTTACTATTGGTTTTCTATATTTCCTGTTTATTTTCAAAACTCATAATTGATGTGTAACCTTTGTTTTATAGTCATCTTCTTTATTTAAAATTGCATTCAGTGGATTGTGCTCGTTCCATTCCTGACTGGAAACCAACATTTTCAGGTTAGCCGTGGATTCACTTAGCTTGGGGAGTGACGGGAATACTTGCAGACAAAAGCCTAGAGATTAGCTAGATAGTCGAGTTGTAGTCATTCAATTATTTGTACAAGTTTATATTTTTCTACAAATGTAAAACTTGTGATCATTGTAAGTTAAATTAATTTTTGTGAATGAGCAGTATTTGTGATTTTGATCTTCATGGCCGTGACAGCGTTCTACCGCTGACACTGCGGCGTAGGCTGGCTTGGACACGTCTCGTATCCTTTAAAAAAAAATGGGTGCGGGTCATGACAACATTGAGTTTACTTCAGGCGAGAGAATGGATCTTAATTCAACCGTTCCCGTTCGATCGAGTCAATCGATCCCGACCTATCGGTCCCGACCGAATCAATAGCGACAGTGTTCCTTTCTCGCGCACCCTATCACGACCCGCACCCGGAGTAAGGGCATTCCATAACGTAACAGCGTCCCAGCCTACACCGCAGAAACGACGTAGAACGCTGTCTAGTTCTACTATCTAACAACAGTTAGATATTACAACCTGTCAAGAATCAAGGGTCGTCGTCTAACCCAGCTATGGCAGTCTATTCGTGTGTATTGCTCCTTCAACCAATCCATTCCTAGGCCAAGGGACCGATTCGGCCCGCAGCAAAAGGGTCGTCGTCTAACCCAGCTATAGTCCGTGATGTCTTGACATTGCCAGTGGCCTTCACACCCTTTCACTGCTTAACAAATGCACGTGACACGGGACGGTGCTTGCTATACTTCGATAGCCCAACAAAACTCTTTTCTAATGTGTTCGTGCAACGACTTGACAAGCAAGGGCTACGTCAAGCCTAGCATCGAGGGAAATACGACTTAAACTACGGGACAAGCGAATGTTAGTATTAATTGTAGTTCCAATTACATTTTAAATAAAAAAGAATACAATTTTAACTTTAACTAGTTTGAAGTAAATGTTAAATCCAAAACTATTTTTAATTTTAGTAGTCATATTAGTTTCAATAATATTGTAAATGTTTAAATTAACATGAATGCCACGGTATTAGAAACCTAGCTAGCTGATGTCACGTTGCTCGGGGCTCGGTTAGTGTTCGTCTAAACTAGTACGTGCCAACTAGTTATTAGTAATGATAACAAAAATTGAATTTTAAGTTTAAAATCTAGTCGAGCTCGATCCTTCCTCTTTATCCCATCTCCCACACTCTCTTTCTCTCTCTCTATCTCTCTCGGGTTCTTTCTCACATGTTGTGTTCTTTAACGCAACAGGTCCCGTAGCATTAAATGCTCTGCATGCGTTATTCTACACAATTTAATAATAAACACTGATACCATATCATTAGAAGAGCAGGTTGTCTTGGAAGTCGTAAAAAATTACTTTATATTGTCTTCTCAATACTTTTTTGCATTGGAGATGAGTTTTTAAACTTCTTGTCATTTGTGAATATAGCCGCCTATGCAAGGTATTGTCTTCTGCGGCTCTGCCTCATGCCACATAGGATACACAATACATAACAAGACAATAGGGTTTCGTAGCATTAAATGCTGCTGCATGTGTTATCCTACAAAAGAGGGCCACGTGGAGATTGCTGTTGCATGCTTCCTCATGCGTTATTAGCTACACATTTTAATAAGGCACATACCCAGAAGACGAGAAAGTTTTGTTGGAAGTTGTTTCCTTAAAATTATGCTTGCTCCTAGAATCACTCAAGATTTTTCATGAGCCATCAAAAGAGGGCCACGTGGCGGAGTTACAATGAAGACGAAAATGTTGTGTTGTTGCCTTGCTGGAAGTTGTTTCTTCCTGAATAATGTTTTTTGTACCTCCAAATTGCACTTTCAAACTGTCCATCCTTACGTGGCAGCTGACGTGACATGTTGATCTGGCAGCTGACGTAGCAAATTTTTTTGTAAATAAAACAGAAATAAAAATTAACATTAAAGTTAATATTCCAGATTAAGATTAAGATTAATATTAATATTATCGTTAACATTAACAATAATATTAATATTAACATTAACCTTAACATTAATATTAATATAAATTAATATTAACACTAAAATAACTTTGATATTAACGTTAAATTATTATGGAGAAAATTGGGTTGTTAACTTTTTGGATTAAAATTTGCCATGTCATCAGTCATGTCAGATGACACACTATTAATTTAGGAAAATGCTAAGAAGCTCATTTATTTAACATGCCACATCGGATGGGAGGGCTATATATAGAGGGTCAATATGGAGGTACGATAATATCATTACTCTTTCTTCTTCTATTGTTTCTTGTCCTTCGTTTCTTCTGCTGGTTTCTAACACACACTATTTTCTTCAATGTCGACGTCACATGGAGAAAGTGATCGTCGTGTGGAAGATTTAGTCGATGAAAAAAGCCTCCTTTCAAGAGGACTGTCAGATGATTTGGATGATGAGCAAAGTTTGGAAGATGTTAGCTTAGGAGACAGTAAAGAACAAGATGAAGACATCAACTCAAACAACGAAATGTTATTTCGCATCACCCTTTCTAATGGATTTAAGAAATGCATTATATTTTTACATCTATTTTTCATGTTTATTTTATTTTATTCTGTTCTTAGGGACGCCGATGAATCTCCATTGGATTTCGATGCAGCGACGATGAAAAAAATATTGCAATCTGCCAACATTAATAAAGATCCAACCAAGCTCTTAGAAGAAGATATTGTTGGCCTACAGTTCAACTCTATTGAAGAAGCAGGGACATTCTACCGGATTTATTCAAAAGCATATGGTTTCAGTATTAGAAAGAACGAGGTAAAGAAAAACAAATCTGGTATGGTGACGATCCGTAGTTGGTGTTGTTCGAATGCGGGATACAGACACAAGAAATATAAGGAAGCTCCAAACAGGGTTCGTGAGCCAAGAAGTGAAAGAAGAAGTGGTTGTAAAGCAATTTTTCGTATTGGGTACACCCATAAAACAAAGATGTGGTCCGTCAAAAAATTTCATGTACATCATAACCATAACCTGGCGAGTAATTATGAATCAGCTTTTTTGAGATCCTATCGTAATATAACACCCGCAGAGTTGGAAGAAATTAAGATTATGAAGCAATCAGGGATGGGGACTGGAGAGATATGGAATTTACTTGTCGAGAAGAAAGGTGGCTGGGATAATGTTGGGTGGACGAGAAAGAATTTATACAACGCTCTTGCTCAAGATAGTAGAGCACTCGACGATGTTCATGCTTCGACAACACTTACATTTCTTCAATCAAAGGAGAACAGTGACCCAGATTTCTTCTACGACTACAAGGTAGACGAAGATTCCAGATTGACCCATCTCTTTTGGGCTGACGGTTCTTGTCGATTCGATTACGAACTATTTGGAGATTCACTAGCATTCGATTCTATATATAAAACAAATAGAAGTCAAATGCCGTTGGTGGTTCTAGTGGGTACAAACAATCATGCGATGACTTGTGTGTTTGGGTTTGCAATGATCCACAATGAGACTGCGGAGACTTATTCTTGGGTTCTGCAAAAATTCCTAGAGTGTATGAATGGCAAATTACCATTGACAGTTCTCACGGATGGTGCAGATCCATGAATAAAGCAATTGAGGATTTAATGCCCAGCGTAGTTCATCGAACGTGCTCATGGCATATCCTTAACAATGCTGCCAAAAATGTACACCGAGAGGCTTTTCACAATAAACTGAGTCTTCTGATTAAAAGGTACATAGCACACTTGCTACTTTACTTTGAAGTATGTTGTTGTTACAATATCACAACTTTAGTTAATGTCCATGTTTTCTAAACAGGTACTATTCAGTCGAAAAATTTGAAAACCGTTGGCAGCAGATGCTAATAGATTATAATTTAGAAAACAATGAGTGGACCACTGCATTGTACAGAACGAGGGAGCGATGGGCGGACACATTCCTACGTGGTAATTATTTTGGCGGTTCTACTGCAACAAATAGATGTGAATTTATGAACGCATTTCTGAAAAGGTTTTTGAATGAGAAGCTGCCACTTTGGGAGGCCCTTCAAAATTGTGACCACGGTTTGGCGGTCTTACGTTACGGCCAAATGGGTAAGCATGTCAATGATAAATTCTCAACACCAGTTGTGAATCAAACTAGCATGGCCGTAATAGAAGGTAAATTTGCCGCAATTTACACTAAAACGGTGTTTATAGATGTAAGGAAGGAAATCACACGTTCTGATGCATATATTGTTCCCCATCATCACATCGTAAGAGAGACAGAAGTTTGCTCTGTCCAAAAGTATTTGTCGCCAAATAGTGTCAACCGTAAGGTTACATTTCTTCCGGCCGACAACATCATAAAATGTGAATGCATGTGGATGGAGACCAAGGGGATTCCTTGTAGGCATATTTTTGCAGCAATGAAGAGATTACAAATTGGAGATATTCCAAAGAACTTGATAAAATCTCGTTGGCTCAAGGATTGCAAAGAGAGTTATCTCTCCGGACCTGGCTCAGAAAGAAGATTCATCCACCCAGACATTATTGAGAGCAGAAGGTATGGTGCTATTAATGAACAAGTTAATCTGTTTACATACTATTGTAAAAAATCAAGCAAAGTTCAAGAGAGGAGAACGGAGTTGATGTCGTCTGTTCTGATGGAGTTGAAAGAAATGGTGTCCGATATTGGCGAAGAAGAACAAATGGTAGCTGATACAGTTCAAGGAGTGCATGAAGCTTTAAAAGAGCCAAATCCGGTAGCAACAAAAGGAAGGCCTTCTCAAGGGAAATCAAGCCAGCCTACAGAAAGTCAATCTATCCCGAAGGCTAGAATATGTAGATATTGTAAAAAAATGGGCCACGATTATCGTAATTGTAAAGTACGAAAGCGAAATAGTGAAAATGAGCAAATGGAATAAAATGAAACGTCGTTGACTTAAGATAATGTCTTTCTTATGTGGCAAGATGTCATTCACACGAGACAATTAGATAAAAAAATATGTTCTCCAATGCAAAAGTTTGAGAAGACAATTAGATAAAAATGGAGAACATTAAATTCCAATTTCAAAACGTAGTACATCAAAAATGGAGAAAATATGTTCTCCGTGCAGTTCAAAACGGAGAATAACATTCTCCGTTTCAAATGACACGGTGAATTTCATTCTTTGTTTCAAATTAAAACGGAGAATGAACATTCTAATGTATTTTTAACACTGGGAATCTTATTCTCCGTTTCAAAATAAACGGAGAATACCGTTCTCCGTTCCAAATTAAACGGCGAATAGTATCCTTAATCGTTTTAATACTGGGAACGGCATTCTCCGTAAAGTTCAAAACGGAGAATATAATTCTCCGTTACAAATGAAACGGAGAATATCATTCTCCGTTTTAAATTAAAACGGAGAATGAACATTCTAATTTGTTTTTAACACTGTGAATGCTATTCTCCGTTTAATTCAAAACGGAGAATGATATTCTCCGTTTCATTTGTAACAGAGAATTATATTCTCCGTTTTGAACTTGTCTCTCACTTCCTTAATCGTGACTTCTGAGTGTTTGCCCTTAGTATTAGCCAGCAATCTTGTGAAATGATCTCTGCACAGGCTCAATGATGCTAATGGTGTGGGCTGTTGTTGTTTTTCCTTTATCAATCTTCTGTAAGAAACATCATCAACGCTTTCTTCATTCAGCGGTAGACCGAATATGACTGCCATATCCTTGACGCTTGGCGCGATTTTAACAGTGGTGCTCAATTCAAAGCACCCGACGCCATCTTCTTCTTCTGTGTAACTTGCAATTAAATTCTCAAGCCCTTCCGTTACCTTGGCCATTTCGGAGACGTGGACTCTGTTTTGGTAGAAAATCTCGACAAAATTCCAGAAACCGGTATTCTTCAAGGAACCAATAACTGGCTCAGGTAAACGGCCAGCATCTCGATTGACCTCCTCCATAAGATTTAGCATTGGCTTGAAGGTAGAACGGAAAAGTCTTGAATCCTTATTCCTGACAGATTTTCTTTCTGCAAAACAAAAAAAAACAAAAAATTAGGTCGGAGAATGGCCATTCTTATGGGTTTTAACACTGGGAACGACATTCTCCGTTTCAAGTTAGACGGAGAATGACATTATCCGTTCCAAATTAAACGGCGAATAGAATTTAACATTCAAATGCGTTTTATGACGGAGAATGTCATTTTCCTTGAAATATATACAGAATTTGCGAACATAAAATCAAAGTTATACCTTCTGTTTGCACTTCTTTTTGTTTAGCAACTTTTTCCTTTTTCTTTTTTGCAACTTTCTTAGAATAGGGTTTCCGTTGTTCTCCGTCTGCCGCTTTTGGATTTTCTGTAACTGGTGCATCTTCTCTATTTGGTAATGCTGCCGGTGATGATTCTGCCGCTGATGCCGACATGGTGTGAATATTGCGACTGGGGAGGAAGGTTTGAAGATTTTGGAGGAGAATGACCTAGATTTGAGTACAGAGTGGAGTATGAAGAAGAGGAGGCTCCGAAATGGTTTTCTTTTTTCCTTTTCTTTTTTTAATAAAAGGGTTCGGGGGTGTTTTGAATTAATTAGAAGGGCAAAAATGTCATTCGATGGAAGGGCAAAAGACTCCTTTCTGCTTAATTATATTAATTTGAAGGGCAAAAATGATTCTGCTTAATCCAAAAAGAATCGAAGCCATTTGACAAAAATGTCATTACAACTCAACAAAACAAATGAACATAATACATTAGGGGTTTCCATACATTAGATATAAAAGAAGAGGAAAAAAATCATCGTCTTCCATATTCAAACATTTTCAGATTTGACTTCTTTTTTAGCTCTTCATTGTGCTCTGAAGTTGTAATCCATTCAGCAGCTCTGCGTCTTTCCTTTTCCGCATCAAACTGCATATAACAAACATAACATCAAAAATATTGCTCTAAAAAGTAGAAGTTTTTGACGACATATTTTCAGACTTACATCGAGAAAACGGTAGTCTAGACTACATCGGTCTTTCATGAATGATATTACAAAAATACCACAATCAACTAAATTGCCTTGGCGGGGAACATAAGAAGGACGTTTTATTGCAAAAGTAGAAAAGCTGAACCTAGCATCTCTCAACTTCAAAATCTCTTCTTCGAGAAAGAGATCCAAATTTGAAAGCTACAATTACCAGAATACAATATGTATTAGTATACCGCGTATCTTGTACCTAATTCATAAAAATTGATGAATATGAGCTTACTATTTCTTTTATGACTGTTCTGCTTTGAATCGGATCATCTTTAGATGCAAGTGAGTCCTAAATTTCAACAGTCCTTTTTTTAACCAGAACTCTTGCAAGAGTATAGTGTTCGCCCAAATGAATGGGTATGTATATCTGAATCAGGATAATTAGGTAAAACAAATTAGTAAATTTTCATAAAATTAGGATTAATATTTAAACATAAATACATTAATACCTCTTTACAAGTGCTTAAAGATCCCATGTAATCCTGAAAATATTTAAACTTCTTCCATAATTCATAAGGCTTTTTGACGGATGGAGGTAACGTGGCTTTCTACATACACATCAATTAATACATTACGAAGGACAAACATACGAGAAAATTGTTAATGCATATGCATTGAAGAATAAAATGCTCACTCACCGACATCCTTATTGGTAAAAACCATACATTAGCTTTATTGGAGGTTCTTCTCCGTTCCTCCGTGGTGAGAAGAGCAGAGACAATACTTACAATCTGAATAAATCATTAAAAATGTCAGCGATGGAATCGAAGTAAACATAGATGGCATCTAAGAAGAAATATACTATCTATACATACCCCATTGGTAATTTTCGTTAAAGGAGCTAAGGTCTTCATCTCCCACCGAGACACATAGTTTTGTTGCAAGATGATATTATTTCACTAAGAAAAGAAACGAATAAATTAGGAGAAAAAAACTGTTGGAATTAAATAAAAACTCATATTACTTACTCGTCAGGTCTATCATCTGCAAAAATATAGTCGTAATATCTCGAAGAAACACTAGTACAATTGCTAGGCTTCGAGGATGAACCCCTTATTAAATTTTTCGATGGTGTGATCGGATGTAAATTTCTACGCATTCTTTTAGAAGGACTGCTAAATTCATATTCTTGTTCTTCTATAGCGTCCAATGCGAGAAGTCGGTCCAATGCTTTACTACGAGACTGTAGCTCCACGTCCTCCTCTTCAGAAGAAGATACAACGGAAACCACCTTCACATTATTAAATGCTCGAGATGAAGATGCCTCCTTCAAAGCTGAAGATTCTTCAATCTTATCCAAACGCCGAGATATCTTCAATTGTTCAATTTTTATCTTTGCAACATCAGCTGAAATCGTCGACAGATGTTCTTCAATCTTGCGCAACAAACGCGGAATGAAGGTTTCATTTGGATTTGGCATCCAATCTTCTACGTCTTCTACATTTCCTCCCGCACGAGTAGACATCTTGAGAACAAGAAAACTATTGTATTTCAGAAAACTATCCTTCTATGTATTTCAGAATGAATAATAGTACTATGAAACAAGAAAACTATTGTATATATAGCAAGAGAGAAGTACAAAAAGTGAGGAAGATGGAAAGACAAATAAATTTCGAGACTAGCAAACAATCTACTAGCCGTTTGATTAAGGAGGGCTCGAGGAAGATTCTACTAGCCGTTTGATTGAGGAGGGCTCGAGGAAGATTCTACTATCCGTTTGAAAATTACAAAAGGTTATCGTGATCAACTTCAATTAAGGAAATCTATAAGAGGTTTAATTCCGCTTGATTGAGGAACTCGACGAAGTCCGCCGCGAACCGGAACTTTTTCTTCTTTTTTTCTTCATCTCCTTTTCTCCTTCCACCACCACCTCCATGCCCTGTAGCTTTATAACAAAAATATTAAATTGTTAGATGAAACAAAAAAACTAATTACGGAAAGATTACTAAATCAAAATCAAACAGAAAACATATTCATAGAAAACATGAGACTAATGATGAAAGTGTCACAGAAGCAACACCACAATTTTACAACAACTAAGCAGACTCTGCTAAGCAATAACTAAAATTAGGAAATGTGTCCTCCTTGGATTTAATTTACACAAAGAAGAGATTTGAGAGAACGAGCTTTTATCGGCTTCCTAAATGTACCATTCTTCGTCCTAAATGTACCATTCAAACGGCCATTCGCCATATTAAAAGCAAAGAGAATGGCCATTCTCCGTGTTAAAAGCAAAGAGAATGGCCATTCTCCGTCCATTCGCCGTATTCACCGTCCATTCGCCGTATTAAAAGCAAAGAGAATGGCCATTCGCCGTATTCTCCGTCCTAAATGTACCATTCTCCTTCCATTCGCCGTATTAAAAGCAAAGAGAATGGCCATTCTCCGTCCATTCGCCGTATTCACCGTCAATTCGCTGTAATAAAAGCAAAGAGAATGGCCATTCGCCGTATTCTTCGTCCATTCTCCATCCTAAATGTACCATTCTCCTTCCATTTGCCGTATTAAAAGCAAAGAGAATGCCCATTCTCCGTCCACTCGCCGTATTCACCGTCCATTCGCCATAATAAAAGCAAAGAGAATGGCCATTCTCCGTCCATTCGCCGTATTCACCGTCCATTCGCCATACTAAAAGCAAAGAGAATGGCCATTCGCCGTATTCTTCGTCCTAAATGTACCATTCTCCGTCCTAAATGTACCATTCTCCGTGTTAAAAGCAAAGAGAATGGCCATTCTCTGTCCAAAAAAATATTCTCCTCGAAAATATTATCTTTAGAAAAGTTAAAAAATAATCCGCCCGACCTCAGAAGCAGGTTTCCTCAGTTCACCACCACCACCATGACATGTAGCTTTATTAACAAAATATTAAATTATTAAATGAAAAATAAAATTTCAGACAATGGCATGGGCAGTAAAATTAGAGCGGCGCCCTGGTACTTCTCCTTGTTCGAGGAGGCCTCGACGACGTCCGACGCGAAGCGGACCGATTATTCTCGGCGCAGCTGGTACTCCTCGTTGTTCTAGGGTTACTCGACAACGTTCGACGCGATCCGAACCGTTTCTTGTTTCCTTCTTCATCTCCGTTTCTCTTTCCACCACCACCAGCACCACCACGACTACCATAGCCTGTAACCAAAAAAAAAAGTTCAGATTAAATTGGATGGACTTTTGAGAGAGTAAATATGAGTTAATTTAGGGTGTTCATTGAAAAAATTAAAGTGAAGAATGATCTGCTAAAGCAAGTTACCAACAGGTCAAAAGTCTAAATCAGCATTAAATGATGTCTCCTGTATTATTTTATCTGAATTAAACCTGAACCGATGGATTAACATCCAACGGTCCAGATTTCGGATGTATCGATACATCCATTTCCAGCGGATGTATTGTAGAATTTTCCATATATATATATATATATATATATATATATATATATATATATATATATATATATATATATATATATATACACTTTGTCAAATTAATACATTATAATATCATTACTTTATTACATTAATTATGACGTCTCTATTAAAATTGACCTTGGCATAGGGTTGTGCGTTCTTTTCATCCTCCTAGCATGGTTTTTAACACAATATTATTAGGTTCTCGACATCGTCGAGAGCTTCCCGAGTACGTGGGCCCCCACTGAAGCGATACTGAAGAAGATCCGAGCACTGGAGACATTAAAGATGGGGACTCCATTCGGGAGTGTGTTATATGCATAGGAGAGTTCGAGACCAGAGACAAGTACCGAATTCTGCCATAGTGCATGCATCAAATCCACGTGGCCTGCATCGACTTGTGGCGGACGTCGTCGACGACTTGTCCTATGTGCAGGCCTAGTGTAGTTCCGAAGAGTTTGGAGAACGAGAAGATTGGTTTGAAAAGAATTTTTATTTTTTACTTTTAGTTGATTTGATTATTAGTGAAGAACATCATCTTCTACTACATGCACCCAAAAAAAAAAAAATCTCCAACAACTCTACTAATATAATGTGTCTTGGAAACAACTGAAATTAAAAAATTTTGCAAATCTTTGATCAATAAAAAAAAAATGAAAGATAATACTTTAAAAACTATTTTTTTCCTTGTATTTATGCATAAAGGGAAAGACTTTCTTTTCTTCACATATATCTAACAAATTATAATTAAATATAAACACATTTATAACAAATTCTAATTAAATTTAACCACATATATAACAAATCTTTTTAAAATATTTAAACTGATTTCTAACGATATAAAAAGAAATTTTTAGTAATTATAGCTAAATGGACATTTTTAGACAAAATGAAGAATGAAGAGTTTGTTATTGCATCTCTATGTTCACCGGACAATCCTAAGTCCTTGATTATGTTTGAATCTTAGCCTCCAACATAATCGAACTGTCTAGCTTGATATCATTGCCCAAAGTATCAATTTGCTTCTCAAAGATTATCTTGGCCCCTCGGTCATTTCCATATTAACATTTATCTAAAGCTCATGAAAATTGTTCAAACCGTGGCCTTTAAAGAAATTAAAGAGGTCTGACACGATACAAGAGTTGAAAACCAAGTTTAAGAGCATAGAAGGTGTTGCTGCAAAGCTCCAAGAGCTCTTCTTATCTGGAAAGTAGCTTAATGATAGGATTACTCTTGCAAAATGTAACTTTAGTTGTAGACTTGTACATGCAGATACATAGGATACATAGTTGATAAGTGTTTGTAATTTTGACTTAGATATCAAAATGTTAGGGCTAGTCATTAGTGACCCTAGATGGCCTTCCTAATATAAATTGCGATTTGGATTACAGAAACAATATCGTAATACCATTTGTCAATATTCCATATAATATTACAAGTACAGTTGAAGTAACTGAGATTCAAGGTAATGTAACTGCTAGAGTTGAAATATCTTAGATAATCTCGTATTCGTCTATAAGTTGTTGCACACACTATTAATTTGGGGGCAAATATGAAATTTGTATCATCCTAAAAATAGTGTAGGGTTCTTTAGTGGCTTAAATTGTAGTTGTGGGTGGTGTTTTTTTTCTAATACTTATGAGATGTTATGTGATGTTATATGATTCAACATCATCAAAATTTTGGCAGTTTTGTGCATATTTAGAACTACCAAAATTTTGAGTCCATAAAAAATCAAGCCTATCAAAATTTTGGTTGTCCTAAAATAGCAAAGATTGCAAAAAAATTAAACAAATCGAAGATATGTACAGAACAACCAAAAATGTGTCCCTAGTATCTTTTATAGTGCTCTTAACATTTACCTTTACATCTTTCACTTCATAATTTACTACATGGCTCGATGGCTGACATCTCGTAGGGGAATGGGAAGACCGCAAGGGGTGTCGGGTGCCAAGACTGAAGTTATAGAGGTAGATTGTTCAAACCCCCCCCCCCCCCCCCCCCCCCCCCCCCCCCCCCCCCCTAGTGTCCATCCAGGTAGGGTGAAGCTCCTGGTGTCCATCCAGGTAGGGTGAAGCTCCCCCTTCGTCTATGGAAGTCTTACATCATGAAGATTGTCGGTGTCATTGGGGTGTTGATCCATATGGACAATGCCGCAGCCCTTCACAACCTCAACTCAAGCTGAATTTCCTTTATATAACATTTCGTTTTTAAGAACTTCCACATTGTATTACTAATATTAATGATTGATTAAGTATCTGTTTTATAATTTAAACTATGTATTAAGTGAATGATGTATTAAACAAAACTTTTTCTAAGGGCACTACCACTTCTACTTGGTCTAGCGTAAAAATATTTCAAAATATTACAAGTTTGCCATCAATTTTTTTACTTGGGGGTAGTCCAAGCAAAGGTATAAATACCAACTTTTCTTTTCTTTTTCTCTCTCCCTCTACTCTTTTCTTCTCTCCCTCTACTCTTTTCTTCTCTTCCTCAACCAACATTTCTAGGCCAAAGAATTTAATACCAAATTTTTTTTCCAACCTACATTTTGTGAAAATTGTTGGTGAAATTTCTAGTAATAGTGCCATTGACTTCTCTCATTTATTGGTAAGTCATTAAATTAATATATGTTTAAAGTTTTTAACATGAATTTCACATATAAAAATTGAGTTTTATGTGTTTAATGTAGAAAATGAATATGGAAGAACCCAGGTCATCAAATGTAGTAGACTCTCTTCCCGCTACGTCCGAAGAATACATTGATGCTTCAGAAGCCCTCTTAGTAACTAAATTTTAACTTTTTATCGGGTGAAAGTCGGATCTGTGACACAGAGGACTGCCACCCCTCTGACAGTCTACATCTTAGGACATAACTGTCGGAGAGGTGGCAGTCCTTCATATTGTAAGGACTGTCAGGCTTGTGGCAGTCTAAATATTGTAAGGACTGCCTCACTCCCTGCAGTCCTATTTATTTGCAGAAATTTTTTCACATTTGATTTGTGTAGTTGTTTAGTTTTATTAACTTTAAGTTCTATTGTAGATCTTATCATCTTCCTATATTACGGTACCTGCTCCAATTGCAGTCGATGTAGGCCATTTATTCTGGATCGATCTTTGGTTTGAATCAAGCGACGGTGCGGTACATTGGTGCCGAGAAGTTGGACGAGAAAACAACATAGTTCTTGTGATAACCAGATCAGCCCGAAATCGTCTGGGACGACAAACTGTGACTGTTGGATGTAAAAGAGGTGGTGTGCTCAGAAGCTATAAGAAAGATACAGATATCCAGAGTAAAGTTCACAAAAAAATTATTGAAACGAGGAAATATGGTTGTCCATTCACGATTCATATTAGAAACGAAAAAAAAACGAAGTGGACAATCGAAGTCAAGAATGGAATCCACAACCATGAGATTGCCGAAATACTATTGGGTCATCCGTATGTCGGACGGTTGAACAATACGGAGAAGAAGATAGTCGAAGACTTGTCCACTTCTGGAGTTGCAGCAAGACAAATATATTCCGTCGTACGACATGAAGATGAGAAGAACAAGTCTACAATGAAGTCAATATACAATGCCCTATCTACTTAGAACGCTATTCGGACGAAATCAAGAATGACGATGTAAGAAGCGCTTAAGTTGCTTGCAGATAATCATTATGTTGAGTACCATAAAAGACATCCCCAGAGTAATGAAGTCATTTTACTTTTTTTTGGCTCATCCCGATTGCACCAATCTGGCAAGGTCTTTTACCGATGTGTTAGTCCTTGATTGTACGTACAAGACCAATAAGTTCAAGATGCCTTTCTTTCATGTTGTGGGGTTCACCTCTACTTGGAAAATATTTCCAGTTGCTTTTTGCTTCATGAAGAGTGAAAAACTTGAAGACTGCATATAGGCGTTGGAGAAACTGAAAACACTTTACACCGGTCATAGAGAGCCGTCTGCTCTTGTTACCGACATAGAGTATGCCCTAATTAATGTTATTCATATTGTTTTTCCTCAAGCGGATACATTGCTATGCACTTGGCATGTCAATCGTAATATTCAATCCCAATGTAAGTTGAAGTTTCGGAAGATGGATGGTAAACTTGACATGCAAATTTTTGATGAATTCGACAATGACTGGAATTGTGTATGGTGTCACGACCCGATACCAAATTATTGGGTCGAACCGGATCATGCCCAGCCTGCACCGTTGTGAGATGGCAGCAGTAAGCTGTTCTATATGCAGGTATTCACAACAACATCTATATTTGTCACAACTCGAATATACGGAAAGTTTAAAACTTTTATTCAACAATTGGAAAGTACAACTAGAACTGAAAGAACTGAAATAAAGTGCTGAATTCAAAAATCTACAAAACTCCAAAACAATAAAACTAGAAAAAACTGGAAACGACTAGCTAAGCAGTCGGCTCGTCGGCCTCAGGTCCTGTGTCCTCCAAGGGGACTCCGGCAACACCACAGGGTACAAAATCGGGTCATAGTAGCTATTGTACAATAGCTCAGCATCCTCAATATCACCTAAAAATGTGGTCTCCAGTCAAGAGGGAGCAAGTACGAATATGTATCTCATATTTCAAGTAATAATGGAAAAATGCAGGATAAACAGTTGAAATAATATTTTTCAGCAATTTAACAATTAAAAATAATGTGATTTGAGTGTGTAATCGTCTATGACCGGCTTGGGTTATACAATAGCGTCCTAGCGACGCGATACGGCTTATTCCTGTGTGTAAGAGGGATAAGCTCGCACAATCATGCAATATGGGGGTATTGGTCATAAACGTTACACTATTCTCCCAATCCCCACAATCAATATCAATCAATATTTGAACCCTAGGAGAGGGTTCCGTGTAGCAATGTGGTTTAACATGCAACTTGACAATTACTAAATAAAATACAAGAAAATATAACCGTAACTTGCCTCTGTTAATTGACTGGATCGGGAATGTCGGTACCGAGGAGGAAGTCAAGTTCGTCTCCGAGATCCTACAGTTGAGAACCTTGACTTAGAACCATAATAAAACCATTCTAGGTGTGCTAGTTACAATCTCTAGAAGCAGACCCTAGTCAGGTTTTAAGTTATTTAGTTAATCTACCGAAAAATGGTCTAACTTCGCAACTACGTTCGTTATCATTTTAATTAAATAAGTCGGTTACTGATTATTTGGGAAAATAGCAATTACCGGTTAATTTGGCAAAACTTTGTATTTTAAATATATACATATAAAACTAGGCTTTTTCTTTTAAATGATAAAACATGTGAATTACTAGATGATTAATTATGAGAAAACTTATTAATTTTCTTTATAAAATAAATATTTATTTTTATATTCTACGCATTTAATGGCAAAAAATAACATTCCAGAAAAATAATAAAAGCTACGCTACACAATACAGGGTCACAGAGAAATAAAGGAAAACTGGGCTTATGTCCTTTACAAATTATTTACATAAATTAATTAATTCCTAAGGTGAGCTCTGAGTGCCGCGAACGGTCCAAACAGTAGGTCGAGCCCTGCAACCAGAATGCTAAAAGGCCAGTAATAGTTCTAAATAAATTTTAAATATAAAAAATAGGAAAGGGGTCTCAGACTTGGTCTTGCAATCTCATGTTGCTGGCTAACGCCTCAACGTACAGGATATCCTGTAGCGTTTGCATTTCGCCTAGGCTCATCCGACCGATACGGTCGTCGCCTAATGGGGATACGGAACTCCAAAATCCACTTTCAAATCGACAAAACCACTTTTGTAATTCGTTTGCAAAATACCGAATTTGAAAATAGAATCCCATTTTTAAAATACTTTATTTTTGAAAACTTTTCCGAAAATTTGGGCAGCATCTCCTCTGTAATTGGGACAATCCAATCCTGGGACGGTGCCAAAAGTCAACATAAACAATATTCCGAACCAGGGAAACAACCCGAACCATCCATAATAATATTCCACACAGAAATAATATCCCACAACCAACACAATAAAGATAAAAGCCGGCATAAATATAAAATCGAACCGTAACCGAAACTAATCGGAAACGTATGCATCCAGCGTAAAACCGAACTACCGAAATATACCGCCGCGACGAATGTCGCGTGTATCCCCGCAATAGAGTCAAAACGATCCTCGCAACGGGGTCGAGACCGCGTCATCACAGACTACCTACGGGAGGGACACAGGGATATGAAAATTACCTCGGGTGCTCGGCTAGAGCTCTCAGATGATAATAAAGAGAATAATCCTCGCAAGCACGAAAAAATCTCGAATACTGAGACAGCAGCTCGGAACGCGAAATCGAAAAACCCGAAACCACGACAGTCCCGAAACAGAGCATCCATGAGGCCGCGGAACGCAACCAGAGATGTTGGCTCGGGGCCGGGCACGGACAGCGGGTCGGGCAGATCCGGTCGGGGTGACTGCTCATTGCGGGCTCGAGAGGGTTGGCCGGACTCAGGCGGAACCGGCAGGGGCTCGAGATAGAGCCGACAGCTCGGGGTCGAAGCCGAGGCTGATCGGACGACCGGAGCTAGGGCTCGGCTCCAGACATGCGAAAGCGGGCGGAGACGTTGGCTCCGACTGGCGACTAGGGCACAGCGGCCAAGCGGGGCTCGGGCTGGACGGGGCCACCGGGGAGGGCGTGGTCGCGCGGAGGGGCACGCGGTCGACCGTGAAGGCGGTCGCGGGTGGCCGAGGGACGCACGGGCCAGCGCCGGCGAGAGGGCCACGCCGGAGTGCTGCGGAGGCAGCGAGGGTATCGCCGGAGGGGCTTGCCGTGCTGGGGTCGGCGCACAGGGGTGCGCGCCGGTCGCAGGTCGACCGGAGGACGCTGCTGGCTGGTCGCAAAAATGCACAGGCGGCGTTGATACAACGGGAAGCGGCGAGGATGGCTGGTCTGGAGTTTTGTGGGAAATGGAATGGTAGAGGGAATCTGTTCTGGTGTGGAGGAAATTGAGAGTGAGGGGGAGAGAGAGTTGTGAGGATGAGATTTTTAAGAAGAGGAAGAAGAGTGTTGGTGCTGGTGGTATGGTGAAAGGTGTGGTGGAGAGGAATTTTGGGGAAAGGGTGTGAACGTGGGGGAAGAGTGGAGGAGATGGTGAGTAAATTGAGTGAGTTTTTTTTTAATTATTAGAGGCAGGGTTTTACAACCTTACCTCCTTAGAAAAATTTTGTCCTCGAAATTTCAAAGATAAGGGCCAGGGTACAAACAAAATTACCTAGTCTTGATCAAAAATGGAATTTAAATTATCAGGCACGATCGGATTCTAGGCATGGTCACTAGGTACAATGATAAAATATCGGCATGATCAGAATTATCTAGATATGATCTGAGATAGGGTTGGAATGTTGTTGTGATCAAAATTATTTTAGGCACAAGGAAAAATCTAGGTACAATTATGATAAAAAAAAATAGGAGAAAATAAGGTCTCGTGAAACAGAAAAGGCAAGAAAGGAACGAACGTCAACAGTTTGTTGAGAATGTAAGAAAAATGATGAAATCCTCTGAGTTAAGGGACCAAAAATTCCAGATCAAATTGGAATGTGATATAAGGGTTTATGACTAAGGAGAACTCAACAAGTTGTATGATGAGAGGATCGCGAGGATGATTAGAATAATGTACCTATGATTAAAATGTAATCGGATAAGATAGTTCCATTGAGGACTGAGTGATAATAAAAGGGAAATAGAAAAATATTGTATCACTATTTCAAGGATCAAAGATAGGATATGCGGAAAAAAAAAACTTTACAAAAATAACAATCTTATTAATTTCCCATGCAAAAATCCAATTTCTAGCTTGCTAAACTAGTTGAACTCTAATTATCTACAAAAAACTAAGGCAGCCGCCAAGGTATTAAAACTAAACCTATTTGGAATCATAAATCACCTAAATCAAATTTTCTTTCGTCGTTGTATGTAACTCGTATGCCAAATGTATTTCAATTTCAAGTATGCCTCTCGATCAAAATATTTTACAGACATCAACTTCCAATTGTCAGCCATTCTTCCAAAACTGACTACATCAAAATTACAATCTTCCCTTGCCTTAGTAAATCCTTAGAAAATTCTTTAAGTTGATCCATGACCTATATTCGAGAATTTTTAATTCTTGAAATCAATTGATAGAATTACAATCATTAATCAATTTCAATCTTTAACTATGCACCTATCAATCGTTCTCATCCAAACGCATTAGCAAAATACCACAGAATCCCAATCGTTCTTAACATAACCAATATGAGCCTCCAATGTTTGGTAGAAATTGCAAATTCAATTGCTCCTTTCCAAAGTTGTATGCCAATGGTCTTATCTCAATTCCTCTCTGCTTATTCCTTCTCTAGAACCTATCATTCCATTGCTCGTGTTATTCCTTCCATGGCTATATCCGTCCCTTCTAGGTATAGTAGTCATCTAATCATAAAAGTTGATCTTCGTCAAGTGTTCCTTTACTTGATCATTATATTCACATGTTTTATATATATATAATCCAAATTCACTTCCTCCATGGGAGAACATTATCAAAAACTATACTTTCCTCGCTAACTCTACCTACGTCTTCCTTTATCTTCAATAACTCTTCCTTTAAGCATTAAACTCAAAATCGTCAAATATCATCATTTTTTAATGAGGTTAAGACACTAGCGAACACTACTAATGATTCTATTCCAAATAAGTCACAAGCTAGATATACCACTCCCTCAGGGCTAACTTACTCAAGGTATTCTTCTACCTTCTCTACCCTTTAGCTAACTAATATTGATCCCAAAGATGCCCTTAAAATGAGATAGGTGACAACCTATGTTTCTCCCGCATATAGCTATACACTGTATACATATAGTCATCCATAAGATGTATATTAACTATTTAATATATAAAGCTATCCACAACTATAGCTTCCCAAATATGTAACAAAATATATGCAACGCACTAAAGTTGAACCAGGAAAGAGATTGAGCTAATAGAGATCGATATGGTCCTAATAAGTTCTAGGAAGATCAAATAGAATTTCACAGGAAATCTATTCCTTCAAGCTTGTGATAAGAGATTTATGAAAATAGAGACAGCCGGTAGAAATGCAAATCCTCTAATAGGCAAAAGTCAGAATAATTTGATGGTACTAAAATGTTGGAAAACAGTCCTAGAAAATCAAGTGGAATTTCCATATGAATCCTATAGAAATGATTTCTGAAAATTTAAACTAGTCTCTAAGATTCCAAATAATCCAAAATTTAAATGAATCAAGACAATTCTTGTAAAGTTATCAATGTTGATAAGAGACCAACCATGATATATTTATAACAGGGATATAGTCTCAATAGTACCCGGAACCATACATATTCGAAGTCATTTTGCCTCTAATTCATGCCTCGCCAGAGTGCACCTGACTGTAGTGAATTTTTGGCTCCATAACTTGAATAGTAATAGGTTTCCGAGTAGTCTATCAACTTTATCCATTTCATGGCTGAGCAACGTAGGGGCAAATCTGATGCATTTAGGACATAGTCTCAATAATATTCGAAAACCTATCAACACCTGAATTACTTTAACTTAGAGTCTATGCCCCGCCAGTGCGCAACTGGCTACAGTATACTCGCAGATTCTATAATTCAAATAGATGGTTGCGACGCATATGTGCGAAGCCATATTAGGTCACTGAATATTTTCTTAACTTTGTCCATAGAAATTTCAAAGGGATAATTCGACAATTCAAGAAAAAAAATTCCATGACTAAAGAAAATTCAATATTAGGATGGAATCAATTCTCTGACCGTTCGTGCTTCATGATACTCAAGCATTGAGTTTAAAAGCTTTCTAGGCCTTGAACTGATCAAGAAGTTCTTAGAGAGAGTAAGGTTTCAAGTTGAGTGGAGGAAGTCAACAAATAAAAAATATTCTCGGTCTTAGAAAAACTTAGGAAATATCAATCAATATTGGCATTATTTTTGGAAAATAATTTCCTTGGAAGATTCGTGAACAAGCTAGGTTGAACCAATTCTTTTGGTAATAATTAACCTTGGGGTTTTATGGTTCCAGAAAAATTTGGTTCGGGATTGGTCTCAAGAAAGTCAATTGAAAATAATGTCAAGATAAATGATTGGATATACTAGTCGTAAAAATACTCTGGATAGATAAAAGTTTACCAAGTTTGCTAAAGGAGAATTCAAAACTCTAAATAGTGAAATAGATCTAGATTCTAAATAAAGATAGGGAAGTATGATTTGATCAACTAATTGAAAATTTTGAAATAGGTTTGTTGAAAAATGAGATTGGAAAGAAAATCTAATCCTAATCCATAAATAACAAAAGAGTATGGATGCTAAGGAATGCTGGAGTATGATAGGATATGGAGGAAATTAACCTCAGAAAGCCAAGGGACACTAAAAGATATATAAAATCTAGAAACTAAAGTAGATAGAAAAATAGACCACCATACAATCGGCCTATGCTGGATAAGGCTTAGGATGCAAAACATAAGCAAAGTAGCCTACCAGTCTATAACAAACAAAATTATTTATTTATAATATATTTCGGTCCTATGTTGTGACAAATTAATGTTCTAGTGTTCTAATTATTTCTAGATATGTTCTCCTAAGTTGTTGATCTGACCTGCATGGGCCACCACTAAAAATATGTCACGATCCGATCCAAAATTATTGGGTCGAACCAGATCATGGCCAGCCTGCACCGTTGTGAGACGGCGACAGTAAGCTATTCTATATGCAGGTATTTACAACAACATCTATATTTTGTCACAACTCGAATATACAGAAATTTTAAAACTTTTATTCAACAATTGGAAAGTACAACTGGAACTGAAAGAACTGAAATAAAGTGCTGAATTCAAAAATCTACAAAACTCCAAAACAATAAAACTAGAAAAATTTGGAAACGACTAGCTAAGCAGTCGGCCTCAGGTCATGCGTCCTCCAAGGGGACTCCGACAACACCACAGGGTACAAAATCGGATAATAGTAGCTATTGTACAATAGCTCAGCATCCTCAATGTCACCTAAAAATGTGGTCTCCAGTCAAGAAAGAACAAGTACGAATATGTATCTCATATTTCAAGTAATAATGGAAAAGTACAGGATAAACAGTTGAAACAATATTTTCCAGCAATTTAACAATTAAAAAATATGATTTGAATGTGTAATCGTCTATGACCGGCTTGGGTTATACAATAGCGTCCTAGCGACACGATACGGCTTATCCTCGTGTGTAAGAGGGGTAAGCTCGCACAATCATGCAATATGGGGGGTATTGGTCATAAACGTTACACTATTCTCCCAATCCCCACAATCAATATCAATCAATATTTGAACCCTAGGAGAGGGTTTCGTGTAGCAATGTGGTTTAACATGCAACTTGACAATTACTAAATAAAATACAAGAAAACATAACCGTAACTTGCCTCTGTTAATTGACTGGATCGGAAATGTCGGTACCGAGGAGGAAGTCAAGTTCGTCTCCGAGAACCTACAATTGAGAACCTTGACTTAGAACCATAATGAAACCATTCTAGGTGTGCTAGTTACAATCTCTAGAAGCAGACCCTAGTCAGGTTTTAAGTTATTTAGTTAATCTACCGAAAAATGGTCTAACGTCGCAACTACGTTCGTTATCATTTTAATTAAATAAGTCGATTACTAATTATTTGGAAAAAACAGCAATTACCGGTTAATTTGGCAAAACTTTGTATTTTAAATATATACATATAAAACTAGGCTTTTTCTTTTAAATGAGAAAACATGTGAATTACTAGATGATTAATTATGAGAAAACTTATTAATTTTCTTTATAAAATAAATATTCATTTTTATATTCTACGCATTTAACGGCAAAAACAACATTCCATAAAAGTAATAAAAGCTACGCTACACAATACAGGATCACAGAGGAATAAAGGAAAACTGGACTTATGCCCTTTACAAATTATTTACATAAATTAATTAATTCCTAAGGCGAGCTCTGAGTGCCGCGAACGGTACAAACAGTAGGCCGAGCCCTGCAACCAGAATGCTAAAAGGCCAGTACTAGTTCTAAATAAATTTAAATATGAAAAATAGGAAAGAGGTCTCAGACTTGGTCTTGCAATCTCATGTTGCTGGCTAACGCCTCAACGTACAGGATATCCTGTAGCGTTTGCGTTTCGCCGAGGCTCATCCGACCGATATGGCCGTCGCCAAATGGGGATACGAAACTCCAAAATCCACTTTTAAATCGACAAAACTACTTTTTTAATTCGTTTGCAAAATATCGAATTTGAAAATAGAATCTCATTTTAAAATACTTTATTTTTGAAAACTTTCCCGAAAATTTGTGCAACATCTCCTCTGTAATTGGGACAACCCAATCCTGGGACGGTGCCAAAAGTCAATATAAACAATATCCCGAACCAGGAAAACAACTCGAACCATCCATAATAATATTCCATACAGAAATAATATCCCACAACCAACACAATAAAGATAAAAGCCGGCATAAATATAAAACTGAACCGTAACCGAAACAAATCGGAAATGTACGCATCCAGCGTAAAACCGAACTACCGAAATATACCGCCGCGACGAATGTCGTGTGTATCCCCGCAATAGAGTCAAAACGATCCCCGCAACGGGGTCGAGACCGCATCATCACAGACTACCTACGGGAGGGACACAGGGATACGAAAATTACCTCGGGTGCTCAGCTAGAGCTCTCAGATGATAATAAAGAGAATAATCCTTGCAAGCACAAAAAAATCTCGAATACTGAGACAGCAGCTCGGAACGCGAAATCGGAAAACACGAAACCAGAGCAGTCCCGAAACAGAGCGTCCACTAGGCCGCGGAACACAACCAGAGATGCTGGCTCGGGGCCGGGCACGGACAGTGGGTCGGGCAGATCCGGTCGGGGCGACTGCTCGTTGCAGGCTCGAGAGGGTTGGCCGGACTCAGGCGGAGCCGGCAGGGGCTCGAGATAGAGCCGACAGCTCGGGGTCGAAGCCGAGGCGGATTGGACGGCCGGAGCTAGGGCTCGGCTCCAGACAGGGGGAAGCGGGTGGAGACGCTGGCTCCGGCGGACGGCTAGGGCACGGCGGCCGAGCGAGGCTCGGGCTGGACGGGGCCACCGGGGAGGGCGTGGTCGCGCAGAGGGGCGCACGGTCAGGGGGTCGACCGTGAAGGCGGTCGCGGCTGGCCGAGGGACGCGCGAGCCAGCGCCGGCGAGAGGGCCACGCCGGAGTGCTACGAAGGCGACGAGGGTGTCGCCGGAGGGGCTTGCCGTGCTGGGGTCGGCGCACGGGGGTACGCGCCAGTCGCTGGTCGACCGGAGGATGCTGCTGGCGGGGCACGAAAACGCACAGGCGGCGTTGATACAACGGGAAGCGACGAGGATGGCTGGTCTGGAGTTTTGTGGGAAAAGGAATGGAAGAGGGAATCTGTTCTGATGTGGAGGAAATTGAGAGTGAGGGAGAGAGAGAGTTGTGAGGGTGAGATTTTTAAGAAGAGGAAGAAGAGTGTTGGTGCTGGTGGTATGGTGAAAGGTGTGGTAGAGAGGAATTTTGGGGAAAGGGTGTGAACGTGAGGGAAGAGTGGGGGAGATGGTGAGTAAATTGAGTGAGGTTTTTTTTATTATTAGAGGCATGGTTTTACATATGGCGAGCCTCTACGATTGCCAGTTACGATGCCACATGGTTCTTGTTCAATCAAAAGTGGGAGGCGAGAGAGCCGGCATGCATTTCTTACATCAAAGATACATAGCTTGAACTGCACAAAAAATAATTCGTCTTAGCATGGACGAATGTGGTTAAGCATTACGGCACGACAACTACCAACCGTGTCGAAGGAGCACACTCGGTATTGAAGAGACACCTAAGATCATCTCTCGACAACTTTATCTTGGTTTGGCAAGCTATACATCTATCGGTAGACCGGACGGTGACCGAAATTAAGGCATCATTTGAGATAAGCTTAAATATAGTCAAGCATGAGCATAGAAAGGAAACACTCTTGGATGCTTTAATGCGTGTGGTATCTCACAAGGTGTTGGCATTAATATTTGATGAGATTGATAGGTCAAAGTTTGTCGAGTTTGATACCGAGGTTTGCGGGTGTACATCGACATACACTGGGCCTCCCTTGTGCACATCAGATTAATGAATATCGTTGTAAATATATTCCTATTCCAGTAGATGTTGTCGATGAACGTTGGAGGCAGTTGTCTATAATGCCCATGGTAAAAAGGGACGCCGATTTCTTATCTTTGCCACAAGTGAAACTTCTCCATGCAAGGTGGTGTGCCTCAGTAGAAGCGGAGCGGGAGTCCATTGAACTTAAAATCCAAGAAATTGCATGCCCGGTGACTACTAGAATGCATGAGACGTCCGTTGTTTCCAATCCTAAAGGCATGCCTCAAACCAGATTGACTAATTCACAGAAGAGAAGGTTGGAGTCAACTAAGAGAGATCCATCGTCCTTTGAGCATGTTGAACGAAGCTTCCAGCAACCTCCGCCTGCATGGAAGGGCAAGCTTGCCATTCGTCGAAAAATGGAGAAAATGGACCTCCCAAGAGAAGATACCATTGCAAGCCAAACACTGAGTTTGTATATTGACAAATTTTAACCTGAGATTCGCAGTTACATTTGGTCTATTGTCGATGTCCCGGGTGATGGCCATTGCGGATTCCATGTGCTTGCAAGACATCTTGGTTATTCTGACAAAGACGGATGGAGACAGGTGAGGCAGGAGCTGTACGAGGAGTTAGAGACTCGTCTTCCATTCTACTCCCGCATCCTAAGCGAAAAAATAGTTGCAAGTTTGTTGTTAACTATCCCTTGCACCAACAGTGTGACCGGCGAAGACCACTACATGTCCATCCCGTCTGCCGGTTATTTATTTGCTAATAGATACAGGATACCTGTTGTACTTATCTCGTCCGGTATTAGCAATACATTCTTTCCGATGTGCGCTCCTCCGGCGGAGCACGGACATTCTGACCTATGTACTATAGGTCAAATCGGAAAACACTTCGGCATACTAAAGATGATCGGTCATTCTCCGATTCCTCCACCTTCAACAATTTGGTACAAAAAATACCGGTCAAAGCCATCGCCTAGACCACACATTTCGTTGATCAAATCAACCATTGTAAGAAGTTGTTGAAGATTGAGGAGCCAAGAGACTCACCTGTTGGCCACTACGACGTTGAAATCGACTGAGGTATGGATATATTTACAGTTTGGCATTTTGTATATGGAGGACCACTTTTGTGTACAGTAAATTATGAAATATGAAGTCCAGTATATGTTTTTCACTTTTACCTGTGTCTATCTATGTTATATGTGTTTACTTATGTACTATATGTGTTATATGTGTTTACCTGTGTATAAGATTTATAAAAGTATCTGTGTCAAAATGTATCAATTTGTTAAAGTATCTACAAACTCTCTGTGAAGAGAGTTTGACACACACACAAACTCTCCAAATTACGACAACCAAATAACAATAACATGTCCACATCAAAATAAGATCCAAGTAACAACATATATACTATTACATATCCAAATTAGGACAATCATATCCAACTTACATCTAAAATAACAACATATCCAACTTACATCCAAAATAAGATCCTAATTACGACAATCAAGTTTCCAAATAACAACAACCATATCCAAATTACATCCAAATACAAAATGATTTAAACAACTACATATCATGCTGGGCCTTCGTACGTGCCTTCATATTATGCATAAAGGGGAACTCGACCTCGTCATCGATGCGCTCCATATCGGTGGCGACTGCGACACAGTCCTCGCTTTGGCAACCTTTCTGGAGTGATTTGGCCAATTCCTTCACCCTTTTAGACTGTAAATGAAAGTATCAGTGAATTAAGTCTACAAACATGGAAATCTTAGGATGACTACAAATACGGAACTCGCCATCTTCACCAATGAAGCATACAAGATATTTTTTGAAGGAAGAGCTCCCAGAGCTCCCACGGCCACGGGACCCGGCTTTGTAGGGTTCGACAACTTAGGATGTCCGACCCCCAGGAAGTACGGCATGTAGTCCTCGCTGCAGTCTGTCATCTCCTTGACCGGTTGTCTTTCATCTTCCCCAAGCACATATCGTTGCCACTTGGAGTATACGTCAGTCACCCAGTTGAATTCCGCTGGTTTGTAATTCAAAGGTTGGGTCCCGCGCGGAGGCTCCAGCATCCTTAGTGTGCGCTTCGGCATAGTTTGCACGAAGCCAAACTGACGAAGTACTCGATCGAGCATGTACGGCTCCGTGATTTCATAGCATGTGATCATGCCATGAAATAAAGCGACTGGTTCCACATGACGATTCTTCTCGCGTAAATCCCGGTATGAATGCCAAAATATCTATAGGAAAAAAGTTTACAGCAAAACAAATTAACATGAAAAAGTAAGTCAAAATTTGGTACCTCTTCTGGCACCAAATTATCTAATAGTTCACGAATGGAAGCCAGTGTTTAAGATTTTTTTTGTTTGCAGCTGCGTTGGCCTTCATCGACACAGTCTAGGAAGGTGGTTGCCATACCCTAAGTTCAGCTCATCCCGCTTGTGCATCGGAAAGTGCTCGTATATCCATGCCTATACAATTCATAAATGAACAGTCAAAAATTAAACAACAAAATTTCGTATACGAGATTAAATTATTAGAAGTTTTCTTACATGGAGCAGAGTCTGGCATCCGGCCATTGTCTTAGTCCCGACACGAGATGCGATACCAAGCTCGTGGTAAAGATTGGCTAGTATATCGTTTCCCCAGGATATGTCAATGACGTCTGTAAAACCCCTAAAATTTCTACTATTTTTTTTATTAAATTTAGTACTGATTTAAAAATTTGTATTTCACGTCGCGTAGTCGTATTATACGTCGCGCACGACGTTTATTTCTTTTTCGAATTTGCTCGACGAGTGCGAATATGTGCGAGCGTACATATTTTTGAAAAACATTATTTTTATTATTTTTATGGTTTCAAAATAATATAGGTAATAATTATTTCTAGCTATCATTTCAAGTTTATGGTATTAATTATAAAAAGCCTTTTTTTATGCAGTTATAATTATAAGATATTTTTCCATAAAATGGTTTATTAGAAAGATATATTTACGTAAACGTTATTTGTACATACATAAATATTTAGTAATTATTTATTAGTTATTTTAAATAAATAGTGTATTTTCGAAATTAATATTATTAGTATTTTGGAAAGCATATTTTGAATTTATTATGGAGATTTAAACCTTGATTTGAATTTATATTTTTATTTAAATAGTTAAATAATTGAAATTTAATTTATTTGATTTGATTTTTGAACTAAAAATATAATTAGATTGGATTGTATTTGGAGTTGGATTTGGATTTGATTTCATTGTTTTAATTTTAATAAAGGATATATCTACTTGGGTTTTAAATCTATTCCTATTCCTATCCAAAGTGGGAATTCCCACATCCTATAAATAGGCAGGTACTCCTCCACATTAATTCCTCCACAAATTCCACAACCCAATCGTGCCTCGTGTTCCACGTCCCAAATTCTTATTCCAATTTTTACAATTACAATTATTCTTTCGTGTCGACAACCCCGACACATATCAATTTATAATCCTAGCCTATCCTAATCCCCGTCGACGTCGATCTAGCATCACTGCCATCGCCTCCCCACTTGCAGCTTGTCTCCAGCCACCTCCACGTCAAACCTCCCCGACACCACCACCAGCCAATTTTTGCAATTACAATTATTCTTTCGTGTCGACAACCCCGACACATATCAATTTATAATCCTAGCCTATCCTAATCCCCGTCGACGTCGATCTAGCATCACTGCCATCGCCTCCCCACTTGCAGCTTGTCTCCAGCCACCTCCACGTCAAACCTCCCCGACACCACCACCAGCGAAACGAACCCAGCCACCGCCAAACCCGACCACGGACCACCACCCCTGTCACCACAGCCACCACCTACGCTGATACCAACCAGCCCGACATCCCACACACAACCCCCACCTCGTCACCACCGTCACCCCGGCAATCGCCGGCCGCCCAAATCAAAAGAAGAAAGAAAATCCGAACCCTAACCCTAAAACTTACCTCTGCCATCCGCCGCCGTGTTCGCCGGAGCTCCGCCCGGCGCGAACCCTTCTCTGCCAGAGCCAGCCGCTGCCGCGTGCTCCGCCTCCAGCTCCGGTCACCCTCCGCCTTCCTCCGCGTCGACCACGAACACCGCCGGAGCGGCGAGTCCGAAACCCCTTCCCTGTCGCCACCGCTCCGCTTTCACCGCCGACCGGCTGACTGATCTCCGCCTCGGCTGAACGCCCGCCGCCGGCCGAGTCAGCCCCCTTTCTCCCCACGCCGCCGATCTCCTCCGTCCCACCTTGCCACCGTCCGCCGAACACTTCCCCTCCAGCCCCGTCCTTCCCGATCCTCCGCCGTCTCCGTCTGCCGTCCCCTCTCCCCGCTCCGCCGCGTCAAAACCCGCGCCGACGCCGCTGTCCCCGTTCTCCTTCTTCCCTCCTTTTCTCCAGCCGCCCCACACCGCCGGAGCAGCGTCCGCCCTCCGGCTCGCCGCCCATCCCAGCGACTTTCCCCGACCTTCTCCTTCCCGCTCTCTCTCTCGCCTCCTCCTTCTGTTTCCTCTCCTTTTTATTTTTTTTTTATTTTTTTTATTTGCTCTCGAAGAGAGAGCATCTCTCCTTTCACCAGAGGGAACCCCACTGTGTGCTGATATTTTTTCTTTTCATTGTTTTTATTTTTATTTTTATTATTATTATTATTATTATTATTATTATTATTATTATTATTATTGTTATTTATATTTTTTTTTGAAGCTATTGGGTTCAATAGTTTTGTTCTTTACTTTTTATGTTGGTAAAATTTTACATATTATTATTCGGATCATTATCTTCATTACTGTTAATATTATTTTATTATACTTAAAAATTATTATTAGATAATAGACAATTCATGGATATCTTTTATTTTGAAGAAAGTGATTCCTTTTAAAACTTCGTTTTATCGCCATAAGATTATTATTATTATTATTGTTTTGTTAATTATATGTAAGGACTAGTGACAGCTAGTATAAAGGAATATAGTTTCATTTATTTATTTTGATTTTACTGGTAGTAAGATTTCTAATTGTATCACTACATGTACATTAAAATATCTCCAAAGTATATTAAAATATTATCTAGAAATGGTTTTACAAAAATTGTCTTGAATAAAATATATTAGTATTATTTTATGGTTTGTATCTTTAAAACCTACAAATTATGTTTTGACACAAATCAAGTTTCTGCATTACAAGGATTCTTATATTTTCAAGATTATCTTAAACTATTTTAACTAGCAAATTATATTTCAAAATATTATAAATAGTTTTCTAAATCGTATAAATTATTATCCATTATTATTTTCTTTGACTTTTCTCCCTTCCATGACCAAGCCTATTACTCCCATCCCTTCGCCAATCCTGTCCTTCCTCCTGTCCACCCTAATTAATTTGACCATCCTGGACCCAATGGAACCGACCGTGTCACCACCCGAGGTCTCCTTGTACAGTTGTTGCACCAAAGTTGCAGATTGTGCCACCTTGATCATCGCAGCACACCAGGCGTACTACCAGGCAAGACACCTTGCCATTTGCTGTTTAATTATTTTTAGCTCATATTTCATGCATGTCTATTATTTTCTTTATAAACTGTGATACATGACATAACTGTTCTTTTATATCTCCTGCTGTGTATTATTTTTCTTACAAATTAAACCTAGATTTAAGGGACCACCTTGTGTGTCGCATTCATTGGCCTTGACACGTTGTAAACACGAAGTTGTGTGTCGCATGTAGAACACGGAAGTGCGTGATTGGCTGGCCACCAGTACGTACAAGCCGTGCGATAGGAATAATCGCTAATAGAGGTTGCATGTTAGTTTGACTTAGCGGTTATAGTGGTTTGTGTTGTGGATACAACACAGTAGGCATTGGGCGGGGAGGACAATTCCTTAGCATATGGGTTCGATGCACTTCCCTTGTGACCCGGACTCTCCGCTGGAGATACGGGGTTGATGACCCAAGATTACTGACGGCCACTGACGATTCTGCGGAACGTCATGCTCTTCCTGCTGGGGCCTCTGGTGTCCAAGGGGGACTACGCCGATCCTATTCAGCTAGGGCCCATGCGTAGGAAGGATTGTTCTTAACAACATTTCACTTAGAATGGTAGGCTACCCTATCCGTTAGGTACGAGTACTTTTGGTTTGGGTACTTGTATCTGACCGTGACTTGGAACAATAACTTGTCGCGGATTAGTTCGTCACATCTTGTCCTTGTTTGGTTGTAGGTGTGACTTACTACTTCGATGAGAAGGTATTGAACCTTGTTGGGGTCCGGATACCATATCGGATTCTTAGCATGGAAAGATACGTCGCCGTGAATTAGTTTACCATCTCCTGTCCTTGTTTGGTTGGGGGGATGGTACGCTCGTTCAGTAGGTGCGTATTGGACCATGTTATAAATTCGACTGACTTATTTATTGAGCAATATTTATTCAGTTTATATGGCATGCTATTATGTGTCTTGTTACGTCCCTCTGAGGACCTGGTTGTCTTGCCAGGTGTGTGCTATTGTCTTTCGCAGGTGCTTTAGCTCTAGCCGTGTTCATTGCTATTTCTCGAGGATGATTGCACTTGGATCGTCTTCGCTCGCTCGCCAAATTCATATCTTTACTCATGTACTTTTCCTTATTTTGTTGGTAGTGGATTTGTCTCCGCCCAACATATTGTATCAAGACAAATTCATAGTTGATATATGATATCTTTTATTCTTTGATTTGTGGATGAGATTAGTTAGTTATGGTTCTACTGCATTTTACAGCTTATGTATTTATACGAGGCTTCCATATATTGGAGTATACTTCGTATGAATACAGCTGGCATGTCTACGTTCCTAGTCCTACGTATTTTGGGACTGGGGCGTTACAACGTCATCCACTTTAGATAAATTCAGAATGTACCTAGCATGTATCGAGGTTCCGGAGTTGTCCGGAATGCCGACCGATCCTAGGACGAAGAGGATGTACGCACGGGCCACCATGTCAACAGTCTCGTCATCATCCTCGTCCTTCATCTTCATGAAGTTCTCCACCAAAAATGACAGAGGAATTCCGTAGGAATTCTTGAAGCCGGGCAGGGTTGTAAACTGGTAGCCTCAACTCCACGGTGATCTGAGACAAATTTTACAATCTTTTCGTACCATTTAATTGATTTCTCATTGTTGTACATTTTCTGGGTCATGACGCGCCCGGTAACTGGCAGGTCCAATATCTGATGGACGTCGTCAAGTGTAATGGTCAACTCCCCTGCTGAGAGATGAAATGTGTTGGTCTCCGGATGCCATCTCTCCACAAAGGTGGATATGAGGGCATTGTCCATTGTCCTATAGGCGTATTGAGCCAAATTGTGCAAGCCGCTCGTTATGACCTTGCTCTGGACAGCCTCCGATAAGCTGTCAAACCGTCAGGCGACGGTTTTCTTCCCGTGGCTCACAGCCCTAAGCATACGATATGTCCTCTGTATGTCGAACAACAGAAAAATAGTATAATAAATGGAAGTCCTAAACATAAGAATTATGAAATACATATATATATAGTATAATAAATGGAAGCTTACAAATTTAATGTACATATCGGGTTCTTCCATATTTCATAAGCAATGTGGTTCTCAAATGAAACCAACATTGAGCAACCTGGCGAACGGACAGGCTCCTGAGAATGACCGGGCTCCTGAGAAGGACCAAAACCATCACGTGATAGAAGTCGGCCAATAGGCACGTCATCGTCGTCATCGGAAGAAGCCGAAGGACTAGGAGGAGCTCGTTGCTTCGACCGAGCAGGGGGAGCCGGTGGCTGCGTCCGAGACCGGCCAGTCGCTCCAGTGACTTTCCTTTCTGGAGCTGGTTTGGAAATTCTAATCGGTCTCTCGATAGGACGTCACTCAGTGCGTTCCTTGCGCCTTGACATGGTGGGCCGTATTCTTTTGGGAGCGGCCGGAGGACTGCAGGACAACATACAGTTATTAAATAATAGAAACGAAAATAGACAACAGTAAAACATAATGTTAAGAAGTCCTAATGTCACCCCCCAGGCTTGAATTAGGACAAAATATTTGCTATCAACCCTGTCCTAATGTTAGATTGAATCAGGACTACCAGGGTCCCTGCAGTCCACTTGTGAAAGAGGACTGCAGGGAGTCTGGCGGTCCTACTTTACAGTATAACTGCCACGACCCTAGCAGTCCTAATTTTGTCACCCTCGATTGTAGCAGCCAAACGGCCACAACGACACGATCGTTTGTCGTGTTCTAGGGTTAGGGTTTCAAGTAATGTGTGCAAATTATCGTGTTCGAAAAATTCATTCATGAACCCTAAAGTGATTCTAAACCTAATTTATCAAAACTTTTTCGAAAATAAACAAAGAATCTTTGAATTTGAAAAAAATTTAGAAAAATCTAGAAGAAATTAGGGAAGAACATAGATGATGGTTTCGACTTTCGTGTCATCTCTTGGAATGGAGTGGTGGAGGAGAGAGTGGTGGAAGAATTTGGAATGGAGTGGTGAAGTGGAGAAGAGAGTGGGGTTTTAGGGCTTGGGGTTGATTTTGGAAGAGAGAAAGAAAATGAGAAAATAAAATAAAAATGAGAGTTTGGGGGGAGGGGGGGGGGGGGGGGGGGGGGGGGGGGGGGAGGGGGGTGAGCTAGCCCCAAGCAACTTGTGGGTAGCCCCCAGCAAAAGTTCCACCTTCTTGGGCTGCCCCCAAGTAAGGGCTAGCCCCAAATAAAAGTGGTAGTGCACTTAGAAAATGCCTTAAACAATACCTCCAATTTGTATCCCCTTTTTTCTTGCTTCTCAATTCTATACAAAGATCGCATGAATGTTTGCACCAGAAATGTTTCACACAAGATGTAACCAAAAAAAAAAAATCTACCACCACATTATGCCTACATATTTAACTCCAAAATAGAAACAATCGAGTAGTCCGGGTCACTAAAATGAGGATGTTTTGGATGCAAACTCGTACATACTGTTCATTGATACTCGAACACATTTTACAACCAAACAAGTATACAAAATGATTCATATGTTTGGATTCAGTGCATATATTATGACGAAACTAATTTACAATAATAAAAGAAAGAAAGGCATGATCCAAGCCATCCAGTCATCTGATTATGTTCATATTTGTGCTAAAACTCATCAGTTCTTCTCTAAAATCATACTGCCAAGTACCCCTATTTCCTCTGCAACTTACCTTTCCTCGTCTCCTGTAGGTAAGCGGATGAACCTGCAACTAAATAAAGAGCATTACGTCAGGATGATGGCTTGAAACACCATTGACATTTAAGAACATTGTAGAATACAGCACACCTTGTACTGTAAACAAAAACTTCAACCAATGCAAGAACGATGACATACCAATATTCAGTAAGGCGCGCTTTTAGATGCAAATCCCTTGAATTTGTTTCCAGTTTGGCTTGGGACACACAAATCTTGTTATTTGGTTAGAGATCCTCAACAGGATATACGTTTGGTCCATCCAGGTTAAAGAACGGTTTGATTAACACTAACCAGAGATGATAGAGAACAAAAATGCACTCGGCTTAGTGACAGTTAGTTGGTAGAGAACTAAAACAAGACAATCATCTTCTAAAAGACCTGCCAAAAAACCCTCTTCACCTTCTCATGAAACCCTCTTCCCAAAGGTGTAGCTTGAGCAGGCGATTAAAATGATGGTTGGAAAGAAGTGGTGGGTTGTAGGACGAAGAAGACATCATTAAAAGAAAGGGCAAAATGGCGAGAACCATTGCTACCATGCAGGTTAACAGGATTCTGTTAGCGCATGTCATGACTAATCATCATCATCCAAACATTCTTCCATCATAATGGGGTCGGCTATATATAGAGCATAAGAAAACTCCATACAAGATTTGACAAAGTTGTATGACCGGTTGTCGACTAGACAATCAATTCTCTATGTTGGTGTCAAATTCCTAACCAAGATAATTATAAGCATCAGAGGATCATGTCATAAAACTTAGGTGGTTACTTGAGGCTTATGATTTCACATTGGTTCCATACGCATTGAGTTTTGTAGCTCACGGAGACTCGCATTATCCATATGTGCAACAAGAGAATTGATAATAAATCATCCATCCTTTCACCTCCGAGAGTTCCTTCAACCCTTGTTGTTGTCAAATAACAACACCCAAGAGAAAAGTGTAAAACACAAAAAGATATGTGGTGAATTTTCTCCCCCTTAACTGAGAGCTCTCCTTTCATTATATATAATGTCTACAATACTTACAACAATCTAGATCCACCAAATCAGGGATTAGTACAACAGAATATATACAACTATCATATTTCCCAATTTAGGATCGGTTACAATGGAAAAAAGGTTATCCCATCTATGTATGGTATGTACAAAATAATTGCTGAAATCTGGAAAGATTGTGTAATGTGAACATGGCTACATCTTGCTGATTGTGTTGACACCCACCCACACCCCCTCAAATTGATGTGGGGGAGTCAAAAAGCATCAACTTGTTGATGAAGAACCGGTGTCGAACATGAGCAGTGTTCTAAATTGTGGTCTAGGCGGCGCCTAAGCGCTAGGCGGCCGCACCAAATAACCCCTAGGCGGCCTGCCTAGAAGCTAGGCGGGCCTAGGCGGCTGTTCGGTTTTGAAATTTCAAAAAAAAAAAAGACCTTTGTCAGGATTTGGCGGCGGGCGGCGGTGGCGGTGTTGCACTGGTGGTAGTGCGGTGGCGGTTGTGGTGCTGGCGGTGACGGTGTTGCACTGGTGGCGGTGGCGGTGCTGGCGGTGGTGGTGGTGTTGCGGTGATGGCGGTGCGGCGGCGGCGGTGGTGCGGTAGCGGTGCAATGGAGGTGCGGTGAAGGTGGTGGTGGAGGTGCGGTAGCGGTGGTGGTGAGATGGAGGAGCGGAGGAGAGGAGAGGTGAGGTGAGGTGAGAGGGAGGAGTGGAGGAGAGGTGAGGAGACTGCTGCTCTCTCCCCTCCCATACACATATATATATAAAAAATTGCAGAAAAATGAAGGAAAAGGTAGAGTTCGAACCCACAACCTTGGAAGAGAGCAAACCATATACTCTCACTGCTAGCCATAGTGCCAAACATAACTTGTGTTCAAAGATGTGTGTGTATATATATATTATATATATATATATATATATATATATATATATATATGAAACTAATATATACAATCTGGAAAAAAAATAAGTTCGCCTCCTAGGCGCTAAGTGGTTCTTTGGCGCACCGAATCCGCCTAGCAAAATTATAACATTGAACATGAGTGAGAGGATTGGTAAGAACATATGCAATTTGAAGATCCATAGAAATGTGAAACGGAGTTATAATGTTCTAGTCAAAAGCTACCCGGATCGAGTGACACTCTACCTCGATGTGCTCGGTACACTCGTGGAACACAAGGGTGGCTGCAATTTGAATAGTACTCATGTTATCTGTATGCAAAGGAGTAGGAACAATTTGAGCAAAACCCAATTCAGAAAGTAACCCACGCAACCAACTAATTTCATAATATGTTAAGGACATAGCACGATATTCAGCATCTGTGGACGACATGGAAAGCAAAACCCATTTCAGAAAGTAACCCACGCAACCACGTAATTTCGTAACATGTTAAGGACATAGCACGATATTCAGCATCTGTGAACGACATGGAAACTCTTATCTTGTTTTTCTTACACTTCCAAGAAATTAGTGCATCACACAGGTACATGCACCCTCTACTGGTAGAGCAACTAGTATCGGGGCAATCGGCCCAATCAGCGTCACAATGCGACAACAATAAGAGAACAAACATGAAAGAACAACCCGTGAGTAGCAGAACCAAGAAGGTAGTAGATGATGTGGCGACGATAACGAGATGTAAATGCTCAGTGAAGTCGTGAATTTGCTCACATGATGAACTGTGTATGATATATCCAGCCTAGTAATCGTCGAGTAGATAGAACTCCCAACTAGGCGTCGAAATAATATAGGGTTGGGAAGAAGATCATTATCTTGACAATATTTGACATAGATTTCCAAGGGAGTAAGAATTGGATCAGAGTCTTGAAAGCCAGCCAAGATAGTGATGTCTTTGATGTACTTATGTTGATACGAGGAAAATACATTTGCACTCTTGTGACCTTCAAGCCCTAAAAAAATATGTGAGGACCAAGAGCTTTCGTGTGAAAGGAGGCATGAAGAGATGCTTGAGATTGATGAATCAAAACAATATCCGTACCGGTTATAATTTCATCCACGTAGATGAGTAAAAGGATGAGACATAAAGATGTCTCGCGTAGGAAAAGAGAATAATCAAACTGGCTATGCACAAAGGAAACTTGAAGGGTTTGCCTGAACTTCTCAAACCAAACACGGGATCACTTCAAATGACACATAGTCGTATCTCCAGAACGAGGATAACCCGGGGAAGGTTGCATATAGACTTCTTCCTTAAGAGTGCTATGAAAGAATGCATTTTTGACATACATCTGATGAAGAGTCCAATTCTGAGAGGCTCCAATAGCCAGAATTGTACAAACTGTGGTTATTTTGGTTACCGGTGCAAAAGTCTTCTCATAGTCAATGTCATATTCATGTTGATTGCCTAGAGCCACGACTCAAGATTTATAACGGTCCAAAGATCCATTAGATTTCAGCTGGACAGAATAAACCCATTTACAATCAATGGACTTGACTGAGGGTGTACATGGGACCATTTCCCAAGTATCATCTATTGCAGAGCGCCTAGTTCTTCCTGCATAGTTGTTTTCAAACACTCATGCTTCACAGAATGCGAGTGCGAAGTAGGTACAGAAATGAAGGACATTGTGGCAACTAAGGATGTACGAGAAAAAATACACCAGACTGGAGAGTAGAAAAGGTGATTAGGAGGATGAGAGGAGTGAGTGGACCGTTAAAGAGTAGCAATTGTGTTGGATGCAGGTGCCATATTAGACACGAGAGGAGAGCTATCTATAGAAGCATCATGCTTGGGTCGCACCATGTTGACACCGTGTGATACTGGAGGGATGAGACCCATCCTAAAAGTCATGAAGAGAGGTAAAGATCACCTTTCCTCGGTGATAATCTTAAAATTTTCCATTCAAATTTCTCATCGTTAGAGCGGAAAATTTATTGATTTAAAAAACATTCTAACAAATTTGAATCAAGAATGGCAGGTGTCATAACAAAGATAACCTTTTTTATTTTGAGCATAGCCAAGAAAGACTCGGGACTGCAAAAAATGTTTGGTACATTCAGTGGTAGGAAGATGAACAAAACAAACACGGCCAAAAGAACGAAGATGTGTATACTCTAGTGGCCTCTGTACAAGACGAAAATACGGGAACTCACGATGAAGAGCTGATGATGAAAAGCGATTGATCAAGTACACTGCAATAGAAAGAGCCTCAACCCAAAATTTGGGTGGAACGGATGAATCAATAAGCAAAGAACTTACCACATTGAGAAGGTGACGATTTTTTTCGCTCAGCAATTCTATTTTGTTGTGAAGTATACAGACAAGTCCGTTAAGAGATAATCCCTTTCTGTTGG
Source organism: Iris pallida (assembly GCA_029216955.1). NCBI lineage: Eukaryota > Viridiplantae > Streptophyta > Magnoliopsida > Asparagales > Iridaceae > Iris > Iris pallida. The sequence continues at coordinate 9,716,883 of JANAVB010010600.1, forward strand.
ACAAAGTCTTGAAATTCTTGAGACATGCATTCTCCCCAAATCAGAACGTAAGATTTGGATGCTGGTGGAGAATTGGTTCTCAATCAAGGCTAGGAACTTTTGAAAAGCATCGAAAACTTCAGATTTTTTTTCCCTTTAAAATATATCCATAGGATTGTAGTCATCAATGAAGGTCAAAGAGCATGAGAGATCACTGGTGTAATTACCCAGACATCCATAGTTTTAAAAGGCGAAAGGCGCACCAAGGCGCAAAGGTTCCTGGAGCCTGAGGCGCAAGGCTCAAGGCGCGCCTTTTGAAAGCTAGGCGCACTTTTTTCTCAAAAAAATAAATAAATATTATACCAATGTCTTTCTATCTTTAAGCATTTTCTATCCCGAATTTTATTGTAAAGGCAAAAAAAATCTCAAACATGTTATAATCTTCTCTTTGCTATACGAAAATTATGTTAGCTGTGCTTGTGTGTTCCTCACACAAACAAGAGCAGAAGCTCAATTCCAGCCATTATTTAGTCAAGCTCAATTCAATTTTGACCGTTACTATTCATTTAATTTTCGTAACGTTTGGACTGTCCAGATACATTGTATCGCATGTTTTTCATGTGTTTTATTATGTAACATCAAGCATTTAATTAGGTGATTTAATTCACCATTATTCCTATACGTAGGAATTCAGCCTATATAAATCAGATCATCTCTTCTTCCAGACACTGAAAAATTTCGTACAAAACCTCTCTAAAATTCTCATCTTCTCCGAAACGTTGTTCTTCTTCTTTCTTGTTGCTCTGGGCGGAGCTAAGTCGTGGGTCACTCTCTCTAAGTCGTGTGCGGCAAGGAGATTCCGGTGGAGCGGGGACTTTACCACTAGGAGCGTTCGGAAACAGTCTGCACATAGACCCGGACTAACTCTTAGATTGTTGGATATCTTGAGAATAGACTCCAAAAGACTGCAAAAATTTATTTACTCAATAAGATGGCTTAAGCTAAAATTTATTTACTCAATAAGACTGCAGAAATTTCTTTAAAAAAGTTTTCTAAAGAAATTTGATATATTAGGCTAATATACTTTTGGTTCATTAGTTACCAGTAATCGAATCGGGCAAGATCAAGAACTTGTAATGATTCTGAGTTTTCTAAATGTCCTAAACTTCTCATGTACATAAATAATCAACAAATACTGTACTCGGGTGATTATATGGGCTTTCTTTACAAGTACTGTACTGTGTTGTATTGATTGACTTAGAATAACATAGATATTCACATATGATTGGGTCCCTTATGTACATAACAAATAGGAGTAGACCTGATATTGCATTTGCTATTGGGAGACTAAGTATATATATACTAGTAACTCAAATCAGTCACATTGGACTGCATTGGACAGAGTGTTTAGATATCTTAAGGGTACTCTAGATTATAAACTTTATTATACTAGACACCCTGATATCATAGAAGGTTACTCCGATGCAAATTGGGTAACTGATTCACATGATGTGAAATCCACAACTGGATATGTTTTTACCCTAGCAGGAGCTGCAATCTCCTGGGGATCATGTAAACAAACTATCATAGCCAGAAGTACAATAAACTCTGAGATGATAGCTTTAGACACTACCTGTACAGAAACCGAATGGCTTAGAAATCTTATTATGCATATACATGTTCCTGCAATTTCTATAAAGTGTGATAATAAATCTGTTATAGAACTACTAAAGCATGATTCTGTGAATGCTAAGATGAACAGGCACCTGCAGCTGCACTTCAAGAGCTTATTGGACAAATTTGTGGTTCTTGACTATAAAAGTCATTAAAGAACTTTACAGATCTCTTGACGAAGAGTCTGTTTACTCTTGACGAAGAGTTTGTCTAGGACATTTATCCTAGAATCATCGAGGGGGATGGGGTTAAGCCCATAGTATAGTCACCAGCAGTGGCAACCCAACCGAGTCTGACTGGAGATCCCAAGAAGCCGGTTCAATGAGTAGAAACAAGCTGGACTAGGTGACTATTATGGAATACTGACCTGAGATTAAATTCTCTTTAAAATAAAAACACAAGAGGCTGTACATGTGTACATTAATATCCCATCCCTATGGTGACAGTGTTCCTTGTGTGATATGGATAGGGTGAGCTTAAGCTCTTAATAAGTCCAAGCATGATATGCAGGGTTGATTCCTATCACCAACCCTTGAGGACTTACCTATATGAGATGTCGTGAAGGCCGCGACTATAGGACAGGGCGATCCTAGACAACTCTCATGAATGTGTAAAAGTGCGCATGGCCAATCAAACGCGCCACCCGATAGACCCAAGTACCTCTAGCGTACTATGTGTGCTATTTTCTGAGTCTGATTCAAGAAGACTGATTCAAGGCGTAGTCCATCAAGCTCTTCTTCAGACAAAGACAATAGTCACTACGTGAGATTCAAGGCTGTAGTCCATCTCATTTATGCATAGTATTCAACTGCCCAGAAATTTTCTTATCCTTCTCATATTTTTCTTTCCTTCTATTATCTTAGAACTTGACCTTTTGGGGGGGAATTGTTAGCTGTGCTTGTGTGTTCCTCACACAAACAAGAGCAAAAGCTCAATTCCAGCCATTATTTAGTCAAGCTCAATTCAATTTTGACCGTTACTATTCATTTAATTTTCGTAACGTTTGGACTGTCCAGATACATTGTATCACATGTTTTTCATGTGTTTTATTATGTAACGTCAAGCATTTAATTGGGTGATTTAATTCACCATTATTCCTATACGTAGGAATTCAGCCTATATAAATCAGATCATATCTCTTCTTCCAGACACTGAAAAATTTCGTACAAAACCTCTCTAAAATTCTCATCTTCTCCGAAACGTTGTTCTTCTTCTTTCTTGTTGCTCTGGGCGGAGCTAAGTCGTGGGTCACTCTCTCTAAGTCGTGTGCGGCAAGGAGATTCCGGTGGAACGGGGACTTTACCACTAGGAGCGTTTGGAAACAGTCTGCACATAGACCCGGACTAACTCTTAGGGCAGTGCTACGTGCACGACTTCCCCGGAGGCCGGTAACAATTTATTTAATTTTTATTTTATTGCAGATTCAAAACGAAGTATTATTGAAGAATATCCAACAAATTATAACAAGAACTTTTCTATCTTGCAGGAAATCTAGAAAAATGTTCCCTCAATATTTGGTGATGTTGCACAATATTTGCTAGCCGATGCATTTAAACAAGAAAGCTACTCATTTGTATATAATTACTGAAAGTGTAAAGATACTATAATTAGGAGACTCCTCTGGTCCTTAGTTGTAAGTTTAGGGAAAGAAAAAAAAACCAAACAGTACCTGCTGGTTTGATCGAACCATGAGGCGCGCCTTGCCTTGCGCCTGGCGCCTGCGCCTATTCACTTAAAGCGCGCGCCTAATTACGATGGTGCGCCTAGCTTGTGTCTAGGCGCAACACCTGCGCCTCGCTGCGCCTCGCTGCGCCTGGAGCCTAGGCGCACCTTTTAAATGAATGCAGACATCACTGTGAATCAAATGAAAGCTTAAAGGGAGGATCATGAGTTGGAAATGGAGGAGTTTGCTCTTTCCCATTTTGCAACTGGAACAATCAAAATCAATATCAAATCTTTAAGAGAAAACGGAACTTTATTATCCATCAAGCCAGAGTTTAATACAGAGAGAAGGGTCTGAAAATTTGGATGGCCTAACTTATGATCCCACAATTGACATTGATTCCTAACAGTTACTAAATAAAGAAAGAAAACACACTTGAATTCAAAGAGAGGGTGTTGAAATGGAGAGGAAAGAGACATCCACATTTAGGCCCCTTCGTGAAACACTTGATCATGCACAAGGCAACCAGAACGAGAGAAGGAAACATGACAATCAATATCAAGTAATTGTCCGAAATAAGATTAGTAGATAATCCAGGTCAATAAAGAATATTTTTTAAGGGTGGAGAAGGGGAGAGATCACCAACGACAGTGATGGGAAGACGATCCTCATTGGCGGTGAGTATTTGCAAATTTCCATCATACTTTTTTATCATAACAAGGTTGTTAGGGGAAAAAGTCATGTGGTTCAAAGCTGTAGTGTCCCGCACCACTCCGCTCAGGTCAACCAGAGGAATCGAAATGCAACGACATTTGGACTTGGCTATGCAACGGCTTGCTCGAAGTCCTGCACGGTCGAGGCACCTCCTCGTTCATGTGGGTGACTTCGATGAACTTGCAACTGCTTGGCCTTCACACTAATAAACTGGATGTTTTGAATGCACTGAGTAGGCTTGCTAATAAAAGAGTCGTAGTCACATAGCGAAGGGAATAATCCCACTCTGAGTCAGATTTCGTGGAACATGAAAAATATGGAAAGTTGATGCTCAGATAAGCACACCACGCTAGATTTTCAAATTGGCACTTGATTTTCAATCCTACGACTTGGACAAAAGTAGCGCTCTTATGTTGACACAAATACTATCAATTTGCTTGACATAGTAGGCACGATCCTACGATTTCATTGCCACGCTTTCGCGATTTCAAAGGCTTATCATATAGAGTATGACTTGATTGTTGGCACGACATAGAACACGGTGGTTCAAGTTGAATATGCATGGGGGCTAACAAGTAGTCATTCCTGAGTTGAGACATAGGTATGGTAACATTTATGAAAAGTTCTCGAAACTGTAGTACGCCAAGGCTCTCCCTGAAACAATGGGAGCTCCCGAGGCAGTCCCTGAAACAATAGATGCTGCGGAAAGGAAACGAAAGAAAAAGCATGGAGACACTGTGAAAGAGTAATGACTTTGTAGGACGGTAAGTTGAGTTGAGTCTAGCATAGTCATTGGACAACTTGTGCACAAGGAACGACTCCTTGAACGGTAACCCGAGAAAGCGGGGCCAATTTCGACCTAGGGAGAGTAAAAGAAAATACCCGTGTTGGCATACAACACTCAGATGGGTTATTCAGGAACTTTCAACGGACTCGCTACCCGCGTTGAAAGGGTCGCCGTCTAGACCCGGCTATTGTCCAAGATAGCTTGTGATGCTAGTGACCCGTTCATATAGATGAGTCGACATATTAGCGGCGATCAGCGTGCATGCCTTAGATTGAGTCAAGTAATGTATGTACGGTACAAATGAGTCAAGTAAGGTGTGTGCACGATTTGCAACACAACGTTAGAGCCTAAGATTTGGCTATATCATAAACATGTACTTCGACACGAGACATAGTGTCGTGAATTGAGTCGTTGACACTAAGTTCACAAGTTTATGATTAAGCCATTTCCATGACGAAATGGGAGAAAGGCCGTAGGGTAAGTATTGAGTAAAAATACACTATATTGTGAGGCACGACCTCGTTGATGATACGCGAATGGATCTTATGGCACGACCACGATGTTGGCACAAATGAGTTTTGTTGCACGGTCACAAGGTCTTGGAGCACGACCACAATATTGCAATACGAGTAGACTTATAGTTATGCAATGAACTGATCCTAAGACAAGATTAGAAAGACAACCAAAATCATATGGAGCACTCATCACTAAATGAACGTGTTGGTTTTGTTTGGGTAGACGAGGGGCTTATCCACCAGTACGGTTATGTACTGACACCCCACCAGTTTTCATGCGAAGATAACAGGTACTTGCTCGTACGAGGCAGAGCTTGCTTGGACATGCTGAGACAAGGAGTTTCTTGACGTTTTGAGGCATGCGGACGCGTTCAACACTTCACCTATACATGACATAATGTATGGACATCACCTTCGTCAAGTTGTATGCCTCAAGACAGGATTATTTGTATTCAGATTTCAGAGAGACTGCGAGCTTGAGTGAATTGTAAATCTTGGCCTAGAGCCAGCCCCTTATAATGTTTCTGTTCTTATCAATAAAGTTCTGATTTGTTTTCAACACTAGTGTTTCTTTTGTTGTTCTACTTTTCCTTTGTGTCTTCTGTGTGACTCGGTCGTTTAGCTTCTAATTGGTCGTTTCAGCCATTCACCTTGCGCGAGCACAACTCTAGGCTCGTGGACATCACGCCCTAGCGAGGACAATCGGTTTTGCGGAACCGGGACGTGACAAAAGCACCAGAGTCGACAAACCAAAAGATCATAGAGGGATTTATTGTTACCTGTGAGACCAAGTGCAGAGAATGCAAATAGGATCAACTCCTGGACAATTTCAGGAGATAGAGAAGGGGTTGCTTGCTTTGAAGGCGTGGATGTGGAGACTAAAGCCATGGAGTCATGAACTATATTTTACACAGAAGTTTGTAGAGCTAGAGGATGTCGATCCGGAGGACGTTTTCTACACTCGTAGATGACATGGCCCTATCTAACTATGGTACGTACAAAATAATTGATGAGAACTGGAAACATTGGGTAATGTGAACCAAGTTGTATCTTGCTGATTGCATTGACAGTAGTAGTGGTTATTCCATTAAGACCAAGACTCGAGTGACTTGAGTTTTTTTTTTTTTGGAAAAGGCCCTTTTATCCCTTTTTTTTTTGGAAAAGTCACTTTTATCTGATTTGAACTGATGACTTATGCCTCACCATGGTGTTACTTACCTATTTGGCAACTTATTTGGGCGTGTCTTCCTCGCTATTTGTTTTTGCCCTCAAAAGAAGAAGAAAAACAAATTTGACCATCTACCAAGTCTACCATTTTATAATCCAATTATCCCAAGAAAAAGGGCACAACACAACTCCAGCATAGACACCAAGCTCATAACAAGCCCAACATAGAATTGGAACCATAGAGACTAGAAGATAGACATTCAGTAGAGATTCCTACCTGAATCACTTATTCTCCTCTATCAAATAAAACTCCAATAAGGTCCACCTAGTTATGTAAAAACGCAAAGGTCAAAATATACGAATGATATTGAATGAAAAAAGATCCTGCTAGAACTTAAACTAGTGAACCAAAACATATCTAAGTAGTATCCATAAACAGGCCTAGCATAACCAAACAAAGAGGTTCCCCTAGTTGCCTCATGTTTTATTCTTTTTGTCCAAGCTAACCCACATTCAAAGCCCATGTCAATATCAACAAGAAAAATGTGGATATCCCCAACTAGGTCCGACAGTAATTTATGACGTGCATAATGGGAAAAAAAATCAAACATGAATTATGAAAATAAAATACACAAAGAATTTGTCTTCTCGTTGAGTATGTAGTTTATGCATTCTCACAAGAGACAATAACATAATTCAGTAGAAGACTAGTAATTAAGGTAAAACTGTTACTTATTTTAATATTACTGTTCAATGTATTTTTATCTGCTTTTCTTGCTTTTAAATAGCACAGAACTAATAAGGTGTTAGAAAAATTAATTGGTATCCTCATTTGTCCTGCAGATTCCACTTCAATATTTACAGATACAGCAAGAGAGCTTACTAAGCTAATGCACATAAAACCTAATGAAATGCCACAACTACCAGATATGATGCATCTGTTGATCAAATATATAAAAATGTATACTACTTGAAAAGTGACAAATTAACAATCCATTCATTATTGTTTGCAGTTTGACTTGTCTGATTCCCAATAAGATTCACTTTCCAATAATTTACTAGATTAAAAAAAATGTAAGATGTTGTGAAAATGAGAAAAAGAGAAAAATATTGATAGCTAGAAATCTGTACGTAGCTTTTCTCATTGATAACATATATAGAGGGAATGAGATAGAGAGGTTGTTGTGGGTATGGATAAGGGCATCCATATTTGGATTTATCCAAATCACAACACCCCTCTGGATTTGAAAAATATTGCCTCATTAAAAACTTTTCTAGGAAAAACCCTTTAGAAAAATCCATAGAAAAGAAAAGAGTACAATAATATTCTTCAGGAATATAAATCTAAAAGAGTACAATAATATTCTTCAGGAATATAAGTATTCAAGAATCTAAATGGGTGCGACTTACACTGCTTCGTTAAAAACCTTTCGAAGGAAAAACCCAGTGAGAAAAAACCTCAAAGGAAAAGAGTATAATACGCAAAGACATGCTTCAAGATGTCTCCATTAGCATCTTCAGGATGCTTGCATCTACAGGATGCTCCCCCTCAAAAAATATTATATTATTGTTCTTACACCAATTCAAAATGAAAAATCAACCCCCAATACATTTTAAATATTACATATCACCCCAATACTTTATTTGTCTATACATTTATACTCGTATCCTTATGAAGAGGTTGCAAGCTTTATTTATGATTCTTGAAAGCTCGCAACTCCCCCTGATATGTCGAACTGTTGAAAACATAGCCATGCATATTCCCTGTTCGCTTTGATAAAATTGTCGTAGTAATTTGATTTATTCTCTCTACCTGCAACGTTATTTATAAAACATACCTTGTTTGTGGTATCCTCTTAATGGAGTATCAGATAAATATCATTCATCTGCATATCTCATTAGATCAAAATATTCATCAAGAATAATTTATGTGCCTAATATTATTCTAAAATATTGTGCTGAGTAAATGACTAAAGAATTTTATATTCTTTAAAGATGGTACTTCAGGACCCAGAACATGTTCTTTTGGTTGTAAAAGATCCTATTGATCTGACCATTATAGGTATATCATTCATATTAAATCTCTACAGGAGATTTATCTCTACAGGAGATTTATCTCTACAGGAGATTTATAGTAGATCTCTTCTAGAGATTCTTCTTTTCATGAGATTACATGAGATCTCTTTTGGATATTTATTTTTATCTCTTCTGGAGATTCCGATCTCTACGGGAGATTCCAATCTCTTCTAGAGGTTCCAATCTCTTCGGGGGATTCCAATCTCTTCGGGAGATATTTCAAATCTTTTCAGGAGATACTGTCATATTTTCTATCTCTTCAGAAGATTTTCTCCTCAGGAGGCACTCTTAATCTCTTCATGAGATCTTCTCTTCAGGAGGTGACCATTTTGATGAATCCGTTCAGGAATTTCTCCATAAATCCAATGAGCCTATCACATTCTTCTGGATGGTTTAATCTATATGTAGATTCTTCAGGGATAACATGATAATATCAAATCCTTCAAGGATTTACCTGAGAATTTTAAATCCATGACCTTCGATAATATATCTTATCGTCTAGGTTATCATGATCGAAGAATATATTTATTCATATTCTATTCATGATCTTTTCATGAATCCTTGAGCTCTTATATATTTGGATCTCTATTTGTTACAGATACCCATTCAAAACCTACCGGATTTATTCTCATTGGGTTTTGTACTGTAGGACCGAACACTCCACATCTTGCGAGAGATATCGCATCTATTCATTAGATTATCCGTGGTTTTAGTGTCATCCTTTAATTTTATCACCCTTTTTATTCTCATTCGATAATGTCATCTATGACATTTTTTCTTGATTCCAAATTTCTCTTAACTATGTATAAAACATAATTTTTATGGGTACCGGTACCTCTTTCTCAGTCTCTTCTGGAATCTGAGGTATATCCTCTACCGGAGCGATATACTTTGAGAAATTTGATCTTTGGTTCATGACATCTTCCGGATCATCATGAAATTTCTCTTCAGGAGATGCTACTTTAGGAGCGGCTTCTTCAAGAGCATTAGGGTGTGTTATATTATTCGGCCTCTTCCTCTGGAAAGTTAAATATTTAGAACCTTTAGGTCTTACGCGTTCTTACAAAAGAACTTATTCATTTGCTGTCTTTATTTGGTTTTTTTGGTACTTCTATTAGAAAATAAATTTATAGATGGTATAGCTATTTATGCAGCATAATAAAACGTAAGCAAGCAAATGATAATTTCTCCTAATTTAGTCAAGATTAGATAAATTAGAAATATGCCATGACACGTTCTTCTGGAATAATGCGTTAGAACGTTCTTCGAGAACGATGATGCAATACATTCTTCTAGAACGATGCTTTACGACGTTCTTCTAGAACGATGCTTTACGACGTTCTTCTAGAACGATAATTCATGACGTTCTTCTAGAACGATAATTTATCTTTTTCACATCTCCCCCTAACGGCGGGAATTATGTCTTATTAACGTGACAGATCACAGAAATATTCTATCACAAAAATATCTCATGTCTAGAAGATTTAATAATCTAAGAAGATAAACATAATAATTTACAAAACATAGATGTCAATATTACAGTTTCAAACAATACCAACATAAGCCATCTAAAAGAAATGCAATTCAAGACTATGCTACTAGTTATTCATATACAATCTTCAGGATTTATGGTTTAAAAAAAAAAACTTATCCTTAAGATCAAGGATGTATGCTACAATTTGGTCATGATCACACGAATTAGTTATAATAATTTTATCATCATTGTCCCAAAATGTCTTAGTCGAAATATCTTATTCGACCATGTCACAGATTAAAAGTTATAGGACCAATCGACTTCTGGCTCATAATGAACCCGCAGGATTGAGCTTCTGGCTCAACGTAGTATATATGTGACTTGACAACCCTAATGTGAGTAACGTGTATCCATAGTGAATAGCTGGATAATATCTCTAGGACAACTTCTGGTTCTCTAGGACGAACTTCTGGTTCTCTAGACTAGTGGTTTACACAAAGTTATTTCACTTGTCCAACGTTTTAATACGAGACCCATTTTTTACTCCCAAAAAGTCTTATGGAATAATGAGATTATAAAACAATTTGTATATGTGGGTGGGTCTATTGGGTAAATCAAGTGGGCTCTGCCGGAGCCTTCAATAATATGACCATGTCTAGCTATTATGGATACTATTTTGACACTAGTATTCTTGTTAGAAGAAAAGATTACATTCTTAATGATGGTGTTGGGACGAAGCACTATCAGTCATGCATAAGATGTCTCTATCTAGTTTTTCCATGAAATCCAGTTTCTAGATACGACAATGTCTTATCAAAAGTTGCAAATAAAGATATTATTAATCAATAGTAATCTAAACATAGACTTCAGGTCTATGATAGTTGGTAGGATAATAATGCATCCGTAGTAACCCTACGGATAGAACAACCGTATATCACCAACTTTAAATTTTCTAATTTAAGAGATTTGCAACTTTAAAATTCCACTATGAAATATCAACATCCATGTACTAGATTTCATCTCTTAAAGATTATAATTGTCATCATGGAACTAGTCATCTATAGCTTGGTAATGCGTTCATGTTATGTATCATTACAATCTCTTATGGATATATTTAAGCATATAAGCAACATTTTGCAATATCTTGGTGTGAAGTAATCATAAGCTTGAATAATACGAAGCATATTAAAGCTAAACTGATAGCATATCAAAACCCCATGAGTATATCGTGAGTCTCATTTAGGCATTCCACAAATGTCCTTCGGGACTTGTGATAATGAAATAGTGGATAACAATAGTTCACCTTCAGAAGCTTGTGTTTTTGTGTCCAATGAAATCAATAATAAAAAATAGGAATTCTCATAGCTCATTGAAATTTATTCTAAACATAGAACTCCAGGTCTATAATAGCTTATAATACCAACATTAAATTATGGCCTTTTGAGGGCCAGCAATCCGCTGTGACCTGCAAAAATAATTTACGGACGACTGGTTTCCCCCGAACATGCAACACATCTTTCTTGCATTCACCCATTTAGGTGGTAAAAACTTGAGCAAAAAAAATATCTTATGCAAAATAATAAATTTTGTACTGTCTTTAACATATAATACAACCCAACTATGTGGTTGAATATCAGGAAATCAGAAATTCTGATCTCATGGACAATAAGGCATCAAAGTCACCATTCACATGGGCTCAATAATCCACTTGTTTTGTTTTGACAATATTACATAATATGTACATTTATTGTGAGAGTGTGTAGCTTGTATGAATGTCCAAATGATAGCATTTTCTCCAACTTGCAATTCGGTTGCATATGCCTCCTCCCATTAGGAACATGTATAATATATGTCTTTCAACTAAATAAACGATACTGATGCATTTGAAGATAGAAAATATTAATGAGGATAACCTACTCTATCCTGATTTAAATCAACAACTTCGTATTTACAATATAGTTAAACTTCTATATTATCGTACTTCAAATCTCATTATACAAAATTCGTTAAGTGGCCGGAGCATATTTCTCACATGTAAACTGTTTTGTTGTATAGCAGAGGAAAATTTTGCAACAAAAAAAATTGGCAGCCACATAATACTTTCCCACGAAGGCTTTTATTGATACTCACAATATTCCATGGATTTATGACGAAATTTCATACTAAAAAAATTTGATAGTCAAAACCATGTTTCAATTTGACATAAATATACTTACAGATCCATATTTCTTACTTGAAAAAATGACATCCTCTCAATTTTATTAAAACAATTGTTTACCAAAACAGATTTATGCTTATGTTCATCCATTCTCAATTACAGAAAAATAATTTTTAATTGCAAATATAATAATAAAAATCCTCAAATTTCTTCTTCATAAATTTATTTCAACAGAACCTACAAAATTTGACAGCAAATATGGTAGCCAATGCCCCCGAGCTTAATTGTTTTAAGATTACTCAAAAGAAAAATTCAGAATGAAAGTTATTAGTAGGCTAAAATGGAATGGCCGAAACCTACATGTTTCAGTGCATAAAATGGATCGGCCAAAATCGAATTGGATAAACAAAATCTTTTTTTTAACCATACAATTTCTTCGATCCGTATCAGAACAGAACTCACAAATGATGTTCCCAATATTAATTTATTATATTATTGTATGAAGGATTAAGTTATTGCACCCTTCAAAAAAAAAAAGAATATAAAACTAGCACAACTCACAAGTATATATATATATATATATATATATATATATATATATATATATATATATAAAAATGGCAGCGGCGGCGCATGGGATCCCGAGCTCTGCTAGGGCATCAACCCTCGGCGTCGTGGAGGCCGCCAACCGCCCCCCGGACCGGGGGAAAGGCAAGGGGGGGGCGGGGGCGGCCGGTGGCGACCGGCCAGGGGCGGACGGCGGCGGCGGGCCGCCGGCGAGCGGTGTGGCTGCTGCTGCACGCAGCAGCGGGGGCGCGGGAGGGCAGCCGACGACCCGGGGAGGCCCGGCGACCCCCCCCCGGGGGGCGGGCGGCTGCCGGCGACCCCTCCCAGGCGGGGGGGGCTGGCCGGGACGGGCTGCGGGCGGGAAATCCCCTTCCGGGCAAGGCCTCTGCTGGGAATTCGACGACGGCGACATCCGGGGGGTCCCCGATGGTGTTCGCCGCCCAAAGAACATCGTCGGGATTGGAGGATGAGGAGGGGGCATGGACCACGGTCCAGAATCGGAGGGTCCGACGCGGAGGAGGGCAACGATCACAGTTCCCTGAGGCTAGGAGGGGCACAACATATACGCAGGGATCGGACAGGAGGGCGGGGATAGCCAGGAGAGCGGGTACATCGGGGGGACAGGCACACTCGGGGGATCGGGAGGGACAAGCCAGGATTGCATGGCGGCCTCGTGCGAAAGGGGCGACTGGGACGGCTGTCCCAGTTATCGGAGGGAGAGTTACTGCTGCGAGCACGAGTGCCAGGCCACCCCCGACGCCCCCACCACGGAGTTCGGGCCCGCGGCCTGTATCCTGGGCAGATGCATGCAAGGTGGGGGTCGCCAAGACGCCGGCATCGATGGAGTACGTTGCTCCTATGGAGATTGGGGGCGAGCTCTGCGCCGACTTCCCGGCCGATGAAGTGGCGAAGGTGACGGCATTCTGGGAGAACACGTTAGTGCTATACGTGTTGGGGAGCAAGCCCTTCTACGGGCAGATCAGAGGATATGCGGACAGAGTCTGGCGGCCGAAGGGGAGCATGGAGTTCTTCTCCAAGGAGAACGGCTTCTATTTCGTTAAATTTGGGTTGGCAGAAGATGTGACTCGGATTCTCCAGGGAGGGCCATGGACATTTGACGGTCGCCTCATCATTCTGAAGCAATGGACTCCCGACTTGAGGTGTGAGAAGGAGGTGCTCAATGCTGTGCCAGTGTGGGTTCGTTTCCCTGAGTTCCCGGTACGCTTCTGGAGTGTTCCACTGCTTATGAGACTTGCTAGCCTCATTGGCAAGCCGATTAAGGCGGATGAGGCCACCACCTTCAGGTCTAGACTGCTGTATGCTCGGGTTTTTGTGGAGATTGACGCCAGGTTGGACCTACCTGAGCAGCTGAAGTACAGGACACCTGCTGGCCAGTTCGCTTGGCAGAGGGTGGAGTATGAGTGGGTACCCCCCAGATGTCCGGCATGTGCCTGCTTCGGGCATCTCCCGAGCGCGTGTAGACGTGGGGGAGCTTCTGAGGTGGTGCCGGAGGAGGCTGTGCGGGCGGCAGATGGTGCAGACGACTCCCCCGTTGGGGACCAGGTGGGCGCGATGGAGGATGATATGGAGGCAGACTCTCCCCTCATCTCGGGGGAGGGTGAGGGGCCCCCGACGGAGGATCTTGCTGGAGCGTTGGTTGAGTATGTGGGGACGAGGACCATGACCACCAGGAGTATGGGCCAGGAGGACAGGCGACAGGGAGAGAAAGAAGCGCTTGCTATTCAGGTGTACAGTCGGAAGCGCCAGGCTACGGAGGCACATGGTGAGGACAGCGGACAGGGCGGGACAGAGAGAGTGTGGCAGGTCAACCCGAAATGGGTAGCAGTACTAGCACAGCCTCCCCCGCAGGGGGACCCACACGGGGCCACGGCCCCCCTCCTTCTACAGGGGGATAGAGATGAGGATACCAGTGATATGGAGGTTGCACTCTCCCCGGGTGCCCCTCCAGAGGATGTTCAGGGGACCCCACCAGTGATTTAGATGTCGGCCCTTGCCTGGAATGTCCGGGGGGGGTGTTCTCTGGGGAGATGGAAGGAGATTAGTGAGGTGCTGAGGAAGGAACAGTGTGAAATCTCGATATTACTTGAGACTAAGATCAGGGGGGTGAAAACTCTGACCCGTAGAACCCCTACGGGTTGGGTCCAGCTTCACAACCTTAGTCTCTGTGATATGGCGAGGATCTGGGTTAGATGGAATGGAGCTAGTTGGGATGGTGAGGAGGTTTTCATGTCTGACCAGCTGGTGGCTATCTCCTTCACCAACAAGGGGGGATTCCACTTCTTACTGGGTGCCGTCTACGGGCACAATGACAGGAGGCGTCGGGAGACCTTGTGGCAGGACATCATCAGGTTGAGCTCACTAGCGAGGCATCGGCATCTCCCCCTTCTTATTATGGGAGACTTCAATGCTACGCTATACCGGGGAGAGAAGCTGGGGGGGAGGCCGGTGCCGGACCAGATACTTTCTGATTTTCAGTCTTGTCTCCTCCAGTCCGGGCTCAGGGACCTGGAGAGAATAGGACACATATGGACCTGGCACAACAAGGCAGAGGTGAGCAGGGTGGCATGCCAGCTGGATCGGGCCTTGGGGAACAGTGACTGGTTCCGCCTATTCCCTTCTTCTGTGGCTGAGGGGCTCCCTGCGGGGACCAGTGACCACTCGCCGATTCGGGTGCGCTTCGTGGAGAGTCCCAGATGGCGAGCCCGTCCGTTCCGGTATGACAACAGCTGGTTCCTATCAGCTGGTTATGAGGAGACTGTGGCAGGAGGGCTTGGCCAGGAGGTGGACGGCACTGCCCAGTTTTGCATGGTTCACAGGCTGAAGAGCGCTAAACGCGCCATCCGGGACTGGGTGAGGGCACTCCCCCGGACTTCCCTGCAGGAGAAGGAGGCGGAGCTGCGTGACCTGCAGGCAGAGCTCCAGGGCGACATGTTGAGTGGGGAGCTGGCGACTAGAGAGAAGAGTCTGGCTGCAGAGGTCAACACCTTGAGGCTTCAGCAGGAGATTAGTGCGGCCCAACGGGCCAAATGCTCCTGGCTCAAGGATGGGGATCGTTGCACCAAATTCTTCTACGATGTCATCCGGGCGCGACAGCACCGGAACCGTATCCAGCGACTGATTGGCAGAGACGGGCGACTTGTGACTGACCAGGTTGCTATCCAGGAGGAGGCTGTCCAGTTCTACTCTGAGCTTTATCATCAGACGGATTATCCATCGGTTTTCCCACAGCTGATTACGAAGACGTTGATTACGGAGTACGGCAACAGTCTTCTTATGGCCCCTATCCGGATGGCGGAGGTGGAGACGATTGTGATGCAGGCTGATGCTTCCAAGGCTCCTGGGCCGGATGGGTTCTCCAGTGGTTTCTACAAACGCCATTGGAATTCCCTTAAGGCCCCGGTCCTTGCGGCTGTTCAGGAGTTCTTTGATACGGGCAAGCTCCTGAAGGAGCTGAACCACACCTTCCTGACGCTTGTGCCCAAGAAAGAGGGGGCAACATCTCTTGCTGACTTTCGACCGATTGCTTGCTGTAATTATTTGTATAAAATAATTACTCATCTCATGTGCAGGAGGATGGAGGAAGCTATGCAGGGTCTGGTGTCTCGGAATCAGGCGGCCTTCATTAAGGGGCGGTCTATTGCGGAGCATAGCCTGCTGGCTCATGAGCTGATTCGGGAGTTCCACAAGCCAGGAGGGATGAAGGCGTGTGTGAAGCTCGATCTGAGGAAAGCCTACGACACCGTCAACAGGGACTTCCTCTGTCATCTGATGGGTGCGATGGGCTTCTCCGAGACTTGGGTGGATAGAGTCAGAGAGTGCATCACTTCTCCTACATTCTCGGTCCTCATCCAGGGTATCCCCTACGGGTTCTTCAGCAGCAGCAGGGGGCTTAGGCAGGGGGACCCGCTGTCCCCCTACCTATTCACCCTTGTGATGGAGTATTTCACATGTCTGATGGACATCGCGGTACATAGGGAGAGGATTGTACCGATATACAGCAGGGTCTCTCCGGTGGTCTCTCATCTCATTTATGCAGATGACCTTTTGGTCCTGTTGAGGCCTTCCATGCGGGGGATGAGGGAGCTTGCGGCAGTGATGGAGGAGTTCGGGCAGCTATCGGGCCTTCGGCTGAACAGGGATAAGAGTAAAGTATACTTCAGCAACTCTTGCACTTTGAAGGAGGAGCGGGCTATGGAGCTTGGGGTGGAAAAGGGGGACCTTCCGGTGAAATATCTGGGGGTGCCCCTTTCCGTCAACTACGCGAAGGATCGTGACTGTCAGAGCCTGGTGGATTTTGCACAGAGGAGGGTTGAGGGCTGGCAGGCGGCTGGCCTATCGTTTGGAGGGCGTATTGAGCTGGTCCGCTCAGTCATTTCTGCTATTGCTCTGTTCTGGCTCCAATCGATTATGGTCCCTCTGGCTACTATCAGAAAGATTGAGGGCATCTGTGCCAAGTTCATTTGGCATGGAGGGATACATGCCATCTCCTGGGAGCAGCTCTGTCGGCCTAGGAGAGAGGGAGGTGTGGGTCTGCGATCTCTTGTTTCTGTCAGGGAGGCGGCGGGGATCAAGCTGGCATGGAGATTCCTTCAGGGTGATTCTCTATGGTCGACCTGGATGACGAGTCGGTATCTCCGGGGCAGAAACTTCTGGGTATGTGAAATTGACAACAACTTCTCTGTGTCTTTCAAGCATATCCTGAGGACCCGTCCTGTTCTTCGGACGGCTTTGCGGAGGAGGATGAGGGAGGGAAGGGAGACGGATCTTTGGCTCGATCCGTGGATCTCAGGTCAGTCTCTCCTGGAGATTCTGGGCCCCCAGAGGGACGGCGTGGCATACAGAGGACTGACGTGTCGGCACATCATCCGTGGAGGGGTATGGAGGCCTGAGGAGTACCGGTTCACTGCTACGGTAGTTGAGGAGATCAGACAGGTGCAGATCACTCCTACGGCACTATCTGATATATGGATGTGGGCCCCGCCCGGCCGCTCGGAGGGTGCTGGGGAGTTCCGATTTAGCAGCTGCTACGACCTTGTCCGCCCCCACTTCGATGATATTGAGGAGTATGACTTTGTCTGGGGGAAGGGGCTCGCCAGGAAGATGCAACTGTCTGCATACAAGCTGGTGTTGGGTCGGTTGCTTACTCGGGACAGATTGCTTCGGTTCGGGGTTTCTGTCCCTGATCCTAAGTGTGTTTTGTGTGAGACAGAACCTGAATCTATTGGGCACCTGTTCTTCCAGTGCCATATAGCGTGGAACATATGGGCCGAGCAGAGCCGGAGACACTTGGGAGGGGTTGGCAGGGAGCGGGACTTCAGAGAAATCCTTAAGTGGATTGGTGATCGCAGGGGCATGGAGCAGAGCTGGGCTAGGCGTGCTAGATTGAGACTTGCTGCATCAGTTTGGCATGTCTGGCGGGAGAGGAACCGGCGCATTTATGAGGGACTATCCACCCCAGTGGTGGGCATACTCCATAATATTGAGTCGGATGTACTAGTTATGTCCCCCTGAGTTGGGATTGTATCTTATGTTGTAACCTTATTGAGATGATGGAATAAAATTTACCCTTTTTCCAAAAAAAAAAATATATATATATATATATATATATATATATATAAGTATAATAATTCGGTATCAACAAATGGCTATTGTTGTCTTCCTTAATACCTATACTTGCACAAACTACAATCATGTCATATAAGTTTTATTTATTCAATGACAATATGCCAATAAACAGAGATAAGCACCTAGCAGTGGCTCCCATAAACAAAGATTAATATATGATGTGTTTTACTTTTCTTTTTCTTTTTCTTTTTTAACTATAATATAATTCGGGTGATCAGAAAAACTTACAAATGAGAAACGGTGTCTATTGTTCGTGGCCGAGGTGTGTCAGGCGCGATAAATAATGGGTTCACCATGGTGAAGCAACGGCCGATTAAAAAGAGACGAGATGGTCTCTCGCGTAATGGTGCTTGTGTAATGATGCTTTCTTCAAGAGCCTCCTCGAGCGACCCTAAGCAATTGGCGTGGCTCCTCGAACAATCGTACTGATAACGTGTTATGAAAATGAGAAAAAGAGAGAAATATTGATAGCTAGAAATCTGTACGTAGCTTTTCTCATTGATAACATATATAGAGGGAATGAGATAGAGAGGTTGTTGTGGGTATGGATAAGGGCATTCATATTTGGATTTATCCAAATCACAACATAAGATGCTATTTAAATCTTAGTACATAGCCGAAGTACGAAAGTAACACACACTACATGGCCCCATTATTCTCGGTCTAGTAAATGGATTCTCTTTATATTAACTTTCAAAGGATCCACGCAGCTGAAATGGAAAGATATCAACTGGGAAAAAATATTAGGTTCATCTCTAGATACAAGCACTTCCCTCATCCTCAATCGTCTTTACTTCTCTGTTGAAGAACTACTCATACACAATATAAATTTCATACTATTATCCACGATCAATGGCCAGGGACTTTGGTGTCACACATTGACACGAAAATTTGCAACCCACAATAACCCAGATGATGATATATATATATATATATATATATATATATATATATATAGGGTGAGGATCAGGTAACATAGAATTTGACATCTAAAAAAAACACGCAATCCCAGTCACGCATCATTTTAAATAAATGGTTCAGATTTGATAGAGTAATTTGTATTAATTAGCATGCATGTCAAATTAAATATCCCACTAATTAATACAACCTACTATTAATTAGCATTCATGTCAAATTTGACTTCCATGGATGTAAATTTGGTATTCATTTAAATTTGAACCATTCATTTTAGATAATATGCGGCTGAGATTGCATATTTTTTTAGATGTCAAATTCTATCCTGATCTCCACCCATATATATATATATATATATATATATATATATATATATATATATATATATATAATGGTAATTTTTATTGATGAATAATAAACTATACAACTCGACACCTTGCCCCAAAAATCACGTCTACCAGACTATTCCCGCAAGGAACAATTTTGTGTTAAGGTCCATAATAAGCACATCTCCCTCTATATTCCTCTTAACAACATGTCTGATGAAGACGCTCGAAAATATGTATGTTTCTTTTGCGCCAAATGTGTCAAACCGTACACACCAAAACCAATCTCAGACGACGGAACCTAGAAGCTCTCTTTCCTCTTTGTATCTTCACCACATCCAACACTCCAAGTCTCCATCTAAGTCCATCGTTGCTACATTGCTAAGGTTAAATCTCTGCCTATGACAGTTCAAGATACTCCAAGCAAATAGACAGAGAAAAAATATGTGGTTTCTTGATTCAGTCGGGTCCTTGTTGGCATCTCTGTTGTTGATCCCAAATTGAACCAACCTCTCTCAAGCATGAGAAGTCGGTTCATAATCATTTTATACATGCATAAGGTGTAGTGTCACGTCCCAACATCATGTCCCGTACTTCGTTTGCGACGCGAGGAGCGCAGTTAAGTCACTATCGATTGGTCGGGAGAGGTTGAATCAAGATCCTTTCCTCGATATGGATCGGCTTCTTCGGAATCAAGTCTCATATTCAGCGGGATGCGTTTCGAAGAAAGACTCTGCGGCTGAGTCAGGGAGAGACCTCTCGTTGCTCTATTTTTCATACCGCACTTGCTTCTTTGGTTTTGGTTTTATGAATGCGTTTTCGTGAATGTTTTCGATAGATTTCATTGCTTGCGTTCTACGAACTTCACACTTCATATCGAATCCTAGAGTAAAGAAAAGAGTATTGATCGTTTGCTTATGTGATTTCAGGTGATCGCGTAGGCGACGCTCAGCGTTGAAGACCTCTTTCCCTCTTTCCATTCAATCAACGGTGAGTGGCTTGACCCTTTCTTCTTGACCTTCTTGTACTACAATCAACGATAGCGATGAATGAAAGTTAGATGTAGATGCACATATACAAGTTGAAATGCTTACTTCCATAATAGTAGATTATAGCACTGTTACATGCTTTCTTATGTACATCTACTATATAACTGCCATGCCATGAACTGTTCCATGGTTACTATATTATGCATGTTATAGAACTGTGTTAAGTGATGATAGAGTCATTGAATAAATGTTGCCACGATAAGACGGAACACGATAAAATAGTTAGGTTTTATTATGAATTGGTAGACCATGCTTGAGTAGCTAGTTTAGTTTAGCACGATCATGGACAACTTGTGCACAAGGAAGTTAGTTCCTCGAACGGTTGCCTAGGTCAAGGAACCGATTCAAACTAGGAGGAACATGTATAGCAGTAGCTTCGGGATTTTCAAATAGGGCTCGTTATCCGTCTTGAAAGGATCATCGTCTGACCCAGCTATAGTCCAATATGAATTGACATTACCAGTGACCTTCACATAAATATCAATGTCTTAGTGATTAATATCTATTGAACAGGAAAGAACATGATAAGTTTTATACTGCAACGACACGTTCTGTCGTGGATAAGTTCTATTGTAACTTACGTTGTTTACGCCTTAGCAAATGCTTACATGAAATATACTAGGATGGCTAGAAAGACACTAAAAATATTGCATGCTTCAACATAACTCCTTGAACCAAATAAGAGCATGGAATTTAATTAGTCACGCACCAGTACACGGCAATGTACTGTTCCTCGCTCTCCACAGGTACTACAAACCAGGAGGAGCGTGCCAACTAACAAGACGACGCTCGAGTGTTTTGAAGCCTTGCTCGTGTGCTCGAGGGCTTGAATCTACACTTTTGAAGACTGCATCAGTTCAAGGAATATGGCTCGACTCCCCTCGATAGCAGGTAGTTTGTAATGTTTTGGTTGGATGTAATGTATGGAACGATTATCTCATCAGCGTTCATTTTGTATCTGAGTCAAGTTGTAAACCCGCACGACAACTACTGTAATAGAGTCTTGTAAATGATGTTTCATTATCAATGAAGTAAAATTTTCCTTCTATAATCAAATGTATTGTTCAATTTCTTTGTGTACTCTCTTTGTTGTTGTGTTTTAGATAACCTTATAAAATTGTCTTCTACAAGTGCAACTTAAGCTCGCACGGCATCACGTCCGGGGGACGACTATCAATTCTTCAAAATCGGAGTGTGACATAAGGACATCTTGAATGCAGCTCCCTTAATCCAGACCAGCTCGTACTAATCTATCTTCGGTTTAGCCGTTTGCAGCAAATCTAATGCAATCCTGAAATTGAATGTGTCCACCAACATTCCCTTCCAAACCTAATAGTCCACCTTCCTCTCCTTGTCTAAAACCAAAAGCATGATGTTTTCTTGGTGGCTATTCTCGATCGTCCTCCCCTCCAAGTGCCACATTCCCTCATGTAGAAAGCGGCTAAACTTCTTCGTTGAAGTGGTTGAATAGGTCGAACCGACCCAAAAAAGTAGTCGAGTCACAATCCATCCACCTAGGTTGAACTGGTTTTTAAAAGACAACTTTAAGCAAGGTTGTAAAAATCGCTAGTCGGTTCGCGGGAACTATGAATAAATCGGATTAATCGAAGACTAGTCGGAAGACTAGTCGGATTAATCGGTTTGAATTTTTTTAATTATATTATGCAGTAAAAATAATAATATATATGCTTTTGTCGTCAAAATATTAACTTAAATACCCAAAAAAATAATATATATGCAATATATGTCATTGGTATGCACCTATTCTTTCTCCTCTTTCTTATCCTTCTCTGTCGGTTGCTTTAAATTTTTGAAAAACTAAATTTTGGATGAATCTTTGATCTTTTTTAGCCTTTTTTTTTTTGAACTGAGGCCTAATCGGCCGACTAGCCCCCTAGTCGAGTCGGCAAAGGCCGACTATCGACTAGTCGGAGACTAGTCGGATTTTTACAACAATGACTTTAAGTTGATACATCAACTATTCAAGTTTTTTAACTTGATGCCATAAACTTTAATATTAGACAACTTAATACCCCAACTATAATTGTACAACTTAATATCCTAACAGTGTTGACGAAAAATCCTAAATAGCAAAAATACCCCCACCCATTCGTGGTAATTTCAAATACCCCCGGAGGGATTAGGGGGGTCAAAAAAATACTTTTTTGTTTCTTGTTAAAACGGGAAAAAAAAAATTAACTCTCGAGTGATGGAGGGTATTGACTTGAAAATATTTATTAGTTGAGGGTAGTATATGGTATGATATTAAGTTTAGTATCAAATTAAAAATTTTGAATAGTTGAGGGAATCACGTTGAAATTAAGCCTTTTTAAAATATTGGATATAAGGGTATTGAGAAGGATGGGTAGAATTAAGGAGGCTGAGAACTGAGGAGAGGAAGACATAGGTACAAATTATAGAGATCGATTGAGGATAGGAAATAGGAAGACGACCAAAGAAAAAGTATAAACTATAAAGATCCCTACTATCAATGGCACTTATTTCTTTCTTTCTCTATTAAAAAAAAAGATAATCTTCAGTAAGGAAGAAATCTTCAGGAGAAGTTTAGCTAATTGGCTTTCATATGGATCAAACAAAGTGCTGATCCAAACACTTGCGACAAAAACTTTAGACCTTCTACTAGAGTTTGCTTCTCTCTTAAAAATGCAAATTTGAACTAGTCTAGATAGCTAATCTTTTGTCTGGAGATGCATCACTAGAGAATAGCCTAAAGAATCATCATTGCCGAGTGAATACTCATATAATCACAAGTATATAGATCAAACAAAGTAAAGAGAAAAGGAAAGAGAAATCAGGGGTAGTAAGCCAAGCAATCAGTTCATAATCTGTAAGTACATACATGACAATGATAAAAATATTAAAAAGGAATGGAACTGGTAACTGAAAAGACTGACCTAGAGCAAATCCTTCAAACATCTGCTTCTGAATTCTGAACCTGCTGCGTCCTCAATTCCTCATCGGCCTTCTTCAGAAACTGATCCCAACCACTCCCTTCTCCCATATCCAAATAATCATACGGTACTGCCGTCTTCAACCCCGGCCTAACAGCAAGCTGACTCTCCACTATCCTAAAATCCACTACTCCTTCCCCAAACCCCTCCTCCTCCAATTCCTCCCAATCAAACATAAGCGGCAGTGTAAACTCTCTCCATGGACTGAAGTCCAATAACTTCACTCTTTGATCTTCTTTGGTCACGTAAACATCAAATGTGTAATTGTTAGATTCAAACCTCGGTTCCACAATATCATCGAAGAACTTCTCAAGCAATAGTTTCATCCCGTGTTTCTGGTCAATAAGAGCCGGATAGCACGAAGTCACATCGCGCTGGGAGATAGCAATGAGTTGTTTGCGGCGAACAAAGCAGCGAAATTCCCTTTCGGGGTGGAGAGAATCATAATATTTGCGGAGGGCGAGGACAAACGAGTCGAGGGCAGAATGTGAGAGGTCATGGGCAATGGAGTCAGAGGCTTTGAGGAGGAGAGCGATGTCGGAAAAGGAAGTGCAGCGGAGATTGCCGCAGGTTGAGATCCAGGCGGCATCTTTCGGGGAGCTCCAGTTAAGCTTCGGAAAGACGCAACCGCCTAGGGTGGCAATCGAGCGCTCGACTTCTAATTCAAGTTCGGGGAAAGAGGGCTTCTTGTTCTTGCTATCTTCTTCATCGTCGTCATCAGATTCAGAATCGAAAAGGGAGAGGGAGGAAATGGGGTCAAGATGGGTGGCAGCAGTGCGAGGGAGGGGGTCGCGGCCGGATGTTGTGCGAGGAAGGAGGAAGGGTGGTGCGTCTGCGTTATCGTCGGTATTGGAGGAAGGGGAGATGGGTTGGCCAAGGAGGTAACGGACAAAGGAGTCAGGGAGCGGGTGGAAGAGGGTCCGAATGGAATAAGGTTTGAACCTTGGATACCATTCATGGATCTGGCAGCGCCTTAACTCCTCGTGCTCCATCTCCTTATGCCTACTGAAAAAAACAGTTAAATGATAAGAACACAGTCGATCCTGACCTGTTACTAGCATGCTATGCATATCAGTAGAAGGAAGGGAAAAAAATAAGTTCACGAGTAAACCCATTAAGCACGTGTTGCGCATTGATGGGCTTTTATGCAAAATAAGATTGTAGGTTTGCAAGTATTATTTCCTAAATAATGTATTGTAGTAGAAGCAAGAAAATTGTTCACAGAATAAATTCATCAGGGACATTTTGTACTTTGAGGGATTTCAGCACTAATAAATATTATATTATGGACCATATTTGTATTATTGCATAAATCATGAATAAATGCTGTAAGGCAGAGTAAATTCATCAAACGCCTGCTGTGCATCTAGGGTTTTTATGCAAAAACATCAGCTTCAACATAGTTTTGCCAGCTATTGCATAAATCCATCAAACAAGTGTCGTACTAACTTTATAGTATTGAAGCATTGGTTAAGCATGCATTAGAAAGCAAGACAAATAGTTCATGTAGTAAATTCGTCAAACAAATTGTTCTTTGTAGAGGCTTTTAACCAAAAATCAACCAAGTTGCAGTTTTTCCAGCAACTGCAAAAATCAACAAGAGAAAAACAGTCAAAGATAAATTTATCAAACACCTGTTGTGTTATTGCCGGGAACGCCGGGGCACAATTTTTCGATGGAAAACTGAGAAACTGAAACAGTTGTAAAGACAACGTTTCAAAAATAATTCCTTAAAGAAGGTTTTGCAACAGAGATCCAGAAGGATTCTGCAAATTACGAGATCTAAAAAGATATCGTAATACACGAATAATCTAAAGAGATTTTCGTGATCGTAGCAAACTGGCAGTAGTGCCTTCTAAAAAGAAGATACTGACAGAACTGCTAAAGGCAACAGAAGGATGACAGGCGAGAGATGGAAATTGCTGGGGTGAATTATCACCGTTGCTCAAAGCTTTATTCGCCCTCTGCGAACAGCTTCCAGGAACCAGCAAGGTTGACGGAAAACCTTGAAACACTCCTGCTCTTCTGACTCCTCGGAAGACGGCGAACTCCTCTGGCAATGGCTCTACTCTTCTCTGTTTGAAGTAACAGAACCCACGCGTACTAAAAAGTACTAGTGTTTGTGTTAAAGAACACGCTCACTACTCTGTTGTGTTAAAGAACACTTAGAGTTTTTCTCCCTGGAATTCTGATTACTTCTGCCAACAGAGAGAGAGGAGAGAACCTGCATATATAGCCCACGGGGCGGTTGCCAAGCAGTTGCCTGAACTTCAGGGTAGTGGCAGAACCACTCCTGAACGTGCAGCAACTGCTGCAATCGTTCCCGCTCTAATATGCAGCCAGCCATACGCACACTGCGTACGCTGCGCACACTACGCACGCTGCTTACGCTGCACACACTGCGCGTACTGGGCGTACTGGGCTGCGTAACTGGGCCAGCGTAACTGGGCTCGCGTAACGGGCCACGCAACGTGGTCGCGCAAGTGGCTCGCGCAACGAGCGCAACTTAAGCGCACTATGCGCCTAGCGACGATGCTGACGTGCTAAGTGCAAAGTGCGCCAACAAAACGCCACATTACGCCTCATGAGCCCTTGAGCCCGAGTCCGAGTCCGAGCCCGAGCCCGAGTCCGAGTCCGAGTCGCTAAGCTCCTACGGAGCTTAGCTCCATGGAAATAAATTTCCAAGAGCAAAAAAGCTTACAGCTTCTTAATTGTTGATTAAGCCTTTATACCATTAATAATTAATCCCACATGGCACACACCCATGTGCACTACATGTGCATCTCCATAAAGAGAAAAGACTCATATATGTAGAGATACACATTCCTTTCTAGCCGATGTGGGACTAAAAACCAAAACAAAAGGCTACAAACCCAACAATCCCCCACATATCTCTATATATATGAGTACGAGTGTTCCCCACAGTAACTGTCCATTATGCTTTTAGGATAGATGCCACTTAAGACTTGAATCTTCCCACGTGAGTCAAAAATCAAACTATAATACAAGAATGGACTAAGCCTTGAATTCTGCATCATAGCTGAAATTCTTTCCACTCACATAATGTAGTTACATGTGCTTCTGGCTACACATTAAAGGCCCTGTGCCAGCCTGGTTTCAGTGTATAATTTTGGGTGTCTACAAATTTACCCTCAAGAGACGGCCTGATATCTCTGTCATACACTATAGGTGAGTTCATTATAAAGAGACATGGCATGAAGCGCTTTGCGCTTCCCTTGCGGTGCTACGCCGCTATGACATGGCTTAAAGCCGAGGCCTTACCCCGTACCGGGAACCTCATCGTAGTGTCATACTACAGTAGCATGAGGCAACCGCCTCTTTGTAGTGCCAAGCTACCCAGCATGAAGCCTTAGGCTCCCTTGCGGTGTTACGCCGCAACGACATGGCTTGCAAGGCCGAGGCTTTATCCCTAACCGGGTACCTCATGGTGGTGTCGTGCCACTGTAACATGAGGAACTCCTCCTCTTTATAGTGTTGACTACACCCCTCTTTATTTTTAACATACAGCATTAGGCTAACTGCCTATTTGTGGTGCTACGCCGCTGTGACTTGGCCTGCAAAACCGAGGCTTTATCCTATTCTTGGGCAGCATCCCACATATAGGAACCTCATTGTGGAGTCACCCCACTGTAGCATGAAGTTTCACTCCTTGTAGTGCTGCTCTACCGTGCTTCCTGTAAAGCACACCAGATATTCACTCTGCCTGAGAACTCATTAAGGCAATTAAGCCAACCTTCCCACAGGAACCGTTTTCCGCAGAAAACAACAGTAGACAACAGTGGTTATAGGTCCGTAACCTCTTCATGCCCAATAGAACATATACCCACCGTTCCTGATATTCTTCCGATTAGTGGTCCTCCCTTGAACCAAAAGCTAGATGCCTAGTAGATAAATCTTTGAACTATTAGCATAAAACTTTATGGTATGAATACAATAATACAATATCAGAATGCCTTCAAGCCCATTTTACAAGCTGTGTCATTGACCAGCTGGCGCTTGAGACCCTTGGTGAACGGATCCGCCAGGTTCTCCTGACTCCGAACATCAATCACTGCAATAACACCTCTTGATAAGATCGTGTACTGTCCTGTGCTTCAACCGCACAGTCCTCTTCTTCCCGTTGAAGAGATCATTTGATGCCACCGCCGCAGTCGCCTGGTTGTCGCAGTATATCGGTATCGCCGGTACTTGCGCCCCAACCACTGGAAGATCATACATGAGCTCCCGAAGCCATTCTGCTTCCTCGGCTGCGGTATCTAGTGCAAAGAACTCAGATTCCATGGATAACCGCGAGAGCATAGTCTGCTTCTTCGACTTCCACGATATAGCAGCTCCACCCATTGTGAAAATGTATCCACCTGTGGACCTCTCGCTCTCCACCTCTGAGCACCAACTGGCATCACTGAAGCCTTCCACTACCTGCGGATCTCCGCTGTAGTACAGTGCATATGTCTGAGTCTTCTTGAGATATCTCATAACCCGTTTCACAGCTTTCCAGTGTTCAGCACTTGGGTTGCTCGTGAAACGACTCAGCATTCCCACGGCGAAAGCTATGTCAGGCCTTGTGGCAGTAGTAGCATACATCAAACTTTCCATTACGCTTGCATACTCCAGCTGTCTGACGCTTTCCCCTGAATTAGGCTTCAGCTTCAGATCACACCTGTACGGCGTATCGATCCCTGGAAGATCCCAATACCCATAACGAGTGATCATTTTCTCAATATAATGAGACTGTGACAGCGCTATTCCAGTGTCTGTCCGGATGATCTTGATCCCTAAGATCACATCAGCTTCCCCCAAGTCCTTCATACTGAACTTGCTTGAGATGAACTTCTTTGTCTCCGTGACACAGCTAATATCCGTACCTAGGATAAGCATGTCGTCCACGTACAGACAAACGATCACACCTCTTCCATCAGCGAACTTCGTATAAACATACTTGTCCGTATCGCTAACCATGTAGCCATTTGACCTTATAACTTTGTCAAATTTCTCATGCCACATCTTGGGAGCTTGTTTAAGACCGTACAAAGATTTCACCAACTTGCAGACTTAGTCTTCAAGACCCCTGATGACAAATCCCTCTGGCTGTTGCATGTAAATCTCTTCGGTCAGCTCGCCATTTAGGAAAGCCGTATTCACATCCATCTGATGTATCACCATCTTATGTATTGCTGCGAGAGCAATCAACATTCTGATGGTGGTCATCCGGGCTACTGGAGCATACGTGTCAAAATAGTCAATCCCCTGCTTTTGAGAAAACCCCTTGGCTACCAACCTAGCCTTGAACTTGTCAATAGTTCCGTCTGCTTTCATCTTCTTCTTGAAGATCCATTTGCATCCGATGGGTTTTGCTCCTTCAGGAAGATCAACCAACACCCAAGTGTTATTTGAGGTGATGGAATCAATTTCATTGTCAATCGCCTCCTTCCAGAAAATCGCATCTCTGGTCTTCATCGCCTCATCATAGGTAAGCGGATCTGCTTCCACATGATAGGTGACAAAGTCACTTCCGAAGTCCTTCGGCCTCCTCACACGCTTAGCTGACGGCTCGACTTGTTCTGGTTCAACCGTTGTTTCAACAACAACATCTTCTTGGACCACATCTTCATTGAAGACTTCAGTTTCTTGCGCACCCTCATTATTCTCCGGAATATCCGGAAGAACAATATTCTTGTGTCTTGCAAATTTGTCTTCAAAATATTCTGCGTCGCGAGATTCAATGATATGATTTGACTCAATATCAAGAAATCTCCGAGCATCACTCTTCTCGGCATACCCCAAGAAGATCGTCTTAGTAGTCCTTGTCCCAAGCTTCTGAATCTTCAGATCTGGAAGCTTGACATATGCCAGACATCCCCACACTCGAATGACATTCAAGTTAGGTCTGACTTTGAACCAGAGTTCATGAGTAATGTCAGAAGTTGCATGAGGCACTCTATTTAGAATAAAAGTGGCCGTCAATGCAGCTTCTCCCCAGTAGCACTTAGGAAGACCAGCAGTCAACAACATTGAGTTAATCATTTCTGTTAACGTTCTGTTCTTCCTCTCTGCTACTCCATTTGATTGAGGAGAGTACGGAGCCGTAGTCTCATTGACAATTCCATGTTCTTTGCAGAACGATACGAATTCATGAGACCTGTACTCCCCACCTCGATCACTTCTTATCCTTTTGAGTTGTTGTCCAGTTTGCCTCTCAGCTTCGGCTCTGAACTCCTTGAACTTCTCGAATGCTTCGTCTTTAGCCTTCAGCAAGTAGACGAACGCATACTTTGAGAAGTCATCGATGAAGGTTATGAAATACTTCATCCCGGCCTTTGTAGAGAACTGTTTGAAGTCACAGATATCGGAGTGTACCAACTCCAGAAGATCTGTACTTCGATTAACCCGAGGAAAGGGTTTCCTTGTGATCTTTGTTTGAGCACAAACTTCACATTTCTCTACCTTACCCCCACATTTGGAGATAAGTCCTAGACTAGACATTCTGTTTATTCGTTTACAATGAACATGTCCTAGCCTATTATGCCACAACTCAAGAGTATAAGCAGAATGAGTGACTTCATTAATTACATTAATTACATTGGACTGATTTACAAGCTGAACTTTGAACATTCCTTCGGTATAAAAAGCTTTTCCGAAATATATTCCCTTGATAGACATCACCATCTGGCCAGCATTGATGTCCATCCTGAGGCCTGCATTGCAGAGTAGGCCTCCCGAGATCAGGTTCTTGGCTATAGCAGGAACGTGCTTCACGCCTTGAAGCGTCAGAGACTTGCCCGAAGTCAGCTTCAACACCACCGTCCCGATCCCGAGCACTTCAGCTTGTGCCTGGTTCGCCATCATAACCACTTCAGAAGTAGGTGTATAGGTGGTGAACCACTCCTTACTAGAGCAGACATGGCAGGAGGCTCCAGTGTCTACCCACCAGTCAGAGTCAGTCCTTACTGCATCAACATGTACAATCATAGCAACTACGTCAGTGATCATAGATACCTTACTAGGCTCTCCCTGCTCTGATTGCTTGGCCTTTGCTTTACACTCATTCTTAAAGTGGCCCTTCTTGCCACACTTGAAGCAAGGCATTTCTGACTTTGGCTTCTTTTTCTTGATAGAAGTTCCCTTGACTTTTAGATTGTCAGGGTTCTTCTTCTTGCTGTGGAAAGCCGCCTGCTTTCCCTTTGGTTCCTTGGTCTGAACCAGATTGGCGTTAGCCAATTGCTTGGACAGTGTGTCCACCTTCAGTTGAGCCCGCATATGGTCCTCAACATAGATTTCCTGTAGGAGATCTTCAAGGGTGATCTCAAACTTCTTCCTATGCATGTTTGCATAGAACTTGCTCCACCCAGCGGGGAGCTTTGAGACAATCCCTCCAACAACAAACTTGTCGGGGAGGGGCATCGCCTCGTCTTCCAGCTTCTGTCGCAGTTTCAGGAACTCCTTTACCTGCGGCAGCATAGACTTTTCGTCCTCAAAGAACTTGTGATATTTTTCAACCACAAATATTTTACTGCGGTTCTTGTCTTCTTCGTAGAGTTTTTCTAGAGACTCCCATATGTCTCTAGCGATATTCTTCTTAGAATAGGATTCTGCAAGGGAATCCTCCATAGCATTCAGGATAAGCAGCCTGCAAATGCTATTTTCTCTTCTCCACTTGGCCTGAAGTTTAGTAGTCGCAGAGATTGCAGCAGCAGACCCAGTATCTGGAACAGTAGGTTCCTCTTCAAGCAGCACGTGATCAACGTCTCTGAGTTGAAGAGTGAGATAAACCTTCCTCTTCCAGACTTGATAATGCTCTCCATCAAACTTTTCTAACTTACAGAAGTCAGTGTTGAGGAGTGAAGCATTAATGTTTTCCATCGTAGCAATAAAGCTTTGAGATTGTTATTGCCGGGAACGCCGGGGCACAATTTTTCGATGGAAAACTGAGAAACTGAAACAGTTGTAAAGACAACGTTTCAAAAACAATTCCTTAAAGAAGGTTTTGCAACAGAGATCCAGAAGGATTCTGCAAATTACGAGATCTAAAAAGATATCGTAATACACGAATAATCTAAAGAGATTTTCGTGATCGTAGCAAACTGGCAGTAGTGCCTTCTAAAAAGAAGATACTGACAGAACTGCTAAAGGCAACAGAAGGATGACAGGCGAGAGATGGAAATTGCTGGGGTGAATTATCACCGTTGCTCAAAGCTTTATTCGCCCTCTGCGAACAGCTTCCAGGAACCAGCAAGGTTGACGGAAAACCTTGGAACACTCCTGCTCTTCTGACTCCTCGGAAGACGGCGAACTCCTCTGGCAATGGCTCTACTCTTCTCTCTCTGTTTGAAGTAACAGAACCCACGCGTACTAAAAAGTACTAGTGTTTGTGTTAAAGAACACGCTCACTACTCTGTTGTGTTAAAGAACACTTAGAGTTTTTCTCCCTGGAATTCTGATTACTTCTGCCAACAGAGAGAGAGGAGAGAACCTGCATATATAGTCCACGGGGCGGTTGCCAAGCAGTTGTCTGAACTTCAGGGTAGTGGCAGAACCACTCCTGAACGTGCAGCAACTGCTGCAACCGTTCCCGCTCTAATATGCAGCCAGCGCACTATGCGCCTAGCGACGATGCTGACGTGCTAAGTGCAAAGTGCGCCAACAAAACGCCACATTACGCCTCATGAGCCCGAGTCCGAGCCCGAGCCCGAGCCCGAGTCCGAGTCGCTAAGCTCCTACGGAGCTTAGCTCCATGGAAATAAATTTCCAAGAGCAAAAAACTTACAGCTTCTTAATTGTTGATTAAGCCTTTATACCATTAATAATTAATCCCCACATGGCACACACCCATGTGCACTACATGTGCATCTCCATAAAGAGAAAAGACTCATATATGTAGAGATACACATTCCTTTCTAGCCGATGTGGGACTAAAAACCAAAACAAAAGGCTACAAACCCAACATGTTGTGCATCAAGAGTTTTTACGCACAAAAAAAAAATTCACTTTTGATCAAAACTTTGCAAGTATTACTACATAAAGTACGCATACAGTAAAGCAATCAGAAAAAATTCGCAGAGTAGAAAAAATTCGCAGAGTAAATTCAACGAACACCTGTTGCACGTCAAGGGCTTTTATAGCATAAATCGTGCATGTGGTAGAAGCAAGGAACAATAAAGTTCACAGAGTAAATTCATCAAACACCTACTGCACATCAGGGGGTTTTATGCAAAATAAAAAATTAATTTGATCAAATTTATGCCAGTACTATTACACAAAGAAACGATGTCTATTGTGAATCGAAAATTCAAGAGCCAACATTAGAAATTAAACTTATATTTTGGGGGGAAAATATCAAAACCCTAATTTCAAAATTATGGGTTTTACTGAACTGTACAATTAGGGTTAGAAAAGAGAGAGTACCAATTGGGGATTTTCTTTTCCGTCAGGGTTTGGAAATCTTGTTAGAGGATGCTTGCCAGAATTTTAAAAGCAGCTCTACCAAAATTCTGTGTGAGAACTCCAATAAGTATACTGGTAGCTCTCAAGCGAAGCACGTGTAGGAATCTTAACCGTTCATTGTTTAATGTTAGTCGAGTTCAATTCAAAAATATACTGTGTGATAATAATTTTAAATCACAATTACAAAATTTCAAAAAGAAAACAGTATTTTCAGATGGTTTGTGATTTTGTCTCTCTTTTTTTCTTTTTTTCTTTTTTTTTCTTTTTTCTTTTTTTTTTCTTTTGAGATGTGTGCTACGTACCATCATTTTTTTTATAAATGAAAGAAATAATACTTAATTGTAACCCGATCAACTAGGATCTTATGTCTTTTTTCGGTAACCACAATGGTCGCTCGAGTTCGACATTTTATCTTTTGATTATGAAAATATACTTATACTATATTTCTGTAATCAATGTTTATTACTTTCATCTAAATTTGCATTATAAAAAGGCAAATTATAAGGGCACATAACATTTTGATCGGAGCTAGCCAGGATTAGGGCTAGCCAGGATTTGAGGAGATTTTACTCGGGCTATCAAAATATTCCACTCAGGGGGTTGTCCAAACCCCACACCCCCCAAACCCCAAAAATCAATCTCATTTCTAAATTTCACTCTCTCTTCACAAACCCTAGCTTTCTTCTTCTTCTATCCATCTTCTTCTTATCCACCATTTACATTCTCACATCTCCATCAAAACCCTAGTTTTCTTCTCATCTTCTTCTCGTTTTTCTCCATCATTTCCATCATCACCATCTCCATCAAAACCCTAGTTTCCTTCTCTTTCCCAATTTCGATGACCCTAAAATGCATGAAAATAAAGCTTAAATATTTCTTTCCTCACAAAGAATGCATAGAAATAAAAACCTTAAATCGTATATTTCACTCTATTATCAAGATTGAAATAAACCCTAAGATGTTTTTTTCATTCGAAAATTTCGACTTTAGGACTGCCAGAAATTGTGGCAGTCCTGAAAGAAATTTGCTGTACAACAAGTATCTTTCAGGACTGCCTCAATTTCTGGCAGTCCTTAATATGTTTAGGACTGCCAGAAATTGTGGCAGTCCTGCTGTAGAGCATGTATCTTTCAGGACTGTCACAATTCCTGGCAGTCCTCAGTACTTCTAAGACTGACAGCAATTGTAGTCTATTTCAAGATTGCCACAATTTCTGGCAGTCCTCAATACTTTTCTTCTACAACTAGGATTTCATGCATAATTCTTCTATTAATAAAGAAAAATTGGTTAATAGACTAATAGATTAATAGATTTGATAGATTTGATAACCCAATTTCTTCTACAACTAGGGTTTCATCCATAATGCCCAAACAAGAAGAAGAAAAATAAATTAGGGTTTGGAGAAAGAGATCTGAGAAATTAGAAGAGAGCAAAAAATCAAAATAAACTAGGTTTGAAAAAATTGATGTTCTTGTTCTTGTTCTTCTTTTTGTTCTTCTTCTTTTTCTTCTTCTTGTTCTTATTCTTCTTCTTGTGAGGAAAGAGATGAGAGCAAAAAAAAAAAAAAAAAAAAAGTTTGACTTATATACTCACATGTTGCCTAGCCCTGAGTAATTTTTTCAATGGCAAACTTGTAAATAAATCGAAATTTACTTTTGGCTAGTCATGATCAACTTTACATGTGCCCTTATAAATTGCCTATAAAAATGAGAAGAAGGGATTTGAAGAAGGAGAGATCGGTTCCTTTCCTTCTTCTTTTCCGTTTTAAGAAAAAGTTTTATTTTTCGTACGCGACAATAGAGTAGGTCTAAATAGATTTATATACAATATATCTGATCTGAAATTTCAAGTTTGTGTTTGGGTTTCTTTTGTTTTAAAACATTTTCCGATTCAGATAGATGTTATTGTGTCCACGACAATTGAGATGCATTTTATTATAAAACTAATAGTGGTGGGGGCACACTCGTTGCATGTATACCAGAGAGAATTTCTAGTGAAAGAAAAATAGGGGTATAAAAAAAAAGGGAGAGAGGTTTGAAATTTGAGTTAGTAGGTGACCAATGACTTTTTTTTTCTCCATAAATTGACATTTCTAGACCCTTGTTAGCAATCACCCGAATAAAACTCGTATTATACGCAAATTTTTTCGTATCTTTCATAAACGTATAATACTTACGTACTTTTGACAGATCCAAATCAGTACATAAATTTTAAACATGCGAAGTTTTAAACATGTTCTGTATAAATTATTGACAAATTTGGTACAATAAACATGCTAGGAACCTGTTTAATTAACCAAATTTGACAACATATTTAAGAATGTAAAGTTTCTAACCTCAATATTTTTATTTTTCGAACATTTGACCGAATTTTTGAACGTATTTTATTTGCACTGAGCCCATTTATACTCGTACTTTTGCCGTCCCGAATTTTTTTCGTTTGCCGAATTGCTAACAAGGTTCTAGACAAGAAAGTGTTACATTATATATATATATATATATTATATATATATATATATATATATATATATATATATATATATATAATTTGAAAAAAAAAAGGCTAATACACAGATACTATAGACTAATACAAACCATTTTCTCCTCTATCAAATAAAAGTTTACTTAAGGAAGCAAAGGTCAAAATAAATATATTGAATGAAAAAAAGAGTGTTGGTGCTACAACTTAAACTAGCCAATAATCAGTAGATATATATGCATGATACTCTTACATGTGTTTTGGTTGGCTAGTTTAAGTTGTAGCACCAACACTCTTTTTTTCATTCAATATATTTATTTTGACCTTTGCTTCTTAAGTAAACTTTTATTTGATAGAGGAGAAAATGGTTTGTATTAGTCTATAGTATCTGTGTATTAGCCTATTTTTTCTTTCAAATTATATATATATATATATATATATATATATATATATATATATTATATATATATATATATATATATATATATATATATATATATATATATATATATATCCTCGATCTACAGTCGTATGCACAGCTTCGATCGTTTGAGGAGCATGTTTGCAGTCCACCTATTCCCATTGGAGGCTTGTATTCCCCTCCGGCGACATGTAGGCGTGGGTGCCCCGGATGCCGTTTTCCTTCCTCCCAATCTTCTTGGACAGTCCAAAGTCCGCTATCTTGACGTCCGAGCTGCTCCACACGAGTATGTTGTCCGGCTTCACATCGCAGTGTACGTACCCTCTACTGTGGATGTGGGCAAGCCCTTATCGATCTAGTGTATTCTTGCACAGCTTCCTCGGTGAGCCCCCAGGCGCCGCCATTGTCGACGCACGATAACAGAATATGCTTGGAGAGACTTCCGCCACGGGCGTACTCGAGGTACATGTTGTACGTGGGTGCAGCATCGCGGTTGTTGGCATCCAGTACCAGCTCGTCGCCGAAGCACTGGACTACCTCGCGGCAACCACGGAGGTCGTCCATGGTGAGCTTCTCTCGCATCAGCATCCTTGAGGCAACCGGTAAGCGTGCCGATTTCACCGCCACGTACTCGATGGGGCAACCTCCATCGTCTCTGATCACTCCTAAGAACACCACGGCCGAAGCACCTCGTCCGACCACAGAAACCTTCTCACACAACGACGAGAATGCTAATCTCATCCTTCCTCTTTTCTTTTCTTTTTTACTCCTCTTTTTCTTTCAGATTGTTTATGTTTCCTCATCCTTTTATTTATACAGAGAACGGAAACTAAATGTCGGTTAATTTATGTGTACATATATGTAAACAACATCTTCTTTCGTATATATAATCTTTATAAAAGGCAACTGTGCCCCAAATAAGAGATTTTTTATTTTATTTTATTTATTTGTGGCTGAATTTTCAATTTTGGGTTTCCATATTGGGAGTTAATTTACAATCTTTTCAATTCATAAGTTATTACCAAAAAATAAGTTTGTTCTTTTATTAGATGTCGTACGGATAACAACAATTTAATCCGGTTAAATTTTTTTAAACGATAAATATTATTGCATATTACGTAATTCAAAAAACACATCCAACTACATATTTTATTCCACGATAATACTTTTAAAATAATTGCAATCAGGATTGGGTTTAATTGAATACACGATTCCAATATTTTGTTACCTAATATTAACACAAATAAATAAATAAATAAAAGACAGCCTTAACAGTTACCAGAATTAGAACTATAATCCTAACTCAAGTAATATATATATATATATATATATATATATATATATATATATATATATATATATATATATATATATATATTGACAGAACTCTTTTATTGATGTATCAGGCGCAAAATGCCGAAGCCTATACAAGTAAGCGCGCCAAGCGCGAAGAAACAACAAAACATAATATCCTAGCCGGCCCCAGAGGGCGCGGTAGGCGCGGCTAAAGCAAAGCCTGCCAAAATAGCTCCGAGGAGTGGGAGCAGCGGTTCCTGGTTTTAAGAATTTGACGAAGGACTTCGCGGATCAGTTGAACTGGGTTGTATTGGCGGCCTTCATACCTGAATTTGTTTCGATTCTTCAAGAGGACCCAAATACCAGTGGCTGCGACGATCTGATGTCCATGGGAGTCACCCCAGTTAGCCAGGAGATCGTTGAAGCCCCCGGACCGATGCCTCCTCCTACATCGTCAAGAGAGGTCCTGCCAAACCATGTTAGAAAGATCTCCGGAGAGTAGGATGTGTTCCGCGGTTTCCGGTTTGTGAGAGGTGCAGCAGTGGCAGCTGGATGCGAGGCTGAAGCCGATTGTGGTAAGTGAATCGTCGGTCGGCAGCTTCCTGAGCTCTCCAGATCAGGAAAGACCATTTGTTGGGGATGCAGGATTGTCAGAATGGCGCGATCAGTGGAGACGGCGTCGTGCCCCCTGCCTCCCGCGTGGTAGAGGCCATCGTGAACGAACCTCCGACGTTGGGGGACCACATCAATTTGTCGGGGAGATCGTTGATCCGAACTTCCGCAGATTCGAGCTCAGTCGTCGCCTCCGGCCCGATCCATTCTCTGATCCGCTCCCATCTCCAACCCGATGCTGGATCCCAGAGGTCCCGGATCGTGCCGCTAGGGGGGGCGTTCGGGGATAGTTGGTATATCCCATTGCCAATCAGGATCGACAAAGTGATCCAATGCCCCAGAGAAGACTGCAGCACAGCAGTACCCTCAGCAGGCACGAGCAACCCCACATCAAGTCCAAGACGTCCCCATCTGTCAGTATTGCATAAAGAGAGGCCACGTACAAGAAAATTGTCGGAGTTGGTTAGGTTTGTGTTGGGCTTGTGGGTCCAACCAACATAGGTCTCGAGATTGTCCGAAGAGAAGTGCGAGCGCCCCACCACTACCAACCGCACAAGGAGGACAAACTTTTGCCATGATCAGGGAGGATACGATAGCGCCGCAAGAAGAAGCTTGCGGTAATTCCTAGTAGATTATAACAGTAGTATTATTGAATGATAGACCTATACTGGATTTCGAATTATGAGTACTTGAATCATTTTTGCAATATACTTTAGACTATTCTCCCTAGTAGATCACACTTTATTTGAATTTCGAGGACAAAATTATTTTAAGGTGGGTAGGATGTAAACTATCGTTCTGAATTATGAGAGTAATTTTTTACTAATTATCTGACCCAGGATAGTGAGTTTTATTTCAAATAAATTCCTAGAGTTTTATTATGGGAAATATGCATATTGAAATAATGAACTTAACAATAGATAGTGATTCTGCAATACATATTGATATAGGGGGCAGATTGCAAATGGCTAATTCAAATTTCTCAAACGGCCAGAACCTCAAACATGTATTCAAACTCCAAACTGGAGATTTCTCTAAATCCTTGTCAGGGTCAAGAGCAATCCGACCCCGACCCTATCTAAACACATCGTATAAATATGTAGCAGGGGAGCGATCAATTTCTCCTTCCCAAAACCCTTGAAAACTCGCCGCCCTGTTCATTCTCCAAGTCAGGATCGACTTCAGAGCACCAGGAAAGTAGAGATCCTTGATTCCTTAACAGGTATCATTCAACTACCATAATAGGTGATTTCACATTTTCCAGTTACATTATCATGTTTTAGTAAGAGATAAAGTATTTGCGTTAATGTTTAAGAGGCTTATTGTTGATGAAATAACAAAGAGGATGGGAGTTGGTGTCAAGAAACTAAGTCATAGCAGTACTAAGTACTACCAGACAACCGCTGATGTATCTAATATTGCATCTCGTGGCATAGCACATCTGAGCCAGACCATTAGAGAGTCGAGTATCTATAGAAAATCCTAATGCCTAGGATGTGTCAGACCAGCACCATACGTTGCAGTACTCATTTCTAATCGGTCAGACCAATAGGCCTGGTGGTTGCTTATCAATATAGGTTCAGTATCCATCAGAGATTGATAATGGTACCTGTTTCAGCAACATGGAGTAAAAGTCACACCACAGCCTCCTTTTACATCACAATAGTCTTTATTATCCAGACATATGAA
Source organism: Iris pallida (assembly GCA_029216955.1). Taxonomy (NCBI): domain Eukaryota; kingdom Viridiplantae; phylum Streptophyta; class Magnoliopsida; order Asparagales; family Iridaceae; genus Iris; species Iris pallida. The sequence continues at coordinate 9,756,523 of JANAVB010010600.1, forward strand.
CCTTGCCTAGTAGCCATTAGATATCGATAGGTGAGACCCCATTTGTATTCAAGTGATACTGAGTTTGGATGGCATACACAGCTCTGTAGTTTAGCAGAGTATCACTGCCCCCAAATGTTCGGTTGATATGGGATGAGACACCTAGTAGATTAACTAGGAAGGGCCCAATACATTCTGGGTAATGCTAAAGTAGCAGGTTAAAACTAGTATTTTCCTATGTTATGACATCACATTGAGTACAGGTAGGAACTAAATGGGTTCTATTCCAGTTCAAAACCTGTAGGTTACATGCTTAATGGTTAAGTGTATCGAGGTCTGCCACAGAACATATCGTCTTTGTTCACCCTAAATGAATAATCTCCTCAATTGAAGAGTATATCAAGTTCTGGGCTTCTTACTCCTACTATTATACTTGTTAACTGGACCTTTGCAGTTGGGTTATAGCTACGTGTCTTATGGTTTTAACATCTTAATCTTATATTTGATGACCGACTTCACCTTCTTAGCATGACCAGAATTGGTTATATTTTTCTGTAGTGTATAAAGTTTCAGACACAAACATATGGACTGCAAAAATTTCATTGCTGTATTCAACAAGGAGCTTAAGGCCATTCTATCTTATAATTGTCTTGTGTTCAAATGTATCTGCACTTTTTGGTAATTGATAGTCTATGAATAGATGCAACTGTTGATGGCTTTCAAACTACAGAAAAAATAGTTGTCTACTTGGTCTCCAATACCAGTCATCATGTGCCAAACCTTCTCCCGCTTAAATGGGTCAGATTTAGGGCAAATCTTAGTTAACAAGATTCCATAGGATGCTTTCTTTCTATTTGACACATCATATTCATGATTGGCCACTAACTTCCCAGCTAAGTTTTATTTTGGCAAAAGAGGAGTCTGCCATTGATTCTTAAATGACAGTTTGACAGGTTTAGAGTCTACCTTTCTAGAATTCAGTAAACTAGAGCAAGCTCCAAAATCCCCTTTTGCCATGAGGAGTGTAGGTTTGATACAAGGATTTGCACTCATATTTGAGATATAGATTCTCACTTGTGAAGCCTAATTGTTTCACATTCCCCTGATTTTAGTGTTATTAGGATAGGGAAATGCGAAGAATTGATTCACAAGGATCGTAATATTTTCTGGTCTTTGCAAAGGAAATACTTGATTTCCTAAAACAAATTGAGGCTGAATCCATGGAATGATGGTAAGGTATTGATCCTGTTTCTATACCTCGTACCATTGGTTTATGTTTTCTCTATTGTCTTGCATTACTCATTTAAGCGTAATTTGTAATTTCTTGTATCAGATGTTTAGACACCCATGTAATAACTGGGGTCAAACTGGTATAGAAGTAGTAGGTTGCACAAGTGAGTATCAAGGCACATTGGATAGATAGTCAAGGCCTGGGCAGAAATGTTAAAAGACACTAATGCACATTAAGAAATGGTTGTAGGTAGGACACGTAGGTGAACAGAGTACACTCTGATATGATAGGGGTACATCATGTGCCAGGTTGCAAATGTTGCACCTCATATGCCAGGTTGCATATGTGGTGTCGGTTGGCACTAAATTAGGATCAGTAATTTGATGAGAGGCATGCCAATACCTGGGTAAGCAAGTATCTGGGATACATAAGAGTGCAAGGGAATAAGCAGTATTTGAACAGTTAGAAAATTGTATACCAAAGGTCAGAGATGAAAGGGTATTTCCTGCAGGAAGTGTAGGGCAGATTTTTTAAACTCATGACAATAGGTATAACAGTAGGGATCTAGACTGGGCAAAGTTTTGGAAGGAAGTATAGCTATAGGCAAGTTTGTAAGCCTAACAGAAATTAGAATTCATGAATATAGGATAAGTGTAGAATTAGCAAATATGTATAGATGCATACAATATAGTTGGGATAAGAAGGCCTAGAAACCCGACTAATTAATGGATAAACATGTTATTACCTTTAGATTATGTATTGACATTTGTAAAATCATATAACAGGTTACTTGGACCTCGATACGGACTCTTGACCCGTATCCGCAGCTCAGGACCAAAGGCAAGTATACCTTGCCTTTCTTTACAGTTTTATTTACATGCACTGTCTTTCATTTTCCAGTTGTTGATATGTGTTTCTTCATCATTATATAGCCCTTTTTCACAGTTAGTCTTGTAGCCATATTGGATATGTTCCACACTTGTGCTTGATCGAGTCGTATTATAGAACGAATGCGCAATATTTGAACTGCTATTTCCTATTGTCGTTTTCTCAACCTGTGAGTCCACGCTAGGGGCGAGGGTTGACTCTTTGCACCTGCGAGTCCACACTAGGGGCGAGGGTGATTACCTTTAACTAACCTGCGAGTCCACACTAGGGGAGAGGGTTAGTGATTAGTTTCAAACCTGCGAGTCCACACTAGTGGCGAGGGTTTGGTTATTTGTTGATCTCGTGTTAACTTGTTTTCTTCCAGCAGTTCATTTATGCGTATTTGTTCATTTTCGTGTATCAGTTTAGCTTAGCCTTTTCCTGTTTTATCCTGAATTTTCTTCTTGCATGATAAACTGTTAGAAAGGCTTGTATATTATGTATCTTGCTAGTCCTATGAGGACCTGATGATCTCTTCAGGTTTAGCTAGGTTTGAGCCAGGCGCACACGAGCGAGTTTGAGCCAGTTTCAGACCACGGTACTACTGCAGTGAAGACAAATTTGATGTTTAGCCTAATTTGACAATATTTATTTTATTTCATGTCTTTTACTTTATTTCCGTCTATTGGTATTGGATTTGTATCCACTGGACGAGACTTGGATTCTTGATAGCTTGGAAACAATTCAATTTATTTTATATTATTATCCAGTTCATTGATCTTAATTGTATCTTTTACTATTATGTGGATGAGATCTAGTCTGCCATGTTAGTTTTATAGACTCTGTGACTTATGTATATTAGACAACGTTCTACCGCCGACACTGCGGCGTAGGTTGGTCTTGGACACGCCTCGTATCCGAAAAGCGGGTGCGGCTCGTGACAGGTAGAAAACTCTGTACTAACAATTTGGTTTAACCTTAGGATGGGGTCAGTGTTGATATTGTTGTTTGGAAATTATGATTCCAATACTGACGGATGACCTTAGCCTAAAGATATAGCCTAGCGGTTAGGCAGACATCCCGGCACGAAGAGATAAGAATTGTAGAGGCACCGCTCACGAGGCTCGGTTGACATGCATGTATATCAGGGACGCTTGAATATGTGCACGATCTGACTCGAGCGGTGATGACGAAATTCGCTATCACGAGACTTAGCTGAAATGCGTGTATTTTGGGGACGTCTAAAATATGTGCACAATCCAAACTAAGTGATACGTTGAATCAAGTGAGAATAGAGGAATAGAAAAGTGTCGAAGATTTTGAAATAATGTTTCGAAGAAATAAAAAGTTGGAGTGTGATAGTTGATTTGAGATGAACTTGAATGTTGGTTGATTGGTTAGTATGCCATACGACTAAGTTAGAGGTAAGCACGAGCGTGGCTCGGATTGAGGGAACACCTAGGCGAAGTGTGCGTACGAGAGTCGTTGAATATCGAATGATAAGTCAATGAGTAAGTACTCAGTTAGTTTTGAGGATGAAACTTTTTCTGAGTGGCGTATGATGTAGTGCCCCGTCCCGCTCAGTCAATCGGAGGAATCAGAACGCCGACGGCGTTCGGACTTAGCCTTGCAACGGCTGCTCGAAGACATCGCTTGGTCGAGGCGACTCCTCGCTCAGATGGGGTAGTTTCGGTGAACTCGTCTCATCTTAGCCTTCACATAATAAATTGTATATTTTTAACTTGCACAAGTAGGCTTGATAATAAAAGAGACAGATCCACATAGATAAGGAAATAATTCTGACGGGTCGAATTGAGTTAGAATATGGAAAGGTCCAACGGTCGGCTTAAAGTTGGTGCACGGCGTGCTTTGAAAATTACACTCGGTCCTTCGTCCCGTGGCTTGGGAGAAGGAAAAGTTGGTCTTCGACACAAACTATAAATTAGCCTAAGTCATACGCGTCGTCCGCATAAATGCTCGATAAAGCATGCACGCTTCTACGATGCAAGGCTTGGCATAGCCTTTGCTCGTTCCTTGGGTTAAGTTGTAGGCTCAATTAAGTTAGGCAAAGTGATGGTGGTCGACCTAAGTCATTCCAAGCACTGTGCCATGTTTTCTACGGTTGTCGATATTACTTGGTTTCACGATCGTAAGGCCTGTTGCATAGGTATGTCTTGGGCGATAGTGTCACCCAGAATACCAATTGGTTTAAGATGCGATGTTACGGACTTAGTATTTAAGGTACGGGCCACGGTTGATTTAATTGAGTTGGAAGGAGGGCGTTCAAATAGTCGTTCCTGAGTCGAATGAAAAGATAGGACAAGAAAGAGGAATGCTCGCGACCATGGATCGTCGAGACAGTCCAAGATGTGAGAAGTATCGAACATGGCCCTGAAAGAGATGGTAACACTGAAAGTAGAATGACTGTGTGAGACGTCAGCTTAAGTCGGGTCATGCATGGTCATTGGCAACTTGTCGACAAGGTAAATAGTTTCCCCGTAACGGCGACCCACGGGGCCCGGGACCGTTATGGCTGAGTATTGAAACAAGGGATAGTTGTGCTGAATCGATAGCACCGAATTAGTCGGAGACTTCCAGGGGGCTAGCTAACTTGCGCTGGAAGGGTCCCGGCCAACGCAAGCTATGAGTCCAGGTATAGCTTGTTATGCTAGTGACCTCATATAGATGGGTCGGCATGGGCGGCGATCTACGTATATGCCTTTGGATTGAGTCGAGTATTATGTGCAGTGTATCAAGAGTTGGGAGGAATGCGTACATGATAAAAGACAATGTTTTGGTGCCAAGATTTGGCTGCAGCGTAGACACCGTGCTTCGGCACGAGATGTGGGGTCAAGTCTTAAGTTGTTGGCATAGTGTTGCACAAGTTTGGAATTGAGTCGTTTGGAGTTTAAGTCAGAAAATGCCGCAAGGCAAAGTCGGTCGAGTGACACTTAGTCCACAAGTCTTGATTGGGTCAGTTGGTGATCAAAGTAGCAAGGGCCGCGGGGCGACGATATGGTTAAGTCACACTGAGTTGCGAGGCACGGCACAATAGATTTATAGAACGGTCACAAGAAAATTGAGTACTATCGCGTAGTTCGCGTCTCTGATTTTGGGCCGTAAGGCAAACACGACTTGATAGGTTAACGTTATTGGAACGAGAAGGGGTCTAGAGGCAAAGTATGAGTTGACGTTGTTGTACAAGCACGGGATGGTCTAGAGACACAAAATAGGCCAAGGCGTCGGTCCTAAAACTAATCCTAAGACAAGAGTAGAAAGACAATCAAAAGAGTTATATTGCACAAAGTAAATGAATGTGTTGGTTTTGTATGGGTGAACGAGGAGCTCATTCCACCAGTACAGTTGAGTACTGACACCCACATAGTTTTCATGTGCAGGTACAGGTAGAAGCTCGTGGTGCGGAGCTCGCTTGGATGTGTCGAGGCATGGAGTTCCTTGGCGATTCGTAGCGTACGGCCGCGTGGAGTCAAGACTTATACGAGACATAATATATGGGCATCGCCTTCCAAAGCATCCGCTGGTTCAAGATATGTATTGTCACTCCCCATTCCCGGAATACATAAATTTTTGATTTTTTCTGTATATGGTATCTGGCACCTGTATCTTTATTGCATGTATCCCATATTTGTAATTGGCCATGGCATGGAACAGTATCTGTCGCAGATTAGTGTGCCACCCCTTGTCCTTGTCTGGTTGTAGGCGTGGTTCACTGTTTCGATGATAGAATTTTTGGACCGTGTTGTGGTTAGGATTTTATTTAATAAATTTAATTAGTTGTATCATGTAGCATTTAACATGTCATTAGTCACATGGTTAAGAGCATGCTTAAGCTTAGGGTTTCTTTGAGTCAATCCAACCCCTATATATATTCTCTTCCTCACTCACTCTCCTCATTCACTCTTTTCATCTCTTTTCCTCCCAACCAATAGGCAAGTACATCTTGCACCAAATGGAGAGATTCTTGCATTTTTTATTTCTTGATTTTTCTTTGATATGATTTGTCTATATTGTTCTTCTCAACATCCTCTACAAGTTTAGTTCTTGGAGTTTTGATTTTAATGGCTAGTTTGGTATAGATCTAGTTTCTATAACTAGGGTTTTATGGATTTCTATGGTTTTGATCTATCAAACCTAGTTGTTTTCGAAAACTAATAGTTCTATGTTGTAGAGAATTCAATTTCATGCAGTTTTGGCTTTTGTTTCGCTTGATTTCGACTTCGGATGAGGAAGTTATGGCCATGGCAAGTTTTTAGAACTTTTATGGCTGAACTTGCTGTTTGGGGACGATGACCCCCATGCGTCCGGTGTTTTCCATAAATAAATTCATTTTATTTATTGTGTTTCTGGGAAAATTACAACTGTAGGAATCCGATCTAGAAGACGATCGCTTTATCCCTTGGACTATGCGAAGAAGAAAAGCTCTCAAGAATTTTACAGCAATTTAGATAGCAATGTATCTGTGCAATGAATGAGAAAAGAACTCTATTTATAGAGTCAAAAAAATAACCGAAAAGATAACTGTCTTCACAACCTGTGCATAGTTGAAAATCACACAGGATTTAACATACGCAAGATTATGAGCAGTTACTGGACGTGGCCTGTAACTGTTGGACACATGGCAATCGTGCATGAGTCGTGTGCAAGTTACAGGACACGCAGGCGAGAGATCGGTGGCATGGCTGCCACGTACTCCAATTTGATGAAATCCACGCAGGCTTGTTGAAGACAAAATCCACGCAGACTCGGTTTGAAGATGAAATCTACGCAGACTTGTTGAAGACAAAATCCACGCAGACTTGGGGCAGAAAGCTTCAAAATACACGCCAACTTGAGACAGAAAGCTCAGAATTCACGCAAGCTTGAGGAAGGAACATAGAAGTTCAAAATACACGCAGACTTGAGTCAGAACTGCCAGCTGTCTTGATTCGATGTGCCTTGTCTGACACAAAATCTCTGACATTTGATTGCCCTATCAGTCATATTAAATGACAATAAGGCCTTTTTGGCACGCCAACTTAGTGAAGGCTGAGTCTTGTTGAGGAAGATTTCAAAAGTCACGCAATAGTCGACTGTGATCTCTCGAGTCCTGTGCATATGTGGCATACGAGGAGACATTCTTCGACTGTCGTGCTGTCAGTCATAATGACGTTCTGACAAATGATGAGCTGAACTCAGCGTGTATTTTAGACATTGTTTTGATCAACTCAGCGTGACTTTTAGACTTTGTCCTGATCAACTCAGCGTGACTTTTATTTTTGAGGCCTACAAAACCCCCTTCAAAGTTTTCGAAAGTTGAAAAGACTTCAAAATTTCGAAATACTTTGAAAAATAAAGATCCAAATGAACTTATTAAATGTCATGATGACTCTTCATTTTTCGAGACTGATTGAATCCAATTTATGGTGGAATATGAACCGCCGGCGAGCTCTTTTATATAAACGGGGAGAAAATTCAGCTTTGATCTTCATCTTACGTCAACATGACTCCGAAGGAAAAAGCTGAGGAAGAAGCACGAAAGTTGGGTTTCTACGCCCATGGCGACCCTACTCTCGGGGGTAAGGAACCGGAGCCTTTAGTTTTCGAGTTCAAAGATGACCCTACACAATTAGCCAAGAACTTCCTGAGCCATTTTGGTCTGGACGGCTCATCTTCTTCCAGTGGGCGCAGCCTCGCAGAGCAGCAGGAAGCGCTCAATGCGCTGTTACACCGTATGGGGGTCAATAGCGTAGAAGAATTGGGCGTCAAGCTCAGTCGCTCCGCAAAATAGGGCGTGTCCTTTCATGCTTCTGTTTTCTTTGAAAATGTTGCATTTCTTTTCCTTTTTTATGTAAGGTCATCAGTGCCTCTTTATCTTTGCTTTGAAAAATGTGGTACAACTTTGTGCTGAAAACCAGTTTTACTCCGAATAGCGTGCGCTAATGAAGAGCATTAGGCGGCACTCTTTGAATATTTCCAATGTTGTGCTGTCTTCCAAAGCACACGTGATACTCATTCCGTGGTTATGAGCGCTTTTTATTCGGATCTTTCCAAAAATAGGCTTGCACTTTGACCCTTAAATAGATAGCTGAGTTTCACGCATACTCATCTCTTTATTATTCTTCTTCTTCTCTGAGAATGACCTTTTTGCAAGATTTTATTCTCAACAGGAAAGCAATGCTTTCTGATGTTGTATTTTTGTGCACTATATCATCAGACATTGGTTTGCCAATCCTTAGCACCAAAATATTTGATCTCGATGGTGAGTCCAATATAGTATACGTACCACTTTTCACTGTTGAAGATGAGCTTTTGTTTCTGACTGAACAGGGTGCGCCTGTCTTTGTTTGGCCAGTACACGCCTAATGATAATGGCATTTCTGTTGATTAATTTCTTTTTCCTTGCTGCTTTCTGCAGGAGCTCGGCTGAAAAACTTTTCCAGAACTGGCATTGGCGATTTGGATGCTATGGAGAGTATTCTTCTGACACCAACATCAGGGAGCTCATACGTTTTTGACGCGCAAATCAGACAACTCAGAACTCTTCGTGGGATAGAAGAGTCTTCCTCAGATGGTAGGAAGAGCCTTTATACACGGAGAGTTGGATGGTGGAGTCAGCTCTACCCCGAGAAATCGGGTAGTAGAGTTCCTTTCACGGCAGAACTAGGAATTGTATCCCAATGTTGGATACATTCCTATCTCCTTTGAGAGGTCGCTCCTAATCCACCAATTGTATTGGCAGCAACACGCCTTCGGGCTGCCATACCCTGTGGTTCTCCTCTCGTCTGAGAGAGAAGACCAGAGTTTGATTCCTGCTGTTCTGATCGCCACTGGAACTCAGACAGTCAGGAATTGCCACCAACAACGAACCCGTCAAAGAAGATCCAAAGAAGAAATAGATCTCCATTAGGTTATTGTTGTGTGCATAGAATGAAAATCCAAAATTGTAATAGATTTCCATTATGATTTGTAAGAAAGTCTAAGAAAATGTAATAGACTTTTTATGATGATATGAGAGTGGAAATGATAATTCTTCTATGTTCAATGATTTGTATCTATTTGGATGAATTGTGGACATGATAGATAATGAAATCTTCTTTTCCGATTTAGAGTACATAATACTATCAGAGGTAATATGGACGTGATAATACGTAGGAACTCAAAAGAAAATAGATTGATTTCTATGCAGAGGTCAAAAATGGAAAATGATAGATGAATAGGTAGATTCAGCATTTATCCAGAGGTTATAAAAACGTGATAAATAACGAATCCCCACTTTTTAATAAATTGATAGAAGATAATGAACGGACGAACCGTCAGGTGATAATGAACGGGTGAACCGTCGGATGAATGTAATAAATGAACGGATGAACCGTTAGGTATTAATGAACGAGCGAACCGTCGGATGAATGTGTCGCTTCGTCATTTGAGGAACTTCTGCCTATAAATATAGCAAGAATCTGACAGAAACGAACACTTCTATTCTTCAACATAAAAAATGTCGTCTGAAGAAGCATCCAAGAAGGCTGAAATCGCCCCGAAGGTTCAGAAGGGCATTGAAGACCGCCCTGCAGATCCAGTTCAACCGAAGAAGGCAGGAGTAGGCGAAGGTTCGTATGCACTCCAGCCACCACGGGACATTCTGGACTTCCTGCTCGAACCAGGAAGGACTGAAGAAGAAGAAGCCATGAGGATGACCGCTTGCAAGTTCCTCGTGGGTTCCAGCAAGGAGGTTCTCGGCTCTCTTGCTGACCGCGTTTTCGAGAAGGACGGCAGTGGCCCGCGTCCGAATGTAGAGAAGGATGACAGTGATCTTCCTTAATATCATGTATTATCATTCATGATAAAATAAAATTTGAATTTTATTTATAGACTTGAATTTGTCTGATGATTTACAAGCATTCATATTTATACATAATACTTTTTAAGGAATTTGCCATTAATAGGCATCATAACAATTCGACCATCAAGATCTGAGAGTTGATAAGCTCCATTTGAGAAAACTTTGTTCACAACATAAGGACCTTCCCACTTTGCATCAAACTTGCCTTTACTCATATGAGTCATAGTCATAGGACGTCTGACTGTTAGAACAAGTTCTCCTTTTTGATATGCTCGAACTCTGACTTTCTTGTTAAAAGCTCTTGAGATTCTAGCTTGATAGAACTCGATATTCTGTTGAGCAGATAATCGCTTTTCATCCAGAGCTTCTAATTCCTGAAGTCGAAGACGATCATTATTCTCAGTGGTAAGTTCATTAGCGATTGCTATCCTTAAAGAAGGAATTTGAATCTCTAATGGAAGAACAGCTTCGCATCCATACACCAAAGAGAAAGGTGTACATTTAGTAGCATTACGGACTGTAGTGCGGTAAGCCCACAAACATTCACCAAGTTTCTCACTCCAATTCCGTTTGTTAGTAGAAACAAACTTCTTTAAGAGTTTGATGATGGTCTTGTTGAAAGCTTCTGCTAATCCGTTAGCTGTCGGATTATATGCGGTAGAAGCCACATTGTTGATCCGATGATCGTCACAGAATCAAGTAAACTTCTGGCTGACGAATTGTGGTCCATTGTCATGAATAATACGTCGAGGAACACCAAATCTGTAGATGACATGATGTTTGATAAAGTTGAAGACGTTGGAAGTTTTGACTTCAGATAAAGGAATGGCTTCAGCCCATTTGGAGAAATAATCGGTTATTGCGAGAATAAACCGATGACCTTTTGATGATGGCGGATTGATTGGGCCAATAATGTCCATGCCCCAAGCTTCAAAGGGCCATGATGCTGTCGTTGGATGTAGAAATTCTGAAGGTTGATGGATAAAATCTGCATGGATCTGACAAGCTTTACACTTCCTTGCATATTCGATGGCATCTGATACCATAGTGGGCCAATAATAACCCATACGTCGAATACGGTCTTAAAGTTTTGGTCCAGGCTGATGTGCTCCACAAATTCCATCATGTGCTTCGTGGATAATTTGTTGGGCTTCATCACCGACAACACATCGAAGAAGTAAACCATCATAAGCTCGACGATATAAGGTTTTTGTAGTATGATTGTAATAGAATTTCAGTGATCGTCGTCTGATAGATGCTGCCTCACTCGAATTATCTGGGAGAATATCATACAACACAAAATCTAAGAAAGGAAGCCTCCAATCTTTATCTGTATTCTGATTCTCAGCTGAATTACTGAAGGTGAATTCTATACTAGAATCAGATGAAGATGATAATGATTTACGACTGAATCCAAATTCTCTTGTCGTATTGACATCATGAGATGTTGATTCTTCAATGTCAACTGGAAGTCCTAGAGTCAGATTGTTTCGAGATGAAATAATTCTCGATTGTAAACAACAATCATTTGTTAACGTCTAACCGGAATAGCTAATACTGCCGCAAGATTAGCAAGAGCATCAGCTTCTGTGTTACATGCTCGCATGACATGCTCGATGAAGAATCCTTCAAATGAAGAAGCCATAGATATAGCCGATCTATGATAAGGAACATATCTTGATGGCAAACTTCATAAGTGCCCCTTATCTGATTGACAATGAGTTTAGAGTCTCCGTACGCTTCCAAATGTTGAATATTCAGATATTTAGCGAGCTGAAGACCAATAAGCAATGCATTGTACTCAGCAACGTTGTTTGAACATGGCTGATCGAGAGAATAAGCTCTTTGGATAGCAAGACCTTCTGGTGATACAAGAACAATTCCAACTCCAGCAACAATGTCACCATTAGGACCTATTCTTGAAGCTCCGTCAAAGAATAGACGCCAAGTAGGATCTTCTTCAGCAATTTGATTTGAGTCTAGGACTTCGTCTGGGATTTCATCATAGAGTTTTGAATTCTCTGGAATTGAATGAGCAGCCAGAAAATCAGCTAAAGCTTGTCCTTTGACTGATTTCTGAGGGATATAATGCATGTCATACTGAGCAAGTAAGATTCCCCAGTTAGCCAATCGAGAATTTAAAACACTTGGTTTCTTCATCATGACCCGTATATGATTGATCCTGGAGATGACATGAATGGTCTGGCCAATGATATAATGTCGTGTCTTTTGGACAGCGAACATCAGGACTAGACATTCTTTTTCGACCGATGAATATCGAGGTTCAGCTCCGGTCATGGTACGACTGAGATAATAAATGGCTTGTTCGTGACCATTTTTATTCTTTTGAGCGAGCAACGCACCCAATGAATGACTCATCGCTCGGGTATATAGGAGGAATGGTATTCCTGAGACAAGAGGTACCAATACTGGAGGGCTCATCAGATATTGTTTTATATCATCGAATGCTTTCTGACATTCATCATTCCAGACAAAAGAAACACCTTTCTTCATAAGTTTATTGAATGGTCTGCAGCGTCCTGAAAGATTAGAGATGAATCTCCTGATATAAGCGATCCTTCCTTGAAATCCTCGTAGCTCTTTTAAGGTGCGTGGAGGACGCATCTCTTGGATGGCTTTGATCTTCTCAGGATCCACGTGTATACCTTTAGAGGTAATGACGAAGTCGAGAAATTTGCCACTAGAGATGCCTAAGAAGGACTTAGTAGGGTTCATCTTTAATTGATGCTTACGCATTAGATCAAATATGGTCTTCAAATCTTGGATGTGATCCTCCTTTTGTCGACTTTTAACTGCAATGTCATCAACGTAACATTCAACTGTTTTCCGCAAATGTTCACAAAATATAGTGCTCATAGCTCGTTGATAAGTTGCTCCTGCATTCTTGAGACCGAATGGCATCACTGTATAACAGTATGTACCAATCGGCGTTCTGAAAGAAGTGTGTTTCTCTTCATCTGAAAACATTTTAATCTGATTGTACCCAGAATACCCGTCCATGAATGACATCCGTTCAAACCCACATGTATTATCGATCATGACATCGGTGATAGGTAGAGGAAACTCGTCTTTAGGACATGTCGCATTGAGATCGCGGTAGTCTATGCATACTCTGATTTTGCCAGTCTTTTTAAGGACAGGAACTATTTTAGCCACCCAGTCGGGATGTTGTTCCTCTCTGATAAACCCAGAAGCCATGAGTTTATTGACTTCAGCTTCAATTGCATCCATAATATCTGGACGAAATCGTCGCTGTTGTTGTTTGACCGGTTTAGCATTCGGCATGATATTGAGTTTGTGAGTTGCGATCTGCGGATCAAGTCCTGGCATATCTTCATAACTCCAAGCGAAGACCTCGATGTATTCACGAATGAGTTTGATCATGTTTTGCTTATCAGTTTCTGAAAGACTTTTACTGATGAATATTGGTTTGGGGGATCCCTCTTCACCAATATCTATTTGGACGAGTTTGTCTTCAGTCGGAGGTTCTTTTTGCTCAAATCGGAACTCCCATTGATTATCTAACTTTGGGCCCATTGTTCTGACTCAGGTGAGATTTCAAATTCATCTTCGTCTTCATCATCTTCCTCAGAACCGTCAATGGAGACCATGTTGGAAGACAGAATGTTGTAGTGGAAGTCACCAATACTTGTATCAGAATCCCAAGAGGTGGTACTAGAAGAATCAGATCTCTTATCTTCGTCAGATTCGGGATCTTCATGGATAGTATTGATAAAGGGAGTAGGAGCAAAATAACCCAACCCGCATTTTGTCCTTCCATATTTCAGAGGAGGAATCCGGACAGGCATTTTCCTTCCTCTTCCATTACTGAGGCCAGTTCTGAAGTCATAGCCCATATTTTTGATAATGTCTTTAGATTGCTGACTATAACGACGTAATTGTAACCTTCCAGTATCATCGTCTTTGTCATCGTCTTCAGGATTAGAAGGATTTTGGGGCCCTTTGTAGAAGACTATTGGAATGTCTCCTGGTTTCCTACTAGGAACCAGAAAGTATGAAGTTTGTGCTGATTCTAGGGATACCCCTGTATGAAAAGTCTGTACAACTCCTTTGGTAATTGTTCTCAAGTCATCTAACAAATGCAAATAACTATAAACATGATTACACACATCAATATACAGCAAAGATGGAGACTTTTCATTAAATTCAAAAGTAGCAGTATTTACATCAGGAGAAGGCTGAGCCTTAGAAATTTTAGCAAAGTCAATGACTAAAGGGGGAGAAGAAGAACAAGAAGAAGTTTTGTTTCGATTAAGATCGATAACAAATGGCTCAGAAGAGGTGAGCTCCCTTGAAGCCTGAGATGGAAGAGTAGTCCGCCGTCCAACTGGGATTACTAGAGTATCCTGTTTTATATGTGAAGATACAGGAACTGTAATACGTCCACTGACAGGAATGATCAGTGTATCTTGAGCAGATGACTGAGGTGATGGAGAGATACGTCCGCTCACTGGAATAATGAAAGAACCTTCTCCAGAGGATTTAGAAGACTTTTGCTGAGTAGTTCGACCTTTAATAGGAATTATCAAGGTCTCACTTTGCGAATCCTCTTTCTCCATAGCTTGTATCACCCTTGTATACTCTTCTTTGTACATCCGGGAATCATTGAAATAAGCTTCAACCCCCCGGAAGAGATTTATATCAGCAACTTTCTTTTGTACTTTTCCATTGCTATCAATGTATTTAAAATACTGATGAAGAGTAGAAGGTACCACATTATTTTCATGAAGGAAGGGTCTTCCCAGAAGAAGATTGTAAGACCCTACGATTTCGATCACATAGAAAGTGACTTTGGATCTGAAATCGCCTATCTGAAGTTTCAGATGAATCTTTCCCAAAGGCTCGCTTCAGCTCTGATTGAATCCCAAGATAGTAGTAACCGTCTTAGAAAGCTTGTGAAGAGGGATTTTTAATTCATCCAATAGACTCTTTGGCATTATGCTTATAGCAGACCCCGGATCAATAAGGATACGATCTATCTTCATCGTATCGATATAACCGGTGTAGTAGAGAGGCCGATCATGTAGATTATTCTCCAGTAGCATGTCATCTTGTGTAAAGGTGATATTTGGGATAATCTCTAATACACTATTGCAATGTAAGCAAGTGACAGGCTCTTCATCTGGTTTCTTTAATTGTGCAAGACAAGAGTCTGCCTGAAGAAGCGCCTCACTTAATGTCTCCCGAGTCTCTTTAGAAAGACGTAGAAGTTCAAAGAGGGACATTCTAACTGGAGTATTAGCAAGTTGAGCTAGAATATCGAAGTTATAAGGCTTCTGAAGCCCAAGAGGAGGGGACTTCTTCATTGGCTTATCAAATCGAGCCTATTGCTTGCCTTTCTCAAGAGCTGTGGACTTGGAAGGAGTAGGTACCCCCGGTGTAGTTGAAGGAACAGGTGGAGTGGATGATTCTTCTTCAAGAGGAACATTAGGAGCATCTTTGTCAGCTGGAGAGATATCAGGAACATCCTCAGGACTCTTGGAATAATCCTTTAGATAAGGTTTCCCTGTTCTCGTAGAACCAGCAAGTGCTTCTGCTTTGTCTTTTGATTCTGTGTCGGGAGTAGATCCGAGAGAAGTCATATGACATGACTTAGTCTTTCCAGCCTTCTTAGATTTTCGGGAAGTAATCTTTTGAAGGGGAGGAGATTCAAAGTCTGTCACTAGATCAGGATGAATCCATATGATCTCTCATGTTTCCATAGTGATTGTTACTAATCCTTCAGACTGTGGAGGAGGAATATTCACTATCTCAAGAGTTGCCTTGGGAACAGGAACGATTCCACTTTCAAGGAGTTGGGGAGGGAAATCTCCGAATTGCATAGAGACGACGTTGGAGGTGACGGTCTTCTCTTTCGGAGTAAGAGAGATAGCTCCAGATTTGATCATTTCCTGGATCTTTCCTTTCAGTACATAACATGTACGAACTGTGTGACCCAATATTCTGTGGTATGGACAGTATTTAGGATGATCTGTCTTACCAGCTTCATCAGGTTTCTTGATTTCAGGTAATTGTATTTTATTACCTTTCAGCAGACATTCAAAGATACCAAGGACATCGTCGTCATCAAAAGAATATTCTTCTTTGGGACGAGGTGTTCTTGGTTGTTGAGTCGTAGAGACAGGAGAAGTCTGAACAGTCGATGCATCTTTACTCTGAAGATTAACTTCAAGGGTTTCTTTTCCCTTGCGAGTATTGGATTTAGCATTATTGTTAGTATTTTGACCTGTTTCTTTAGGAGCCATCTGCACTCCTAAACCTTTGAAGGTTTCAGCACTAATCTCTGCAGCTTTGGCACTAACTATGAAGGAAGGCCAATCTTGAAACTGAGTAGATCCTGTCTACATGCTGATGATTGGCAACAGATTTGATTTGCATGTGTCAATAGTAACAGCATCAGGAGTTCCAAGAGGCATCTTCAGAGCTTCTCTTCGAAACCGTTCAATGAAATCCTCAGTAGTTTCATTGTTCTTCTGCTTAATTCTTATGAGAGCAGACATAGTCATGTCATTGAGCCCTTCATAGAACCGTTCAAGAAACATTTGTTTGAAGCCGGCAAATGAGGTAATGCACCCATCAGGGAGACTTCTATACCATTCATAAGCCGTTCCCTTGAGACATCCAACAAACACCCGAGTAAGGAGGGCGTCACTTGGTTGTAACTGGTCAGTCATCACTTCAAAGTGATTGATGAACTGACTCGGAGAAGTGGTTCCATCATAGAATGAGATAGTAGGAGGCTTGTATTTAGGAGGATAAGATACTTGCTTCCATTCTATCGGGTAAGGTTGCTTGATACCTAACCTTTGCAAACCATCCTTCTGTTTGAAGGCCTCAAATTGAGTTCGGAGGTTCCTCAATTCTTCAGTAACGACTCCAGAAGATTGTGGAGTTGTAGCTTGTACAGAATAGTTGGGAGGAGGAACAGCATTATAAGCACTACCCCCAGCTCCCGAGTGACTAGGAACTGGTTGAGCTTGTCCAGGAGTATTGGATTGTACTGCTAGAGGAACATGTACTGGACTTACACCAGTGTCAATTGGTATGGCTTCAGGTACAGTCTGTCGATTTTGCATCTGGGTTGCCATGAGTTCATACATCGACTTTATAGTGTCAGCCATAGATTTCATTTGCTGTTCCAAAGAAACAATTCTTTGTTCTTAAGGAGTCATAGAAGAAGAAGGTTCATCAATATTCCCATCGACCATATAAGTCGTGACTGTACGAGGGATTATTGATGAACTGGTGGATGTTGTTTGTTCTGAATCATTACTTTGTGTATCAAAGTCATTTGTAGGAGAACTACCCCCAGTAGGAAGAGGTGGGAAGTTAGATTCTCCAAAAAATTCAGAATCATCTTCAGAAATCAAAGTCCTTTGATTAGAAGCCATGACTCTTGATCTGGTGCCTCTATATACTCCATCTGGACTATCAGTGCTACCCCCAGTTTCTCGAGAGGTCATGTTGACAGAAGCAAACAGAGGTTCATCTTCATCAGGCATAGGTTCACACTGAATCCGATTGAAGACAGATTGTCATTTAGTTTGACATCTGCATTGCATTGTGACTCTTGGCTGGAAGTCACATTTATGATGGTCATGATCCATTGATTGACATCTGCATTGAATTATGACTCTTGGCTGGAAGTCACATTCAGCATGATCCCGATTCATTGATATAGAATTATTCCTTCTCTTCTGTTGAAGATGTTCTCGTAAATCTGTCTGTGAAGATTGAGATATATCAGAGAACATTGTTTGGTTCTTGGGTCTTGATGGCTCTTGATTATATAGAGAGTGGTTAATCTGAGCCACATAATTTCTAGCATAATCTGCATCTGGATCTCTTGCTTTTGTTCCCGTTTGGTATGGTTTTTTGACTCCAGAAGTGCTTCCCAAACGGGTTTGATTAAGTTTTGTTCTTAGATCAGTTGGAAGTAAAATATTGGTTTTTGATACTTGGAGTTTTTCTTCCATTGATCTGGATATTTGCAGAGAAGGAAGAGTTAAACCACCCCCTTGATTAGGGGTTGGTAACAGACCCTCTTTTATAGACAAATTCTGTGCCCAATTCGAAGAAGTCGTAGAAGAAGACATTAAGAAATGTTTCTTCTTAGACTTATTCAAGTTTTGAGACATAGAATGTCCAGAAGGAAGAGTAGTCAAAAGACCATCTCCTTTTCTTTGACTAACAAGACTGTCAGTCAAAGCTGTTCCTGAAGTAAGCACTACAGGAGCAGAAGAAACAACTAAAGAGTTATCTCTTTTCGAAGGGACTTTGTGTGCCATCTGTGAAGGGGTTTTAGCAAGACCACCCCCAGTTCTAGTAGAAGTTGGTAAGGAAGAAGAGATAGCTAAAGAGCTATTCTTCTTAGATGATGTATACGGAATACACGCTGAAACAGGCTTGGTTAAAGAACCAGTGCTGTTAGCATGATTTTTGACTTTAGAAATACACGCTGGAACAGATTTGGCTAAGGAGCCAGTGCTGTCAGCGTGACTTTTGATTTTGAGATTGCACGCTGGAACAGGTTTGGCTAAGGAGCCAGTGCTGTCAGCGTGACTTTTGATTTTGAGATTGCACGCTGGAACAGGTTTGGCTAAGGAGACAGTGCTGTCAGTGTGACTTTTGATTGCTGTAGTCTTCGAGCACACAAGAGTGTGTGTGCTTACAGTAGAGTTCTTGCCAGTGTTAGGAGTAGATACTATGGCAGAAACTTCACCATTAGTTGCCAACAGATTCTTAGGGACGTAGACAGATCGTCCCCTCGACTTGGCAGTGGAGATGGAGGCTGAAGTGGGCTTGCCACCCTTAGCCCGCTGCATTTCTTCGTAGGCGAGTTGATCGAATTGGATCGATATCACCTTCTTCGTCGAGCCGACTGACGAAGTGTCGCATTGAGTTGTTGCCATCTCAGAAGAGGAGATGGTTTTCCCCAGCAGAGTCGCCAATTTGTTTTCTATAAATAAATTCACTTTATTTATTGTGTTTCTGGGAAAATTACAACTGTAGGAATCCGATCTAGAAGACGATCGCTTTATCCCTTGGACTATGCGAAGAAGAAAAGTTCTCAAGAATTTTATATCAATTTAGATAGCAATATATCTGTGCAATGAATGAGAAAAGAACTCTATTTATAGAGTCAAAAAAAATAACTGAAAAGATAACTGTCTTCACAACCTGTGCATAGTTGAAAATCACGCAGGATTTAACATACGCAAGATTATGAGCAGTTACTAGACGTGGCCTGTAACTGTTGGACACATGGCAATCGTGCATGAGTCGTGTGCAAGTTACAGGACACGCAGGCGAGAGATCGGTGGCATGGCTGCCACGTACTCCAATTTGATAAAATCTACGCAGGCTTGTTGAAGACAAAATCCACGCAGACTCGGGTTGAAGATGAAATCCACGCAGACTTGTTGAAGACGAAATCCACGCAGACTTGGGGCAGAAAGCTTCAAAATACACGCCAACTTGAGACAGAAAGCTCAGAATTCACGCAAGCTTGAGGAAGGAACATAGAAGTTCAAAATACACGCAGACTTGAGTCAGAACTGCCAGCTGTCTTGATTCGACGTGCCTTGTCTGACACAAAATCTCTGACATTTGATTGCCTTATCAGTCACATTAAATGACAATAAGGCCTTTTTGGCACGCCAACTTAGTGAAGGCTGAGTCTTGTTGAGGAAGATTTCGAAAGTCACGCAATAGTCGGCTGTGATCTCTTGAGTCCTGTGCATACGTGGCATACGAGGAGACATTCTTCGACTGTCGTGCTGTTAGTCATAATGACGTTCTGACAAATGATAAGCTGAACTCAGCGTGTATTTTAGACATTGTTCTAATCAACTCAGCGTGACTTTTAGACTTTGTCCTGATCAACTCAGCGTGACTTTTATTTTTGAGGCCTACACCCGGGAGGCCATGCGCCGGGAGGCCATGCGCCGTGAAGTCCCGGCAACGCATCCCTTAACTCCGAGCGTGTCATGCGCGTAGGTTCCTTACGCGCATGTACTGAAGACGCAACGTGAGAATCCCATGCGCCGATTTGTGCAGGAATCCGATGCGCCGATTGTGCAGGAATCCCATGCGCCGATTGTGCAGGAATCCCAAGCGCCGATTGTGCAGGAATCCTATGCGCCGATTTGTGCAGGAATCCCATGCGCCGATTTGTGCAGGAATCCCATGCGCCGATTGTGCAGGAATCCCATGCGCCGATTGTGCAGGAATCCCATGCGCCGATTTGTGCAGGAATCCCATACGCCGATTTGTGCAGGAATCCCACGCGCCAATTATGCAGAAATTCCATGCGCCGGAATTGCTCTATTTTACCGTTTTTGCCTATTTAAGTTGTTTTGTAGCTAGAATCGTGAAAAACTCCCAACATGAAAGTTATAGATCTTTGTATTGGCTTCAAGGGTCCTCATGTCTCACTTTAACCAAAATTCATATGTGACTTTTATGTCACGAGGAGTCCGAGTGACTTCCTGACTTGACCATGTTCCTGACCCGATTACCTATATACGTGCTGGTACATGTTCTAAGTGTGTATTGAGATACAATATTAGTATGCACTGCGGTACCATTTAAATGAGTGCACTGAGGTGTGACTCTACATGCCAAGTGATCGTTCGTGTTATATGTCAATACATGTGTACCTTTCCGTACAGTTATGGTAATTGGTCAGTAATAGTGTCGTGGTATGTTGATTGTTGTTTGAAGCATTACACTAAGCATGGATCTAGATCGGGCCGATGTGGATTCATACTTAGGGTACGTGTACTATGGTACGACATATAGGAGGATGACCATGTGACCACGACATGTAATTCCATTATCAAGATAGGGTTAATCTAAGCAACTTAATTTGGTAGATGCATTGGGTGGGAACAGAATCCCGAGATCGTGCCATAGTGGCCACCCCAGGTCCTGTCCTGACGTGTCGGGTTGGCCGCCACGGATACAGTTTCATCCGCCTATAGTGGATGACTATATCCGACTCCTACGTGCTATGTGTTATATGTTTTAGCACGGTGGCCTTACGGGGGACCGGTGCATAATCAAAGTGCTATGTGTATATGTATATTATATGGTTTGGCTAGCCTTGCTGGGTTGACACGATCTGAGGGTTCCTATAATTTGCATTACTGGGATAATCCAGACAAATCATAGAAAGCCGTAGGATTGATTGGCCGCTTGTAAGCTGATTTATTTGTGATATGTTTTCTTCTGTTAGCAACTAAGGAACATGGACTATCGTGGTGCGTGGTCCAACCCATGCCCTTGTTTGGTTGTTGGGTTGGGCTATTGTGCTGCGATAGGCTATGGACCGAAGTCGCGATCAGAAGCCCTTCACCTGTCCATGGTTATAGGATATATCTTATCTCTGCACGATATTGGCACCGTTTGTCCGTGTTTGGTTGTAAGGGTGTCGTATTGTCTCGATGATATGGTATAAGCCTATAACTCGTGAATCAGGTCTTATTTAACTCATTGGATTTATCTCACTCTTTTGTGCTCCCTTGTGGTACTTGCTATTCGGGGCCTGACCCCGCTGGTTTTGTTTGGCCAGTTCTCGTAGCAGCTCCAGAGGATCCAGCCTTCCACCCGAACAATGGTGCACACCAGGAGTATGGGCGCCAGGGACCATGAGTGGGTTTCTTCTTCACCGCTCTGATATCTTCTATTTTGTACTTGGCGTTTAGCCACCGGCACCTGTTTAGTTTCCTTTTACATAATTGTAATTAAATCAGACTGCAGCTGACTACGGTTATGTACTACTGACTCTCGGTACTAGCTCATCTTTTTGTAAAAGCTAGGCTCATGAATCATTTTGATGAAGCGTCGGGGACGCCTTACTGCTTTGTCTTATATGATCAGTATTTACTGCTTCTTGTTTTGATTGATTGAGACATAGATGCTCTGTGGGACCATAAGAGACCTGATTATAGCATGCACCCCCTAGTCTCTTGACAGCCACGATCGTCGTATGATGTCTATATACCTCATACGGTGTAGCTGGCCTAGTCCGTCTCAGTATTCCGGTACTGGGGCGTGACAAGGTTTTAGTGGTGGCCCATGCAGGTCTATTTTTCAAACTTGTGGGGTGTTGCGATTATAGGAGTCTCAATCAAAATATGTTCCCCTTGATCTCCTGATTCGTCTTCTCCTTCTCTCACCTTAATTGCTAACTTGATTATCATCCTCGATTCCTTTCCGTCCTGTCTTTTAATATCTTGTATCCTTTCCTTTAGGGTCACATCATTCTCGGCTATTGGAGGAGCCGACATGGGAGAGAATCCAGTAGAACAGGGACCAGTTGGAGATCAGCAAGGGGTAGCCCCTCTACCTGGACAGATTCACATCGAGAATGTTATCGAGCATGAGCCAGTTGAGCCACAGAGGCCAGAGGTTCCCGTACCTCCAGTGATGCTGGTAGTACCAGTAGCACTAGATGCGCCCACACTATTGCAGATTATTAGATGGTTATTAGAGACCCAGCAACGCCAGATGGCAGCCCAACAACAACAACAAACCCGACAGCAAGAACAGAATGTGCTACAGAATTAGGGGTTGCAATTAGCCCTTGAGAGAAGTGTCAGGAATGATTCAGGAGCGTCCGAAAAGTTTTGTCGACTTAACCCGAGATATTTTGACGGCACGGAGGATGCCATCACGGCGGATGCTTGGCTTCAGGATACAGAGGCCATATTGACAACAGCAAAGGTTCTAGCAGAAGAGAAGGTTGACCAGGTCAAACTTTTACTTCAGGATCTCGCCCGCGACTGGTGGGCATCAGAAGAGGTTGGAATGAAGCGTCCTGTTCCTTGGGATAGCTTCAATACCAGATTCAAGGCCAAGTATTTTGGCGTTGTAGCTCGGTATGAGCTTCAATAAAGATTTATCAGCCTCAAGTAGGCTGGTAAGACGGTGGATGGTTATGCAGCGGAGTTCTGCAGGTTAAGTAGGTTTGCTCGGATGATGGTGGCGACAGAGCCAGAGAGAGCAATGAGGTTCCAGCAAGGACTTCACCTAGAGATGTTACAACTGGTCGAGGGGCACGACTACCAGACATTCGATGCAGTATTGACGGCGGCTCGGAGGCATGAGCTTACTATTCAAAGGTAATCAGCAAGGACTGGGGGCCAGAAGAGGTCTCATACGCAGAGTGCTGGGGGAGGACCAGTACTTCGGACGTCAGCACCAGCGCCTGGCGTCCGTATTCGTGATGCAGCACCAGTCACGACAATTGTGACTGCACCAGTTCGACAGCAACAACAGAAGAACCAGCAGCAGCGTCAGGAAGCACCAGTGGGTTGCACTTACTGTGGTAAGGGAGGGCACACTAGGGATATGTGTCGTTCAGCTAATGGATTATGCTTGAGGTGTGGCAGTCCAGACCATAGGATTGCCAATTGTCCTATAATACAGAGGACAGGAGGGCCAGCTCAACGGTTTTCGGCGTTGCCAGCTCCAGAGGTAGCACCGTATCAAGGGCCAGCACTAGCAGTGAGGCCACTAGCCCAGCGCCCATTACTGACACAAGCTCAGATGTACCGACAAGCGCAACATCAGGTTGGACAGCAGGGCCAGGGAAGGCAGGGACAAAGGCAAGAAGAATTTGGAGTATTAGAGCAGAGGTTGGCTGAAGGCGGTCAGATTTTGGGTAAGTTTTGAGTATTATTTATTATAATTCCTTGAGTTTTATATTCGAAGAGTGAAGGCACTTTCTCGTCTCCCTCATCTGCTCTCGTATCATGTGATACGTGATATTCATCATGTGTCTTGATTACGAGAGTACGACCTGGGCAGAGTCTCGTTCTTGATTTAGTCATTGGTACCGACTTATCTCAAGCGTTGACCCTTGTCCACTTTGGGTGTCAGTGTAGGACCTCGAGGACAAATTTCTACCTGACTTGAGAGGCATATTTTATTCGTATGTCTCCGATCATTTCCTTCTAGGGTATGATTATTGTTTGTGCTCTTACTTAATAGTTCTTTCTTTCTTAAACTGTTCATGTGCCATGTGTTGTTTGATAATTGTGCTTGCTATATGTCATGAGTGTATTTCGTGATCTGAGAGCACGCTCAACTAGCCTTATCGAAATTCCGAGGACAGAATTTTTCTAAGGAGGGTAGAAATGTCACTCCCCATTACCGGAATACGTAAATTTTTGATTTTTTCTGTATATCGTATCTGGCACCTGTATCTTTATTGCATGTATCCCATATTTGTAATTGGCCATGGCATGGAACAGTATCTCATCGCGGATTAGTGTGCCACCCCTTATCCTTGTCTGGTTGTAGGCGTGGTTCACTGTTTCGATGATAGAATTTTTAGACCGTATTGTGGTTAGAATTTTATTTAATTAATTTAATTAGTTGTATCATGTAGCATTTAACATGTCATTAGTCACATGGTTAAGAGCATGCTTAAGCTTAGGGTTTCTTTGAGTCAACCCAACCCCTATATATATTCTCTTCCTCACTCTCTCTCCTCATTCACTCTTTTCATCTCTTTTCCTCCCAACCAATAGGCAAGTACATCTTGCACCAAATGGAGAGATTCTTGTATTTTTTATTTCTTGATTTTTCTTTGATATGATTTGTCTATATTGTTCTTCTCATCATCCTCTACAAGTTTAGTTCTTGGAGTTTTGATTTTAATGGCTAGTTTGGTGTAGATCTAAGTTTCTATAACTAGAGTTTTATGGATTTCTATGGTTTTGATCTATCAAACCTAGCTGTTTTCGAAAACTAATATTTCTATGTTGTAGAGAATTCAATTTCATGCATTTTTGGCTTTTGTTTCGCTTGATTTCGACTTCGGATGAGGAAGTTATGGCCATGGCAAGTTTTCGAAACTTTCATGGCTGAACTTGCTGTTTGGGGACGATGACCCCCATGCGTCCGGGAGGCCATGCGCCAGGAGGCCATGTGCCGTAAAATCCTGGCAACGCATCCCTTAACTCCGAGCGTGTCATGCGCGTAGGTTCCTTACGCGCATGTACTGAAGACGCAACGTGAGAATCCCATGCGCCGATTTGTGCAGGAATCCCATGCGCCGATTGTGCAGGAATTCCATGCGCCGATTGTGCAAGAATCCCATGCGTCGATTTGTGCAGGAATCCTATGCGCCGATTTGTGCAGGAATCCCATGCGCCGATTGTGCAGGAATCCCATGCGCCGATTGTGCAGGAATCCCATGCACCGATTGTGCAGGAATCCCATGCGCCGATTTGTGCAGGAATCCCATGCGTCGATTTGTGCAGAAATCCCATGCACCGATTTTGCAGGAATCCCATGCGCCAATTGTGCAGGAATTCCATGCGCCGAAATTGCTCTATTTCACCGTTTTTGCCTATTTAAGTTATTTTGTAGCTAGAATCTTGAAAAACTCCCAATATGAAAGTTGTAGATCTTTGTATTGGCTTCAAGGGTCCTCATGTCTCACTTTAACCAAAATTCATATGTGACTTTTATGTCACGAGGAGTCCGAGTGACTTCCTGACTTGACCATGTTCCTGATCTGATTACCTGTATACGTGCTGGTACATGTTCTAAGTGTGTATTGAGATACAATATTAGTATGCATTGCGGTACCATTTAAATGAGTGCACTGAGGTGTGACTCTACATGCCAAGTGATCGTTCGTGTTATATGTCAATACATGTGTACCTTTCCGTACAGTTATGGTAATTGGTCAGTAATAGTTTCGTGGTATGTTGATTGTTGTTTGAAACATTACACTAAGCATGGATCTAGATCAGGCCGATGTGGATTCATACTTAGGGTAAGCGTACTATGGTACGACATATAAGAGGATGACCATGTGACCACGACATGTAATTACATTATCAAGATAGGGTTAATCTAAGCAACTTAATTTGGTAGATGCATTGGGTGGGAACGGAATCCCGAGATCGTGCCATACTGGCCACCCCAGGTCCTGTCCTGACGTGTCTGGTTGGCCGCCACGGATACAGTTTCATCCGTCTATAGTGGATGACTATATCCGACTCCTACGTGCTATGTGTTATATGTTTTAGCACGGTGGCCTTACGGGGGACCGGTGCATAATCAAAGTGCTATGTGTATATGTATATTATATGGTTTGGCTAGCCCTGCTGGGTTGACACAATCTGAGGATTCCTATAATTTGTATTACTGGGATAATCCAGACAAATCATAGAAAGCCGTAGGATTGATTGGCCGCTTGTAAGCTGATTTGTTTGTGATATATTTTCTTCTGTTAGCAACTGAGGAACATGGACTATCGTGGTGCGTGGTCCAACCCATGTCCTTATTTGGTTGTTGGGTTGGGCTATTGTGATGCGATAGGCTATGGACCAAAGTCGCGATCAGAAGTCCTTCACCTGCCCATGGTTATAGGATATATCTTATCTCTGCACGATATTGGCACCATTTGTCCTTGTTTGGTTGTAAGGGTGTCGTATTGTCTCGATGATATGGTATAAGCCTATAACTCGTGAATCAGGTCTTATTTAACTCATTGGATTTATCTCACTCTTTTGTGCTCCCTTGTGGTACTTGCTATTCAGGGCCTGATCCCGCTGGTTTTGTTTGTCCAGATCTCGTAGCAGCTCCAGAGGATCCAGCCTTCCACCCGAACAATGGTGCACACCAGGAGTATGGGTGTCAGGGACCATGAGTGGGTTTCTTCTTCACCGCTCTGATATCTTCTATTTTGTACTTGACGTTAGCCATCGGCACCTGTTTAGCCGGCAGTTCTGGACATTAGTTTTCTTTTACATAATTGTAATTAAATTAGACTGCAGCTGTAAGCCCCTGATTTTCAAATTCATTTTTAATTAGTGTTAATTAAATTTTTATGTCATTTATAGCCTTAAATAATTATTAGAAATTTTTAGGAATTTTTCTAGAATTTTTAAATAATTTTTAAATGAGTTTTAATACAAAAAATATCAATATATAATTTTTTAAATTATTTAAATATCATTTTGTAATTTTTAGAAATGTTTTAATGTAGTTTTGTAATAAGTAGAATTGTTTTAATATCGATTTGTAATATTTAATTTTGTTTTAATATCAATATGCAATTTCTATTTTGCAATTTCTCACTGATAATTCGATTGTGTAATTTCCCCAATTTCTAAGGACCCTACTGCTAATTACCAAACACCCCCCCCCCCCCCCACGAGCAGCTCTCTCTCTCCTCTGACTCGAACCCCTGCCCCGACCGACCGACGCTGCCCCCTCCGCCTTTCCCGGCTGCCCGACCGCCACAAAAAACCCCTATAAAATCCCCCACTCCTCCCTCGACCTAAACCCTAACCCTAAACTTCCCCACAGCCACCGACGACCCCCTTCTTCCCCACTTCCCTACACCAAAACCCTAACTCCGGCGACCACTGCTCCGCCCCAACCGACGACCTTCACCGCCAACCACCACCACCATTCGACGCGCCCCGACGAGACGCGTCGATCGCCACCGCTCCGCCATCGTCCCGACGCCCTTAGCCTCCGCCTCCTTCTTCGAAACTTCGTGGAGAAGTCGGACACGTACGTACCAGTCCGTTTTTGTGTCGGCTGTGTCTCGATTTCACGTGAGAGACTCGCCAGGACACGGGGACTCTCGTCCAGCGTCTCGACACGCGTTCTAGCCTTCGTGCGTGTCGTGCATAGCACGGACACGAGAAATCATGTGTCCTTAACTGTCTGGACACATGACAGTTTTATTTTATTTTTTTTATATATAAACTACCCTAACCTAAATAAATTAATCAAAACCCTATTCCTAACAAACGGGCCAACTGGCCCACTGGCCAGCGCGCAGTAACTAAACCCCCCCCCCCCCCCCCCCCCGCTGTGTTAGCTCGAGTTCGAGCCCCCCCTCTTCTTTTTATTTCCTTTTTCTTTTCTTTTTCTGTTTTTCTTTTCCTTTTTCTTTTTTCTGTTTTATATATATTTATATATATGTATATATATATATATTTTTTTTTATATATGTATATATATATATATATTAGTATATATATATGTATATACTGTATTTGACAGTATTTTATATATATATATATTTTATAGTTAGTAAGTTTCATGTATATATATATTTGTATATATAAATATGTATTGTTATACATACTACTTTATATATATATAAACTGTTTTTATATATATATATATATATATTTCACTTTAGTATTTTATAAATATATATATATATATATGTATGTATGTATATATATGTATTTATGTACATATATGTATATATGTATATATTTTTCTTATGTGTATATTTTCATAGTTAGTAAATATTATATATACATATTTGTATACATATATGTATATATATATATATATATTTTCATATTATTATACACTTTATGATTTAAATGTCTCCTTATATATATATATATATATATACATATTTGTATATATATATATATATATATATATATATATATATATATATATATATATATATATATATATATATATATATACTTTATAAATTAAGTATTTTCCTTATAGATATATGTACCTTTTTCATGTGTAGGTATATAATTATTTTGTATAACTTTACCATATTAAAATAATAATATTTATTTTGACTGTTACCAAATTATATTTTTATTGTATTTAAATTACTGCAACCATTTGGTGTCCAAGCCTAGCATGGGTATTTGGGCTCAAATGTGTTTTCACACATTCAAGACCTGTACAAGTCATATTGGACTTGATTCATGGCCTTGGGTCCTGTATTTGAACTTTGGTTCAAATTATATACATGGACAAAAATACGCAGATAATTAATTATTGTGTGCAATGCTATTTTTGATTTTCTAAAAATACTTAAAGTATTGCTAAAATTATGGAAAAATAGTTTTTAGATACTATGTTAAGTTAGCTAATTTAGTATAATTTTTGTAGTATTTAATTTACTGTTTTGCCACTAGTTTGACATATGAAACCAAAACTCATTTTCTGTATACTTAGGAAAACTGATTTTTATAAAATACTTGTACTGGTTAATAAATTCCAGAAAAATTATAATAAATTTCTATGATTAACAAGGATCACCTTGGTACTTTACTTTAAGAAAAACTAGGCTTTTTGCCTATCTCTAAAATTGTTAGAACACAATGATCTTTTGATTTATTTACTGATTAATTACGACTTGTAGCTTTTGTGTTATTTGGAGTTTTAGTCGTGTTGAACCCCATCCCTCACTAGTATAAAGACCCTAGAAAGTTAGTTAACATAGTGTGTCACCCCACATTGGTCTCCTATGCCAAGTCATCATTTTGGCTAGGTGCCCAGTCACAAGTCGTGTCGTACCAATTAGTGTCCTAGTATTTTAGCTTAGTGTAAAAGCTAAGTTATTGTATTTACTTCTACAGTGATGAGTTATCGGGCATCCATAGCACATTTATCGTAGCTTGTTTTACTTTGCTAGAGGCAAGTACTTTCTACGAACTTTACATGTTGTTACATAAATGAACTGCAAAACCCACCATGTTAAATGCTGATCCTTGGGGTAGCAAGTTAAAACGTCACATGTTGTACTTTCCATTACTACCATGCTTAGAACAGTCTTGATGTATCTCTCACATGATTAGAATATGGGTTATGGGGAAACTGATAGTAGCGTACGTGATCATACCCCCTCTTCAGTACCGAGCAAAGTTTTATTTTATATATATGATACTGCGCCGTAGGCCTTACTCTCCAAGCTATATTTGTACGTGTGTACATATATCGCCTTTACACTTGTACGGAAGTACATTTTATTTACATGTGCCTCAGTACATTGTACACCTATTGACCGATCACGTACCTGCTACAGTTTTAAACATTACATATACATCTGTCTCTATGACATATGTGTCCTTGCCATGATAGACTATGTGATGCCATGCTTTCCAGTTATTCCTCTCATGTTCATTTCCATGTTTCATATGCTAGTTTGCTAGATTTAGTACTTGCTTCCGTCCTGACAGGATAACGTTGTAGGTATACTTACTGAGGAGGAGTTGCTCTGTGATTCGTATTATGGAGTCACTGCCGAGGACCCGGTTTTGCCATACGAGGATGTTCCTGTGGGAAGACTCGTCTAGTTTGCTTAGCTGCTTGGGATACTTAAGTGTGGACATGTATTAGACTATATCATTTTGTAACTGGACATGTATCCAGTTTTACATTTCAGTTTACTTGTACTTGGATACTTTACTATATACGACGACTTTTGTGTTTGGAGCATTTATGATTCTTCTTCACTTATAGAACTGTTAGCACATTTAGTCTTATCTTGTTATCTCTAGAAACAGCTTACTGCGCTTTATCTTAAGCGTAGGCTAGACATGGCTCGGCCCGGTCCAACAATTTGGGTAACGGGTCGTGACAGCAGCTGACTATGGTTATGTACTATTGACTCTCAGTACTAGCTCATCCTTTTGTAAAAGCTAGGCTCATGAATCATTTTGATGAAGCGTCGGGGACGCCTTACTGCTTTGTCTTTTATGATCAGTATTTACTGCTTCTTGTTTTGATTGATTGAGACATAGATGCTCTGTGGGACCATAGGAGACCTGATTGTAGCATGCACCCCCTAGTCTCTTGACAGCCACGATCGCCGTATGACGTCTATATACCTCATACGGTGTAGCTGGCCTAGTCCGTCTCAGTATTCCGGTACTGGGGCGTGACATGTATTGAGAGATGAGAGAGAGCTGAGTGACTTGTAATGTGAGAAGAGTGAGCTTGAGTGATTGTAAATCTTGGCCTTGCGCCCCATTGTAATCTTTGTTTTAATATCAATAAAGAGCCTCTTTTGAATGACTTGTGTTTTATTCTAAATTTTCGCTGGCTTATTCAATGTCTCTGCTTGGGACTTCTGTGCGACGACCCCGTCGCAGCCGCTGTAATCGACCGTTATGGAACCCGCCTTGTACGAGCACAATTTAGGCTCGTGCGGCATCACACCTTAGCGAGGACGATCGCTCCTACGGGAGTGGGACGTGACAGATATTTCTTTCACTTTCGAGACGAAGGAACCGATGAGGAGCTTGAGGTGAGGAGAAAATGAGTGAATGGTTTTTTGTGTGTGGATTATTTACACTAATTATCCCTAAGTTTTAGATTTATATCACGGAATACTCTTACTTTTAAATTAATTACATGGACCATCCCTCCCTTTAGAAAAGAAATTAAAAATAGGGACATTAGTGTTATCATTTTTTATTATTATCTTAAAATAAGGGTACTCCATGTAGTCAACATAAAACATGGGGTTGTCAGTGTAATTAGTTTAAAAGTAGGGATACCCGTATTATAAACTCAGAACTTAGAAATAATTTGTATAAATAACCTTTTTTAACATGTGGAGAATATATATATATATATATATATATATATATATATATATATATATATATATATTGAAGCAATGGGTACTTGTGGCGAACTCGCCTCCACTGAGGCTCGAACTCCCGACCACTTGGGCCGCATGCATCTCTCTTAACCACTAGGCTAGAGGTCATTTGCTATATATATATATATATATATATATATATATATATAGAGAGAGAGAGAGAGAGAGAGAGAGAGAGAGAGAGAGAGAGAGAGAGAGAGAGAGTACAATGACGGCTACATTACAAAAGTAATTGTTATATATCTAAGTAATAGTAGATAATTAAGTTCATACTCTATGGTCAACTTATGAGTCAAGGCAAAGTGCTAGGTTTGTTCCTATTTGAAATGGTTAACAAATATTACATTTCAAATGACAAACGCTAAGCTAAGCAGTGTTCGGTGTTCTTACAAGTGTTTGGTGTTCGCTATATTGCCAATTTTGCATGATGCAAACCATAAATGTAGGAAACAAACAAATATATTGTTTGTGGTTTAGCAAGATGGATAGCAAAAAAATGTTTCAATAATGTACTTTCCTAACAAAAAATA
This sequence comes from Iris pallida, assembly GCA_029216955.1. Taxonomy (NCBI): domain Eukaryota; kingdom Viridiplantae; phylum Streptophyta; class Magnoliopsida; order Asparagales; family Iridaceae; genus Iris; species Iris pallida. The sequence continues at coordinate 9,788,430 of JANAVB010010600.1, forward strand.
TATTATAAGTAATAGGGTTCTTTCAAGATACAAATCTATTCCATTTTGTATCAGGTCTTGATATTTCATTATATTCCTCCTAATTATAAATTTCACAAACACATGATATTTGCTTAGGGTTCTTGATGTTGGTAAAGATGAATGTAGATTTTGTTGATGTCACATGCAACATGGTCCTTACTAAAAGAATTCAAATGACCGATCCTAAAATTTTGGAATGTTAACCCATAGACCAATCATAACTTAAGCGGTGTTAATCAATTGTATAATGGTAAGGCAAAATTTTAAGGGTTTACATCTAGCTCAAATGTACTATGGTATGGCATATTTTCTAGGATTTTCATATCGCGCTCTAGCTAGCTTACATGTCACTTGAGTTTACAAGTTGAGTTGAATAAGGGTTTAGCTTATATGTGCGAGACGTTAAAAAATAAATTTTATATTAAAATATACACTTAGAATTCACCAAATGTGGGATCATTTCTAGAGAATAATTTTAATAAACCCTTATAACAACGTTACTTATAATCAAATCAAAGTTGTTAGTTACATACAATCCCCTACCCAAGTACATGAGGCATTCGACAACCCAAATATATATGGTAAGAAAACACATGAATAAAAACTTACAACTACTCTCTTTTTCCATGAATATAAATTGCACTAATTCAAGATTGCGTGTAGAAATTGTATATCTCACCATATCTATGATCTGTCTTCTTCTGTATTTCTTTTTTATTTTCTCTTAACAATTGTTGTAAAAGTAGCCCGATAGTGAGACTTATCCGGAGCAATCACTACACTTGCTTGAAATATAAATTTCCTTAAATTGCTCCCTAATATTGCTTTCCAAATTGTTCGCCATTATGACTTATTACCCTCAATATATATACTAGTTTTAAAAAAAAAAACCCACTTTTATTCTATTATATGATTCATGAATAGGAACGCACATACAATTATGGCCTCTCGTCATTAATAATTAAACATTTCTAACTACAGTAATAGTTCACCATCTAAAACATAAATTTATTTTAAAATGTTTTATATTATTTCAAATAAATTTGTCATGCAAAAGTGAGAAAAAAACACAAACATAAGATATTATGCCGAAAAGGTCCTATCTGAGTTGCAGAAGATCAGCGAATCGAGACATATGGACGTATTATTCCCCTTCCATTTATAATAATGGAAGAAATTGAGGACAGTGGGTCACAAAGGCATATGCAATGCAACGTGCACATAATTTTGTGCGCATCGCCGAACATCTTAAAAATAAAATAAAAAAGGAGACATTATGCCAAGAATGACTAGAGCTAAATAATGTGATCAAGATTACATCAATCAGCAAGTTCTTTACTCTTGATCAAAAAAGCCACACTCAAGACCAATGTGATAAGTAAAATAGGGCCCCTGCCGTATCCATAAAAGACCCTCCATGTGGGTTGTCATGATTGATTGATCTCATAGAGAGGGGCATCAACAAGTTGAGAATGAAAAGAGAAGACCCACATTTAATATTTTGGCATCTCTGCAGATCAGGAAGCATATATTCATTTTGAATGGCTTATAGGACAAAGCTGCAGATACTGGAAGAATACATGCATTTCATGAGTTTTAAAAAATCAAGTACATGAAGAAAACCAGAAACTTGGATTTACTCTTGAAGAATATATGCATTTTTTATTTCAATTCTTCCTCTTTTTCTCACCCCATCCTCTTCAACAGGAGTATCGTTTGCTGTCCTCTACTTCCCCGCCGGGCAGTGCGGATCCAGGATTACAATCCATTGGGGGCAAAATCATAAGGGAGTTCGGAGATAACACTCCCAAAATTTTGTTGGGGTATAATAATATAATATTATATTCAATAGTACTATTTTTATACAATAAAGCATTAAATTTCAAAATTGTTCTCTACGAGTTTTCACACTTTCAATGTGTTTAACTATAACATCATTTGTAATATTACTAAACAACTCTTTTTCTATGAAACATACTTTTTCTAAAAAAAAACAGTAAGCATTTGAATTTTTTTAATATTCGTTATATTTCAAAGTATAATTCTAATTTGTAAGTTAATTAGAAGAAATTTAGGTATTTGTTGTATGTCCAGATAATTATTCTAATTTAGCATATTTTAGAAGCATATATTTAAAATATGCAATAATATGCTTACATGATTTTTTTTCTATTTTAAAATCATAGCCAATAAATTTGGATTATACCTATAACAAATACTAAAAAAAAATCACTTGGGGCCTGGACCCCCAGTCCTGTGCAGGTGGATCTGCCACTGCCGTCGGGTGCTTATTAAGTACTAAATCAATAATGCCATGGGGACACATTTTTTCTTGACATACTTCATAGTCACACTGATGTGGCAGTGCATTAATGGATGTCAAGAAAAACCGTAAAAAAGGAAGGTTTTTTTTTTTACATCCACTAATACACTGCCACATCGGTATGACTATTGAGTATATCAAAAAAATGTCCCCATAACATTACTCATACTAAATTAGAGGAAGGATTGTAAGACTGCAAAGGCAAAGAGAAAATATTAAATGCCAAATAATTTAATCTTGATAAGGTAAATTATGGTAATTTCTAAAGGCACTCCACATTTTATTCCAGTCCAGTCATAACATAAGATAGGACTGCCAACAAAGTTGGCAGTCCTAAAAAGTTGAATATTAAAATAGACTGTCAACAAAAGTTGGTAGACCTCCTTAATGTTTGGTAGGAGAGATGGAAAATGAAGGTATACACTTTTCTTTGTTTGGTATGAAAAGAAAAGGAAAATGAAGAAAAAAAAATATCCCAAATTAAATCATTTATTTACCATTTAACTTCATTGAACAATTTTTAAATAATATAGTTTTTATAGGATATAATTTTAAACAAATATTAAATAAAAGAAAGATGAGTAATTTCACTACTAAAATCTGCTTAATTGGCGAGGTAAATTTAGCGACGTTACCAAAATGTCGCTAAATTGTGGACATTAGCGACGTATAAATGAAACGTCGGTAACCATCGCTACTAGAAACGCAAATAGCGATGTAACAACGACGTATATTAGTTACGTGAGCTAGTCGTCGCGAAACGTCGCTACAACGTCGCTAATTGCGACTGATTTAGCGATGTTAATAATAACGTCGCTAAATTCTAACTTAATTAATTCCCCCCCCCGATTCATTTCCCCCCATCCATTTTACTCTCTCACTCTCTTCCTCCGGCGCTCTCGCTCTCACTCTCTCCGGCGCTCTCGCTCTCACTCTCTCCGACGACTTCACTCTCTCCGGCGACTCTTCTCTGGTACGTGACTCTCTCTCTCTCTCTCTCTATTTGTTGTTGGTGGTTGGGGGTGCTGGTGGCTCGGGGGGAGGGGCAGGGGGTGTGGGTGGTTGGGGGTGAGGAATGGTTGGGGGTGGCTGGGGGGGCAGAGGGAGTGAGGGCGGCTGGGGGTGAGGAGGGGGCTGGGGGAAGGGGAGGGTTAGGGTTTGGGTTAGGGGGGAGGGGGGTTGAGGGCGGCTGGGGGGTGAGGGCGGAGGGGCTTGGGAGGGGAGGGGGGATGGTGGGGGAGGGGTTGGGGATATGGTTCGGGTTAGGGTTAGGGGTGGTGTAGGGGTTGGGGGGGCTGGGGAGGGGAAGGGGGCTGGTGGGGGAGGGGTTAGGGATAGGGTTCGGGTTAGGGTTAGGGGTGGTGTAGGGGGGAGGGAGGGGTACGGAGGGACTGGGTCAGGAGCACCGATAGTGCTGAAAAATCTGATAATTTAGTAATAGTTATTTGTTTTCCGACACCGAAAAATGTGATACTCCGATTCGAAACCACGTGCCGATAGTGCCGATAGTGCCGATATTTGTAACACGTAGTTTTGTTGGTTGGTTAATTTGTAACACGATAGTACCGATATTTTTAACACATACCGATAGTGTCGATATTTGTAACACGTAGTTTCCTTGATCCCGATACTCATATGAATGGTCCCGAGTCACGGCCGTAGTATGTAGTATATTCGTTTTAGTTTTGAAGTTTTAGTTTTGAAGTTTATTCGTTTTAGTATGTACTATGTAGTAGGAATGGTCCCGACTCATAGGAATGGTCCCGAGTCACGGCCGTAGTATGTAGTATATTCGTTTTAGTTTTGAAGTTTATTCATATTTGCAGATATCTAGAAATGGCTATATCCATGTATCTGCTAGACCGTTCGTGGATGTACAACCGCATTCGAGATGACAGGTGCGGTGTGCGAGATGAATACATCGTGGGAGTAGAATAATTCCTCTAATTCGCGAAGACGTTTCCTCAATCCATGGACGACATGAACATTAAGTGCCCGTGTGCAAAATATCGGAACATGAAGTTTCAACCAGAATTGGATGTGATGTATCACTTATACACAAAGGGTTTTCTTCCTAATTACTACCAATGGACTGCACACGGAGAGCTTGTACCTTTAGCATTCCAAGCATAGCCTTATGTGGAGTCTTTTGTGGAGCCTTATATGAATATCCACAACCGAACTGGTGTCGACAACGAGTACGTGAACATGGTCTTCGACGCTGCGGGGCCTAGTTTCGATCCATACAATCGTGACACAGCTGAAGAGGCACCGAATGCCGATGCCACGAAGTTCATAGAGTTGCTGGAAAATGCAAGGACTCCTTTATATCCTGACTGTGAGGAACATTCACCGTTAGAGGTGATCACTTGGCTCTTGAGCATAAAGTCTGACTTTAACATGTCGTAAGAATGCTACAATAGAGTGCTCGAGTTGATTACCGATATCTTGTCGGAGGGTGCCAAGTTACCGAAAGACTCCTACCGCTCTAAGAGGATGGTGAGATCCCTCTGGATGGGATATGATAAGATCGATCGCTGTCAGAACGGATGCATGCTTTACTACAAAGATCACAAGGATGCAGAAGTATGCGGATTCTGTGGTGCTGATCGCTACAAGCCAACTGCTGCAGGCAAGTCTAGAAGACCGACTGCTTCAATGCACTACTTGCCATTGACGCCGCGGTTGCAGAGATTGTTCATGGTGAAAAAGATTGCCGAAAATATGAGTTGGCACAAGCGACAACAGACCGAAGGAGTGTTGGATCACCCATCTGATAGAGAAGCGTGGAAGCACTTCGATCGAGCATATCCTAATTTCGCTTCTGATGCGGGTAATGTAAGGTTTGGGCTCTGCTCTGATGGTTTCACCCCATTTGGTCTTTCAGGCTCCCAATATTCATGCTGGCCGGTAATCCTCACTCAGTACAACCTACCGCCTTGGATGTGCATGAAGACACATTACATGTACTATTATCATCCCCGGTCCGAACAACCCGAAGAGGAACATCGACGTGTACTTACAATCGTTGATAGATGAGCTGAAGCAGCTATGGGAAACAGGGGCGTACACGTATGATGCTTCAAAAAAATAGAATTTTCAGATACGGGCAGCACTAATGTAGACAATCAACGACTTTTTGGCTTATGGAATGTTATCTGGATGTAGCACTCATGGTCGGCTTTCATGTTCGTATTGCATGGACCGCACTAAGGCTTTTCGTTTGAGACACGGAGGAAAGCCATGCTTCTTTGATTGTCACCGGCAGTTCTTGTCGAAAGACCATCCGTACCGTAGGAACAGAACTGCATTTCGTGCCGCAGCTATGGAGAAGGGCGATCCACCACTAATGTGGTCCGGAGAGGACACATGGGAGCAAGTAAAAGAAATCCCAAGTGCTATTGAAGATCCTACAACGAGCAGCCGTTGCAAGGGATTTGGCGAAGATCATAACTGGACCAAAAGAAGTATATTCTGGGATCTGCCATATTGGAGCACAAATCTGATTAGAAATAACCTTGACGTCATGTATATCGAGAAGAACGTGTTTGATAACATAATTAATACTGTAATGGACGTCAAGGGAAAGACAAAAGACAATCAGAAGGCTAGATTGGACTTAGCCAAAATATGCAGACACCCTACATTGCATATGATAGACAACGAGAAGGGAAAGCTTTTGCGGCCTAAGGCAATCTACTCGCTGGACAAGGAGGACAAAGTGAGACTTTGTAGATGGATCCAGGACTTAAAATTTCTGGACGAATACGTCTCCAATCTAAGAAGATGTGTCGAAATAAAGGAGTGTAAACTGACCGGAATGAAGAGCCACGATTGCCACGTATTCATGGAGAGGTTAATTCCTGTTGCATTTCGAGAATTATTACCGCCGGTAGTCTGGGATCCATTAACAGAGCTTAGCATATTCTTCAGAGATCTTTGTTCTTGTAAGTTTCTCGTCGATCGTTTAGAGAAGGACATTGTGGTAACACTTTGCAAACTTGAAAGAATTTTTCCTTCTACATTCTTCGACTCAATGGAGCATTTGCCGATTCATCTTATCCATGAGGCTCTTGTTACTGGACCTATCGGTTATCGTTGGATGTATCCGTTTGAGCGACAGATGAACCACCTCAAGAGGAAGGTGAAAAATAAGGCACGGGTGGAGGGCTCTATTTGTGAAGCATATGTCCTTTAGGAGATTTCAAACTTCTGTTCCATGTATTTTCAGCCTACAAACAGAATAAGGGCTCCCAGAAATGACGACGGCTATGAAGTTGGTATTGAGGCAAAGCTGAAAGTATTTACTGTCTACGGAAAACCATCTGGTAAAATGAAAAAAAGATATCTAAATGACGACGAGGTTAGCGCTGCAATGTTATATGTATTGCTCAACTGCGACGAGGAAGAAGTGGACAAGCTAGAGGGGTAAGTAAAATTATTTTGCGTGCTTATTTGCTTCTGAATATAACTAATATACCTATGCTTCGTTGTTTTCAGCATGTTTAAGGATGAGGTAACGTCCAACAATCCGTACGCAACCGAGGAGGAAGTAGAACAGCAAATGAAACTTCATTTTCTTTTTTGGTTGAGAGCATATGTACGGACGTAGTCACAATTTACTTTTTCTGTACATTTCTACTTGCACATAATAATTAAGTTAGCATCGTTTATATGGTATTTAGGTTGATCGTCCGGAGGCAATCCTTGAGAATGAGTATATTAAAACTCTAGCCAAGGGGCCAATTTATCAAGTGAAGACCTGGCCAAGTTACTGCGTAAATGGTTTTAGGTTTAAGTCAATAAATGCTCGAATAAGAGACGACTTCTTAGATTTGGATTCTACGAAGAATAGTTGTTTGTGCATAAAATCTTCAACCTACAAAGACGTCGACCCAGGCAATGACTTCTTTGGCGTCTTACGGGAGATAGTGGAACTGACATACAATTATGCTATAGAACCTTGTAAGATTGTCTTGTTCAGATGTGACTGGTTCGATCCAATCCAGGGTCGAGGTTGGAGAGTTAACAAACATGGTCTTATTGACATAAATTATCGTCGTCGATATCAAGCTTATGATTCGTTTGTTCTAGCAAGCCAGGCTCAGCTAGTTTACTTTACCAGCTATCCAAAACGAGGAGCCGGGAGATCAGATTGGTGGGCAGTCTGTAAGACTAAAGCTCGAAATACCTTCGATGTCGACGAGATAGCTTATCAGGAAGACGAACTACCTCTTATTACAAATATTGTCGATGTGGACTCAACATAAGTTTCTCATGACATGTTTTATCAATTGGAAGAGGTAGAAGTATCAGAAGAGGAAGAGGAAGTTGATAGAAGTGAAGAGGAAGAGGAAGAAGAATTGGAACAAGATGAATTTTCATAAGGGGATTGAATGTGTTTAATTTTCAGATGTAGTATGGTTTACTTTTATTTTTTTCAGATGTAATGTGGTTTACTTTTGTTTTAGCGACGTTTTCAGATGTAGTATGGTTTACTTTTGTTTTTTTTTTCAGATATAGTATGGTTTACTTAGCGACGTTCCCTGGCTATAGTATGGTATACTTTTGTTTTTTTTAATATGTAGTATGGTATAATTTTGTATTTTTTTCAGATATGGCTCGACGTGGATCATTTGGTTCCGGTGCTGGTGGGAGTCGATGACCCCGACAGCCTCCATCTACCACTCCTACCGACTCCTCATCCCCCCGCACTCCAGTATACACTAGCGGTCTAGTCGCCGACAGTGTCTCCATACACGACTCTAGCAGTTCGAGGCTAGGGCCTTCTTCTTCTACGCAGCTAGTACCGTCGAGTATTCCAGAGGTCAACCCCACTATTGAGGAGCAGGTCGAGGTCGAGGCCCACGTCGAGGACGATGACGAGGCCTACACCGAGGGCGAGGGCGAGGCCGAGGCCGAGGGACAGGCTGCGGACAGGGGCAGGGACAGGGGGCGGGGCAGGGGCATAGTGCAGCTCCCATTTGAGACAGATCCTCCGTGTTGCCCGGAGGGGGATCTGAGGTTGGAGATTTGGGCCTGTACTCGGACCAGGCGGTAAGTAAAATTATTACATTTAATTAGTTTAAATTTATTATAAACTTGTTTAATAAATTTTAATTTCCATTTTACAGGTATCATCCGTCCTCCGTACACCGGTCGCTGGGTACATTCCTGCCAGAACTACGGGGGGCCCTGGATCAACTGCAGGGATGTCCTGGTCGACAGGAAGGCCTTCTGGTTTGAGCACTTTTCGGTACGTAAAAGTTTATTTCCTTTTAACATTTAGTATGTTATGTTATAAATTATGTACTACTATGATTTTTTCAGCGGACTTACTTCTTTCCTCCCCACCGCGCCGTTGCTGTCGAGGCTATATTTTCCAGCGTCGCCAGCAATCTCATTAGGGACGTGATCCCCGACCAAAAGGATCGCGACCGCCGGGGAGAGCCGGCTATTCAGGGTTGGATCTCTGTCGTCGACTGGACGGTAATGAAGAGGAGATTCGAGGAGGAAGCCTAAGGAGAAGTACGCAAAGTCTAAAAGAGCGCGATAGGCGGGGTCGCAGTGGTGTGGTGGATCACGGTCCATCATTGATTTCTTTACCCATATGGTACGTATCTCGTCGTATACCCATAATTAATACTTTATAGTAATATATTTCTTTCAACTTAACTGACAAATTATATAATAATTTTGTAACAGGTTGAATCGGAAGAAGACCCGAATATGGTGACCTCGTTCCTCGCCACGCACACGAAGGAGGAGCGGTTCGTAGACTACAAGGCCCGGGACACCTACGTAAGTTTTACTTAATGCTAGTTCATTAATATTAATTTTTAGTTACGTAGAAAATTCATATAGATATTATTTCTAGGCCGAGTTTTAGAAGTTTTGCTTAATGCTAGTGCATTAGTATTAATTTTTAGTGACCACGTGAGAATTCATAGAGATGTTATTTTTAGGCCGAGTTTTTGAGGCTTAGGGAGGCCGGGCCGACACGGTCAGAGGGAGCTGGTGCTAGCACTTCCCAGCAGCCCCCGGCCGTCGCAACTCAGTCAGATGACGATCTGTGGATGAGGGCCGTTGGTGGCATGCATAGGGGTACGTACTATGGTACGGGCTCCTATGGTGCCTTCATTGCGTCACAGGCCTCTGCGACCGCCACTACTGTGCCCGGCCCCACACAGACCGAGGAGTCGCTCCGCCACCAGCAGAGTGTCGATGCGCAGATCGCAGTTCTGCGGGACGAGATGCTGCAAAGGATGGGGGCGCTGCATACAGATGATTCTGCGCTCATCTCATGCTTTGAGAGGCTGGAGGAGACTACAGCGGCACTGCGATAGATGACCCGCGCTACGCAGGAGGTACGCAGCGGTTGGTCGAGCAGATGCAGCATTTCTAGGAGATGGCTACGGGGCGACCGTTTGCTGGTACGCCGGGAGCATCGTTTACATCCGGCGGTGCACGGGAGGACATGCTCGTCCACATGTTGTTACCGGAGGAGTATCAGATGATCCTGACGTTGCGACGATAGTCATCTGGTGGCGCTCCTTCTCCAGCACCGGGTCCAGCTCCAGCTCCAAGCGATCAGTAGTTTTGTTTTTGTATTTTTGGACTGTATTATATTTTTGACTTTGTACGTATTTGGGGATATTCAGTTTTTTCGTTGAGGATATTGCGTTTGTACGTATTTGCGGATATTGATTTGGTTTGTTCAAGATATTATATATTGACATTGTTTGTTGCGGATAGTATTTTTTCTTTATATTTTTTGTATATTCTGGAATGTATTGTGCGTGCCGGTGTTGAGTGTTCCACCGAGGGGGTCGGCGAACCCAGGAATTGGATTCTGTATTTTGTATTTTGTATTCTGTATTTTGGCTCAGGCTCCAGCTCCATTTGCATTCTGGAGCCTTTTTTTATATTTTTTTAACTTAGCGACGTTTTTAGCGACGTTCCTTTTCGTCGCTAAATTTTAGCGACGTTAATAAATGTCGCTAAAATCGTCGCTAAATGCTGACGTGGCAACACGTGGCACCAAATCTGATGTCAGCTCGTCGTCGCCAAAACGTCGCAACAGTGTCGCTAAACGGCGACCACACGATAACGTCGTCTCATACGTCGCTAATTAGCGTCAACGATCAAACGTCGCAAATAAAGTCGCTAATTAGCGACGTTAATAACGTCGCCAAATAACGTCGCCCTAGCGACGTTTTGCGACATTTCCTCGTTTAGCGACACGTTTTTTTCCGTCGTTTCCAAAACGTCGCTAAATTCACTTAGCGACGTTTTCATCGAGTTTAGCGACGTTTTGTAACGTCGTTAATCTGACAAATTTTTGTAGTGTTTTTGTTTATAATTCATTTTCTAGAAAGGAAACTTCATGCCTTCTTCCTCAATCTTCTAGATAAAGCACCTTTCTCCAAAATGCATCTTGAGGTCCAAATTTATAATAAAAAAAAATCTAGAATATGTTGGATCTGTATAGGAATAGTAGAAAATAATAAAATAACATTTGGTCTCAAATGATGTGCGATAAAAGATCAACGTCTTAAAAATAATGTAAATTATAGAATTTAGAAAGTGGGGCTCAAAATTGAGATCTACTATTCTACAAAATAATTTTCTACATTCCGAATCTAGTAATTCTCATACTCATCCTATAACTTTCATGGGTGGATTGGGACTGAGAATCTAAACTTGGAACTTGAGATATGTCTTACTATTCAACTAAATGAGCTTCTAAATTCTGAATCTAGAATCTAGATTCTGGGATGGGTCTTAATAATGATGCTTTAATTTCGATCTAACCTATAAAATTTTGGGAGTTGGCTGTAACCAAAAATTTAGGAGGGAAAATTAAAAATTAAAAAGAATCAAATAAATTCAAAGAACTAATAGTTTATGAAAATAAAGTGGTCTTTTGTAATTTTGAATCTCTCTTTGTATATAAACTCCTGTTCAGAGGAGAGACATTCTCTCTCACTCTTCCAAATCCAATTTCCCGCTCTTCACCAAAATTCTCGGAGAATTCTGGATCTCCAATTCTCGATCCACCTCTCCTTTCCCGCCGAGTCCGGCGGCCCATCACTGCCGTGATTCCGCCATGACGATAAGATCTGCAGAGCCGAGCTTGGGTGGAGTCTCCGGTCATCCCTGTCCCGTCGATCATCTCCTCCACGACGTGCTGATGCTGAGCTCCACCGAGCCAATCCGATCGGTTGAGTCAACCAGGTGGAGATCTCCGAGTACTGCCATCAGTGTCCGTAGAACTCTATCAGCACGACATGACACGCACGGTCCTCCCTCGGTTCGGCAGTTAATGTTGTTTCTGTGCGTGTGTTTTGAGCACACACTCAAAAGCTCAAGTCCACATTTAGTCCCACATCGTTTGGGAAGCTTGAGTGAGTTGTGCATATATTACTTCACCTCCCTTTGCCCCCTTTGAACTGTTGTGTGGGTGCCCCATGGGTCACACGCGCGCGTTGTCCGGCTTGGCTCGGCGCGCGTAATGGGTGTGGGTACGTGTGCGCCTTGGATACTTAAAATTCTGTTCAGATACAATGTATCACGTTTTTTGCATTTATCATTAATTTGTGACGTTCAAATTTATTCTTCATAATTTCGGACTATTACAAACGACCAAATCACCCTATAAATATTGAGTCCCTTCTCTTCTTCTACACAGAAAATCCTTCCCGAAACTCTCTTAGAAATTTTTCTCTCCTAAAATTTTGTTCTTCGTTTCTTGATTTGTGCAGAGTCTGCTAAGTCGGTGGTCACTCTCTCTACGTCGTGTGCGGCAAGGAGATTCCGGTGGCGCAGGAATTCTACAACTAGGAGCATTCGGATACGGTCTGCACATAGATCCGAGCTAACTCTTAGGACAGTGCTACGTGCGGGACTTCCTGGAGGCCGGTAATAATTTATTTGTTTATTTTGTTTGCAGATTTTTAATCGAAAAATATTGAAGAAATTCCAACAGTTATAACCATTTCCCCATACTTTCAATTGCAACCCTTTATTTGATCATTTCGTCGAAGAGAATAGCTGGGTTTTGTTTTTCCGTGAGCGGAGAAGAACACAGCGTCAGTCTCGACTTCGACTTCGACGACCTCGATCTTCTTCCTCATTTAGCCATTCATCAAACCGTTTGATTACTTACAGAGCTGATATGAGCCCCTCACCCATCACCAATTTTCATTTCATATAGTTAAGATTTGGTCCATCAAACACAAATTTACTGCGACGAGCTCGGAAATTCCAACTGTATATATTTTCAGCCAAGTTTTAGTCTAACTTGAACGCGGCAATAAATACTCTGAGCCACGAAAATAAGTCCATCGGAGTTGTGCACGTTACCTCGCCTCGAGCGAGCGTTCGTGCTGATGCGACCGGTTCGCGAGTGTGCCTCGACTCGGCCTCGGGATCGGAGAAGTTACCTCGCCTTGTTCGTGCGGTCGAACGGGACGTGCGACCGGGTCCGTGGACGTCCCTTATCTCGTGCACGATAGAGAGGGTGCCAGTGTTGACAGAGGTACAATGACAATGATGAAATAACCGTGAGGACGTACGACCGTCCCAACCACGATTCCACAACTCATCAGAGGGTCCGATGAACGTGACATACTCTGAACCTGCCTGCACGGGGGAGGAAAAAAAAAAAGAATATAGCTGATCGCAGCACATTACTGCAGAATTTTGTGTTCGTAGAGCAAACTTTGAATCGATCTCCTCATTTCCTAAGTTGAAACTTTAGAGCAAGGTAGGCTCATCGATGGCTCATAAATTAATTCCAGAATTAGTGTTTTGTGGGTACGTTAATTAATTCATTTGATCTTTCAACTCTGATGCCAAAGTTGGCAGAAATCATTAAAATTATGAACTTTGTTTGAACCGTAAATTATTTCATTTGCGCCCAAAGTTGGATAGTCTTGCACGAACGTAAGAAAACTTAAATACATTTCGTGTTTCCAAACGAGGTTTTGGAATTCTGATTTCCGAAATACAATTCCGGCACGTCGTTTTGGTCCTGTTTTACGTATCTATTTTTGGTTTGGGCTAATTTGGCTCCGTTTTTTTACGCTTTTCCGAAATGGAATTTTCTTATCTTCATCGGAACCATGGACTGCTTTATAGGAATTTTATATAATTGAAACTAATTACCAATATATATATATATATATATATATATATATATATATATATATATATATATATATATCTGTGTGTGTGTGTGTGTGTGTGTGTGTGTGTGTGTGTGTGTGTGTGTGTGTGTTTTATAGGAATTTTATATAATTGAAACTAATTACCAATATATATATATATATATACATACTAGCATATGTGCACGTGCCTTGCACGTATTTTAATATTTTTTAATTAGTTTAGGAAGACTCTTTAGAAAGACCAAAGGATAGTCTTCCTAATTACTAAGTTATCCTTATTAAAATTAAAGAACTATTTTTAATTAGTATAAGTATGTAAGGATATTTTTGAAATTCAAAAGTTTCACCAACTAAGTTTTCCTATTATATAGTAGAATAGATATATGAAACGTGTGAATAGGAAAAGCTGGAGGGATATTAATAGGAACAATAATTTGCCTAAAAAGAACTCGGAAATAGGAAACCTATTCCTAATCTTTTAAATATAAACTCAGGATAGATTACCTAAATCCTTTAATTAATATATTAATCCAAATCCTACTACGCTTCAAACCTACATATACTCTCTCTCTCTCTCTCCATATATATATAAGTAGGGGGCAGGCATTGTCTGATCGTGTATTAAGAAGCTAGGAAGACACATATATAGTTTGTTAGAGAGAGAGAGAGAGAGAGATATGCAACTTTCTTCAACAGACATGCCTGCAGCAAAACGACCACGGGCATGTGCCGGTGGTGGTGATCGGTGGTGGTCGACTCTCTTGCATGAGCTCTTAGTTCCGATACTGCAACGCCTTCCGTCCGTCCGTGACCGCATCCGTTTCGGTTGCGTGTGTACTTGGTGGCGGTCGGTACTAATGGAGGCTCAGCATCTCCTGCCTCCTACCGCTCCTCTGCTAATGCTAGAAGATGACCACTTGCATCCCCCCCGGCACGTGCATGGCATCCCCGTCAACCGGGTTCATCGGATCCTTCTACCGGACTCGCAATACATGTCAGATAAGACCCTACAAGAAGAGCATCAATGTTACGAACGACCGAAGAGGGTGATATGCGGGTCATCTATGGGGTGGTTGTTAGTTAAAGACTTCCGGGATGTTTACCTGTGGAATCCTATAACGAAGGAGGAGATCCCACTCCCTCCGCCTCCTTGTAATTTCTCGTGTGCATACAAGTGTTGTGTGGGCAAGGTTGTCTTGTCCTCAAATCCTTCTTCGTCCTCCCAACAGCTGCAAGACCAAGCCGGCTGCACGGTCATGGCCTGGCGTAAATGCTCGCGTAAATTTAGCTTCTGCAGGATCAGAGATGATGACAGTTGGACCACCTTCGTAGAAGGCACTAGTTTCGAGGATGTAATTTGTTACCGAGGGCAATTCTACGCTGCAACATTGGGATCAGGGGTTGTGATGGTAGATGTTAATGGCCCAAGTCCAAAGATGGCAGTAGCTGCCGAGGATTGTTATTGGATCGACGACCGCGTTGACGAAGTCCACGTTGAATACGAGTATCGGGATTATCTGGTGGAGTCATCCGGAGAGCTATTGATGGTTACAAGGGTCACCAAAGAGATCGACGCTCCCGAGCTTGAGTATACTAAGTGGACTACAAAGTTTGTGGTTCATAAACTCGATTTTGATACAAAGACGTGGAGCAAGGTGGTAAGCTTGGGTGATCAAGCATTGTTTCTAGGATCCAGCTCCTCCGTGTCTGTCGCTATTGCTGCCGATACCGATGGATGCAAAAGGAATTGTATCTATTTCTTGCATGTCGATCCTTATTATTGTTCTTGCACGGGAAGCAGTGATATGGGCGTGTTCGACTTGGAGGATGGAAGGGTAACTCCGTTCGGGATCGATATGGATCTTCACTACACTCCACAGTTTTGGATCGATCTTGCTCCATGGTAGCTAGGTAGTCAAGCAAGTGAAATTAGGGTCACTTATTAGTCCTGTCATTTTTGTTTTAAGTCACAAATAGAGTACTTTTGCAACTTGCATATATAACCTCCTGTAGGTGCTACTACTAACCTTGAAATCTTCTGGTTGTCATGTACACCGACATGCATCTTCTTCTAGATTTCTTTTGCATTAATTATGCTCCAAAGTTCAGTTTTCAACAGCTGTATGTATAACTCTGATCAAGAGTTGTCCAGAAAAAGTGAAGTTGCAAACAGTTACTTGTATCTTTACTCTGTGTTGCAAAGATCTCTATCATAATGTACTAAGTTCAAGATATTGGCCATTATTAAAGAGAGAAAAATGACAAGTAACTTACAAGGTTTGTCCTCTTGTACTGATCAATGGGTAATAACATATAAAGAAGCAATCTAATTACCTATTAATTAATATTAACTATAAGTTAAATAAAATCCAACACAAAGATGTTGCAAGGTTCACATTATCGGTATCGGAATGAGTATTGGTATCGGCGATATCGATAGTATCGGCGGTTTCGGATCGGAGTATCGGATTTCGGAAAACAAATAATTAATAATAAATTATTTACATTTAAAAACATATATTTTATACATTTAGACATAATTTTAAGTATTTTCAGTGTTATTTCTTAGTAGTTTTGAAATTAAATGAAATAGTAGTCAACCTTACCGATTGGTTTACATATAATAGATTAATTTTCTTCTTATACATGCTTTTACAACCTTATTATGCTTTAAACGCTTGCTGATTTGCCTTTTTTGTTTAATTTTGTTTGTCGAGTTGACCGAAAAAGAGACCCCAAATGTCGGTATCAGTCAGTATCGGGTATTGGTTGGTATCGGATCGGGACATGCTAAACGTATCGTATCGGCCGTATCGGATCGGTATCGGCCGATAGTTTAAACCATGACTTGAAACACCCTCCCCCTAACACCTCAACGTAAGCTATCAAAACATAACATATACTGTCATTTTTAGAGTATGGTCGACTAGTGATGCTAAATGATGTCACCCTATCTGTGGGAAGTTACCCACAGATTGGGTGACATCATTTAGCATCAGTAGTCGACCATACTCTTTGCATGTAGGAGTATCAGTATAGTATCGGAGGAGGAATTCTAGTATCAGACAATGTGGTTAGTTAGTCTGTTAGTTACAGTTAGTCTGTTAGGGTCGCTTGTACTAGCTTTAGTATAAATAGAGAGAAGGAGAGGAGGAGAGGTGTGCAATTCTTGTTAGTCGCGTAATGTCTACAATCTTAATTCAATAAAGAAGTTAGCTACGCGTCCAATTTCTTCTTCCTCTCTCTCCATTACTGCTATTTGTGCTGAACAATGTCTTCCCATGTTCGATCACCCCCCACTTCATCGTCATAATGGAATGGGTGTCGACAATTTGGTATCACAGCCTCTCGATCCAGTCTTAGAGGCCAGTGGTGCAGCCGTGGTTCAATGTGTGGATCACCATGGAACCAACAGCTTCCCGTTGACGAGAGGAGGATATTGGCAATAGAAGTTTCGAATACTAAATTCAATCAGTTAATGGAAGAACTAGTGTCACACCCCGACCCGGAATCACCCGAATCATCGTCCTCGCAGGGGACGTGATGCCGCACGAGCCTGGAGCTGCGCTCGTGCAAGGCAAGATGACAAGTTCTCAAATGGTGTTCTTTGATTTGATATTAACAACGAAAGAAAAACAGAGTATATGAAACAATTCTCTTAACAATATATGCCAAATTTGGCTACAATACTCAGGTTCTCTCTTGCCCACAAAGGATTTCACCGTTCCATACATCATGCCTTCTATATCTCGACCGTATCAATCATGTTACATGTCCGAGCGTCAATGTGGTCGCATGCCTTAATACGCTTCGGTATTTCAAGCCTCAACGCGTTCAAGCGATGCTCCGCCGCGAGCAATCCATTCCTAGCACCCTGCATGAAAGCTGGTGGAGGATCAGTACGTTCGTCCTCGCATGTACTGATGCAACGACCTTCTTCTAAAGAGACATTGTAGTATTTATGTTGAATCATGCAATTTAGCTTATAATCTTGCTATATTCTCCTTAGGGTCGATTTCATGGCATATTTGAAAGCAGTAAAGCATGTTATCATGGCAAGCATGTTATTCAAATTGAATAGGCAAGCAGGCAAGCAATCTCGTATTTGTTTCGTGACGTGACTTCTTACCAGCATAGACGCACTTGCCCTTGCACCGACGTAAGGTGAATACGCCACATTCCTTTCCTGTCATGTTATAAGTGCTTCTCTAAGCAGGATCTATGTGCGGACACATACGTGCCTACACTTTCAACACATCGTTCCTTAACTATATGAAATGGTCGTTGGCGTATTCGTGCAAAAATGGACTAAAGGTGATTCTTTCTTTCTTTTCTATCTTTCTTTTCTTTTTTTTTCTTTCTTTTCTCTCTTTCTTTTCTTTCTCGAATTTGGGTAGCCCGGCGTTTCACGGGTTGGGTTGCTATCCCAACAATTGAAATATACCGCGTGCCTACCATCATTTGTGACTTTTTACATCTATAATCGGGTGCTAATCGTCTTTACAGATGAGCGCCCATCAAAGATTATATCCCTCCTAGGTCGAACGGTCCCGGTGCCCCGGCGTACCCATTCGGAGGGAACGTTCCGTGCACGAAAGATTATCACAATTATCTCAAGTCTATTCGACCATGCAACGTCCTATTATTCAAACAACCAAACATAGTCTTGAGTCCGAGACTCGGACTTAATCAAATAACCAAACATAGTCTTGAGTCCGAGACTCAGTCTTTATCATCTCGTATTTCTTCTATTAACTGTCTATGTTCTTACATTTCATACTTCGTTTCAATGTTCAATGGCATCATGCCTCAACTCAATGTTCGTCAACCGAACGATCCGAAGGTCCCAAACACCTTTCGAGGCATCATGTCATATCCGACAGTTCTGTCACATTTATGCCACAACTGTATTCTTTCACAACGAAGCCATCTTTTATGATCTCGTGTACGTAGGCACGTTTTGACACATTTATCATCTTTTTCCTCGCGCCGTGCACTTGGTGCACTCATCGAAGCCGTATTTCCATGTTCTATGACTTAGTGTTCAATGTTCGTGGCTTGTACGCTAGGGCGCTCGCCTATTGTCTTTCAATGTGCTAGCCTTTCAACTCATGCGCGAAGGCACGGAATGGCTCGTGCACGAAGGCATTCACCGAATACAGTTATTCCGAGGCGTTCATCTTTGCAATATCCAATGTTCTATAGCAACTCGTGCATTTGATGCACGTTTCATTTCAATTGTTCTAACTAGTGTTCGACACACACTACGATTTATCTTCCGACCGGACCACGTCCGTGGCGTTGATAGGTTAACTTAGCATGCAATGATATATTCTGACTTAGGCATTAAGGAGTAAAAAGAAGAGTCAATCCTCCCACCTTGAGTCGATACGCCTTGTCGTTTCACCGAGCCGATGCGGCTCGATTTCATAATTTTGTTGCACGGCCAACTCTCCTGACTTAGCCAATCGAGCACTTCGTGCTTCATTGAATTATACGTCCGACTTGGCTTACCGTGCCAATGTCTCAGTCTGTCGCAATGCGACGATTGGTTTCGCGGACCCGTTTCTGAATAAGGCAAAATGTCGACCTCTAATATTTCAGCGTAAATAGATAGCCTGCACATGAAACCAACTAAAATCAAACTTGCATCGATTCAGACTTGCGCCTTGGTCGATTCGATTTCTTAGAATCTTCGAGCCGACTCAACATACTTATCCTTCGGGGCAATGCGGCGCTTCGCATCGATTCAACTCGATGCATTTCTTTGGGACAATGCAACTCTTCGCATCGACTTAGTTCGATGCGTTGCTTGGGACAACGTAACTCTCGTATCGATTTGCATCGATACATGTTATTCGGTTAACGCGACTCGTTGAGTCAACGTCTCAGGGTAATGTGTCGATGCCGTCAAGTATTGAGCTTCTGCAGTATCGAAGATGACGGCCGCTGGACCACTATAGCTAGTCATGGCGTGAAAGGACCTAAATTGTTACCGAGGGAAACTATACATGTTACCAGGACCAAAATTGTTACCAAGGGCAACTATGCGCTGTAACAGTCCACGTACGGAGAGGTGGTGATCATATTAGATGTTAATGGTCCAAAGCCAAAGATGGCAGCAGCTACGGATTCTGATCGGCACAACCCCATGGACCACGTCAATGACCGTACCGGCCTCGACATCTACTCCTTCAAGAATTATCTGGTGGAGTCGTCATCATCCGGGGAGCTATATATTGAGGGTTGCGAAGATCATCAAAATTAGATGTTACCGAGGGCGATTCTACGGTGTAACACGGAGAGGATGGGTTGTGATGTTAGATGTTAATGGTCCGAGTCTAAAGATGGCAGTGGCCGCATATTGTGATTGGTACAACGACTACGTTGAATACTACCATCAAAATTATCTGGTGGAGTCATCTGGGGAGTTGTTGAGGGTTCCAAGGCTCACCAAAAGGATCACAAACATTGACGAGGACGAGCGATAGCATACTAATATACAACCCGATCACAAAGAAGAGTATGAGATGATAACCAGATGATGATTTTATTCACTGAACAAACTGCTTATATAAGCATATTTTATGGCACATTAATTGTTTCTTCATAAAGGTATATATCAAGGTTCGACGGAATCGGCATCGGACCATTACTATGAGTATCGGTATTGGTAGTATTGGCGGTTTTGGGTCGGAGTATCGGAAAACAAATAATTATTAATAAATTATTAACATTTAAAAAAAAATTTATACATTTAGGTATAATTTTAAGTATTTCCAAGGTTATTTCTTAGTAGTTTACATGCAAATAATTAAATTTCTTCTTTTATATGCTTTTACAATCTTATTATGCTTCAAACCCTTTTTTATTTGTCTTTTTTATTCATTTTTTTTTTTTGAAAAATTGATCAAATAAAAGACCCCCAATGTCGATATCGGTCAGTATCGAATTGGGACATGCCAAACCGTATCGAGTATCGATCATTATTAATGAGAAAAATGACAACTAATTACTAGCTAGTAATTAATTTCTAGCATATTTTATATGGGGGACAATCCAATTACCTTGTAATTTATGTTAATTAAAAGTCAAGAAAATGTCATATATATATATATATATATATATATATATATATATATATATATATATATATATATATATATATATATATATATATTTATATATATATATTTATATATATATATATATAGAGGCCAGAAAGATGAAATCCAATTACCTGAGAGAATATAAATATTTGAATATAAACATATTTCAAATCCTAACGTAAATTAATATTCAAATTATATTTAAAATTTTAAACTAAGTATATGGTATTATCTAACTAGACACATATCCAAAATTCTAAAAACATATCTAAAACAAATCCAAATTAAAATATATTCAAATCAAAATGAAAATATTTTAATAAAATTTAATTTTATTTAACTATATTATAGTTTTTTTTTACAGTGCAATGTAAGTGAACATTACTAGTTTATATATATATATATATATATATATATATATATATATATATATATATATATATAATGCAAATTCAGTGAGCACAATTATTGTTATCGATAGGATTTTAGCTAACTTAAATAAATCTAATGGTTGAAGGTATCAATTTGTATTTAAGGAAGGGTCTCATAAATTATTGACAATAAAAGATTCCAAATCTTTCAAACTTTACAAATCTCAATACATTTTAACAAATATTTTAAACATTATATATTCAATCCAAATTAAAATATACTCAAATCAAAATAAAAATATTTTAATAAAATTTAATTTTTATCTATTTTTAACTATATTATAGTTAAATATAATCCAAATCCTATATATATAAGAGAGGGAGATATATGTCTGTAGTGAAGGGAGACAATCTTTTTGTTCTTCAACCGACATGCCTGCACCGAAACGACGGCGGTCATGTGCCGGTGGTGGTGATCGGTGGTGGTCGACTCTCTTGCTTGAGCTCTTAGTTTCGATACTGCAACACCTTCCGTCAGTCCGTGACCGCATCCGTTTCGGTTGCGTGTGTAGTTGGTGGTGGTCGGTACCTATAACGAAGGAAGAGATCCCCCTCCCTCCGCCTCCTTGTAATTTCTCTTATGGATATAACAAGTCCTCTTGCGTGGACAGGGTCGTCTTGTCCTTGAATCCTTCTTCGTCCTCCCAGCTGCTGCAAGACCAAGCTTGCTACACGGTCATGGACATTCGTAGATGCTCACGAGTATTGAGCTTATGTAGGATCAGAGATGACACGAGTTGGACCACCTTCAAGGAAGCATGTGGTTTTGGTATTAGTTTCCATGGCGAATTCTGTTTCATGGACGTAATTTGTTACCATGGGAAATTTTATGCTGTAACATGGGGAGGAGGGGTTGTGATATTAGATGTTGGCCCAAATCCAAAGATGGCAGTAGCTGCGGATTGTGATTGGTACCAACCGACAGACGACAACGACGACGACGACGGTCGCTACTTTGATATTGAGATCTGGCAATTGGATTGATACAAAGTCTTGATACTGAGTTCTGGCAATTGCAATTGGACTGATAACGAGTGTTGATAATGTAGGATTCCCATATATTCCATTGCCAAGTGAACTGACACTGCCTTGCCAAGTGTCAAGGCTAGGGGTGTAAAAAGGACAAAGTAGTCCGTTATTCGTATGTGTCCGGCCTGATAAATTGTTCGATCGCGGGCCGTCTAATTGATTAACGAACATAACTTGGACATTTTTTTTGGTCCGTTTAAAAATTGGATCCGGACACGGTCATATCTATGTCCGGTCCGAATTTGTACGCGGACCGTCCGATAGTGGAGACTTGTTTTGGTTTGCATCAATTATGTCATATCATTTTGGTTTTGCATCAATTTTTTGTTGTCCGGTCTCAATTTTCGTTAATCTTTATGATTATTTGTTGTATTATGTAACCTTTAATTGTATTTTCCTTTCAACTTGATTTTTTTTACCAACTATCAAGGTATCTTGGTAAAATAGTAGCTTTTGGTAATATATTTAATTCGTCCGCGGACCGTCCGATTGAATTAAAGAACAGTGGTTGTCCGTTTCCATCCGGTCCGAACTCGAACAGTGGACTGTCCGTTATTTTCATTTTCGGACCGAACACGGACAGTGGATTGTCTGTGTCCGTTTGGCTCGTTTACACCCCTAGTAAAGGCTCTGATACTTGCACAGAGTAGGACTGTATCACATAATCTGAAGATTAACTTCCTCTCTTATATATAAGTATCTAGAAAACTAAGTCTCTCTAACGTAGTTAAAAAAAATTCTAAAATTCTTGTGACTATATAAACATATAAGGAAGGCTCATAAATTGTTTACGTAAAAGATTTTAGGCTTAATTAACAACTCGATACCATCAACTATCTACTCTTTTCAATTTGATACCCAAAATTTAAAAAAGACAAAATTATTTCTCCCTTGCACTTTAACAGAACGCAACCCCTCTCTCCGCCGGCTCACCACTCCCCCCACTCCGCCCCCTTCAGCCACCCCCACCCCCGCCCGTCCAACCACCCTCGACCCCCCCGCCCCTGCCCCACCGCCGTCCCTGCTCCTCCCACCCCGGCTGCACCACCCGCCCCCTCACTCCGGGCGGACGTGGTAGCTGGGGTAGGGGAGGGAGGACGGGTGGCCGGAGGGGAGAGGACGGCTGTGGTTGGACTGGGGGTGGGCGGGCGGGTGGCCGTGGCGGTCAAGAGGGACAGGTGGCCGGGAGGCGGACGGATGGCTGGAGGGTGGGGGTGGCTTGGTGCGGGATAGGTGGGTAGGGGAGGGGAGTAGTTTTAAGTTCACATTAGGAGTATTTTCGTCCAATTTTTTAAGGGTATTAAGATGTTACAAAAAAAATTTAGGTTATCAAGTTGAAAAACTAAAATAGTTGAAGGTATCAAGTTACAATTAAGCCAAGATTTTAAAACTTTCAGATTATAACAAATCTCAATAAATTATTTAACCACACCCCGAATAGGTATGGGGATCCGTGGATAATAGGTATGGGATCTGTGGATAATACGGTCCACTTTCAAACAGGAATAAATCTATGGAAAGTTGGAGGGTTTTACATATCTTACTGTATATAATGAGGCTTCAAAACGGCTCATTTTGAGCCGTCTGAGTCGTCATTATATTACGGTCAATTTTATTTTAAAAATAAATTGTGTAAAAAATTGTTGAAAAAAGTTTAAATTTGTCAACATGGAGAATCGAACTCAACCAAACAAAAAATACCTTACACCTAAACCACATTAGTTAGAAGAAATATTTGACTATAACTGAATAACATTCTTATTGTACGTTGATATACGCATTTACTAGTAGTTGACAAGTGTTTGTAATTTTGACTATATATCAAAATGTTAGTGCTAGTCATTGATGACCCTAGATCGGTTTAGATTACAGAAACAATATCGTAATACCACTTGTCAATATTCCAGATAATATTACAAGTACAGTTGAAGATACTGAGATTCATGGTAATGTAACTGGTAGAGTTGAAATATCTTAGATAATAGGGTAAATGAAAAAAAAAAAAAAAAAAAACCTCTTTTGATACTCGACTTTTGCAAATTAAGACATATTAGTCATTTTAAGCAATTTGCCCCTCCTTAGATTACAAATCCGTTCAATAAGGCCCCTCTAGTCAAAATTAAAAAATTTAATCCCGAAAATGTCCATGTCCCCCTCTTCCCCCCGTTGGCGGCGGCGACCCCCCAGCCCAGCCCGACCCCCCTTGCCCTCCCCCCCGCCGCCCTGCCCGACCCCCCTTCCCTCCCCCAGTCGGCCCTCCCTCCGCGGCGAGCCCCCAGCAACCGCCCGACCCCCCCCCCCCCCCCCCCCCCCCCGCCCGGCCCTCCCCCCGCCGGCGAGCCCCCAGCCCCGCCCATTCCCCGCGAGCCTCCCCCCCCCCCCCGACCTCGCCGTCCCCCGCACTCACCGCCCCCCGCGGTCCTCCCCCGCCCTCACCCCGACCCCACGCAGCCCTCCCCGTGGCATCGCCGGCCACCCAGACCCTCCCCCAACGGCCGAGAAAGGAGGGGGGAGGGGTAAAACTGTCATTTGGGGATTTTTTGCAACAAAAAATAAATAGTGGAAATTTTAAGAGCATGGGGTCTTTTTTCGCGAAAATGGCCAATCTAGGGAGAATTTTTTTTGTTATTTACCCTAGATAATATCATATTCGTCTATGGTCTGTTGCACTTAAAAGCTCATACACTACTAATTTGGCGGCAAATATGAAAATTGCATCATCCAAAAAATAGTGTAGGGTTCTTAAGTGGCTTAAATTGTAGTTGTGGGTGGTGTTCATTTTGTTATTCTAATGATATATTATGTGAGTTATATTATTCAACGGTCATCAAAATTTTGGCAGTTTTGTGCACATTTAGTATTGTCAAAATTTTGAGTCCATATAAAATCAAGACTATCAAAATTCTAAAATAGCAATAATTGCAAAAAAATTAGCAAATCCTAGATATGTAAAGAACAACCAAAAATTAATGTGTCCCCCTAGTACCTTTTGTAGTGTTCTTAACATTTACCTTTAAAGATCGCACGGGTGTTGTGTGCCAAGACTAAAGTCATAGAGGTAGATCGTTCAACCCCCTCCCCCCTCCCCCCCCCCCCCCCCCCCCCCCCCCCCCCCCCAAAAAAAAAAAAAAAAAAAAAAAGATGCTCTTAGGAGGAGCATGGATGTTCGACAAGCGGATTGTTATCAACAAGAAATGTGCCCCTACCATTTTCTTGAAGAGAGACCTCCTGGTGTCCATCCATGTAGGGTGAAGCTCCCCCTCCGGCTATGTAAGCCTTACATCAGAAAGATTGCCGGTGTCATTGGGGTGTTGATCCATATGGACAATGCCGCAGCCCCTCACAAGCTCAACTCGAGCTGAATTTCCTTTATATAACATTTCTTTTTTCAAGAACTTCAACATTGTATTACTATTACTAATGCTGTAATTTAATATTTAAGCTATGTATTAAGTGAATGTTGTATTAAACAATACCTCCAATTTCTATCCCCTTTTTTTTCTTGGGTCTCAATTCTATGCAAAGATCACATGAATGTTTGCACCAGAAATGTTTCACACCAGATGTAACCAAAAAAAAAATATCTACCACCACATTATGCTTACATATTTAACTCCAAAATAGGAACAATCCTGAAATGAGGATGTTTTGGATGCAAACTCGAACACGTTTAACAAACAAACAAGTAGACAAAATGATTCATATGTTTGGATTCAGTGCATATATTATGACGAAACAAATTTACAATACTACAAGAAAGAAAGAAAGGCATGATCCAAGCCATTCAGTATCTGATTATGTTCATATTTGAGCTAAAACTCATCATTTCTTCTCTAAAATCATACTGCCAATTACACCTATTTCCTCTGCAACTTGATCTTTCCTCATCTCTTGTAGGTAAGCACGGATGAACCTGCAACTGAATAAAGAGCATTACTTAGGATGATGGCTTGAAACATCATTGGCATTTAAAAACATTGTAGAATACAGCACACCTTGTATTGTAAACAAAAAACTTCAACCAATGCAAGAACGATGGCATACCAATATTCAGTAAGGCGCTCTTTTAGATGCAAATCCCTTGAATTTGTTTCCAGTTTGGCTTGGGAGACACAAATCTTGTTATTTGGTTAGAGATCCTCAACAGGATATACGTTTGGTCCATCCAGGTTAAAGAACTGGAGTACCACTAACCAAAGATGATAGAGAACAGAAATGCACTCGGCTTAGTGTCAGCTAGTCGGTAGAGAACTAAAACAAGACAATATCTTCTAAAAGACCCGCCAAAAACCCTCTTCACCTTCTCATGAAACCCTCTTCCCAAAGGCGTAGCTTGAGCAGGTCATCAAAATGATGGTTGGAAAGAAGTGGTGGGCTGTAGGACGAAGAAGAGATCATTAAAAGAAAGGGCAAGATGGCGAGAACCATTGCTACCATGCAGGTTAACAGGATTCTGTTAGCGCGTGTAATAACTAGTCATCATCATCCAAACATTCTTCCATCATAATGGAGTCGGCTATATATAGAGCATAAGAAAACTCCATACAAGATTTGACAGTTTTATGACTGGTTGTCAAGTAGACAATCAATTCTCTATGTTGGTGTCAAATTCCTAACCAAGGTAATTTACAAGCATCAGAGGATCATGTCATAAAACCTAGGTGGTTAGTTGGCAGGTAGGTAGACAAACGGAGTTTAAGCTCTTGCAACTAAGGAGCCCCCTCCAAGTTCCCCTAGACTATAGAGTCTAGACTAAGAGTTAAGATGATACAACTTGCTATAGAAAATTGTATCCATCTCTATGACACATTACACCAAAGAGTGAAGGAATAAGAATCACAAAGCATGTAATAACTAATGGTATTTGTAATTTGAGAACCTCTTAGCAAATAAAAAGATTTAAGGATAACTAAGTGACCAAGTCAAATAGAAGCTATAAAGACATCCAAATAACCCTTGTAATTGACAAATCCTTCGGGGCCACCATTCACTCCTAGAAAAAGGGATTTTAAACCAAAAATTATATAGGTGCGTTACTTGAGGCTTATGATTTCACATTGGTTCCATACGCATTGAGTTTTGTAGCTCACGGAGACTCACCTTATCCATATGTGCAACAAGAGAATTGATAATAAATCATCCATCCTTTCACCTCCGGGAGTTCCTTCAACCCTTGTTGTTGTCAAAATCAAGGTTCAAAGTATCGGTATCGGTATCGGACGTTTTGTATGAGTACGGTATCGGAAGTATCGGCAGTATCGGATCGGAGTATCGGATTTTTTTGTATCGACAATATTAAATAATTGTTATTAAATTAGTAAATATTTAGAAAAAAAAAAATAGTTTACATATTTATGCATTATTTAAGTACTTTTTGTATTGTTATGTATTATAATTTAATGAAACAATAGTAGCCATTGCTGATTGGCTTACCTCGGTATATAATAATATTGCACTTAAAAAATTCTACATACAATAAAAAAATGTTACATACAATAAGAAAAAATATAAATTTTATTTCAATGAATTTGTCTAACATTTTTTTTATTGTTGTATGTAACGTTTTTTATAAGTGCAATATTATTGTATGGAATCATTCGATACGTATCGGTAGATATCTACTGTAAATCTTGGTTTCAACTTCTCCTTTGCCCTTTGTTTTCTTTGGCTAGCTATTATGCGACAATATTTATTCTTCTTTTTTACATTAAATGATACTCATTATTAATACATTTCTCATGCTTTCAACCATCATCATCCATCATCCATTTTCTACGGCGTACAATTTTTTGGCATCTTTATCCTGCAATTGTAGAAGTAAAAAATAATTAATATAGTTAATCATTTTAAAATTATACAATAATAAATAGTAGATAACTATAATAAACTATAATTAATATAGTTAGATATAGTATATGTCTATATGTACAATAACAAATATTGTTAGATACAATAGTCTATAAGTTAGTGTATATTTATATTTATATACAATATAATTAAATACAATAATATAGTTAGCAACCATAGGCAATAATATAATTAGTTAAAAAAGAAGCAAGTCAGTCTATAAATAAATAGACATGCCAATAGAAAACATATGATTTAAGTTGACTCTGGTTAGAAGGATGAAGCAAAGGTCTCCTAGAAAACTGTGGGTTGGCTGGCGGTCACGGGTTCAAGCCAAGCCCACGTGTTTTTTTTTTTTAATATAACTTAAACCCCACCGACCCAACCTAACATATAAATGTGTTTTGAGAGGAGAGAGAACAGAGTTCTAATTTTCAACCCTAACAAAAGCGGCTGCTCCTTTTTTTTCCCCGCCTGAGGAAGAGGGGCCCTCCCCCGCGGATGAGCCGACTTCCGGTGCTGCTCCCTTTTTTTCCCCTCCTGAGGAAGAGGGGCCCTCCCCCGCGGATGAGCCGACTCCCCGAAGAGTCTCTCCACCGCGGATGAGCCGATGGAGGTAAGTTCTTGAGGATTTTTTTTGAATAATTTTTTTTGTGCATGTCTGTAGAAGAATTGCATCTATTTATTTATTTTTTTTTGTCTACTACTTCGAATACGAATCTCTATTTTTTCTACTTTTTTTTGGGACCATGTGAGACGTTCTGATTACATCGTTTTGAAAGATTCATTTTAATATCGGTCCGTATCGGTCCCGTATCGGCCGATACAGACATTTTTGTACCGGTTTCGGCCGATACCGATTTTTTCTGTGAGTATCGGATCGGCAGGGGCCAAAACCGATCCGATACGGCCGATACGTATCGGTATCGGCCGATATTTTAATCCTTGGTCAAAATAACAACACCCAAGACAGAAAAGTGTAAAACACAAAAAGATATGTGGTGAATTTTCTCCCCCTTATCAGAGAGCTCTCCTTTCATTATATATAATGTCTACAATACTAACAACAATCTAGGTCCACCAAATCAGGGATTAGTACAACAGAATATATACAACTATCATATTTCCCGATTTAGGATCAGTTACAAGGGAGTAAAGGTTATCCCATCTATGTATGGTATGTACAAAATAATTGCTGAAATCTGGAAGGAAAGATTGTGCAATGTGAACATGGCTACGTCTTGCTGATTGCGTTGACACCCACCCCCACCCCCTCAAATTGATGTGAGGGAGTCAAAAAGCATAAACTTGTCGATGAAGAACCGGTGTCGAACATGAGCAGTGTTCTAAATTGCAGCCTAGGCGGCCGCCTAGGCAGCGCCTAAGCGCTAGGAAGTCTCCGGCCGAACCGAAAAACCTCTAGGCGGCCTGCCTAGGCGCTAGGCAGGCCTAGGCGGCTGTTCGGTTTTGAAATTTTAAAAAAATAAACTGACCTTTGTCAGGATTGGGCGGCGGCTGCGGTGGCGGTGGTGGTGCTGGCGGTGACGGTGTTGCACTGGTGGTGGCGGCGGTGCGGTGGTGGTGTTGCGGTGATGGCGGTGCGGTGGCGGTGGTGGTGTCGTGGCGGTGCGGTGGAGGTGCAATGACGGTGGTGGTGGAGGTGCGGTGGCGGTGGTGGTGAGAGGGAGGAGCGAAGGAGAGGAGAGGTGAGGTGAGAGGGAGGAGAGAGAGAGCGGAGGAGAGGAGAGGAGAGGAGAGGTGAGGTGAGAGGGAGGAGCGGAGGAGAGGTGAGGAGATTGCTGCTCTCTCTCCTCCCATACACATATATATATAAAAAATTGCATAAAAAAGAAGAAGGAAAAGGTGGAGTTCAAACCCAACCTTGGAAGAAAGCAAACCATATACTCTCACTGCTAGCCATAGTGCCAAACATAACTTGTGTTCAAAGATGTATATACATAAGATATACATGTGAAACTAATATATACAATCTGGAAAAAAAAATAAGTTCGCCGCCGAGACGGCACCTAGGCACTAGACGGTCCTTTGGCGCACCGAATCCGCCTAGCAAAATTTATAACATTGAACATGAGTGAGAGGTTTGGTAAGAACATATGCAATTTGAAGATGCATAGAAATGTGAAATAGAGTAATAATGTACTAGTCAAAAGCTACCCGGATCGAGTGACACTCTACCTCGATGTGCTTGGTACACTCGTGGAACACAAGGGTGGCTGCAATTTGAATAGTACTCATGTTATCCGTATGCAAAGGAGTAGGAGCAATTTGAGCAAAACCCATTTCAGAAAGTAACCCACGCAACCAAATAATTTCGTAACATGTTAAGGAAATAGCACGATATTCAGCATCTGTGGACGACATGGAAACTCTTGTCTTGTTTTTCTTACACTTCCAAGCAATTAGTGCATCACACAGGTACATGCACCCTCTACTGGTAGAGCAACTAGTATCGGGGCAATCGGCCCAATCAACGTCACAATATGCGACAATATTAAGAGGAGAACAAACATGAAAGAATAACCCGCGACTAGCAGAACCAAGAAGGTAGTGGATGATGTGGCGGACGACAACGAGATGTAAATGCCTGAGTGAAGTCATGAATTTGCTCACATGATGAACTGTGTATGATAT
This sequence comes from Iris pallida, assembly GCA_029216955.1. Taxonomy (NCBI): domain Eukaryota; kingdom Viridiplantae; phylum Streptophyta; class Magnoliopsida; order Asparagales; family Iridaceae; genus Iris; species Iris pallida. Next base: position 9,819,013 of record JANAVB010010600.1, read on the forward strand.
ATCCGGCCTAGTAATCGTCGAGTAGATAGAACTCCCAACTAGGCGTTGAAATAATATAGGGTCGGGAAGAAGATCATTATCTTGACAATATTTGACATAGATTTCCAAGGGAGTAAGAATTGGATCAGAGTCTTGAAAGCCAGCCAAGATAGTGATGTCTTTGATGTACTTATGTTGATCCGAGGAAAATACATTTGCACTCTTGTGAGCTTCAAGCCCCAAAAAATATGTGAGAGGACCAAGAGCTTTCATGTGAAAGGAGGCATGAAGAGATGCTTGAGGTTGATGAATCAAAACAATATCCGTACCGGTTATAATTTCATCCGCGTAGATGAGTAAAAGGATGAGACCTAAAGATGTCTTGCGTAGGAAAAGAGAATAATCAAACTGGCTATGCACAAAGGAAAGTTGAAGTGTTTGCCTGAACTTCTCAAACTAAACACGGGATCACTTCAAATGACACACAGTCGTATCTCCAGAACGAGGATAACCGGGGGGAGGTTGCATATAGACTTCTTCCTTAAGAGCCCTATGAAAGAACGCATTTTTGACATACATCTGATGAAGAGTCCAATTCTGAGAGGCTCCAATAGCCAGAATTGTACAAACTGTGGTTATTTTGGTTACCGGTGCAAAAGTCTTCTCATAGTCAATGTCATATTCGTGTTGATTTCTGAGAGCCACGACTCAAGATTTATAAAGGTCCAAAGATCAAACCCATTTACAATCAATGGACTTGACTGAGGGTGTACATGGGACCATTTCCCAAGCATCATTCCATTGCAGAGCACCTAGTTCTTCCTGCATAGTTGTTTACAAACACTCGTGCTTCACAGCATGCGAATACGAAGTAGGTATAGAAATCAAGGACATTGTGGCAACTAAGGATGTACGAGGAAAAATACACCAGACTGGAGAGTAGAAAAGGTGATTAGGAGGATGAGAGGAGCCAGTGGACCGTTAAAGAATAGCAATTGTGTCGGATGCAGGTGTTATATTAGACACGAGAGGAGAGCTATCTATAGAAGTATCATGCTTGGATCGCACCATGTTGAAACCGTGTGATAGTGGAGGGATGAGACCCATCTTAAAAGTCATGAAGAGAGGTAAAGATCGCCTTTCCTTGGTGATAATTTTTCCATTCAAATTTCTCATCGTTAGAGTGGAAAAATTATTGATTTAAAAAAAAACATTCTAAGAAATTTGAATCATGAATGACAGGTGTCATGACAAAGAAAACCTTTTTGATTTTGAGCATAGACAAGAAAGACACCTCGGGACTGCAAAATATGTACTAGATAATTAGAAAAAATGTACGATGCTATTTAAATCTTAGTACATAGCCGAAGTACGAAAGTAAAACACACACTACATGGCCCCATTATTATCGGTCTAGTAAATGGATACTCTTTATATTAACTTTCAAAGGATCCACGAAGCTGAAATGGAAAGATATCAACTGGGAAAAATATTAGGTACATCTCTAGATACAAGCACTTCCCTCCTCATCCTCAATCGTTTTTACTTCTCTGTTGAAGAAGTACTCATACACTATAAATTTCATACTATAATCTAAGATCAATGGCCAGGGACTTTGGTGTCACACATTGACACGAAAATTTGCAACCCACAATAACCCAGACGATGATATATATATATATATATATATATATATATATATATATATAATGGCAGCGGCGGCACCCGATCCTAGGGCTTCGAGGGAGACTCCTCCCCCACCGCCCCCGGACCCCCTCGCCGGGGGGGGGGGGGGGGGGGGGGGGGGGGGGGGGGGGGGGAGGGGGGTCGGATCAGAAGGAAGGGGGGTCGGGCGGACCCTCCCAGGTGGTGGCAGCGGCCTCCCCAGGCGGGAGGGGGTCGGGCGGACCTCCCCAGGCGGTGGCGGCGGCCCCCCCCAGGCGGGAGGGGGTCGGGCGGACCTCCCCGGGGGGTGGATCGGGGAGCACAGTGACAGGTTGGCGGCCAAAGGTGACTGCGGCAGAGAAAGGAAAAGGCATTGCTAGGGTTGTCGGGAGTCAAAGTCCGGCGCCTCCTTGTGCCACTACCCGAACGTCCACAGAGGGCCCGACCCCAAATCCTGGAAGGACGTTTGCATGCCGGTGGGGCCCAAGAGCCCAACGACGATGGAGTATGTGCCACCGATGAAGGTAGGAGGTGGCCTCCGGGCTTATTTCCCGGCAGACGAGATTGCGGAGGTAACGGACTTCTGGAATAACACGCTGGTGATATACGTGTTGAGTAGTAAACCACTCTATGGACAGATCCGGGGGTATGCAGAGCGCGTATGGCGCCCAAAAGGGAGCATGGAGATCTTCTCCAGGGAGAATGGGTTCTACTTTGTGAAGTTCGGCTTGGCGGAGGATGTGACCAGGATTACACAAGGTGGGCCCTGGTCCTTTGATGGGAGGCTCATAATTCTGAAGGAATGGACACCTGAGTTACGCTGTGAGAAGGAGGTTCTGAACGCGAGACCAGTCTGGATTCGCTTTCCTGAGTTCCCAGTGAAATATTGGAGCATCTCCTTGCACATGAGATTGGCTAGTTTGGTTGGCAAGCCGATTAAGGCGGATGAGGCTACGGCTTCCCGTACTAGACTGATGTACGCTAGGATATTTGTTGAGATAAAGGCAGGGATGGAGCTCTCGAAAATTCTTGAGTACCAAGTGACGTCCGGAGAGGTCCTAACTCAGGCAGTGGAGTATGATTGGGTTCCCCCAATGCGTTCCCTTTGTGAGTATTTTGGTCACTTACCCAGTGCATGCACGAATGAAGGGAGGGAGACAGCCAGGACCCCGGAGGCACGGCTGGAGGTAGTGGACCCGGTAATGGAGTCTAGCCCCGACACCGCAACGGCGACTGTAGGCAGGCCAGCGGAAGAGGATACACTGATGGAGGTAGCTTGCAGACCGGAGTCGGACCCCCAGCCGTTACAGGAGTGTTCGCAGGTGGTGATGGTGGAGTTCACGGCCCAGAGGAGCATGGTGACCAGGGGTATGTTGACCCTAGTTAGTAGCCAGCATGGGGGTTCTGCCCCTGTAGTGGAACAGGTGTATAGCAGGAAGAGGCATGCCACGGCCCCACCGGAGGATGTGTATTCTGCGGGGGGGCTGATGAGCAGACCGAGGCCAACCCTTATTGGGCCTTGACTCAATCCAGGATACATGCACACCTCACCCCGACTTCCGGGATGTTAGAGGATCTAGATGGGACGGACGAGACACTTCCCTCGGGTGCCAGTCCAGTAGATGTTCAGGGGGACCCCCACATTAATTAATTAATGTCGGTCCTCTTCTGGAAATCCGTGGAGGGTGCTCTCTTGGGAGATGGAAGGAGATTTGTGGAGTCTTGAAGCGAGAGAAGTGCGACATCTCGATCCTGCTGAAGACGAAGATTAGGGGGCGACGATTCTAGCTCGCAGGACCCCTACAAACTGGGGGCAAATCCACAACTTGGACCTATGTGATATAGCTAGGATCTGGGTAAGGTGGAACTGCGACAGTTGGGAGGGAGAACAGGTTCTGAAGACTGAACAGCTTATTGCCATCTCCTTTGTGAATAAAGGAGGATTCCACTTCATTCTTGGAGCGGTGTATGGGTACAATGATAGGAAGCTCCGTGAGTCCCTGTGGGGAGACATTGCTCGAGTAGGACGCATGGCGGAGCATCTGCACTTACCACTGCTTCTTATGGGGGACTTCAACGCTCTGCTACATCGACGGGAGAAGGTGGGGGACGCCCGGTGTCTGACCAGATCCTCTACGACTTCCAGAGGTGTCTCCTCCAGTCCGGACTGAGGGGACTGGAGAGGACTGAGGGGACTGGAGAGGACAGGACACATATAGACCTGGCACAATAAGGCGGTCTACAACAGGATTGTGTGTCAGCTTGATAGGACTTTGGGAAATAGTGAATGGTTTAGCTACTTCCCGAACTCTGTAGCTGAGGGGCTTGCTGCTGGGACTAGTGATCACCCCCCGATCCGGGTAGGCTTCACTGAGAGACCATCTTGGAAAGGTCGTCCGTTTCGATACAACAATAGCTGGTATCTCTCTGCTGGCTATGAGGAGGTGGTTATGGGAGGGCTGCAGCACACTCAGGAGGGCACGGCACAGTTCCGCATGATACACAACTAAAACGATCGAAGAGAGCTATTCGGGCCTGGGTAAAGTCGTTGCCACGGACTTCCCTGGAGGCAAAGGAGACTGCCCTCCGAGAGGTCCAGGAAGCTTTACAGGCAGACATGATGAGTGGTGAGCTGGCGGGCAGGGAGAAGGATCTGATTGGGAAGGTCAATATTCTGAGGCTGCAGCAAGAGATCAGCGCGGCCCAACGGGCCAAGTGTTCCTGGCTTAAGGATGGGGACCGCTGCACCAGGTTCTTTTATGATATGATCCGCACCAGACAACACAGGAACAATATTCCTAACCTCCTCAATGGTAAGGGCAAGCTTGTCGGGGATCCAGTGAGATTCAGGAGGAGGCAGTTAGGTACTATTTTGACTTGTATCATCAGTCAGATTATCCTACCACATTCCCAGAGATGGTCACAAAGAGGCTGGTGATGCCTTACGGGAACAGTCTACTGTTGGCCCCTATGAGTATGGAGGAGGTGGAGGCTATTGTGATGAAGGCGGATCCCAATAGGGCCCCGGGGCCTGATGGCTTCTCTAGCGGGTTCTATAAACGACAATGGAGCTTGCTTAAGCACCCAGTCCTGGAGGCGGTGCAGGAGTTTTTCTCGGAAGGGAAGTTGCTGAAGGAGCTGAACTACACCTTTCTGACCTTGGCTCCAAAGAAGGAGCGCGCAACATCCCTTGCCGACTTTAGACCTATTGCGTGTTGCAATTATTTGTATAAGATAATTATACACCTTATGTGCCGGCGCACCTTTCTGACCTTGGCTCCAAAGAAGGAGGGCGCGACATCCCTTGCCGACTTTAGACCTATTGCGTGTTGCAATTATTTGTATAAGATAATTATACACCTTATGTGCCGGCGCATGGAGGGGATTATGCAGGGTCTGGTTTTTCATAATCATGCGACTTTCATCAAGGGTCGTTCGATTGCTGAGCACAGTCTATTGGCCCATGAGATGGTGAGAGAATTCAACAAACGAGGAGGGATAAAGGCATGTGTGAAGCTTGATCTGAGGAAAGCCTATGACACGGTCAACAGAGACTTCCTCTGTTACCTTATGCTAGCCATAGGTTTTGACGAGGTGTGGGTAGCGATGGTGAGGGAGTGCATCTGCTCTCCCACATTTTCGATACTCATCCAGGGTACTCCATACGGATTCTTCAGGAGTAACAGGGGCATTCGGCAGGGAGATCCTCTCTCCCGTACCTGTTCACACTTGTGATGGAGTACTTCACTTGCTTGATGGATCTGACGGTACATAGCAGGAAGATTGTCCCTCTTTTCAGGCTGGTCCAGCCAGTGGTGTCTCACTTGATTTATGCTGATGATCTATTGGTGCTCTTACAACCATCTATGAGAGGGATGCGTGCGGTGTCAGACATTATGGAGGAGTTTGGACGGATGTCTGGATTCCAGCTGAATAGGGAAAAGAGCAGGGTCTATTTTAGTGCTCGATGTTCCCTCAAGGAGGAAAGGGCCCTGGCTCTGGGAGTGGAGAAAGGGGAACTCCCGGTTAAATACCTGGGGGTACCGCTGACTATAAACTACGCTCGGGATCTGGATTGCCAGAGTCTGGTGGAGTTTGCACAGAGGAGGGTGGAAGACTGGCAGACGGCTGGGCTCTCCTTTGGAGGTCGTATAGAGCTGGTGAGGTCTGTCATTTCTGGCATTGTTATGTTCTGGTTGTAGTCGATTAAGATCCCGACGGCCACTATCCGGAAGGTGGAGAGCATTTGCGCCAATTTCATCTGGCGAGGTGGAATGCATGCGATCTCCTAGGAGCAACTGTGCCGGCCTCGGGAGGAAGGGAGGGTGGGGTTGAGACCACTGACGACGATTTGGGAGGCCTCTGGGTTGAAGATAGCGTGGCAGTTCATCAAGGGCGGCTCTCTTTGGACAGAAAGGTTGGCTAATAGATATCTGAGACGGAGGAATTTCTGGGACTGTAGGATAACAACTTTTCGGTCCCCTTTAAGGTGATCCTTCGATGCAGACCGGTACTTCAGACTGCTATCTGTCGGATCATAAAGGATGGGGCGACCACAGATCTATGGCTCGATCCGTGGTTGGGCAATAGATCCCTGGTGGAGTCTTTAGGTGAGCATATGGACAGAGAGGCGGACAGAGGGCTGAAATGCAACTTATCCTCAGAGATGGGACCTGGATGCCAGAGGACTAGTACACTGCTCATTTGGAAGAGGAGATCCGACAGGTCACCATAGATCCTCACCAGTCTGCTGATTCTTGGAGATGGTACCCGCCGGACGCTGATGGGGCTACAGGAGGCTTCCGCTTCAAAAGCTGCAATAATCTGGTACGGACCTCTTATGCCAGGATTGCGGACTTTGACTTCATCTGGGAAAAGGGGATCGCACGAAAAATGCAACTGTGCTTTTACAAGCTATTATTAGGCCGGTTGCTGACGAAGGACAGGCTTATCAGATTTGTGGTGCAGATCTCTGACCCGAAATGTGTCATGTGTGGTGTGGAGAACGAATCCATGGGGCACCTCTTCTCTGAGTGTCCTGTGGCTTGGCATATTTGGTCTGAACAGTGTAGGAGGTCGCTGGACGGAGAAGGCAATAATAGAGATATCCGGGGGATCATCACCTGGATCAGGGAACGGCGAGGAATAGAGCAGGGTTGGGCCAAGACAGCCAGAGTCCGCCTTGCAGCATCGGTCTGGCACGTTTGGCGAGAACGTAACAGGCGTATTTTCGAGGGACTGATAACCCCCTGTAGGAATTCTACATAATTTAGAATTCGATATATCTGTAATAGCCCCTTAACCGGGGTAGGAGAGATGGGAGGATAGTGTATTGTAATACTTTTACTGAGATGTTCGTGGAATAAAATTTACCCTTATTCCATATATATATATATATATATATATATATATATATATATATATATTGAAGAATGGTAATTTTTATTGATGAATAATAAACTATACAACTTTGCCCCTTGCCCAAAAAATCACATATACCCGACTATTCCCGCGAGGAACAATTTTGTGTTGGGATCCATAATAAGCATATCTCCGATCTCCCTCTATATTCCTCTGAACAACATGTCCGATGAAGACACTCGAAACTATGTATGTTTCTTTCGCGCCAGATGTGTCAAACCGTACATACCAAAACCAATCTCAGACAAACCTCGAATCTCCATTTCCTCTTTGTATCTTCACCACATCCAACACTCTATCTAAGTCCATCGTTGCCACATTGCTAAGGTTAAATCTCTGCCTATGACACTTCCAGATACTCCAAGCAAATAGATAGAGAAAGAAGATCTGGCTTCTTGATTCAGTCAGGTCCTTGTTGGCATCCACGTTGTTGATCCCAAATTGAACCAACATCTCTCACACATGAGAAGTCGGTTCATAATCACTTTATACATGCATAATGTGCCGTGCCCTGTTCCTCGTTTGCGACGCGGGAAGCACGGTTAAGAAACATTGTTGCTATCGATTGGTCGGGACCGGTTGAATCAAGATCATTTTCTCGTTATGGCTCAACTTCTTCGAAATCAAGTCACATATTCAGCGGGATGCGTTTCGAGGAAAGACTAGGGGCCAAGTCAGGGAGAGACCTCCCGCTGCTCTATTTTCATATCGCACTTGCTTTTTAGTTTTGGTTTTATGAATGCGTTTTCATGAATGTTTTCGATGGATTTCATTGATTGCGTTCTTCGAACTTCGCACTTAATATCAAATCCTAGAGTAAAGGAAAGAGTATTAATCGCTTGCTGATGCAATTTCAGGTGATCGCGTAGGCGACGCTTAGCGCTTAAGACCTCTTTCCATTCAATCAACAGTGAGTGGCTTGAGCCTTCTCTTCTTGACCCTTTTGTTCTCCAATCAATCGACGATAGCAATGAATCAAAGTTAGATGTAGATGCACATACACAAGTTGAAATGCTTACTTCCATAGTAGTAATGGGCCAATGGCACTGTTACATGCTTTCTTATGTACATCTACTATAGAACTGTCATGCATGAATCGTTTCATGCTTACTAATGCATGTTATAGAACTGTGTTAAGCAAAGATAGTCATTGAATAATTGTTGCAACGATAAGGCGGAACACGATGAAAATGGTTATATTTTCTTATGAATTGATAGACCATGCTTGAGTAGCTAGTTTAGTGTAGCACGGTCATGGACAACTTGTGCACAAGGAAGTTCGTTCCTCGAACGGTTGCCTAAATCAAGGAACCGATTCAAACTAGGGAGAACATGTATAGCAGTGGCTTCAGGAGCTTTCAAATAGGGCTCACTACCCGCCTTGAAAGGATCGTCGTCTTACCCAGCTATAGTCCAATATGGCTTGACATTGTCAGTGACCTTCACACAAATATACATTGTCTTAGTGATTAATATATATTGAACAGGGAAGAACATGGTAAGTTTTATACTGCAAGTCTGCAACGGCACGCTCTGTCGTGGGTAAGTTCTATCGTAGCTTACGTTGTTTACGCCTTAGCAACTGCTTACATGCAATTTACTATGATGGCTAGAAAGACCACTAAAAATATTGCATGGTTCAACATAATTTCTTGAACCAAATGAGAGCGTGGAATTTAATTAGTCATGCACCAGTACACGGCAATGTACTGATCCTCGCTCTTCACAGGTACTACAAACCAGGAGGAGCGTGCCAACTAACAAGACGACGCTCGAGTGTTTTGAAGCCTTGCTCGTGTGCTCGAGGGCTTGAATCTACACTTTTGAAGACTCTGCATCAGTCTAAGGAATATGGCTCGAGTTCCTAGATAGCAGGTGGTTTTTAATGTTTGGTTGCAAAAGGGGATGTAATGTATAGAACGCCTATCTCATCAGCGTTCACTTTGTATCTGAGTCAAGTTGTAAGCCCGTGCGGCAACTACTGTAATAGAGTCTAGTAAATGATGTTCATTATCAATGAAGTAAATTTTTCCTTTCATAATCAAATGTGTTGTTCAATTTCTCTGCGTACTCTCTTTTTTGTTGTGTTTCGGATAACCTTATGAAATTGCCTTGTGCGATTGCATCTTAGGCTCGCACGGTATCACGTCCGGGGGATGACTATCGATTTTTCAGAATCATGGCGTGACATAAGGACATCTTGACCGCAGCTCCCTTAATCTAGACCAGCTCATACCAGTCTACCTTCGGTTTAGCCGTTTGCAGCTAATCTAATGCAATCCTGAAATTGAATGTGCCCACTAACATTCCCTTCCAAACCCAATAGTCCTCCTTCCTCTCCTTGTCTAAAACCAAAAGCATAATGCTTTCTTGGTGGCTATTTTCAATCGTCCTCCCCTCAAAGTGTCACATTCCCTCATGAAGAAAGCAGCTAAACTTCTTCGTTGAAGTAGTTGAATGGGTCAAATCGACCCAAAAAAGTAATCGAGTCACAACCCATCCACTCAGGTTGAACTGGTTTTTAAAAGACTAAATTTTAAGTTGATACCTCAAATATTCAATTTTTTTAACTTGATGCCCTAAACTTCAATATTAGACAACTTAATACCCCAACTACAATTGTACAACTTAATATCTTAATAGTGTTAACGAAAAATCCTAAATAGCAAAAATACCCCACTCATTCGTGGTAATTTCAAATACCCCCGAAGGGATTAGGGGGTAATTTGGTCAAAAAATAATCATTTGTTTTTTGTTGAAACGGAAAAATTAACTCTAGAGTGGAGGGTATCGACTTGAAAATATTCAATTGTTGAGGGTAGTAAATGGTATGATATTAAAGTTTAGAGTATCAAATTAAAAAACTTGAATAGTTGAGGGAATCAAGTTGAAATTAAGCCTTTTTAAAATATTGGATAGAAGAGGATTGAGAAGGATGGGTAGAATTAAGGAGGCTGAGGACTGAGGAGAGGAAGACAGACAAAAGATAAGGTACAAACTATAGAGATCGATTGAGGATAGGAACTAGGAAGACGACCAAAGAAGAAGTATAAACTATAAAGATCCCTACTATCAATGGCACTTATTTCTTTCTTTCTCTATTCAAAAAAACAAGATAATCTTCAGTAAGGAAGAAATCTTCAGGAGCAGTTTAGCTAATTGGCTTTCATATGGATCAAACAAAGTGCTCCAAACACTTGCGACAAAAACTTTAGACCTTCTACTAGAGTTTGCTTCTCTCTTAAAATGCAAATTTGAACTAGTCTAGATAGCTAATCTTTTGTCTGGAGATGCATCACTAGAGAATAGCCTAAAGAATCATCATTGCCGAGTGAATACTCATATAATCACAACTATATAGATCAAACAAAGTAAAGAGAAAAGGAAAGAGAAATCAGGGGTAGTAAGCCAAGCAATCAGTTCATAATCTGTAAGTACATACATGACAATGATAAAAATATTAAAAAGGAATGGAACTGGTAACTGAAAAGACTGACCTAGAGCAAATCCTTCAAACATCTGCTTCTGAATTCTGAACCTGCTGCGTCCTCAATTCCTCATCAGCCTTCTTCAGAAACTGATCCCAACCACTCCCTTCTCCCATATCCAAATAATCATACAGTACTGCCGTCTTCAACCCCGGCCTAACAGCAAGCTGACTCTCCACTATCCTAAAATCCACTACTCCTTCCCCAAACCCCTCCTCCTCCAATTCCTCCCAATCAAACATAAGTGGCAGTGTAAACTCTCTCCATGGACTGAAGTCCAATAACTTTACTCTTTGATCTTCTTTGGTCACGTAAACATCGAATGTGTAATTGTCAGATTCAAACCTCGGTTCCACAATATCATCGAAGAACTTCTCAAGCAATAGTTTCATCCCGTGTTTCTTTGGTAACGGACAAAGGAGTCAGGAAGCGGGTGGAAGAGGGTCCGAATGGAATAAGGTTTGAACCTTGGATACCATTCATGGATCTGGAAGCGCCTTAACTTCTCGTGCTCCATCTCCTTATGTCTACTGCAAAAACCAGTTAAGTGATAAGAACACAGTCGATCCTGACCTGTTACTAGCATGCCATGCATATCAGTAGAAGGAAGAAAGAAAAAAGTTCACGAGTAAACCCATCAAGCACGTGTTGTGCATTGATGGGATTTTATGCAAAATAGGATTGTAGGTTTGCAAGTATTATTTCCTAAATAATGTATTGTAGTAGAAGCAAGAAAATTGTTCACAGAATAAATTCATCAGGAACATTTTGTACTTCGAGGGATTTCACGTATAAATATTATATTATGGACCATGGTTTAAAGTCTCGGCCGATACCGATCCGATACGGCCGATACCGATACGGTTTGACATGTCCCGATCCGATACCGACCGATACCCGATACTGACCGATACCGACATTGGTGGATTCTTTTTCGGTCAATTCGGCAAAGAAAATTAAACGAAAAAGACAAATCAGTAAGGGTTTAAAGCATAATAAGGTTATAAAAGCATGTAAAAGAAGGAAAAAAAAAACAATCTATTGTATGTAAACCAATCGGTAAGGGTGAGTACTATTTCATTTAATTTCAAAACTACTAAGAAATAACAGTCAAAATACTTAAAATCATGCCTAAATGTATAAAATATATGTTTTTGAATGTTAATAATTTATTATTAATTATTTGTTTTCCGATACCAAAAAATCCGATACTTCGATCCGAAACCGCCGATACCACCGATATCGCCGATACCAATACTCATAGGAATAGTCCGATATCGATATTGTGAACCTTGTTATGGACCATATTTGCAAGTATTATTGCATAAATCATGAATACATGCTGTAACGCAGAGTAAATTCATCAAACACCTGCGGTGTGCTTGGGTTTTTATGCAAAAACATCGGCTTCAACATAGTTTTGCCAGCTATTGCATAAATCCATCAAACAAGTGTCGTACTAACTTTATAGTATTGTAGCATTGGTTAAGCATGCATTAGAAAGCAAGACAAATAGTTCATGTAGTAAATTCATCAAACACATTGTTCTTCCTAGAGGGTTTTAACCAAAAATCAACCAAATTGCAGTTTTTCCAGATACTGCAAAAATCAATAGAAACAAGAGAAAAACAGTCAAAGATAAATTTACCAAACACCTGTTGTGCTTCAAGATTTTTTACGCACAAAAAAAAAATTCACTTTTGATCAAAACTTTGCAAGTATTACTACATAAAGTACGCATACAGTAAAGCAATCAGAAAAAAGTTCGCAGAGTGAATTCAACGAACACCTGTTGTACGTCAAGGGCTTTTATAGCATAAATCGTGCATGTGGTAGAAGCAAGGAACAATAAAGTTCACAGAGTAAATTCATCAAACACCTACTGCACATCAGGGGGTTTTATGCAAAATAAAAAATTAATTTGATCAATTACATAAAGAAACGATGTCTATTGTGAATCGAAAATTCAAGAGCCAACATTAGAAATTAAACTTATATTTTGGGGAAAAATATCAAAACCCTAATTTCAAAATTCTGGGTTTTAGTGAACTGTACAATTAGGGTTAGAAAAGAGAGAGTACCAATTGGGGATTTTCTTTTCCGTCAGGGTTTGGAAATTTTGTAAGAGGAATACTTGCCAGAATACCAAAAATTGAATAAGAACTCAAATAAGTATATTTATAGCTCTCAAGCGAAGCACGTGTAGGAATCTTAACCGTTCATTGTTTATTATCTAATGTTAGTCAATTTGAATTTAAAAATACTCCTTTCAAAAAAAAAAAATTTAAAAATACTAGTGTTATGGCACACACAATGCATATGCAACACATTTTACAAATATTGTTATAATTTTATGTAGCAAAGATAACATAAAATCAAACTTATTTATAAAAATTATTATATTACAATATGATATTTTTATGTTAAAATCACAATTACAATAATTTCAAACAGAAAACAGTATTTTGAGATGGCTTGTGACTGTCTTTTTTTTTTAGATGTGTGCTACGTACTACCATTTTTATAAATGGAATGACTAGTACTTAACCGTACTCGATCTACTGTAATATTATGTCTTTTTTCAGTAACCACAAGGATCACTATAGTTCGACATTTTATCTTTTGATTATGAAAATATACTTATACTATATTTTTGTAATCAATGTTTATTACTTTCACCTAAATTTGCATTATAAAAACGAGAAGAAGGAGAGACCATTTCCTTTCCTTCTTCTTTTTTCGTTTTACGAAAAAAAATTATTTTTCGTACGCAACAATAGAATAGTTCGTTGCATGTGCAACAGAGATAATTTATAGTGAAAGAAAAATAGGGGTATAGAAAAAGAGAGGGAGAGGTTTGAAATTTGAGTTAGTAGGTGACCTAATGGCTTTTTCCTCCATGAATAATGACATTTCTAGGCAAGAAAGTGTTACATCAAAAACATTACAAATATACCTAGTATTCTGATTTATATTAGAAAATGATAATTTGTTAATATAAGTAATTTAAATATTACTTGAGATTAAAATTATTAATGACGTTGCCCTAAAATTGTGCGAAGTGTTGAAATATATTGTTGCGTCCTAATTCATGATTGATCATGTTTATTAGAGACTTCTAAATCCCCAAAAATTCTTTCTAATTCAATTAGAATGTAAAAATAATTTAATTTATTAACCATATTTAGGTCCATAACATAAAATCATTACATAAATATAATTAAAAGTATTATGAGCCATTGAGGACGATTAACAAACACCTTGATGGATGATGTAATTTTACATCTTTTTGTTTTCCAATTTCCATCGATTATTAATTAACAAAAACCAATCAATAATTTTGGTTGTTTGTTTCTTAATTAACACGGTTGACTTGTTCGACAAAGATTACCATTTTCTTGAAGAAAAAAAAAAGTAGAATCAAAACCACATCAAAGTTCAATAAAAACAAAAAAGATCCCATGTTCTTTCTGGCACATTCTTTACCGACTGCAACGGATTTATTAATGGTATTACCGCTTTGTAGACTATGGATGTAGAGGATTATATAGGAAAAAAACTTTGATACCGAAGGGGATGTACACATAAATATATACATAAACATTGAGGGGGGGCCCACCTGTCATACATAGGAGAGTATTAAAACTTTGATACCCCCTTCTGTATCAAAGTTTTACTCATTATATAGTGGATTGCAGGATTGCGATTGTACGAAAGAATAAAGGTCATCGACAGAAATGCTGAGACGGTCGTAGAGAGACCTCAGAGTCGACGGAAATGCTAAGACAGTCGTAGAGGGACTTCAGATCGACGCATGGTTAAGGTACCTTAGATAAGTAAGATCCTTGCTCAGAGAATTCATATTCGGACTTGCATCTTGGACAGAGAAGGACACGAAAAAGACCAGATCAAGAGGATAAGAGTTTAGTATTTCAAAATCACCATCAAAGTGTGGTTATAAATGACAAAAAAAATTGAATAGGAAACAATCCCATGTGATTTAAAATCTCAATCTATAATGATTATTGAATCACAATTAACTAGGGGATAGTTGTAAAATCTAATTTTATTCTAGAATCCTACCGGACTAATATTGGATTTTGGAATCACTAATTCAAGGGGTGTTTCGCAATATATCGTCTAAGAAACAGAAAAATAAAAACCACATGGAAGTATTAGATATAAATAATCAATATCATAAAGAAGAAAAGAAAAAAAGAAAAAACTAATCATTTCATTGTTATGGAAGACACAAGCAATGAAATAGAAATTATTTCTTGCATTTATCAAAAATAATGAAGCAAATAACAAAAAGCACGAGGGAAAAAGAAAAACTTCCATTACCAATGTACGGTATTAACTACTAGAGATCTAGAACCATTTGATCCATGCAGCTTACATTAACCATCATCCTAGTATATCAAGTTGTTGCTCGAGGAGAAATTTTATGATTAATAGAAACATAGAGCAATATATATGATGAACGAGGGGGAAGTATCACTCTGCACCTAAAAATGACTTTCTGAGAGTACAAGATTTCCCCTGAACAAATAGGTACATTGACATAATCAGCTCGGTATAATAACTCACAAAATTTTGCTCGCAGGAAACTATTATCAACCTGCCTAGTCCAGAGGCATCAATACACTACAAAGGGTACGCCCCATCCACAGCTTCTCAGGGGTTCTTGTCGATACGATGAAGACTTGCTGTATTCCGAAACCGAGTTCTGTTATATCGAGGAGTGTTTGATTTTGTATTTCGGTATCTAGTGGCGATCAGATCACAGTTCATCATGCGACTCGGTCTCTTTAGCATCTTCAGCTGGATTACCTGTAGGCGGGTCTTCTTGAACAGTGTCCTCCTCGCCAGCAGTCGAGCTTGAGCCTGTGTCGCTGTCCGTGTTTGTGGTTCTCTCTGTGTCCTCTGATTCTTCTTTGGGAGGTTTCTCAACCTTGGGTTTCGGTTTAGGGATCCTGTTGACGCTCGAGACCTACATGTGGGAGAAGTAGAATATGTGAGGAAAGAAACTATCCAGAGTTTAGTAGATGAGCAGGCACAAGCAAATGATTACCTTGTCTTGAAGTCTGGCTATTTTTTCATTCACTTCTTCTGATGTGAAAATTGGCGCAGCGAAGTCAGAGATCCTGGGGACAGATTATCAAACAGCTAAGTTCAGGCCAACTATGCCAACCAAAACCACCAAACCCCGACGAATGGGGGCACCAACATGAATCTATCTAGAGTAGAACTAGTATGTATCATGTGCCATTTTTAACAAACAAATGTTGTGGTGTAGTGGTTACAATGTTAGACTTTTACTTTAGTGGTCTTTAGTTCAAATCTCGGTGGCAACAAATTTTTGTTATATTTACATTTTTTTTACATAATGTGTGAGAGGCCCATTTTGGAAGTTTGCCTCGGGCCCCCATCAGCTCAGGGCCGGCCCTGCTCACAAACAGGCAAAAACAGAAGATGGGCCTGGCCCCACAACTAGCACCACTGCTTAGAAGGCCATTCCTAGAGGACAGTTGAATTTCTCATGATAAGGAACAGCTACTGAAGGGCCATGCACACACATGACACATCATATATACATAGTTCCATACATGCACAGTTACACCTCATACTTTCTTTCTTCCTCATACTCTCTTCCAATGACAATACTTAAGTTCCAACTTTTATGAGGATGGTGGATTCACATAGTTTGTAATAGGAAATACTCCTCTTTATCTATTCCTTGCCCCCTTTCATACGACAACTATCGGGATGTCTTCAATCCTAACTCGATTATCTCATCCCCAAGCTGGTATAATTTACCAATCGTTCAGGACCTTTCCAAAGTGAAACGAGTTCGATGAGCAGAGCAAAGTTAGTCTGGGGGCAAAGCCCCAGCCGCTGATCCCCTTTTTTTGGATGAATATTACATTTTACCTGTAACTTGTAGAGACTAGAGAGAAGGTACTTGGGGTTTATGTTTCAAATTTATTTGAATTAGGGTTTCTATGGGGTTTGCTTAACGCAATCTAACTACTTTGTATCCTCCATCTGTAAATAGTGGAAGAAAAAAAAAAACAATCTTGCTGTTGTCTGTGTTTTTTTCTCAATCTGAGTCTCCACACAAAGTTGTCATCTGTGCTGTTCTTGTTTGTTCCTTACATGTTCTAATCTCAATTACACACAAGAACAATGATGTCCAAAATCTGATGTTTGAGACTAAGTTTGTGTTCGATGTCACAATGGACTTTTTTTTTGGCAAGATTGGGTTGAGTAACTTAACTTAGTTAAAAGTTAAAGTCATTGTTCTAAAAAGTGGCTATCTAGGGTCTTAGGCCATGTCTAAGGTCTAGCTCCGTTGGACACAACTCTGTTGCTTGGGCTTGGGCTAGGGCTATGTCATATCCTGGTTCATTTCCTATCCTAGCACTCGTCTTAGGCACGTAGACCTGATAATACTTCACCTAAGTCTTGCCATAGCCAGCCTAGTTCTGGCACTAATTAATAATTATCAATTGATTTGATAAATACTTACTCTTTGGTGTAAATAGATAGTTATTAATCACTGGTTAATTTGTTCAATTATATACATGTGTATGTGTCTATGTGTGCGTGTTTAAAACTTTCATGCCACCAAGGCGCTAGACCACCCCCACCCCCACCCGGCCTATTACTCTATTAGTACAAGCTTCTGTCTTTCACAACAGTGGTTAAAGTACTAACAATTACACACATCCAGATTTCAGGTTATCCAACAAACAACATTAGACCAAAGGGAACAGGCTATGGGATGGAAAGTATATTCATTTAAAAGAAATCAATAAAGTGATAAACACATACTATCAAAGAAACAAACAAGCACGCACACATACACACATACTATCAAAGAAACAAACAAGCACGCACACACACACATACATAAATTAACTCAACATTAACATTACTAACTTTCAACAATAACAACCAGATAAGGACATTATGCACAACCTAAAATACACATACAATGAAATACTATTATCTTGTATTCCAAACCACTCATTTTAATTGTTGATGAAGGAACTATCATACAACCTTTGAATTGAAGCACAAACTTTGACAGAAAAGCAAAAAAGAACCAAAGGCAACCATGTGAACATGGACATATGATTTCATGCAGTTTAAGAAAAGATATAAGCATCTAAGAGTAAGTATTGACTTGTAATGCTACTTCACATTAGGATACCGCAGTAATTATTTTAACGATAATAACTGTTACTCTACTAGTCATTTATATTTTAGCAAACATACTTCTTTTGTAAGGCCTCCTTCTCTTCCAACCAACTTTTGACTTTGTCAGCCTCACTAAGAACCTGAAGAATTTTTCAAGTGCAGTTGTGGTTATAAATTCACATCATATAAACAAAAAACAGTGACTATCTAAATCATAAAATTTGAATGGTTGGGGCCGAAAAAGGGCACACCTCATCTATCCTAGCTTTGGGAAGCCATGGCTTGCTCGTCTCCCAGTTACTTACAATCTGAAAAGGTTAGAGAAGAAAAGGTTACAGCAAAAATATAATTTTATTATCTAGCAGAAGAAAGCTAGACCACAGATACAGGTCATTCATAAGCTAGGAAGCATGGACACTCAAAAAATTTGGTCATGACACATATTGGACACTATCTGGACACTCCAAATTACACTCAGACACCAAAATAGGTGTCGTGTCCATGTTGCCATGTCCTTACCGTGTCGTGTCCGTGTCTGTGCAACACAGTTCATAAGCAAGATTAAGTTACCAAACATTCAATTATGAAGGAATTCGATGCAGGAATAAGCTCAGTGTGTAATAGCCTCTTCTTTGTGTGTGCACGTCGTATGCTGACTAAGAATGGATAAACACCCCAGGGACAAATTTGAGGTTTCTTGATCCATAAGGATTGTTTATGAATTATGCTAGTTTTATAATGACCAGAGTATTTGTGATACAATATTAACTATATTAACTGAGAAACAGCTCGCTGCATTGAGTCACTGACACCAGTGTATAATCCAATGAGAAGGAAACAATGGAGGGAGGAAAGAGATTAGGCACTAATGATATATAGGAACAGAAGGACTCTTGACACCAGTTTTATGATAACCAAATCAGAGTATTTGTAGTTATGCTATAATGAAACTATCGTGATTAACACAAAGGCAGGCCGTGCTAACGCCAAGTAACAATGTAAGCATTGACAAAAATAATTCACCATAGTTATGTTAGAATTATGCATATATCAACCTTGTTTCAAATGATTCTTGCCAGCATTGAGACCTTGTTTGTGAAGGCTCTCCGGAGTTTCTATTTTCTAATGGATGTCTACTGCATCAGCAGGTTGATGTGGGGAATTTGATTGGTGCAGAGACAATGTGGTCACAAATTGGCCATAACTTTAAATAAGTACTAAAAAGAAGGCAATAAAGAGAAGTGCAACAGCAGAAAAACGTAACCATATCTGACAGCAACAAGCTTCTTTCAGTTTGCTCAAACACATCTATAGGACCAGTCACCAAAGCCAATTTCGGTCCAACAAAACAAAGGCAGGGAGCAGTTTCCTTCCAATCAGGTTCAATCACAGAACAGGACCTCCCCGGCAGAAAGGTAGACAACCTAGCTGTGGTCGAGCCATGAGGGTCTTTCATTATCCAACCATTTTTCCTTTTGACGGAGGTGCGCGCGTGGGGCAGGGTGACAAATTGAACTTATTTTTATAGTTTAGAGCTGTGCAGTATTTTTGTGTGGGGTACTTATAGTTTCTTTAAGTTCTTAACATGTTTCGCAAGAAACCTTCCTTGATAAGTATTCTTCAATAGAATATAAGCATTTCAAGATACCACTTTCTGCATCTTTGATATTGGCAGTTTTAGATATATGCTTGCATTATTATTCAGAACAAGTTCATCAAGAAGCTTAATTATGCTGTATTATCCTTCATATTTATCAGGACACCTTGATGGGAAATTTTCATATGAACACCCAGTCCAAAAAAAATTCGAGGGAGAAGAGATTACTGAGAAGATGAAACTGATTGTTGTGCTATTTATGCTTCTATTTTGCAAGTTGACAGATGTATTCTCTCTCTAACAATTTAAGCACATTCTGTAGTTTAATGTGATTTATGAAGTGCTCCCAAATAAAAATTTGAAACTTCTGAATTTGACATGCTAGTATCAAATACTTAGCTTCTTGTTGTGGTTAACCGATGATATTTCAATATTGACATTTTATATCCAGCACAAAATATCAACATGATGATTAGCATCTCATGGTCATGTAAATGTACTTTCTATTATGTCTAACCCATTTACTAAGGGAATCTGAGTCATAGGAGCCTAAATCCTAATGTGGTACCTACATACGGATTGTATTAGAGGTGAACAAATATTCGCCAATAACCATAAAACAGATAATTGAGAATTATTTGGTACCTTTGGCAGTTCACGTAGATACGTTTTAGCATGTTCACAAGCAGCCGGTCTTGCAGTCAACTCATTCCATCTGGATTAAATAATAGATAAGTCAGACCATGTTTCCAGTCCTAGCAGACAAAAGAACAAACCACAACTACCTGAAAAATATTGGATCTCCAATTGCTTTGAGTGAGTCAAGGCGATCTTTGAATTCAGTAGCAGCAGCATCTTCACCGTCAGTATACAACCAATCTTGCACCTGTAAATAATAAATTTGATGCAAGTTTCACCAGGAATATTTATCCACACTGTTGTACAAGAAACTATCTGAAAAAATAAGATCTCACCTCACTTAATTTCTCTGCAAAGGATTGACGTTCCTGTTCAGTTGAAACTTTAACGATCCCTTCAGTATCTTCAAGCTATCATATCATGTTTCAAAAGATGAAGAAATAAATAAATCATGTTAAATGTAAATAATCTAATTAATTTTTTTAAAACATTAGAACCAAATTGAGATTTTGTTGGAATTTTCTTTGACCATCTGGCCTAGGAGGAAATAATAATTATGGACTATAGGGCAAGATTAAGTAACGACGAC
Organism: Iris pallida; assembly: GCA_029216955.1. Lineage (NCBI taxonomy): Eukaryota > Viridiplantae > Streptophyta > Magnoliopsida > Asparagales > Iridaceae > Iris > Iris pallida. The sequence goes on from JANAVB010010600.1 coordinate 9,839,597, forward strand.
GAAAAAAGCCTCTATCCCAAATTTTTGGGGTTGATATGTTGCAAGATCAAGTGTATAAAAATTTGCAACAAGAGAGATTGTTTATACAGTTGATAGAACATCATTATATATATATATATATATATAGCAAAATATATATATATATATATATAGCAAAATATATAGCATTCCGTGAGTACGAAAGTGTATCAATGGAGCTCAGGATAGTTTCAAAGCGAGTGGAAGTGAAAAGTAGACAACCTGTTAATGTTACATATAAATTCCACTAGAATGCAGAAACAATAAAATGTCCAAACCTTTTCTCTTGTTGCATATATATATTCCTCCAGATTATTTTTGAGTTCTGCAGTTCTTCGTCTTTCAGCATCTTTCTTATCAAGGGCCTCAAGCCTAAGTTTTGCTTGAGAGAATGCATCATTTGAGAGGATCGTTCCCGGCCCTGACGTTTTGTCTACTATCTACACCAAATAAAGAAACCTTTCATATAAACATAATATAAAGTTGGACTTTCAACGTTCCACAAACAAACAAAAAATATTAGTCGTTTCAAAATAGTTAGTTAAACATTCTATTTGATCTTTCATATTACACCTTCAATGGAACCCTGAAGGTTCTTTTCTTCAGAATCTTCTCTGTACTGACATCAGCACTGTCCTGCCCTTCTATGCTTGAATTGGTAGAGTTGCTAGTCTCACCCTCAACATTTGAGCTCTCGTTATCATTTGTTTTGTTTTCAGGGCTTGTTTCATTGGAGACACCAAGAGTATCAGTAATATTACTGTCTAAAGTCTTGTTTTTCTTAGGAACTTCTATCCACTCAGTAATCTCAATCAGTGCTTCTGCTCGATCAAAAGAAATGATTCCACTTCTACTAAGGGAGAAATGTAAATTTGCTTTGATTGGTGCTGAGAGATTGCGAGTTGCATACCTAAAAAGAAAGCAAGAGGCATAGTTACTTGCAGAAAATATGCATATCATCTTTGATTACAGGCTAGCTGAAACTTGTATCTATAAACAGTTTAGCAAACTTCATCATACTTCTCACTGGCTTCTGTCAAACCAGATACTGAAAATTGTGCAAACTTATTCGAAAGAGTTCCTGGTGGCAGCTCACTTGCACTCTCATAACTGAGTGTAACTTCAAAGTCTTTGTTATGCTTGATCGACCTGAACATCTAGATGTAAACAGAAAAATGAGGTTATTAAGATACTTATCATCAGCAAAACAATTAAAACTGGAAATGCAAAATAAAGCTGTTTAAAGAAGGATACAGACCTTAATGGGCATTTTCTTCATTCTTGGTACAAGTAACATTTCAGCGTTATCATCTTTTACAAGATCTGGGCCATCTAGTTCCAGCACAAAACCATAAGGAGAACCATCAATCATTCCCAACTTTCGATTTAGCTTGATTCCATCACTTAAATTAGCAGCATGCAAAGAAGCACCAAGAACTATTGCTTCATCAGCATCAAGATGTTTGTCCAAATCTTTTCTTCCAAGATATTCTTGGAGCTTAGCCTTCAAGGAACGAAATATCATGAAAACCATGTCAGTCAAAGCCAAATAAATAAATTCCACACATTCTAAAAAGTGAATCATCTAATGCGCATATACATAGTCAATCAAAAACATTAGCCTCCTAGAAGAGCATACCACCATGCTGACATAAGTATGGTGTTTCAACTCAAATAACTTATAATTTCAATGTAAACCGACAGCAGGATCTTCAACACTATGCATATATGGAATACACTAGATGTTATGTATTCACCATATAACTACTAGTACTAACTTAATGAAAGATTTTGATCGAACTGGGAAAAAAAACTCACAATTTATTATCAACTATACTCGGTATGTACTACACTACTTAGTGCTGTGCAATAAGCATCGATTCCAGTGCTTTAAAAACCTCTAGGAGCTCCTAGGAGAGCTGCCTCGCCTTATCGCCTGGGAGCACTAATTTTGTTATTTCGCGCCTAGCCTCGACCGGAGAAGAAAAGTGCCACCTAGATAGCTTCTCAAATTCCCTTTTCACAATTCTTCACCACAATAGTGAGGTGTTATTTATCATAAAAACGAAATAACAAATTTTACCTACCCACATCTACAAATTGTCTGTAGGAACCAACTTATAGATTCCTATCAACAAAGTGATGTAAAACAAGAACTCAGCCCCTGTGAGGAAACAATAGGCAAATGGGTATGAAGTATTCACATTACAGATGAGATACCTTGAAAGAAGTTTAGATGGGGTTTAAAGTGGTTTATATTTGAATGTTTGAGTTTCATATAGATCCAGGTTAATCATTTTGACATGTTGCGCCAAGTGATGTGCATGCATGGCCCAGGCATGGCTTATGTCCGGTTTATGTCCTGGTGGGCTCGTGGGATGGGATATGAGAAAATGGTATCATGGCTATACATTGGATCATGTTCTACTTGAGTGAGATTGGACAATTCACGTCTTTGGGTGGAAGAGATTGTGAAACTTTGATTTAGTTGCAAATCAGATATAAGATGGGAGTTTAATTGGTTTACATATGAGTTCTTCGGTCGCATGTGTACATCGAGGTTAACCGTTATGGCAAGTTAGATCAGGTGATGTGCACTTGTGCTCCATCACAGGTGATGTCCTAAACCTAGTCAAGGTTCGTTGTATCGGTATTGAACCCTTCGTATAAGTTTCGGGATCGATGGTATCGACACTATCAACAATTTCGGATCAGAGTCCAGAAAGCAAATAATTATTAAAAAGACGGGAAAAAATACTTTATACATTTAGGCATAATTCTATGTATTTTTTGTGAATTTATAGATATACAATATTGATGAATGGTAATGGTAACAATGTATCTATAATAAACCATATCAAGACACTATAACATTGTCAGAATCATTGAGTTAGAATTTTTCCTTTTTTCTATTTTTTCGTTCAGTTTTCTTTGTCGAATTGACTGGAAAGAGATCCCGGTCAATATCGGGAGCGGTCAGTATCGGACCGGACCTACCAAACTATATCAGTATCAGACGATACTACAAACTATGGTCCTAGCTGGCTGTGGGCCAGGGTGTGACATGTACTAGCAAAATGTACCTTGAAAGTAGAAACATGGGCTTAAAACCTACCATCAAGAACTATTTCTCTACAACAACTACAATAAAGTCTTTATGCCAAAATACTGGAGTCGGCTAAGAGCTATTTCTCAATCAATAATATTTTAATCTGGAATATGCAAATTCTACAGTGTTATTTGTTGTTAGCGTTTCTTATGAAAGCAACAAGTTTCTTTGCAGGACAAGAGTAATGAGATCAAGAAAGGAAATAGGATATAATATCACAAAGTGGAGATACACTTACATACGGCTCCAAATATGACTAACTGCCTACTTATATAGAAGAACAATAATTGATAATGGAGTTTAAAAATTGAAGTGTATGCATGTATAAACTAATACTCTCTTCTTCATCGAAAGACGGAATTCAATTCAACTGTCATGGTGGCTAACAAGGCCATTCTCCAGGACAGACTATCTTTGACAATGAAATAATGACTTCCTAGTCCAAAATAATGTGCACGAAATGACCTGTAATTTTGGCACACGAGTTGCTCCACCTATCAGCTCGACAGCATATATTTCATCAACCTTTAAGCCTGAATGCTTGAGGACTTCCTTGACAGGAAGAAGGGATTCTTCCCAGAAATCCCCACAAAGTTCTTCAAATTTCTCACGAGTTATGGTGCTTCTGGAGAGAGAGACATGAAATAACACCATCAGAATCTAACTTGTAAGGATTGCTGCACAAAATAGAAGATAGTAGACTCAAATGTATGTCAAATTCGGTGAAACTGTGATACAGACAGACGAGCTCTAATAGGTCCGATGTGAATGAAAATGCAATATACCTAGCAATACTTAATAAGTCCATGCACACAAGGTTTCCTACTTACACATCTGACCTGGTATAGACTTATGGTCATTATAAATTAAAAGTTCTTAAATTGTCTTGAGAGAAGTCAAAAATATAGTCCATAGTTTCAGAAATCTACTAAAATCAATCATCATACCTAGAATATGAGCTAGTTTAATGCAATCTGGCAAAGTGGGTTCATTCTAAAGAATCTGAACTATGTAAATGAAACCGCAGAATCCAATTAATACCTACTGCTGGACACAGGCCTGCATATCAAGTTTTCAGTAACTCGGAATAAAACAGTCTCTATGAGTATCGACATCGGCAGTCTCGGTGGTTTGAGATCGAGAAATGTCAAATTTTGGCATTTTAGAATTTAAAAATATATTAAAAATGAGCAAAGTAGTGGTTTAGTTTTGGTATAATTTTGGAACTTACATATATAGTTTGATGGTAAAATAATGGTCCACATCAGTGACTACTGAAATGGTAATCCTATTAGTGCTCATCAATTTGTTTTAGTAACACATAATAGAAGATCTTAGACCCTTAAAATTTCATAATGCAATAATTTGAGCTCTCTTCTCATGGTTCTTATTCTTAAACATAGCTTACTATCACAATCGTCTAGCATTGCATTCATATGACACTTAATTTAGAAATGCATTCAGCCTAAACTAGGGCCTACCTGAAATGAGTGTAGCTAGAATCCAAGCTTATTATAATGATTTTGATCCATGTACAACCATTGGAATGAATTATGAATTAGATTTGAACCCATTCAGAGACCTTGTTCAAACCAAACCTATTTAAAATGAATTGGGTTTGAAACAAGGTTCTTCGTATTGGTATTGGAATCGCTTTCAGATCCTTATGAGTTTCGACGTGGCAGTTTCAGCAATTTCACGGATTCAGATCTGAGTTTTTCAGAATTCTTGGTTTCAGAAAGCCAAAATAATAATAATAATAATAATAATAATTTATTTCAAGAAGAAGTGAGTATCAGACCGAACAATGCCAAAATCGGTGCAATTCGAACAATACCTATCAGTATCGAACACTGCTGCAAACTTTGGTTTGAAACAAAAGTCATTCAAAATGAATTTGATTCCAATTAAGCCAATTCGGTTTGGACCACTAATTTTTTTTTAAATTGTAACCATTTAGAAAACAGTGTATCAACTACTTCACAATGTGCAGAAAAATATTCCATTAAGGAGATGAGGATTAACATTAATCAGAATGAAACCATAAGTACCATTAAAAGGTGAATTTTACCATTATAAAGAGAGACGATAGAACTAATCCTTCTAAGCAAACAAATATGATTCTGCATAAAACTTTCAAATGATAATGTTATTACCTGAAATCTACATCATCATATAGTGATTCAACCGAGATTGGTGCCACTGTGTTTGCACTTAAAATTTCTTTTGTGCGTTTAACTTGTTTCTTCAATTTAGCCATTGCCTTTGGCGACTTCCTCACATCAACACCATTTCCTAATTGTGCGTTAAACTGGTCAGCGAAATATTCTACCAGACTTAGTTCCATTTTCTGGCCTCCAAGCTCAGTGTTCCATCTAACATCTTTCACCTGTCAACATTCACTCATTAGCTGTAATAGAAATTTTAAATTTAATTCAGGGACAAACAAAACCAGAGAGAATCAAGCAAGACCAAGGCAAAAGGATAAAATCTTTGGCAGGATTTGTCATGAGAAAAATAAAGATTGGACGTAGCATTAAGGTTAAGATTTATCTTTATCATGCAATTAGAAATAAACAAACGCAGAATAAAAATGAAATAATCTAATTATGTACAAAATACATGAACAACACATTTTACATACCATGAAATTTACATTGACAATTGACAATCAACAGATAAGATACAAAAAATCCACTTCAACGATGTGACTACCACATACTTATGTGGAACCATCCGAGTCCAACTCCAAGTCCAATTTAGATTAGATTCAGATAGAATTTTATTTGTATTTTCGGAATTATTTAATTAGTAACTTTTGTATTAGATTTAAGCTAGAAAAAGGAAAATATTCCTGATTGGATTGGACATGAACACTTTTTAATTAGATAAAAGAGAATAAGAGAGTTTTATTTATAAAATTTGGTGTTTGAACCAATTATTTTATAAATAAATCTCAAATTCTTCTCAATCTCATTTATTCACTTTACGTTTCTTGGTTGTGTTCGAGTTCTCCCCCGCACTCTGCCGTCTCTATCGCCGTCATACGGATTGTGACTTCTTTGAATAACTATAATTATTTGTGATAAATAAGTAAATATAATTCCCCAAAAGAAAATCCTAAAAGTTTTCTTAAATATTTAAAAAATAAATTGGGCTAGTCTATTTCCCTTGTTCTCGTCCTACATCAAAGTGGTATCAGAGTCCTAGGTTAGGGATTCTTTATATGTTGATGAGATCTAGGGGGGAAATGTACGACATTTTTGAAAAGATTAGCAACCTTTTCTTCAATTGTTAGATTTTGTGTATTATTATTATTATTTGTGCTAACTAAGTAATTTTAATTGCTCACAAAAATCTAAAACTAGTCTTCTTCTTTTTTTCTTTTGAGTCTCTTGCATCACATACCCTTTCTTTGCGAACGTTGACCTAGCACGATTATATCCAGGGCCAGCCCTAGCCCAGGGTAGCCGTCCAGTGTCCACGGATTCGGAGAACCCAAAAAAATCAATTTAAATATAAATATATTAATATTTTAAATCTAAAATAGACCTAGTATGTTTCATGGGCCCCACTTAACACAAAACAATTATGGTGTAGTGGTCAATATGTTAGGCTTGCATATATGAGATTCATAGTTCACTTCTTAACGATGACAACTTTTTTAATTTACTTTGTTTTATTTTTTTATTTTTTATTTTTACATTATGTATGGGGGGGACCATTTAGGAAGTTCGTCTCGGGCCCTAGCTCAGGGTCGGCCCTAACTATATCATCTTTATGCAATATGCCATAGAAGAGATGAATGTGATCGAACCTAGAGTGAACAATGACGGTTTTGTGTATGTTATGTCAGGCCTTATCTCTATTTTGGCTTAATGTGTCATAGAGATGAATGTAATTTCATATAGCAAATAGTATCATCTTTACCACTTTATATATAATCTTTATAACCTAGGTGGACTTTGAGAATGCTCATTGGTTGCATGAGCTTAAACTAAACAAAGAAAATGTTAGTCTACCTACCACCAATGGTCCATCTAGGTTTTATAGCTTGGCCCTTTCATGCTCACAACTAAGCTGGCTAGGAATTTCGCACCACTATAGAGGTTGACGTAAGGTCAAAAACTTGTCACAAACACTATGCCAAATCTTTTACGGAGCATTCTTATGCTCCATAGCCATCGATATGAATCCAATGGGAGAAGGCTTATATGATGGTGAAATGTAAATGTTGAGCCGAGTTTTTCACGAGAAAGCAGGAAAAAAGTAATGTGCCCCGTGTATATTTCTTTCACCCAAAATATCAATTTTATGCTACAAAATTTTCTCAACATTTTAACTTTAATAAAAGAACTTTTATAATATATTTTAGACCAATAAAAACCATTAGAAGAGAAGGAAAAATCTGATTCAGTTATAGACATAATTTGACAAATTTATCTGAGAAGTAACAAGTAAAGAATTCGTTTACCTTTTATGGATGATAAATAAAGGTAATTTTCCTATTCGGAATGAAAAGTGACGAGCAATATTTTGGTGTGAACAACCTTAAATAATGCAATATGTCAAACGGTCAAGCTCCATCCCAACTTATGAGACTGGGTTCTTGTATCCTCCACATCCCTTCTTTCAAGGGTACCACCCAGTATCACTACAGAACTAAATTTTTATGAATACATTTATCATTCTTTTTTCCTCTTTCTTGCTTTTTCGGTGGCATCATTGCTCTAAAAGGCAGCCACCTAGGCACCTGGTGTCCGCCCGCCTGCCTAGTCCCCGCCCCCAACGCCCAACTCTGCATCTTTTGGGGTTTTATGGATTTCTACAATTTTCAGTAAGTTTTTTGGATTTATTTAATTTATTTTTTTTGAACCGCCTAGGCGCTAGGCGGCGGGTGCCCGTCCGACTAAGCCTAGTTTTTTCCACACCCTCCGCCTAGCACCTAGCTTTTTCCACAACCTTGGGTGGATGTAATGCAAACACCTCATATGTTTGTTTGTGTGCATAATCAACCACAATTTTGTAACAGGGTGTTTTTTTAATAACAGAAAATGGAGAAAACGTCAACCAGTGTTTCTTTCATTAAGTTAATTTAGAGAAAGACAAAAGTAGTTATAAATATGTGATTTCCTTTCTGTAAAATAGGGCATAACCACCATGGGGACCTAGGATTTCAAAGTTCATCTAGGAAGTTCCGTCGGGCACTCCTCCCAACTTCCCTTATTATGCTAATTGTTTCTTTCAGATACTCGAACTTTTTAGAATGTTGTATTCAAACTGTTCGGAAAGCTTGTTTTATTCAAACTCTTTAGGAAGTCTAATGTGTTTCCCTTTACATTTTAAACAATCCACTTTAGAATAATTGGGTTAGGATATGAAAAGTAGAGCCCTAATGTATTTCATGGTGGGTTCATATTTGGTCAAATTTGAAACTAATAAAATCAAACCCGACACCATATTTTATATGCACAGTTATAACAATGCAAGCCTGCAAGGATGTGAGAAGTCATTATTGTTCAGATCTTTGGTCATTCAATTTGCTATGGAATAAAATATGTAGTGTTTGTATAGAATAAGAGTAAAAATATATATTTAGCATTGGCATTTTATCATATTTTTATACAATAGTCGGGGTAGTATTCGATTTATTCAATTTCAACCAAATCGAAATAGTCAAAACCAAATAAACCAAAATTTAAAAAATATGAACCAAAACCGAACCGAAATTAGCCATAACTGAACCAAACCGATATAATCAGTTCGGTTTCTCCGGTTTGTTCAATTGTGCTATTTTTACCAAAAGCTTATATATACAATGTTGTATTTCAAAATTGGGCTTGTTAAAATTACCAAAATTGGGCTTCAAAAACATACATTAGAATTGTTGTTTTCAAAATATACACATGTTTATCATAAAATATACATAATTGAGGGTATTTACATAATTTTATAATTCTTATTCAGTTTTGGACCGAAACCAAATAAAAAAAATTAGTATTTTCAAAAGCGAACCCCAAACGAAAATGTTTCAAACCGAATCTCTTATTCGGTTCGTGGTACTAAACCGAATAATGCGCACCACTATACAACAGATACATATTTCCTTATCCAATTTGCACACTTCCTTCATCTGTTCAATTAACATATTAACACCTTCATATATTTTATATTCTTTAACATATTATCAGTCAAAACTCAAAACGTCCACGCCACCAACGTGTAGCAGACAGGGGCGGCCCTGGGCCAGGGTAGCCTGGGCGATGGCCCAGGGCCCAAAACCTATAGGGGCCTCATTTTTTTATATACCTTATAGTTATTAAATTTTAAAAAAAAAATGGTTTCTTTGTTTCTTTCTGGCCTTAAATAAATTGGTTTCTGCGTTGCCTCCGATTAAGGAAAGCTGAAGCGCAGGACTCTTCCTCTTCTTCTCCGATCTCTATTCTCGTCTTCTCCACTTCTCGAAAAAAATTATGAAGACAGAGGTAACGTCTTTCTCTCAAAATTTCTAAAGTTCTCTCTTTTTATCGATTGCTAAATCCATTTTTCACACATCTTCCATATATTTCTCCCCCAAAGTTTAATATCGTTCTACTTGTTTGTTTCTTTAATTCACGAAAATTAGATTGTAGAGAAGGCTTTGGGTTTTGTTAGTAGCGAGTTGGAGTCGGTCGATTCTGCAAGGAATTTGACAATTAATTTTCAAATTCTCTCGAAAGAGGTAATATATTGCGATAATTAGATTTGGTCTATTATTGTATATCTATTGCTTATTGCTTAATTTATTCAATTATTTGTTTGTATCAACAATCTATCAATTGGTTGTACAAACTAGTATGATTTGATTGTTATTTCATGTCTACCAATTGTTTGTTATATTGTTACTGTTAAGCATCTAACTAGAATGATTGGGTCGTTATTTTGATATCCGCCAAATGTCTGTTATATTGTTACGGTCAAACATCTAGGATTTCTTCTAATAAATGGTTCCTGATCAATGGCTGAATCCTGGCCTGGATGGCCAAATCAAAGAAGCCAATATAAAGTGACACATTTAAACTTTAAACACTATATTTTAAATGATGTTTATTAATTTATCATATTTGAGTGTTGCAGTATCATAGAGAAGATTATGAGTTACGACCTTCAGAATTACAAATTTAGCATTGTACAAAATGTAAGATATTAGGTCAAATCTAATACATGGAAGCCAATTAGAAACAGGTTCTTTCGGAGATGCTTTACTTTAGTTCATTTCAAATGACACTTTTGCAATCTGAATTCGAAATTTCTAACTCAGAAGGGGAACCCTCTGACAGTAGCCAGTTCACCTAATTGGCAATTGGTTTTGCCTGAACCTAGCAAATATGCCATTAAATCACAAGTTGGCTATCCAGGCCAGGATTCTTTGATATGGACATATGGTAACACAAGTTATTTATTTGCTAATTTTTTAGTATCATGAATCATGATTGAACTATGCAAAGGTCTCAGAGGTATTCTTTTTAGTTTCTTTTTTTGGTTAAATGGCCTGGATGGTTCGGATATGGTCCTATGGATATGTTGTTTATATTGTTAAGGAGATAGTGTGAAACGTGCTCAAACATCTAATGTTAAACTTGTCAAACATATAATATTATATGTTGTTTTTATATATATGCTCATTTGTTTGTTCCTCTTTTATTCGTTGAAAGACTTGTCAAACATCTAATATTATTTAAATACCATTCATGGAAAGTACTTGATAATAACCAAAATTATGTACATGGTTATTTCTGTTAGAATTCTATCAAATTATTGAAGAGGTGTATTCACTTCATTATGGCATTCGATTATTTTAGTTGCTTTGTTATATATTTTTTGACTTTTCGGATCAAGTTTTTAGAAGGGCCATTTTTTTTTACTTTCGCACTGGGCATAGAAAAGATCAGGGCCGCCCTCGGTAGCAACACCTTTTACCTCAATCTTAGCTGCCTCTATTCCTTACTGCTACAAAATTCATCGTGCTGCTTCCTAGGCTGCACAATTCCCTCTATAAACCAAGGATATCTCAAAATGCATATTTTCTTCTTAAGCTATAATTTACTATCGTGTTGTCAATCTCTAATATCCCTATTCATTAGTCTGGTGTGAAACTTTCAATCTGGGCAATTTGCATCCACTAACTAATGAATCAAAAGATTCAAAACACTAACGGTATCACAAGATTTAGCCTAGTTAATCCCCAACACTGTCAATATGAACACAATAACATAGATACAACACCTTCATTTGCGTATCCTAATATATTTTGGAGCATCTGTGTCATGTGCAATATGTGTCCAACACTGCAACGGACACTGGTACCAACTTTTTTGAGTCAGTGATTGTATCCTACATAGTTAATCTACTAATTCGATTTATGCACAAGATAAAACTTAGAATCCCGATGTCATAGCAGAGCCATACCTGGAACTGGTTGACCGACACCGTCTTCCCAAACTCCTTAGCATTATAGGCAGAGAAATGAACCAGCGCAGCATAAGTACTGCTCGCCCCCATGTCGTAAAATATGACGTGCCTCGACCCGTTCGAGAAGTCCTTGTCGATCCCGTACTGCAGCGCCGCTCCGGAGTGCTCGTTGATCAGGGCCAGCACGTTGATCCCCGCCAGCTGTGCCGCCTGCAACATCCCCTTCCTCTCCGCCTGCCCGAAGAACGGCGGCACCGCGATCACCGCGTCCCGCACCGGAACCCTAGCGTGCATCTCCGCGAGGCCCATTCCGTAGTTGAGGATCATCGCCGTGAGCTCCTCGGGGGAGTATATCGTGACGCCGTCGTCGGCGCGGAGTCCGACGGAGCCGCGGGGGTCCTCGACGAGGTCGAAGGGGAGGTAGAGGGAGTCGGCGACCTTCCTCGCGTGGGGGTAGGGCTTGCCGATCATGTCGCGGACGTGGGAGAAGACCTTGGAGGGGTAGCGCGCGGAGATCCCGGCGGCCTCCTCGGCGAGGAGGCGGTCGCCGGAGTGGAATGCGGCGAGCGCGGGGGACTTGCGCTTGGACATCTCGTTGATGGCGACGGCGATCGGGGTCTGGCCGGGTCGGAGGTTGACGACGGCGACCTTCAGCCACTCCGAGCCGAGGTCGATGCTGGAGACCGCGGAGCGCGCGGGGACCCATTGGGCGGAGAGGATCGAGAGGAGGAGGAAGAAGAAAATTCCAGGGATCATTGTGGAGAACCTAAGGTTAGGGTTAGGGCTTTGGAATGGAAAATTTAGGGCTAGGGTTTTGATCGGAGGAGGAGGGAGGAGGGAGAGATCCGGGAAGTCGACTTCCGGTTCAGTTTCCGTATTTTCGTTAGTTGCTATATATGTGGTTGAGTGGACTGTGGGAGTGGTGATATTAGAACGAGACAGATCTGGCCAATGGGGAGGTTCCACGTGTAATATTAGGACACTTGGCGTGGTGTGGTAGGCCTTGTGCGTTGGGAACTTGGGGAGCGTGGGTAGTTTCGTAATTGTTTCAGTGAAGCGCCGGGTTGAATCTGGAAGAAAGCAAAGTTTGCAAATAAGTCCTTGAAAAATAGTTTTAATATCTAATAAGTTTTTATTCATGTTTGTCTAATAATACTCTGAAAAACTTTCAACTTATATAGTATTTGGTAACAAACAATATATACATATTTTCTTATGCATATTTGTTTATGGGTGGTGTTATTAATACTCTTAAAATGTCATTCGGTACTCCTCTTACAACAAACACTAATTAGAAGACTGAGATGTCAACTTTAGTATAGAAAGTTACAAAGATCTCATGTACAATGGCAGTACAATATAGCAAGATGAAATCAAGAATGAAATATTTCAGATTCAAAAATAAGTCAAATGGACATCCCAATATCCGAAGATTGTTAAGAAAATTTGGAGAATGACGATCAGAGATATAACAGTTTGTGATCTATTTTTCAAGGTTGAACCCAGAGCTAGCTCCAAGCCCACGCAACCTGGGTCCATGACCCAAAATTTACAAAGATCCCATGAATGTTATAAATACCTAAAATAATTACAAACACCTCCTAAAACATGGACTAGGGGTGAGCATTATTCGATTTTAGACCGAAAATCGAACCGAACCGAACCGAACCGAACCGAACCGAACCGAATAAGAGATTCGGTTCGGTTTCGGTTTTGAAAATACTAAAATTTTTTATTCGGTTTCGAATTTCGGTCCAAAATCGAATAAAAAAATTAATTTAGTTTATATATATATATATATATATATATATATATATATATATATATATATATATATATAATATATATATATATGTGTGTGTGTGTGTGTGTGTGTGTGTGTACTAAATATATCTAGGTATATTTAGTTATTATATATATTAACAAAAAAAAACCAAAAATCGAATAAACCGAACCGATTTAATTCGGTTCGTTTTCGGTTTTGCTTATTCGGTTTCGGTCCAATTCAGTTTTTACTTATTCAGTTCAGTTGGAACCGAATAAACCGAATACTCACCCCTAACATGGACCTCCATTTTCAGGACCGCCTAACCGGCCTTGGTTGAAGCTTACTATAATACTATATTATAATACACATGCTTCATGTAATACATCTATCATGTATACTAAAATAAAGAAGTGTCAACATCTCGTAACGGGTATATGTAACTCATATAAATATCGAATTAGTTATCTATAATTTTTTGTGACCAATATTTTCTAAAATTCTCTCTATTCATATATGCTGCACATGACAACACGGTTAAATTAATTGCAAGGAATCCAAATCAAATATTGTAAAAGAACAACAACAAATGACTAAACATCCAAATTCTTGGAGCAAATAATATATGGAAGCTAATGTACCTAAATGTTAAAACAACTAACGAGAAATATTTAGAAGAAAAATACTAATTTTAAGTGCACGACAAGTGCTAGTAGGAACTTAGGCTTGGCAAATCCTGATTTATTTTATGACCAGTTGGTGGGCTTCGGGTTATAATTTATAATTTTAGTTTTTTATTTTTAATACAGCTAAATGGAAGCAATATTGTAAAAACCGGACCGGATCGACAGTTAGACCGGGTCCAACCGGTTTAAACCAAAAAATCGGTCTTGTTCGACTAAAATCGGATCTTTTAAAGAACCGTCGGTTTTTTTGTCAAAATTGGGTTCAACTGGTGAACCGGCCGAACCGGTTCATAATTGAACCGGCCAATTTTGGTTATTTTTATTGTAAAAAAATTCAAAATAAATTATTATGTGAAATTTGGACCATTTGATTCTTTATTTGGTTTTAATCGACCTTATAGTTGTAAAATTAAACCGAACTAATATACTTATGACCAAACAAAACTAAACCAAGAAGTAAATATGAATATTTTACCTATTTAAACCAAACTAAACCAAGTCTATTGAACTCCAATTGAATCCCGGTTGAACTCCGGTCCGATCTATATCAAAAAAAATCGGTTCGATCATCGGTCCGATTTTTAAAACATTGAATGGAAGGGGGAAATTTTCAAATAGTGGAACCCAAAATTTTGCAATTAATGTATTCTTATTAAAAGTCCAAGGAGGTGGACTCGTTGATAAGATGGACCGGGCTTTTTCTATAGCAAATCATCAGGCCATCACCGAACAGTGTGAGGCCCAGCCAAAACAAGTTTGTGGTCCAAATATTAAATGGTTAGTGTCCTCAAATACTTTCAAAAGATGTTTTATGTTTCTCGTTGCTTATTTTGGCACTGTGTCTGGTATGTATGTCTGACACAGACACGACTAGTGGACGGAATTGTATTGGCTCCCTCCTCTTTCTGTATATTTTTAATTTTTTTTATACGAGTCAGCCCACATCTAATCTTGTAGTCCATCGTAGCTCACTCGAGCTGAAATTTCTGGTTCCGTCGTTGGATACTACTACTGTTTTTTTTATGTCTATGCTCGAGAGGCATCCGGTTAAGAAGTATATAATTCATCTACACTTGGCTACAGTTTAGAGGGATAAACTCGTATAGTAGCACGAGTTGTTCTTTGACAACTTCATGGAAGCTCTCAATTGTCTTGATCGCACTTTTTGTGATGATGGACTATTGTGCGATGTGCAATAATTGACATTGTTGTACAACTTATTCAGATTCTTTTGGTCCCACATCGATTGCATGGAGAACTCTAAGTTCGTTAATATAATCTTGGATTCTCTTCTCTTAACAACCAGCTTTTAGGAGGATGAGTTATTCCGAAGGTTCCATGAAATATAATTACGATTCTTTAGTCCCACATCGGTTGAATGGAGAACTCGTCTTGTGTTGATATAATATTGAGTTTGATCCTTTAGATTTGGATTGATATAATCTTGGACATGGGCCATGCTTAGGATTTCTTCAATGTTCATATTTAGTCTTGGGTTGATATAATTTTGGGCTAAGCAAAGGCCATTCTTAGGATGATTTATTCAAGGTTCGTATTTTTGTGTTGGGTTGATATAATATTGGACCAAGTATTTGCTTATAATGAGTTATATTTAGGGTTATAGTATTTTAGTGCAAAACGAATATTAATTAAATTTGATATATTTCGCAACACCAAGTACAAAGACAAAAACTATTAAAAAAAAATTTATTTAAAGACAACCAAACAATTTTTTTTGGGAAGGGGGAGAGTGATGATTCACACAAGTAATCACAAGCAAAGTCTAGCACTGCTAAATAACATTATAATTTGAACGGAATTTGTTCAATGTTGTCCATAATATCCATTAAACGTCTAAATCTAAATATTTAATTGTTGGACTTGGGGTTCTGGGGAGGCCCCGGAGGAGAGGCAAACAGCGGTTGCGCCTTGTGTCCTAAATCCCAAGAGACCCCAAATTTTTTTTAGAAGTTAGTAATAATAATAAATAATAAAACACTGTTACTCTGATTTCTTCTTCAAAGTCCAAGGTCCGAAGAAAATCATTATAGCAATTCAGTAAATAGGGCATGACGCATGAAAATTTGATAGTCATCAAACTTTTCAATTTCAAAGAAAAAAAACTAGTCTTCCCATCGCTTCAGATTTTCTTTTTTCATTTAAGAGGAAAAAAAATTCTTCACGTTGCTTCTGATTCTAAATGATCAGCAATAAGTTTTTTTTTTAATTGTACATTTTAATTCTCTCTTTTGCTTATAATTGAAACAAATATTTCTAATTTTCTTTAATTTCTTCTGCTAGAATCCTTTACAAGGATTCTGCAATGCAAGACTACGCAAAGAAGGCCACAACAACAAACAAGCTTGCGGAACTCTCTCTCACTCTCTCTCTCTCTCTCTCTGGCCCCTCCCTTGCTTGAGCCTTGACCCGAAGAGAAGACGAAAAGGTGAGATAGAGGTATCATGTGAACCTGATATTTTAGCAAGACTTTTATTTTGAGAATTGAAACATTTGTAACTTTTGTTCCTTATGCTGTTGGCTTTATTATATTTTATGAGTTCCCTCTGTCGTTGAAGATTGAGGACAATCCTCTTTATCCCATTTTTTCAATGTGGGGGGTTCTATTGATGTAGTTTATTTTTTGAAAGTTTCAAATTATATATACATAGAATTTACTTTGCACAGACACAAGCACAGACTTGAAATTTTGCATCTTTTAAAAATTAGGATACATATTGTTTGTAGTAGATCTTCGGTTTTCCTTCGTAAATCTCTATTTATGCACGTTTTCATAGTAACTAAATTTCAATCAGCTTATGTAGTATATATGGCTCACTACATGTTGTGAGTTATAATTGATCCCACGTTGGTGTTGAATACTGATAGCCGATGGCGATGAGTCTTTTCGTCTATCTTCGCACTTAAGATTTCATACTTAAAATCATACTATATAGCCGGGAATTCTATATTCCCGGAAATCAAATTCCAAAGAATTAAATTTTCTGAAAAATTACATTCCCATGTTTGTTGACAATATAAATATTCCCGGGAAAAAAATAAATAATAATAATAACGAAAAAAATGAACAAATATTAAATAAAATCGATAAAAACGACAAAAAATAAGGTAAAAACGAAAAAAATGTTAAAACGACAAAATAACAAAAAACGACAAAAACGATGAAAAACGAAAAAAAAAACGATGAAAAACGATAAAAATCGGTTAAAACGACAAAAATGACCAAAAAAACGACAAAAAATGTATAAACGAAAAAAATAAAACAAAGGGTTAAAACGACAAAAATAACCAAACACGACAAAAACGACATAAAATCGGTAAAAACGACAAAAAAAAAAATGCGGCAAAAACAACAAAGAACAACAAAAAATCGGTTAAAACGAAAAAAATGACAAAAAAAAATCGGTTAAAAACGAAAAAAATTCGGTTAAAAACAATAAAAAATCGGTTAAAACGACAAAAAATAACAAAAAAGCGACAAAAACGAAAATAATCGATAAAAATGACAAAAAAATTCGGTTAAAAAACGACAAAAAAAGGGTTAAAACGACAAAAAAATCGGTTAAAAATAAAAAAAAAAAGGTTTAAAACAACAAAAAATAACTAAAAAGCGACAAAAACGAAAATAATCGATAAAAACGACAAAAAAGGACAAAAAATCCGTTAAAACGACAAAAAATCGGTTAAAACGAAAAAAATAACCAAAAAGCGAAAAAAAAGGACAAAAAATCGATAAAAGCGACAAAAATGACAAAAAAGGCCATAAAATCAGTAAAAATGACCAAAAAGCGACAAAAACGACTACAACGACTAAAAAATCGGTAAAAACAACAAAAAAGTAACAAAAAAAATCGCTTAAAACGACAAAAATTGACAAAAAACGACAAAAAAGACAAAAATTGGGTAAAAACGACAAAAGTGACAAAAAGACAAAAAAATGGATAAAAACGACAAAAAATCACTTAAAACGACAAAAAAAATGGTAAAAACGACAAAAAAAAGATAAAAACGACAAAATAATTAAAAAGTGACAAAAAAGACAGATTGGGTAAAAACGACAAAAAATCGCTTAAAATGACAAAAAATTGGTAAAAACGACAAAAAATGACAAAAAAGCGATAAAAACGACAAAAAAAAGGAAAAAAACGTTCAAAACAATCAAAATTGATAAAAAAAGAAGAAACAAAAATTTAGACAATTTTTTTCCCGGACAAAAAAAATATATTCACCTATTCTCAAGGGATAGAATTCCCAAGTTTTGTGAGTAAACTATTTACCCGGGTATTTATAATTCCCGGGAATAAATTTTTTTATAAGCGAAACAAACGTGGTAATAGATTCCCCATCCTAAATTTTTTCGGGAATAAAAGAAAATACCGCGTACCAA
Organism: Iris pallida; assembly: GCA_029216955.1. Classification (NCBI taxonomy): domain Eukaryota; kingdom Viridiplantae; phylum Streptophyta; class Magnoliopsida; order Asparagales; family Iridaceae; genus Iris; species Iris pallida. Next base: position 9,858,031 of record JANAVB010010600.1, read on the forward strand.
ACGCCCCCTAAGATTTCACAAGGATTTCGTTTTCAAACTGAAATATTTTGTCACTTTTTTTCCTTCTGATTTTGGCTTTTTTATGTTTCTTGAGTTTCTCTGTTGTTAATAAATTATGCAAACAAGTCCATATATCTCAATCCTAGTACTGAAAAACATAAACAAGAAATGTTAAATAACATGTTGCATTCGATTTTTTTAAACTACGAATATTGCCATTTGCCAAGATATATTCCTGATGCAAATTTTAAGGTTAGCTGGCATGTATCAGGCCCCAGTCTAAAAGAGTTCACTTTAGTTTATTGTATCATGTAAAAAAATGATACTTTATTTCCAATATTTTTTTAAAGAGGGGCATCATTTTGTTGGGAAAGAAACGCGGAAACCTTTCCCCAAACCGGAGAGTACCTGCGAGAGGACCGAGCAATACAACGCACGAACCCAAAAACAACCACACAAAAACAATCACGCAGACACAGAGAATTTTTGACGTGGAAAACCCTTGCGGGAAAAACCACGGGACGATCGGAGTCCAACCCTGAGAAGCCTCCACTAATGGAATAGAAGAAATACACTCTCTACAAACTCCTCCGATCCAAATCGGATCCCCACAACACTCAGAGAAAAGAACAACGATTACAAGGCTACGAAGAACGAGAACGACGAGTAGAGATTACCCGAACACAATCTCCTCCGAATATCAACCTTCAATCCTCCGCCTTCTTCTCCGAAGTTGCAATGGCACTCTTGCCTCCTTCTCTCTCAAACTTTGTGTTGTCCAATACCTGCGATCATACGATAATGAATTAGGGTTGAGAAAACTCAATATAACTCCCCAATCCCGCAACCAACCTGGACCGTTGGATTAGATCCAATGATGAAAACTCATCCTAAAATCCGCTTCAGCCCCCGACGACACAGAGTTCGGCCAGAACTCTGTGTCGGGCAACCAGCACTGACCGACCAAGCCCTGGAACGGCCAGACCGAGTTCGGCCAGAACTCGGCCTGGGACCGAGTTCGGCCCGAACTCGGTGGCCCAGTTCCAGAATCTCCTATGGAGCAGCAGCAGCAGCAACTCCAACTCCCCGAGCTTCTTCGACACACGAACGGCGCTCGTCGCACTCCGGGGTCTTCTCCACATAGGTTGGGAACCCCTCCCACTCCAACAAATCTCCCCCTTCACAACTATGGGGAGGACGTCGTCATCCCGACGATCTGCCTGCAGTACTCAAACTTCCCCCTTGGTAGAATCTTCGTGAACATATCAGCTCCGTTGTCATCTGTATGCACCTTCTCAAGCGCCGCGTCCTTCTTCTCAACCACATCCCGTATCCAGTGATACCGGGTCTCGATGTGCTTGGACCGGCTATGAAACGTCTGATTCTTCACAAGGTGGATCGCACTCTGACTGTCGCAAAGCAAAGTATACTGCTCTTGCTTCAGTCCCATTTCCTGCAACAGCTTCTTCATCCACAACAGCTCCTTGCAAGCCTCCGTCGCCGCAATGTATTCCTCCTCCGTCGTCGACAAGGCAACACACTTTTGCAACCGCGACTGCCACGATACTGCTCCTCCCGCAAACATCATCACGTAGCCCGAAGTCGATCGCCTCGTGTCTACATCTCCAGCCATATCAGCGTCGGTATACCCAACCAGCTTCGGCTCGTCACCACCAAAGGAAAGTCTCCAACCGGCAGTGCCCTGAAGGTATCGTAGAATCCACTTGACCGCACTCCAATGTACCCTTCCAGGATTTGAAAGATACCTGCTAACCGTACCAACCGCATGAGCAATATCTGGCCTCGTACACACCATAGCATACATCAGGCTCCCCACAGCTGAGGCATATGGAACCCGCTCCATATCTTCCTTTTCGTCCTCGGTAGATGGACACTGCTCCTCAGTGAACTTAAAGTGAGCCGCGAGGGGGGGAACTCACTTTCTTCGACCCGTCCATCCCGAAACGCTGAAGTACCCGGTGAATGTACTTCATTTGGGACAAGTGTAGCAGCTTGGACTCTCTCTCTCGGCTGATCTCCATCCCAAGAATAGTCTTCGCTGCGCCCAAATCCTTCATAGAGAAGGCCGCGTCCAGTTGGCGCTTCAACTCCGCTATCCTAGTGGCATTCCGACCCACTAATAGCATATCATCTACATAGAGCAATAAAATGATGAAATCATCATCGGCAAAATACCTCACAAATGCACAATGATCCGACGTCGTCCGTGCATAACCATGCTCCCCCATAAACGACTCGAACTTCCTGTACCACTGCCTCGGAGCCTGCTTCAGACCATACAAGCTCTTCCTCAACCGGCAGACCAAATGTGACTTGCCCTTCTCACAGAATCCCTCTGGCTACTCCATGTACAACTCCTCCTCAAGATCACCGTGGAGGAATGCCGTCTTCACGTCCATCTGCTCGACCTCCAAGTCGAAACTGGCTGCTAATGCTAGCACCACCCGAATAGACGAATGCTTGACGACAGGCGAAAAGATTTCATCATAATCCACGCCTTTCCGCTGACCGTAGCCCTTGACTACCAGCCTCGCTTTGTATCGAGGGCAAGTAGCATCATCCGTCTGCTTCACTCTGAACACCCATCGATTCTTCAAAGCCTTCTTGCCCTTTGGCAACCGCACCAGATCATAAGTGGAATTGGTGTGCAAGGAACTCATCTCCTCCTGCATAGCCACCATCCACTCCTGCCTGTGTTCGTCTTCCATAGCCTCTGCGAAACTTTCGGGCTCCCTCCCGTTAGTCAATAGCACATACTCATCCGGTGAGTATCTCGTAGATGGTCGACGATCTCTGTTGCTCCTTCTCAGTGGAGCCACTGGTGCTGGCTGTATACCGACAGCCTCTGCCCCTTCAGGAACTACCTCTCCGGCATGCTCATCCTCCTGAGGGACACCCTGACCACCATCAGCAGGCTGATGATCAAGGTTGGGAGCAACTCCATGTACCGGCTCCCCCATAACTGGATCCTCTGCGATGTCCTCTGGAAACTGCTCGAAGCGAAATGACTCTAACTCAGGCAATTCCTCAGCCTCAGAAGGCGTCTCAGAATCCTGAGTGTTGGTCATGGTCTGATCCTCGACGAACACCACGTCCCTGCTTCTGTAGAGCTTTCCTTCCACTGGGTCGTAGAGTATATAGCCAAACTCATCCCGACCGTAGCCGACAAAGACGCATCGCCTCGTCTTCGGCTCAAGTTTGGTCCTCTCGTCCTTCGGTACATGCACGAAGGCTTTACAACCAAACGCCCGCAGGTGACTGTATGACGGCTCTTTACCGTACCATACTTTATCAGGCACATCACCCTGCAAAGGAGCACTAGGAGACAAATTAATAATATAAGCAGCTGTGAGAAGAGCCTCACCCCAATAACTGCCCGGCAAGTTTGCTTCTGACAGCAAACACCGCACCCTCTCCATCAGTGTCCTGTTCATGCGCTCCGCTACACCATTGAGCTGAGGTATCTTTGGCGGAGTCTTCTGGTGTCGTATCCCTTGCTCTCTGCAATACGCATCAAAGGGACCGATGTATTCGCCGCCATTGTCGGACCGAACACATAACAACTTCTTGCCCGTCTCCCTTTCAACAGAGGCCTGAAACTCCTTGAAAGTAGGCAGCACCTGATCCTTGGTCTTTAAGGCATAGACCCAAACCTTCCTGGAACAGTCATCAATGAAAGTTACAAAATAAGAAGCACCACCAAGAGATTTTACCTTCATAGGACCGCAGACATCCGAGTGAATCAACTCGAGCAACGCCGGCTTCCTCGAACTTGGGTGACTTTGGAAAGACACCCGGTTTTGCTTCCCAGCTAAACAGTGCGTGCATTTCTCCAACTTTGTAGACTTGAGCCCCGGAATCACTTTCCTGTTCACCAAGTAGCTCATCCCCTTCTCGCTGATATGGCCGAGCCGCCTGTGCCACAACTCGGTAGACGCATCACTGACTACGTTCACCTCCTGTGCCCCCTCTGCGCTCCCCTCCATATAGTAGAGACCGGACTTCTTGCTTCCTCTGGCAATCACCATCGAACCCCTGGAAAGCTTCCACTGACTATTCCCGAAGAGACTGAAGAATCCCTCGTCATCCAACCTTCCAACCGACACCAGGTTGAAACGGATATCAGGGACATGACGAACATCCTTGAGAACAAGAACCGCACCCGTCTTCGTTCTCAAATGCACATCTCCAACGGCAACCGCCTTCGACACATCTCCGTTGCCCATCTTCAACACGCCACAGTCGCCTGTCGTGTAAGTGGCAAACAGTGCCCTGTTGTGAGATACATGTGCTGAAGCCCCTGAGTCCACCAGCCAAGAATTGTCATCGCAGGCGAGGTTAGTAATGACCTCATCACCTACGACGATCACATCGCCTCCATGCACTGAGGCCGCCGCTGTAGTGTTCTCTTCTTGCTTCCCCTTGTCGCCCTTCTTTTTCTTCTTCCAAGCGAAACAATTCCGCTTGATATGGCCCTTCTTACCGCAATGGTAACACTCCGAGTCCTCGTAACGACCCTTGGACTTCCCCCTGCTCTTGTCTCTGCCACCACCTGGACCCCTGCTTTTGCCCCTTCCGCGGCTCTCTGAAACAAGTGCCTCTGAGTGGTGGGATGTGGATGAAGTGCCCTGAGAACGTCTCCGCATCTCTTCATTCAACACCCCGCTCTTGGCAAACTCCAGACTGACCACGCCCTCTGGAGCAGAAGCGATCATAGATACTCGTACGGTCTCCCACGAGTCTGGCAATGTACACAGCAGCCATAGTCCCTGAACTTCATCGTCAAACTTGACTCCCATAGAGGATAGCTGGTCAACCACGCCCTGGAACTCACTCAAGTGATCCGAAATAGACGCCCCGTCTTTGTACCGCAGACCCATCATCGTCCGGATCAGAAACAGCTTGTTTACCCCGGTCTTCTTCGCGTACAAAGACTCCAGCTTATCCCACAACGTCTTCGCGTGCTCAATATTGGCAACGTGATTGTACACGTTCTCATCAACAAACTGCCGTATGTACCCACACACATGTATATGCTCGAACGTCCAGTCCTCCTCGGATTTATCACTGGGCTTCTCGGATGCAAACACAGGTAGATGCAGCTTCTTGACAAATAGCAAATCCTTCATCTTGCTCCGCCAATAATGATAGTTTGTGCCGTTCAGATTCACCATGCGCACCGGCTTCGCGTCCATCTGTCACGACCCGCTACCCAAATTGTTGGGCCAGGCCGAGGCATGCCCAGCCTACACTGAGATAAAACGTAGTAAGCTGTTCTAGAGACAACAGGATAAGACTAAATGTGCTAACAGTTCTATAAGTGAAGAAGAATAATAAATGCTCCAAACACAAAAGTCGTCATATATAGTAAGATGTCCAAGTACAAGTAAACTGAAATGTAAAACTGGATACATGTCCAGTTACAAAATAATATAGTCTAATACATGTCTACTCTCAAGTCTAAGTAAACAAAGACAGCTAGGCAAGGTTCCCCGCAGGAACATCCTCATAAAGCAGAGCCGGGTCCTCGGCAGTAACTCCATAGTATGAGTCGCAGAGTAACTCCTCCTCAGTAAGGACACCTACAACGTTATCCTGTCAGGATGGGAGCAAGTACTAAATCTAGCAAACTATCATATGAAACATGGAAATGAACATGAGAGGAATAACTGGAAAGTATAGCATCACATAGTCTATCATGGCAAGGATACATATGTCATAGCAACAGATGTATATGTAATGTTTAAAACTGTAGCAGGTACGTGATCGGTCAATAGATGTACAATGTGCTGGGGGCACATAATGAAATGTACTTTCGTACAAGTGAAACGACGATAGATGTACATACGTACAAATTCGCGTTGAGATAAAGCCTACGACAAGGTATGCATATAAAATGCGACCTTGCTCGGTACATACGTACGGAAGAAGGGGGCATAATCACGTACACTACTAACAGTTTCCCCATAACCCATATTCTATTCATGTGAGAGATGCATCAAGACTGTTCTAAACATGATAATAACTGAAAGTACAATATGTAAAGATCTGACTTGCTACCCCAAGGATCAGCATTTAACATGGTGGGGTTTGCAGTTCATTTATGTGACAATATGTAAAGTTCGTAGAAAGTACTTGCCTCTAGCAAAGCAAAACAAAACAAGCTGCGATAACGATGCTATGGATGTCCAGTAACTCGTCACTGTAGAAATAAATGCAATAACTTAGCTTTTACACTAAGCTAAAATACTAGAACACTAAACTGGTGTGACACGACTTGTGACTGGGCACCTGGCCAAAATAATGACTTGGCCTAGGAGACCAATGTGGGGGTGACACACTATGTTAACTAACATTCCAGGGTCTTTACACTAGTGAGGGATGGGGTTTAATACGGCTAAAACTCAAAAATAGCACAAAAGCTACAAGTCGTAATTAATCAATAAATAAACCAAAAGACTATTGTGTTCTAACAATTTTAGAGATAGGCAAAAAGTCTAGTTTTTCTTAAAGTAAAGTATCAAAGTGATCCTTGTTAATCATAGAAATTTATTATAATTTTTCTGGAATTTATTAACCAGTACAAGTATTTTATAAAAATCAGCTTTCCTAAGTATACAGAAAGTGAGTTTTGGTTTCATATGCCAAACTAGTGGCAAAACAGTAATTTAAATACTACAAAAATTATACTAAATTTGCCAACTTAGCAAAGTATCTAAAAACTATTTTTCCATAATTTTAGCAGTACTTTAAGTATTTTTAGAAAATCAAAAATAGTAATGCACAATAATAATTAATTATCTGCGTATTTTGTCCATGTATATAATTTGAACCAAAGTTCAAATACAGGACCCAAGGCCATGAATCAAGTCCAATATGACTTGTACAGGTCTTGAATGTGTGAAAACACATTTGAGCCCAAATACCCATGCTAGGCTTGGACATCAAATGGTTGCAGTAATTTAAATACAATAAAAATATAATTTGGTAATAGACAAAATAAATATTATTATTTTAATAAGGTGAATTTATACAAAAGAATATTTACATACTTATGCCAAAAGTACATATATATATATACACAAGAAAATACTTAATTTATAAAGTATATATATATATATATATATATATATATATATATATATATATATATATATATATATATATATATATATATATATATATATATATATATAAATACTAACATATATACATATAATTTACTAACCATAAAATATATACATATATACATACATACTGTTAAAACAGTATATATATACATGTATACTAATATATACATATATATATATATATATATATATATATATATATATATATATATATATATATATATATATATAAACAGTAAAAGAAAAGAAAAGAAAAGAAAAAGAAAAAAGAAAAAGAAAATGCAACTGGAACAGGGGGCTCGAACCCTGTCCAGAGAAGTGCGAGGGGGGGGGGGTTTCAGTGTTTACGCGCTGGCCAGTGGGCCAACTCGGCCCGACTGTTAGAATTAGAGTTAGGTTTGTTTTATTTAGTTAGGTTAGCAAAAATAAATAAATAAAAAAAAAAATACTCGTCCTGTGTCCTGACAGTTAAGGACACAGGGTTTCAACGTGTCCGGGGTGATTTGACACGTATGACACGAGTTTCACGTGTCCAGTCCCATGCCCATGTTCGCCAAGACACGGCGAACAACATGGACACAACACGAGACACGCACGACTCGTAGGGACACTGCTACTCACGTGTCCAGTCGATCGGGGGGGGGGGCTGTCGAAGGGTCTTGACGGCGGAGGAGGCGTCGGCGAGGCGGCGCTTGGGCGGCGATCGACTCGCCTCGTCGAGACGAAGGTGATGGTGGTGGTTACGGGCGGTGGTGCTCGGCGTGGGGGCTGGACAGGGCTCGCCGGAGTAGAGCTAGGGTTTGGGGGTTTGTCGGGGGAGAACGGGGCTGTTGGGGGTTGTGGGGCGTCGTGGTGGTGGTGGCTAGGTCGGGGGGGCTGTGGGGGTTTAAATAGGGGGTTTAGGTCGGTCGGGGGCAGCCGGGAAAGGCGGGGGCAGCGGCGGCGAGTCGGTCGGGCAGTCAACGCGGGTGGGTGAGGGAGGAGAGAGAGAGTGACTGGTCGGGGGGGGGGGGTGATTTGGTAATTTGCCCAAAAGTCCCTATAGTTTAGGAATTTACACTAAGGCCCCTTACAGGATTAAATGCAAAAAGAAATTTGCATTCCTAACATTACATCAATTTAATAATTGCAAACTGTCTATAAAATAATTCAGAAAATTACAAACTGATATAAAAACATTTCTAAAAATTGCAAAACCTATTTAATTAATTTAAAACAATTTGCAAAGTGATATTTATATATATATAACTTATTTAAAAATTATAGAAAATTCCTAAAAATCCTAATAAAATATTTTAAGGCTATAAATGACATTAAAAATTAATTTGCACTAATTAAAATAAAATTTGAAAAACAGGGGCTTACACCATCTCTCCTCTCTGGTTCCTCTGTCAACTCCTGACACCCTTTGAACCCAAAGCTCTGATACCACTCTGTTGGGAAAGAAACGCGGAAACCTTTTCCCAAACCCGAGAGTACCTGCGAGAGGACCGAGCAATACAACGCACGAACCCAAAAACAACCACACAAAAACAATCACGCAGACACAGAGAATTTTTGACGTGGAAAACCCTTGCGGGAAAAACCACGGGACGATCGGAGTCCAACCCTGAGAAGCCTCCACTAATGGAATAGAAGAAATACACCCTCTACAAACTCCTCCGATCCAAATCGGATCCCCACAACACTCAGAGAAAAGAACAACGATTACAAGGCTACGAAGAACGAGAACGACGAGTAGAGATTACCCGAACACAATCTCCTCCGAATATCAACCTTCAATCCTCCGCCTTCTTCTCCGAAGTTGCAATGGCACTCTTGCCTCCTTCTCTCTCAAACTTTGTGTTGTCCAATACTTGCGATCATACGATAATGAATTAGGGTTGAGAAAACTCAATATAACTCCCCAATCCCGCAACCAACCTGGACCGTTGGATTAGATCCAATGATGAAAACTCATCCTAAAATCCGCTTCAGCCCCCGACGACACAGAGTTCGGCCAGAACTCTGTGTCGGGCAACCAGCACTAACCGACCAAGCCCTGGAACGGCCAGACCGAGTTCGGCCAGAACTCGGCCTGGGACCGAGTTCGGCCCGAACTCGGTGGCCCAGTTCCAGAATCTCCTATGGAGCAGCAGCAGCAGCAGCAACTCCAACTCCCCGAGCTTCTTCGACACACGAACGGCGCTCGTCGCACTCCGGGGTCTTCTCCACATAGGTTGGGAACCCCTCCACTCCAACACATTTTATATTTTGTTCTGGGCATCAAAATGTTCCGGACCGGCCCTGTCGGGGTCAAATCATTACCACGGCGAGGTGGTGACCTTAAAACAAATTAAAAGTTTATTTAAAACTATTCAACCAATGAATTCAAGTATTCCCACACATTAAGAGCATCTCCAACCCTATTGTGAGTTTAGAAAAAATGGTTGCCACATAGGAATGACAAACTTTTATTCCAAAATTCTTCTCCAATGTAAATGTAGAATAAAACATGAAGTTGACATGGCAATGACATGGCAAGGAGAATGTGAAGTTGGTTGTCTAGATCTAGACAATGCACTTCACAATGACTTTGTCTCCACATCAACAATTATGAATAGAAATATTTATAAAAAAGTTGAAGAAGTGGAGGAGTTGTCTTGGAAGTTGGAAAAAATACTTTTTATTGTCTCCTCAATACTTTTGCATTGGAGAGAGTTTTTCTATCTCATTGTCTTTTGAGATATAATTTTGCCACATAAACAAGACATTGTTTTGTGGCTCATGCCACCAGGAGCGGATCCAAAGGGAGCGGGGTGGACTGGAGTCCACCCCAAATTTTTTTTTTTTACATTTTTTTTCTATATATTTTTTTTTTGTATGAATTTATCTACTTCTATCCCACCCCAAAATTTGGTAGCCCATCGCAGTTATAATTTCTGGATCCGCCCCTGCATGCCACCTAGGAGCCACCTAAGACTCACAACACTTAACAAGACAATAGGGTTGGAGATGCTCTAATAGGATGGGCTGTTGAATGGTGAGTTCATTCATCTGTATAATGACACATGGCAAATTTTACTACTTTTTATGATTATATTTTAATAATATTTGATATTTTATTTTACTTTGATATTAACATGTGCCATTATAATTTATACTATTGGACAGATTAATTATTCAATATTCATGTGTGTCACGTGATGAGCTTGTCCCATTGGATAATTTCTCCACACAAAAAATTGCATGTAGAGAAATAAGTCTTTCTATATGTTCTAAACGAATTATATTTTTTTACTTGGCTTCAAATAATATTTAAATTAATAAAACAAAAAAATTTGAAACGAACAAACGCATGCCAAATTGAAATGTTACACCTCAATTGATTCCTCCGTTGAGTGGAAATGCACAATCACTAAACTTATATTCGGTAAAACTTTATTTCTAAGTTGATTCTTATGTACAATTTTTTTCTACATATATATACATATAAGTTGCCTCGAATTAACTTATGAACATTGTTCTTATATTTTAGTTTGGCTATTTATATATAGTTGAAAAATAATATATTATCTTGCAGTAACCACGGACCACGTGTTGCGATTCCATTCGCCCTCCTATTTGTTTGGGTCCGTCATCAAAATTTTAGTCAATGTGATGCTAACTCGTGGTTCGTAGTCACGATCAGTCACACTACGGACAATGTAGCAACGTTATATATAGTTTAAGAACTCTACTAGTTTTCTATATGTTCGTTTGAGGAATTTACCTTCATAATTTGAATAAGTGAATTATATTATCATGAGTTTAGTTAAGCATGTCCTAAAGTTATTCTTTAAGTATCTAAGTCATGTCATGAGAATGACATGGTGACAAAAAAAAGGTACCTTTTTGCGAGGAGTATAATAATGATTGTCGATTGACTTACACGTGTTCTTGAAAGGACACAAGGAATAACGCAAAGGGAGGACACAAGAATAATCAATAGTAAGATCAAGTCAATTCAGATTAGTTGTGTTGCTAACGTGTTTGAAATTTGTCCGCTTGGTGTTTAAATCTAAAATATATTGGAATTACTAATAGCATATTAAATAAAATTGGAATATATAATCCACATAATTAAAAAAAATTCAAGCATTACAAGTATACAACTTCTTATTGAATCCATTTTTTTCACCCATCAAATCTAGGATATTTCATCCTCCAATAAAGGATTGACACGTGTCAAATCCATTCAACTTAAATCACTTTGGAAGTAATTTTGTAAACATAAAAGTGGTTTTGACTAAAGAATTTGAAACGTGTCAATCATTTATTGGAGCGTGAATAAATATCCTAGTTTTGGTGGATGAACAAAAATGAACTCTTTTTCGTGCTCCTTCGTAAGAATAACATAATTCTTAACAATTGTTGGAATAACGGTTATAAAATATTTCTAAAATATCGGTTACGAAGGTTTGATTCTGGACGGTGTTATGTTAGTAATTTTTAAATCAATATAATCTATGTTTGATATTCTTATTAACGAACTGTTCTGCAAATTTTAAAATTACTTATACGTTAATATATAAACAAAAGTTCTTCCAAAAAAATTATATTATTATCCTCCCAAATAATAACTTAACAAAATATGACCCGATTATAGCTAAATGGATTCTATAATCGAATCATATTTTGTTAAGCTATTTTTTTGGAAGAATAATGATATAATTTTTTTTCTGGAGATCTTTCTTTTATATATTAACATATAAATATTTTATTATTTTAAAAAAATAGCAAAACCGCATGTTGATACGATCAAATTACATAATCCATTATATTATTTTTATGAGGTGTCTTTTTCTTCGACTTGGCAAATGCCAAAGAAGAATTCGAACATGTGCCTTTCGTGCTGGAGTCTCTGTTGTTTCCACTAGATCATAACCCACGGACTAGTCCATTATAATATTAATACATTGATTCCACATATAGACTACCATTTCATATAATCAACAAAAATCAACAAATATATATCATCAGATATTGTATATCTCTCTCTCTCTCTTTATATATATATATATATATATATATATATATATATATATATAGACACACACACACACACACACACACACACACACACACACACACACACACACTAGTAAATGTACGTACTTTTTAAATATAATACGTATAATAAGAATAATATCCAATTATAGTCAAATATCTCTTCGAACTCATGTGGTTAAGGTGGAAGGTATTCTTCTTATTTGGTTAAGTTTGATTTTCCATGCTGAATATATATGACAAATTTAATTTTTTTTCCAACAATTTTTTACATAATTTATTTTTTTTAATAAAATGAACAATGATATAATTACAGCTTAGACGGCTCACTTTATAGCAGTTTTGAAGCCTCATTATATATATATATATATATATATATATATATATTCCCACTTATTAATAAAATTTTGTATTACATCAATTTTTTTTTGTTTATTAGATTTGCATTCTATATATATATATTTTAAAAACAGTCGTTGAAAATATAGAATGTAAGTACAAATTTGTACTTCGGTGGAACGGAAGTAAAAAAACAAAAAAATTACTATTGCACCCCACTTTTTACTAATCACACCCCAAATAAAAATTAAAAAAAATCTATCCTACCCTCTACCTGCTCCCAACCCCTCCGATCCCGGCCTTTTCGACCCCTACTCCTTCTCCTCTTCCGGGATCGGAGGGGTTGAAGGAGGAGGGGTCGGGGTGGGATGGGATGGGAAGGGAAAGAGGGGGGGGGGGGGGGGGGGGGGGAGGGGTTGAAGGAGGAGGGGTCGGGGTCGTATCGGATGGGATGGGATGGGATGGGATGGGAAGGGAAGGGGGGGGGGGGGGGGGGGGGGGGGGGGGGGGGGGATGACATTTCAATTTTTTTTGTTTTGAATGTGTTTAGTAAAGACTGGAGGTGTGTATAGATTCACCAAAAAAAAAAATCCTATTATTTATAACAATCCGAAATTTGAATATTTACACGGACACCATGTCATCATATATATACATAATTGCTCGTTCGGAATACGTCCATATTCAAGCTCTACAATACCCAAACATTGAGACGAAAGCAAAAAACACACATTTAAGACACGCACGTAAAATAGCGACAGGACGATTCACTTATTTCAGGCGCGGCGTCGGCTGGCCGGCTCCTTCTGGGAGTTGAAGTAGGCGGTGGCCACGGGCAGGCCGAGGTCGTGGCGCGCCGCGAACGAGCGCGTGCTGAAGCCGGCGCGGCTCTCCGGCGCGGCGAGCGACTGGAGCTTCGCCCTCTGGCGGAAGAGCACCAGCACGTACCGGTGGATGCCCACCGGCGGCCGCGGGCCCATGTAGGGGACCACCTCCTGACCTGCCAGAAGAGAAAAAGTTGAATGCCTCGACAGTCAGCATACTGACACGTGACAGCATGCTGGTGCACGTGGACCTCCACGCACATGTGTTGACAGAGATGCTGAGAAGAAAGTGGTCCGGACACGATAATATTGGTGAAAAATTAAGACTTACCACTATCATATATGGTAAATCCGGACGACTAAAGTCTTGACAATGTTGTAGTGGAGCCCAAAGATGTTGCACCAATTTATATTTTTGTGAAAAGGAAAAGAGTCCATTTTTGTTCATCCATCAAAACTAGTTTAAATGTTAATTATTCCACTGGTTGGAATGATACACATCACACTATGTTTTAGTGGCTGAACGAAAACAGATTGATTTTTTTTTTTTTTTTTTTGCTTTTTTGATGGATTCAAACTCACATCAGATGTGCTATGTTGATGTGTTACTGACGGCAAGAAGACTTTGACATCATAATATTTATACAAGTAAATACAAAAATAATTTTTTTGATATTATTGTAAAATAATTTAAATATATTTGAATTACGAGATATATATATATATATATATATATATATATATATATATATATATATATATATATATATAATGTAGTTAAGCTATTCGAAAATTTTCATACAAAGCATTAAATATTTATAAAATCTCACTCAAAGCACAAAGTTTGGAATTATTCCCTAGGTAGCACAAAAACGTCCTTCCAATGGGCGTTTTCTATCTTTTAATATTTTTGTTTACTTGTCTGTTTTCTCCTCCGTTAACTCCGTTAAAAAAAAAAAATTAGAAAACGCCCTTCGAAAGGGCGTTCTCCCTGAGCATCGATGGGACATTTCACTCCACTACACCTGTTCTCTGGTTGCATGGCAATCTGGAGGCTGCTTTTCGGGACGCGTTTCTCTGGAAGTTTGTACATTTTGTTTTGTTCTTATTATTTGTGATCCGTGTAAAAATGAAGGGACCTATGTGTAACAAAATAAAACTATTACTGCATTCAACAAAATAAAGCTATTCAATAATTGTTATATTCCTTGCATTCAACAAATAAAGTTGTCATTCCTATCATTTGTTATCCGTTTTATTCTTATTCTTATTATTTGTTTTACTACTGTCCCATTCAACAAAATAAAGCTTTTTTGCATATAGGTCCCTCATTATTTTTGCATTGGAGGGACCTATATGTAAAATATGGTTGGTTTAGAGGAATTTAAATGCAAAAAAGCATGGGAAAACGCCCATGTGAAAGGCGTTTTGTGTTTGGTTTTTATTTTTATTTTTTTTATTTTTTTTATGTATTAAGTGTTGGTGTTGGTTAGATTTTTATTTGTTGTTTGTACAAAAAAAAGAAAAGAAGACAAGCATGTAGATTAAAAATGAGGAAAATAATTCGAGAGAAACGCGCCCCGAAAAGCAGCCTCCAGACTGGTGGAGTGAAATGTCCCATCGATGCTCAGGGAAAACGCCCTTTCGAAGGGCGTTTTCTATTTTTTTTTTAACGGAGTTAACGGAGGAGAAACAGACAAGTAAACAAAATATTAAAAAATAGAAAACGCCCATCGGAAGGGCGTTTTTGTGCTCCCTAGGGAATAATTCCAAACTTTGTGCTTTGAGTGAGATTTTATAAATATTCAATGCTTTGTATGAAAATTTCCGTAAGCTATTAGTTAGAATATTTATTTTTAAATTTTAATTGTTACGCTCATTTAAAATATTTTTTTAATTACGATTAAAAGTTAGTTTGAAAGGCATATATATAATTACGAATTGATCTCCTGACCACTCAGCCGAATGTCTCACCACTACCACTAAACTAAGGAACATTGGCATATATATATACACTGATTAAAGATATATTAATGATATAAATAAGAAACAAATTTAGAAAACCTATTAAAGAGAGAATTTTTTGGTCCCTGTCGAGTGTCTAGTCTTTAATAATTTGTCAATTTTGTCCTTACGCTGGTTGCATGTTGATTTACAAAAGAGTGGAACCTTACTTATATATCTTATAATCTTACAAATTTTCTCCTTTTTCTTGCGTATTCTTTTGATATTGATAATTTTAAAACATTCAAATATAAAATAATTTCAGACCCAACGACTCACCTTGAGATGCATCTGTCCCACCTGGTATATTAACCACCACCCTGAAATTACATTTTCAAAACATTAATTGTCATTAGATACCGAATTTTTTTTCTTAGAAAAAATAAATAAATAAAAAAGAGAAATGAAGTGAAGTGATTTCTTACCAGTGGACCCACTCCCTCATGTTTGGCTCGCTAGGACTCGGTGCATCCGGGTCAGTCATCACCTAAACAGTCACGCACGCACACGCGCAAGCACGCTTCATAAATTTGCACTATTTTCTTTATGGGTGTGTTTGGTTCGCGGGAAGTCAACTTCTATTTTTTACTATTCATTGCTAGTTCCCAAAAAAAAAAAAAAAACTCAACTTCTATTATTTGGTTAATCATTTCAAAAAAAAATAAAACTTTTATGAATATTAGTTCCAAAAGTACACTGTTTATACTTTTAACTTATGAAAAAAGTTGGTCGAAGTGTCCGAAACTTCTCATTGGGTTCAAAAAAAAATTGGAACTCCTTAATAATAATAATAATAATAGTGATAAAAAAATTAATCCATACAAAATAAAAAAAAAACTATAAAATGTCAACTTTTTAACTTATTTCCAACAACGAAGAAAATTATAAAATATGCGTACGTATGACACGCATATGTAATACGTACGTAAACTTTCTACTTTCAACATTTTTTTTTTCTTTCTTCGGTCTACTTCAACGAACCAAACAGCCCCTATGTGTAACAAAGTTGGAAACATGCATGCAACAAAACTGACCAGAGTGAAGAGGTCATTCTGCCGGCCTGCGATGCTGACGGTCGGCGGGTCGACGGCCATCGAAGGCTTCACCTCGCAGCCGTTGTTGACGTGCTTCGGGCCGAAGCTCACCGCCATGCTCACCGACGGGACGAAGAGGTCGACGACGTCGCCTATCACTCTGCCCACCACCAGAGGATCCACATACCTGGTCATAGCCGACCAATATTACCAAGTAACTACAAAGAGGTTTTAGTTAGAAAAGCTTTACTTACTAACTAAAGGTTGGTATGTGGGGGTATTTATAGCTAGTAATAGTGTCGTGCTTAGGGAGTGAATAGAAATATCTTCGCTAAGCATTGGGCTATGATTTGCACACCACGTGGAGGAAGGAGGGGGGAAGGGTGAGGAGGCTGTGATGTTGCGTACGTGGAGGGATGGAATTGGTTCGCAGGAAAGGGCGGGAAGGGCAAAGCAGGGGTTAACAGCTGAAAAAAAAAAAATTTAGGGACACCCCTTGGTAAGAGCATCCTCAATCCTATTGTAAGTTTAGAAAAAATGATTGCCACGTCGAAATGACAAGCTTTTATTTTAAAAATTTTTCTCCAATACAAATGTATAATATATTATGAAGTTAACATGGTAATGACATGTCAAAGATAATATAAAGTTGGTTGTCTAGATCTAGACAATACATTTCACAATGACTTTGTCTCCACATCATCAATTATGAATAGAAATATTTATAAAAAAATGAAGAAGTGGAGGAGTTGTTTTGGAAGTTGTAAGAAATATTTTTTATTGTCTTCTCAATACTTTTGCATTGGATAACACTTTTTTTTATCTCATTGTCTTGTGTGAATATCATCTTGCCACATAGAAATGCATTGTCTTGTGCCTCGTGGCACATAGGAATCACAACAGAAAACAAGACAATAGGGTTGGTTGTGGCTTTGGAAAAAATGATTGCCACATAGAAATAACATGACCTTCTTTCAAAAGATGTTCTCAAATGCAAAAATATTGGGAAGGGCAAAACAGGGGTTAACAGCTGAAAAAAAATTAGAGACACCTCCTGGTAACAGCATCTCCAACCCTATTGTCTTAATTTGTGTTGTGATTCCTATGTGGCACCGGCATTAGGCACAAGATAATGTCTTTTTTATGTTTCAGAGCATCTCCAAATGGTTGCCACGTAGGATTGACAAGCTTTCATTTCAAAAATCTTTCTCCAATGCAAATGTAGAATATATCATGAAGTTGACATGACAATGACATGACAAAGACAATGTGAAGTTGGTTGTCTAGATCTAGACAATGCACTTCACAATGACTTTGTCTCTACATAATCAATTATGAATAAAAATATTTATAAAAAAATGAAGAAGTGGAGGAGTTGCCTTGGAAGTTGGAAAAAAATATTTTCTATTGTCTTCTCAATACTTTTGCATTGGAGAACACTTTTTTTTTTCTCATTGTCTTGTCTGAATATCATCTTGCCACATAAAAAAGACATTCTCTTGTGCCTCATGCCACATAGGAAGCACAACACAAAACAAGACAATAGGGTTGGAGATGCTCTAATACAATACAATGAGATAAAAAAATGTTCTCTAATGCAAAAGTATTGATAAGACAATAAAAAATATTTTTTTTCAACTTCTAAGACAACTCCTCAACTTCTTCATTTTTCTAGGCTTAATTGCACTTTGATACCCTCAACTATTTTAATTTTTTAACTTAATACCCTAAATTTTTTTTACTCAACAACTCGATACCCTCAACTATTTTTGTTTTTTCAACTTAATACCTAAAACAAAAAAAAATTCCGAAACAACTCTTGGCTTTCTCTCTCTCCCCATGCACCCCCTCCCTCTCTGGCGATGCTCCCCCCTCCCTCTCCGGCATTATTGTCCAAAAAATTTCAGGATATCAAGTTAAAAAAAGAGAGTTCATGTATCAAGTTGAAAAACGAAAATAGTTGAGGGTATCAAAGTACAATTAAGCCTTTTTTTATAAATATTTCTATTCATAATTGATGATATCAACTTCCAAGACAACTCCTCTACTTCTTCATTTTTTTTTATAAATATTTCTATTCATAATTGATGATGTGGAGACAAAGTCATTGTGAAGTGCATTGTCTAGATCTAGACAACCAACTTTACATTGTCCTTGACATGTCAACTTCATGATTTATTCTACATTTGCATTGGAGAAGGATTTTTGAAATGAAAGCTTGTCATTCCCATGTGACAACTATTTTTTCTAAACTCACAACAGAAAAAATGGTTGCCACATGGAAATGACAAACTTTCATTTCAAAAATCTTTCTCCAATGCAAATGTAGAATAAATCATGAAGTTGACATGGCAAGAACAATGTGAGCTTGGTTATCTAGATCTAGACAATGCACTTCACAATGACTTTGTCTCCACATCATCAATTATGAGTAGAAATATTTATAAAAAAAATGAAGAAGTGGAGGAGTTTTGGAAATTGAAAAATATACTTTTTATTGTCTTCTCAATACTTTTGCATTGGATAACACTTTTTTATCTCATTGTCTTGTGTGAATGTCATTTTGCCACATAGGAAAGACATTGTTTGTACCTCAAGCCACATAGGAATCACAACACAAAACAAGACAATACGGTTGGAGACGCTCATCACAACACAAAAGAAGACAATAGGAAGAGCATCTCTAACGCTGTTGTGGCTTTGAAAAAAATGATTGCCACATAGGAATAACACGACCTTCTTTCAAAAGATGTTCTCAAATGCAAATGTGCATTCGGTTGTGAAGTTGAGCTGGCAATGAGTTGGCAGGGAGAATGTGAACTCCATTGTCTAGATATAGACATCAGACTTTACAATAATTTTATTATCATATGTCAGAATAAGACAACAGCGTTGAAGATGCTCTAACCGGTGTTCTAAAAATCGAAACGGAGTAAATCGGACAGGAGATCCGACTCGGATGGGACCCTGTTAGTTGTTTCAACCAGTGGTTCAACTACAGGTTAATTTAATTCAAGTGGTTTCAATTCTTTATGGACAATGATTTTTACAATATTTTTTTACAACCTACTTATGAAAATACCGTAGATCAATATCGGCCCGATCAGAAAAAGTAACCGATTCACCGATCTTGAACCGGCATGTCCGGTCTTTAAAACTTTGTAGTTTGTACATAACATTGAATCGAAGAAATGACCAACGATGAGTAAGACCACCGCTTTAAGCTTTGGATATTTCTCTAGATCACTGAAATATATAGGAGACGAGAAGGCTAAATTATCCTAATGACATTTCAACTATAGCGTCAGAATATTTTTGGCACCTTAATTTTTCACTCCAACTTCATAAATGTTCTCTTGAAGCACATTTTGTCAATTTTAAAGCACATCGGAACCACTTCAAAAAAAATCTAACAATACGAGTATTTAAATTGTGCTTTTGTACTACAAGATATGTTTTTGAAGTGGGCTCGACGTTTTTCAAAATTGACGAAAAATGATTCAAAAGAACAATTTATAAAATTTGAGTACCAAAATCGAATAATGGAAAGTTAAGGTACCGAAAACAAGCTGAACGCTATAGTTTGAATGCCATTAGAATAGTTTAATTAGCCTTAGAATGTATAGTTTGTGTAATGTGATACATAAGTAAACTCAATTCTTCTAACGAAGTTCAGTAACCAAATCCAAAGCGAGAATAGTTACCAGTGCAGCGAGAAGAGCGTCTTGTAGAATATTTCCGTCAAAACCTCCAACCAAGTTATTGGGAATTCTGGAAGGTGTCCGGATTGTTTCTTACCAAGCAAATTACCAGGTCTGCGAAGAAGAAGAAACTGCATTCACCAAGTAAAAGCCATCAGTTTGAAGTTTTTTTTTTTGAGATGTCCGGCATAATGCACGGGACTTTGTGTATGCTGAATTGCATGTCATTTGGGCCCACTGCCACGTCTCTCCCGCAGTTCGGTTCCGAGATCGTCCGCCTAGCCAAAAAAGTTATACATTTCCTCGCTGACCACAAGAGTCACACCAAGACTCGGAAGTTGAAGGCAAAGAAAACACACTTATTAGGACTTCCTTTCTCATCGTCCAACCCGTCCTCTCAGTCGATGCAGCTGAGCAAGTCCAAACCTCTCAGCATTCATCACCACCATCATGGACGCGTCAGGAACATCAACTCCGACCTCTATCACTCTGGGATGAACGTGAGGGAGAAGTTGGGACAACTTGTCCTTTTATTTATGTGGTAGAAACAAAAACAGTGGGTTATCTATAATCTAAAAGCAAAATTGAGTTTTAAAGAGAGGGACAATTTAGTCCTTTCATCATCGTTAAACCAAAGCACATGGATCGGACCAAAAATCCACTGTGCTTTATATTATAGAAATACATGCTTGGAACCAGCAACAAAGAAATTATAGAAAACATAATCTCTAATGGTACAAATTAAATAATATGCTAACCGAGCCAAAATGATCTGCATCTGGAACCAAGTTAAAAAGTTATGTGGGTGAGATGCATATAACAACCTACTTTTGTTTTTATGAATCCAAGATCCTACTAAATACTTTAGTGGGTCTCTTGGAGCCACAACACAACATGGAATGATCCAACAGTTTGACAATGCAAAGACTTATGGATCAACTAACATCCAGTCTTATCTGACTAAAGTTCCCTTGTAGCATACATTCAGGGATATCCCAAAACAAAAGAGGTTTTCAGGGATATCCCAAAAGAAAAGAGTTTTTTTTTTTTTTTGGTAAGTTATAAAGACACTTCATTTTTTTATCATAGCTAGTCCATTTTAAATTTTGTATTATTTACAAGTTTATCATTGAAGAAATTGATCAGGGCTATCCCACTCTTTGGTATAAGTCACTAGTGCAAACAAGGACTACCCAATTTTCTGGCAGTCCTACAGACTGAATGGACTGACAGAAAACTGGACAGTCCTAAGTCACAGCATGTGAAACAAAGGACTGTCCATTTTTCTGGCAGTCCTTACTGTATGTAGGGCTGCCAGAAAATTGGGCAGTCCTTGTTTGCACTGTTGGTGCTTTCTTTACATGGAGAGAGCTTGCTCTCAACATGCCTTGTAAATTTTAGTCCCACATCGGAAATGCACCATGAGTTATCTCAACATATATACTTGGGTGTGTTGTTGAGAGATGCACATGGGGTGGTGACCCTAAGGAGGGAACCATGTGGGTGATTTTACAAGGAGGTAAGAATAAGGCTCCAAGGATTAAGCATTAATGCTTTTGTCATTCTCTTGGATTAATTCCATTTGGAGCTACTCGGACTCGGACTCGGACTCGGGCTCATGGGCTCATGAGGCGTAATGTGGCATTTTGTTGGCGCACTTTGCACTTAGCACGTCAGCAGTCATGCGGCACATGCGGTCCATGCGGTCCATGCCGCTCATGCGGTCCATACGGCCATTAGGCTCATGCGGCCAGGCTGCTGCTGCTGCCGCATAAAGGGATCCGATGACTGTGCAGATTACAAATCAGTTATAGAAAGGCTGAATCAATGCGATTAAATCAGATCCTATCTTTGTGGGATTTGAATTAATTCAGATCCTATCTTTGTGGGATTTGAATTAATTTCGTGGGATTTGAATTAAATCTCGTTGCTATCTTTTGGGATTTGATTCAATCTTTCCATAACTGAAGAGGCGGCTAGGGTTTCCACCCTCTCTCTATAAATACTCTCTTCTGGCCTCCTTTGTTAGACTACGAAAATTACAAGTCAGAAAAGGAGAAAGAGAGAGAGAGAGTTGATGCCGCCATTGCAAGTCCATCCGAGGAGTCTGAACAGAGGTGACCTCGAGCGTTCCACAAGTTCTTCAACTTGCTGGTTCCTGGAAGCAGATCGTGTGGGGCGAATCTTGCTTTGAGCAACGGTGTTTTGACACCCCAGCATTGTTCTTCTTCTCATCTCTCTCTAGTTTTATTGTAACTCGTTCTGTCCCAATTGCAACACGTTTGCAAGGAAGAACGAGAGATCATCTCTTCTCTTTTTCCCTCCTTCAGATTGTAATTTGGCTATTTGATTTTTTGTACCATCGTAGATCTTGAGTTTGATCACTGCAAAGTTTTGTGGGACATCTCAGATCTCGATTGCATCTGATTTTCCATCTTTGATCACTGCAAAGTTTTGTGGGACAATCTCAAAGCAAGATCCGTGTAGATGGAAAATATTAATGCTTCGCTCCTCCAATCGGACTTCTGCAAGTTGGAAAAGTTCGATGGAGAGCACTATCAAGTCTGGAAGAGAAATGTGTACCTAACTCTTCAACTAAAAGACGTTGATCATGTTCTGTTGGATGAAGAACCCTCTGTTCCAGACACTGGATCTACTGTCGCAATCAACGCGGCTACCAAACTCCAAGCCAAGTGGAGAAGGGAAAATAGCATCTGCAGGCTTCTCATCCTGAATGCTATGGAGGACTCCCTGGCAGAATCCTACTCAAAGAAGGAACTTGCCAGAGACATATGGGAGTCTGTGGAAAATCTGTATGAAGAAGACAAGAACATGAGCAAAATGTTTGTGGTTGAAAAATATCACAAATTGCTCTTTGAGGACGAAAAGTTCATGCTGCCACAGGTGAAGAAATTTCTGAAGCTGCGTCAGAAACTGGAAGACGAAGAGATGCCCCTTCCCGACAAATTTGTCGTCGGAGGGATCGTCTCAAAACTACCTGCTGGATGGAGTACCTTCTATGCAAGGATGCACAGAAAGAAGCTAGACATTAGCTTGGGAGATCTACTTCAAGAGATCCATGTTGAGGACGAGATGCGTTCCCAACAGAAGGTGGACACTCTGTCCAAACAGTTGGCTAAAGCCAATCTTGTGCAGACGAGAGATCCCAAGGGGAAGCAAGCGGCTTCTCATCCCAAGAAGAAGGACTTCACTAATCTAAAAGTGAAGGGTCCTTCTTTCAAGCAACAGAAGACCAAGTCCCACGTGACTTGTTACAATTGTGGCAAGAAAGGCCACTACAAGAGTGAATGCAGATCTAAGCCGAAACAATCAGAGAAAGGTGAGCCTAATAAGGTTTCATTGGTTTCTAACATTGTTGCTATGATCGGACAGGTCACAACTGTGGGGGTTGACTCTGACTGGTGGATAGACACTGGTGCGACTTGCCATGTCTGTTCTGACAAGAAATGGTTCGTCACGTACCAGCCGATATCTGAGAAGGTTGTCATGGCGAACCAGGCCCAAGCTGAAGTTCTGGGGATTGGGACTGTGGAGCTGAAACTCACTTCAAGGAACGCTCTGACGCTTCAAGGTGTGAAGCATGTTCCTGCGATTGCCAAGAACCTGATCTCTGGGAGCCTGCTCTGCAACGCAGGCTTGAGGATGGACATCAACGCTGGTCAGATGGTTATGTCCAAGAAGGGAACATACTTCGGGAAGGCTTATCAAACAGAAGGAATGTTTAAAATTCAGCTTGTCAACCAGTTTGATGACATTAATGCAGTTGCATTTTCTGATTATTCTCTTGAGTTGTGGCATAATAGACTAGGACATGTTCATAGTAAAAGAATCAACAAAATGTCTAGTCTAGGACTTATCTCCAAATGTGGGGGTAAGGTGGAGAAGTGTGAAGTGTGTGCTCAGACGAAGATCACAAGGAAACGCTTTCATCGGGTCAATCGAAGCACAGATCTTCTGGAGTTGGTGCACTCCGATATCTGTGACTTCAAACATTTCTCCACGGAGGCCGGAATGAAGTATTTCATAACCTTCATCGACGACTTCTCAAAATACGCGTTCGTCTACTTGCTCAAGTCCAAAGACGAAGCTTTCGAGAAGTTCAGAGAGTTCAGGGCCGAAGCTGAACGGCAGACTGGACAACAACTCAAGAGGTTGAGAAGTGATCGAGGTGGGGAGTACAGGTCTCATGAATTCGCATCGTTCTGCAAAGAACATGGAATCATATGCGAGACTACTGCTCCATATTCTCCTCAATCCAACAGAGTAGCAGAGAGGAAGAACCGAACATTAACAGAAATGATGAATTCTATGCTGCTCACTGCAGGTCTTCCAAAATGATACTGGGGAGAAGCTGCATTAACGGCCACTTTCATTCTGAATAGAGTGCCATATGCAACTTCGGACGTAACTCCTCATGAACTCTGGTTCAAAGTCAGACCAAACTTGAATGTCATTCGAGTGTGGGGGTGTCTGGCGTATGTGAAGCTTCCAGATCTGAAGATTCAGAAGCTGGGGACAAGGACTACGAAGGCGATCTTCTTGGGGTATGCCGAGAAGAGTGATGTTCGGAGATTTTTTGATATTGAATCAAATCAGATCATCGAATCTCGCGATGCCGAATTCTTTGAAGACAAGTTTGCAAAAGACAAAAACATTGTTCTTTCGGACATTCCGGAAAATGATGTAGGTGCAAATGAGACTGAAATCTCATACGAGCCAGTAGTCCAAGAAGAAGCTGTTGTTGATGAAACAACTCTTGCACCTAAACTCGCAGAGCCGTCAGCTAAACGAGCGAGGAGACCTAAAGATTTCGGAGATGACTTTGTCACCTATCATGTGGAAGCAGATCCGCTTACCTATGATGAGGCGATGAAGACCAGAGATGCTATCTTCTGGAAGGAGGCAGTGAATGACGAGTTTGACTCTATCACCTCCAATAACACATGGGTGTTGGTAGATCTACCTGAAGGAGAAAAGCCTATTGGATGTAAATGGATCTTCAAGAAGAAGATGAAGGCAGATGGAATTATTGACAAGTTCAAGGCCAGGCTGGTCGCCAAGGGATTTTCTCAGAAACGGGGGATAGACTACTTTGACACGTACGCTCCAGTAGCTCGGATGACCACCATCAGGATGTTAATCGCTCTAGCAGCTATACATAAGTTGGTGATACATCAGATGGATGTAAAGATAATATTCCTGAATGGGGAGCTGACCGAAGAGATTTACATGCAACAGCCAGATGGATTTGTCGTCAAAGGTCTGAAGACAAAGTCTGCAAGTTGGTAAAATCATTATATGGTTTGAAGCAAGCTCCCAAGATGTGGCATGAGAAGTTTGACAAAGTTATTAGGTCAAACGGTTACAGAGTCAGCGAGACGGACAAATGTGTTTACACAAAGTTCGCTGATGGACGAGGAGTCATCGTTTGTCTGTACGTGGACGACATGCTAATCCTAGGTACGGATATAGGCTGTGTCATAGAGACAAAGAAGTTTCTCTCAACCAAGTTCAGTATGAAGGACTTGGGGGATGCAGATGTCATCTTGGGAATAAAGATCATCCGGACAGACACTGGAGTAGCGCTGTCACAATCTCACTACATTGAGAAGATGCTCACACGATATGGGTATAAGGATCTTCCAGGGATCGATACGCCATACAGGTGTGATCAGAAGCTGAAGCCAAACTCGAGGAAAAGCGTCAGGCAGCTGGAGTATGCAAGCGTAAACGGGAGTTTGATGTATGCTACTACTGCCACAAGGCCTGACATAGCTTTCGCCGTGGGAATGCTGAGTCGTTTCACGAGCAATCCAGGCATTGAGCACTGGAAAGCTGTGAAACGGGTTATGAGATATCTCAAGAAGACTTAGACATATGCACTGCACTACGACGGGTATCCGACAGTAGTGGAAGGCTTCAGTGATGCTAGTTGGTGTTCAGAAGTGGAAAGCGAGAGATCCACAGGTGGATATGTCTTTTCCTTGGGTGGAGCTGCTATATCGTGGAAGTCGAAGAAGCAGACAATACTCTCTCGTTCCTCCATGGAATCTGAATTCTATGCACTCGAAACTGCAGCAGATGAAGCAGAATGGCTTCGGGAGCTCATGTATGATCTTCCAGTGGTTGGGGCTCAGATACCGGCGATACCGATATACTGTGACAACCAGACGACTGCGGCGGTGGCATCAAATGACCTCTTCAACGGGAAGAAGAGGACTGTGCGGTTGAAGCACAGGGCAGTACACGATCTTATCAAAAGAGGTGTAATTGCAGTGGTTGATGTTCGGAGTCAGGAGAACCTGGCAGATCCGTTCACAAAGGCCCTCAAGCGCCAGTTGGTCGATGACACAGCTTGTAAAATGGGCTTGAAGGCATTCTGATAGTGTGTCTTTGTAATCCTACCATAAAAGTTTTATGCTATTAGTTCAAAGAGAAATCTACTAGGCATCTAACTTTTGGTTCAAAGGAGGATCACTGACTAGGAAACTATCAGGTAGCAGTGGATACTTGTTCTCTGGAACATGGAAGGGATACGGACCCATAACCACTGTTGTCTACTATGTATTTTTTCTGCGAAAAAAACTGATCCTGTGGAAGGTTGGCTTAAACGCCTTAATGAGTTCTCAGGCAGAGTGAATGCCTGGTGTGCTTTACAGGAAGCACGGTAGAGCAGCACTACAAGGAGTGAAACTCCATGCTACAGTGGGGTGACTCCACCATGAGGTTCCCAGGTAGGGGTAATGCCTCGGCTTTGCAAGCCAAGTCACAGCGGCGTAGCACCGCAAATAGGCAGGTAGCCTAATGCTGTATGACGTAATTAAAGAGTTGTAGACAGCACTACGAAGGGGAGGATGGCCCCATGTTACAGTGGCACGACACCACGATGAGGTACCCAGGTAGGGGTAAAGCCTCGGCATTGCAAGCCATGTCGTTGCGGCGTAACACCGCAAGGAAGCCTTAGGCTTCATGCTGGATAGTTTGGCACTACAAAGAGGCTTGTGACCTCATGCTACAGTAGTATGACACTACGATGAGGTTCTCAGGTAGGGTAATGCCTCGGCTTCAGGCCGTGTCATAGCGGCGTAGCACCGCAAGGAAGCGCAAGACTTCATGCCATATCTCTTTAATAAAGAACTCACCTATAGTGTATGGAAAGAGATATCAGGCCGTCTCTTGAGGGTAAACTTGTAGACGCCCAAAATTATACACTGAAACCAGGCTGGCACAGGGCCTTTAATGTGCAGCCAGAAGCACACGTAACTACACTTTGTGAGTGGGAAGAATTACAATTGTGGTACAGAATTCAAGGCGTAGTCCATTCTTGTATCACATTGTTATTTAACCCATGCGAGAAGATTCAAGTCGTCAGCGACATCTATCCTAATGCAAACTGGACAGTTACTGTGGGGAACGCTCAACCCTGGACACATATATATGTTGTGATATGTGGGGGATTGTTGGTGCTTTCTTTACATGGAGAGAGCTTGCTCTCAACATGCCTTGTAAATTTTAGTCCCACATCGGAAATGCACCATGAGTTATCTCAACATATATACTTGGGTGTGTTGTTGAGAGATGCACATGGGGTGGTGACCCTAAGGAGGGAACCATGTGGGTGATTTTACAAGGAGGTAAGAATAAGGCTCCAAGGATTAAGCATTAATGCTTTTGTCATTCTCTTGGATTAATTCCATTTGGAGCTAAGCCCCAAAGGGGCTTAGCGACTCGGACTCGGACTCGGGCTCATGGGCTCATGAGGCGTAATGTGGCGTTTTGTTGGCGCACTTAGCACGTCAGCAGTCATGCGGCCATGCGGCTCATGCGGCTCATGCGGCCATGCGGCTCATGCGGCACATGCGGTCCATGCGGCACATGCGGTCCATGCGGTCCATGCGGCCCATGCGGCTCATGCGGTCCATGCCGCTCATGCGGTCCATGCGGCCATTAGGCTCATGCGGCCAGGCTGCTGCTGCTGCCGCATGAAGGGATCCGCTGACTGTGCATATTACAAATCAGTTATAGAAAGGCTGAATCAATGCGATTAAATCAGATCCTATCTTTGTGGGATTTAAATTAATTCAGATCCTATCTTTGTGGGATTTGAATTAATTTCGTGGGATTTGAATTAAATCTCGTTGCTATCTTTTGGGATTTGATTCAATCTTTCCATAACTGAAGAGGCGGCTAGGGTTTCCACCCTCTCTCTATAAATACTCTCTTCTGGCCTCCTTTGTTAGACTACGAAAATTACAAGTCAGAAAAGGAGAAAGAGAGAGAGAGAGTTGCTGCCGCCATTGCAAGTCCATCCGAGGAGTCTGAACAGAGGTGACCTCGAGCGTTCCACAAGTTCTTCAACTTGCTGGTTCCTGGAAGCAGATCATGTGGGGCGAATCTTGCTTTGAGCAACGGTGTTTAGACACCCCAGCATTGTTCTTCTTCTCATCTCTCTCTAGTTTTATTGTAACTCGTTCTGTCCCAATTGCAACACGTTTGCAAGGAAGAACGAGAGATCATCTCTTCTCTTTTTACCTCCTTCAGATTGTAATTTAGCTATTTGATTTTTT
This sequence comes from Iris pallida, assembly GCA_029216955.1. Lineage (NCBI taxonomy): Eukaryota > Viridiplantae > Streptophyta > Magnoliopsida > Asparagales > Iridaceae > Iris > Iris pallida. The sequence continues at coordinate 9,886,700 of JANAVB010010600.1, forward strand.
GTACCATCGTAGATCTTGAGTTTGATCACTGCAAAGTTTTGTGGGACATCTCAGATCTCGATTGCATCTGATTTTCTATCTTTGATCAAGCCCGGGACTAACATGCACTAGTGACTTATACCAAAGAGTGAGATAGCCCTGATCAATTTCTTCAATGACAAACTTGTAAATAATACAAAATTTAAAATAGGCTAGTTCTGATCAAAAAGTGAAGTGCCTTTATAAGTTACCTTTTTTTTTTTTGTCCTTCATTTCTTGAGATAACTAGTCATTTTAAATCACAGCTGATCTGGTAAAACATTCATGTTCTACGGATGAGATATTAAAATAATTACAACTATTATTACTACCATTACAACCATTATTACAACTATTATTGCAGAGGTGAACGAAGGTGGGGAGGAGGACACAATTGCCAATCCAGAGGTGGGGGAAGAATACTGACAGACTCGAGAGGTTTCATTCTCACCAACATTACTCAGCAACAATCTCAACACTACGAAAGGAAGCATAAACCAGATGCAGGGAAGACTCCATCTCGGCCTAAGAAATTACATTAATTAGGGGTTCCTAATTAATGTAATTTCTATTTTAAGTTTTAATGTAAGGGGGTATAAATGCAGGGAATAAGTGGAGAGATGTTACAGAGCCTATATTTTCTAATAAACGTTCTATTGTGGGACTTATAGAACTTAAACAGAGATTATTTCAAATAAAGAAGCTGGAGACAATGCTGCCTAATCAATGAAAGATGTTTCATAATCGCACTCCTCAGGTTTTGGGGCGGATCTGTGTCATATGGGATGGTTCCATTTGGCAAGGTCAAGTATTGGCTATTACCTCCCAATAGCCGACACGACACCGACACTCGTCGACGCGACGGGAACACTCCAAAGTACAGTAGGACATGCCAAAGGTCACGTCGTCCCCGCATCGTGTCATGTTTGTGTCCGCGCAACATATGTTTTTCTCGCAACAGAGTGTTTGTCAAAATTGACTGAACGACTCGTGAAGTGATCGATTGTTAGAATCAAAAGTGAAGGATTCAATTTGTTTTCCATAAATGGAATGAAATTGAAAAGAGAGGATTTGAAGATGAAAATTACCAGCAGCTAAACCCTAGCAGAACCATTGGAGAAGAAGGAAAAAATATCGAAAGTCACTCGTTTTGAGTTTTTATCTACACTTCCATCAGTACGACGTAGAAGTTTCCTACTTGAAGATCCGTGTCAGTCTTCTCCAAACGCTTATCTATATCTCTAAAACAAAAATGAGAAAAATGTGGAGCAAATGAGATAGATTGAAAAGTTCACTATACTAGAGAGAGTTTACAACTTCTTAGATGGTGCGCAACAAATTAATCTTCCACTTATTTATAGTGCCTCAAAGGACTTATATAAAACTTATGTAAATAAAATATTTCATAGATTATTCTAGGGTCTAAATATTTCCTAAGGAAGACTACACAACATCTAGAAGACTATTGAGACTTCATGAATCTTCAAGAAGACGCCACACATTCTGAAGAACTTTGGAAGCTTCCAGCAAAACTCTGATCCGTAGATGATTATGCAGATCCGTCTCCGTAGGACAAAAAATCTTGGACGTGACAGTGTGCACGTGTAGTACAATACGGATATATGCGCTAGTCCGCGACATAAAATATGCATAAGTATGTGTTAAACAAAGGCATTAAAACAACCTCTTCATTGTCAAGAAAGGTAAAACAAATAAGGGGTAAGAAAGAAGAAATAAAGTCTATAAAGGCAATGGAACCGTCCCCCTCATATTGCAATGACAAGAACACGAGACACTCAACATAACAGAAAGAATATATATAGATACTCTCAACAATTGCATGATAGATTCACTTCAAGACCAAATTTGGATATTAGGTTTAAACAAAAAACAAAAAACAAGAAGAGGATATATAACAATATTTGATTGGTAATATTGTACTTACTTAAAAGGGTTCATTAATCTAATGTGTGTCGGGGGCATGGCATTATCATATCTAGGTTTCCATTGTGAGTGTGAACTAGCAACAATTGAGCCGACACCAAGTCTAGCCCAATTAGACATGGGTTTAGGACTTCAAAATTTATAAAGATCTCAAAATTTTAAAAGGCTTCCAAATTTTTACAAAGGTCAAGTTCTCAAAATTTTACAAAGGTTCTAAGATTTTCACAACCCCATTTTCATGATCGCTAGGATCTTATTTTTTTGCTAGAGACAACCATAGGTTCCTGTCATATATTGGAAAAAATAATCTCAAATTCTATCTTTGCGAGTTATAAGTATGAATAATTACTTCGTATACGAATTAAGTAGGAATGAAGTATGCAAAATTGAGATAAAATAATCTCAAATTCTATATTTGCAAGTTATAAGTACGGATAATTACTTGGTATACAAATATTATGTTTTTTGTATGATGTTCGAAATTTTGTGCATGCTGGATTGCATGTCTTTTAGGTCTACTATTTTATTTTTTGTCATTTTTATAAATGAAAGGAATAATACGCGTCTATCTGTTTCGAATCAAATTTGGATAGATGGAGAAAATACATGAATCACTTCTACCTGAGCAATGTTGCGTTTGCTCGTTATAAATTATGTCAATCATGTTTTTTTTGGTGTAGGATCCATCAAACCAAACACATGACAAAAATTGTCTCTATGGATGCCCTCCAATTTTACTTTATCCGACCAAATCCACAAACTACCAAGATTTGCAGCACCAAAAGTGGACCACAAAAAAAAAAAGCAATTGCATGCAAAAATAGAGAGAGAATGATAACAAAATAATTAGCAATGATCATACCCCTACAAAAATACATAGCCAAATAATTACAAACTACATTCCTTCCTTAACCTTCCCTTCTCCAAATCTACAAAACAAAGAAGACAATGAGTAACTTCTCATTTATGGATGGAGTGAGGAAATGTGATGGAGTGAGGAAATGTGGGAGTGTTATAAGTAACTTATCACTTTTTTGGACGTTGGGGAGGGGGAAAGGGAGAGGTGATAAAAAAGGGGAGGGAATATACAGGGGTTGGGGTGGGGGGGAGGATGGGAGAAATTATTGTTTGATTAGTTAGGAACTTGGAAGGACGTACCTACGCTGTTCACGGTATGTGACCACAGTTTGTGATTGTGTACTATAACCGCGGACTACGTGTCAGCGTCATATTAGTTGAGATTTCGGTGACATATCCAAGCAAATAGAGAGGGATAATGGGATCGTGATACATGGCTCGCGGGCACAGACCGTGGGCCATATATCGTATTTCAATAGGAAAAGATTAAGGTTAGTGAGTGTGGAGCAAATATGATGTCCCTAAAATGGATGTCACAATCATGTCTCCTCTCTTATACATACAATTTTTATATATTTTATTTAAAGGACTAAATAATTATGGATACAAAAAGTTGTATACATAGAAGAGGGGACATGGTTGGAAGTTGGAACATCCCATCTGCTCTAAAAGAATTATGTCTATAATCTATAACTCAAGTGCAAATTTGGGTTTATATTAGGAATACAAGATTATGGGTGATATTTAAGCACTTGGTTGATTGGCAATATTGTAGGTTGAGGAGAGTTGCTTATAGCAAAATAGGCTGTTTTGTTGTTTAAGTTTCAAATTTTTTGTCACGTCAAGTCGCCGGATGGCTGGGGTTGATGAGAGTTGTTGGAGAGACGGCTATCAAAGAGCTAATGAAATTTGTCACTCACTTCTTGAAATTCCTCCTTCCTCCGTTGTTATGGAGTTGCTGTTTGAAATTAGTTAAGTCAGGGGTCAGCTGCAGAGCGTGACACTTTGGTGGCATTGGATTCCTAATGTTTGTATGCAACATGGACAAGTTTTGATTTTACTTGATAGCATGAACATTTTGTGGGGTAAAGTGCATTTAAAGACTCATAGTTTGAAAGAAATCATAATTTTTATATTTTTGCTCAATTCAGCCCCCGCTGTTAATAACCGTTAAAATCGTCTAAAAAGACTATTTTGTTCCCCCCCCCCCCCCCCCCTCCGCTCCGGTGGTGGGGACGGGTCGAGGGGGCTGACCGGGGAGGGAGGAGGTGGGGGGGGGGGGGGGGGGGGGAGGGGGGGGGGCAGGGGGGCGAGGGCTGCCGGGGAGGGAGGAGGGGGGGGGGGGGGGGGGGGGTAGGGGGGCGGAGGAGGTTTCGGGGGGCGGGGGCTGGCCGGCGGAGGGAGGAGGGGGGGGGGTGGTGTTGGGGAGCGGGGTTGGCCGGCGGTGGGAATGGGAGAATGGCTAGTAGGGAAGGTGGAAGGGTAGTTTAGGTTTTTTTTTTTTTTAAACGTCATTAACGGCCATTTCTAACGACTAATAGACGGTAGGGACCTTTTTGCTCACGCGGACAATTTAAGGAGGTGCAAACTGCTTAAGTTTTCTAAAATGTCTTATTTTGCTAACGAGGCAAATCTAAGGAGGGTTTTAAATGCACTTAAGCCACATTTTGTGGATCTTGATTTTCAAGATGCAGCATAATAGAGAGAACCAAAACCTTGATTCGGATTTAGATGCAACTGGACAGGCACTCGGCAACGAAGCGAGTGACAAAGGCATAATTATTGCATCCTGTAGTCGTGAACCAACGTTCCATCCTGAAAAGAGAGCTCAGGAGCCGAAAACACTTGAGGAGATCTCATACTAACTGAACTAAACGCTCAATGCGCATGAAATTTCTTTTATCACGAATGCCCTTCATATAGCATCAGGAACAACTATTGCAAGTCATCGACTTGTTAAGCTAAATCTTCAACTTGTAAAGATATGCAACGAGAAAATAAAACATGATAGTAGGTACATGGATTCAATTTCAGCACTGATCCAAACTGCAACACGACATTCTCAGGTCAGCTGATTGCCTTGGTCTTGCAGATATTCTCACATTCCTACTCTTCAGAGCTTTTGTATTGGCAATAGCAAATTAAGCCACACAAGCTTAGACATTGCAGCAGTAAATCCAAACACAATTTGAACTTAATTAGCCTGTAACCCAGGAAATATTCACCAGAAAACATGTCCAAGTTATTTAACCTACTGTAAACAATGTTTTTTTCGGTTCTTTCTGTCCTTTTTCAAGACCAGAGGATAAAGAAGCATACTGTAATATAATTCTAAAGTTTAATAGTGCCCTTCCAAGAAAAATGACATGTAAACAGAACTAGTCTAGTCCTTCCCTACACCTCTTTCTTTGGAAAGCACGATAATGTACAGGCCATTTTCCGGGGTGCCACTTTCCCTTCCACTTCCTGCACAAGGAGGAAAGTATAATCATCCAGAATCCGGGTGTGGTTGTTCTTCCTACATATGCTGTTGTGTCTTCTGTTAGTTCACTGCAGGTGAAAGATGGCCAGCCGTCAGTATAGATAGGCGCGCCACTGGTTAACGGCTCAACATGTATGCTTGGGACTGTGGGAGGCACATACCTGCAAACAACAGCAGATATTAACAGAATTATCAGAATGCCTGACATGATTCCATGCAACAATTTACTGGCATTGGTTTCACGTGTTATCAAATAAATAAAGTACACATTTGGGGTACACAAACATGGAGGAAATTTCACCCTTGCTTCTTTATATGGCATTGGAATCGCCAGTACTGAAGCTATATCTCATTTTAATGAGAATTGGCAATAGAACATGAGAAATGCAAGCAATTCCGAAAGACTGATCCAAGTCGATTGCACAAGTTAGCATCAAATAAATTGTTGGGTGATATGTGCTAGAGGACTATCAAGAAACCTAGACAGTTGAAATTAGGATCAAATCCATGACAATGAAGATCTAGAAGATAGCTTTTCATGCAACAAGACCCTTGACGAAAACCCCCATTAAAATATTATATCCAAGACAAAGAGTTCAAACAAGTAGGGGTAGAAATGAAGTCTGTAATAGGAAATCATATCAGAAACACAGCAGAAGCCACAGAGAACAAAACAGAAATTTTCGTATAGGGGGGTTAATTTTAACAATATAGCACGATAAGGAAAAAAGTTTTGGAAAATTATAGGGAACGGGATGAATAGCCAACTCAGTTGGCGAAGGAGCAAAAAAAATTGGTTTTCAAGCCAACTAGGTTGGCGAAATGGTTTTCAAGCCAACTGAGTTAGCAAAAACTTAAAAATTCAAGTGTTGGCAGGCCATGGAAAACCCAGCCAAGTGACTTGATGAGAATCCCCACCCACAGCCAACTCACATGGCGGAAACTCCACCCCAAGCCAAGTGATCTGACGAAAAGTCACTCCCAAGCCAAGTGACTTGGCGAAAGTTCACCTTGCAGACTGTGCCAGTCTTTGGTCTTGGGTGGGAGACTGTGCCAGCCAGCCATTTGAATTGGCGAAAAGCCAAGTTCCAGCCATTTGAATTGGCAAAAAAATTTCTCTCCTCTCCTCTCTGGCAGAGCACACAAAAAGTTTCCAGCCAAATGAAATGGCTAAAAAGAGGAATCAAGCCAAGTGAAATGGCTAAAAAGAGGAATCAAGCGAAGTGAGTTGGCTGGAAATGACTCTTCGCCAACTCATTTGGCAGAATCCTTTTTTTTTTCTTGTCCACGTTGGCTTGAAAACTACACCCTCGCCAATTGAGTTGGCTATTCATCCCTGGTTTTACAAAATTGTTCAAACTTTTCCCTTCACATGCATTCCATCTCTAATTGAATAGACAGCTAGGATATAAATGACCGCATCAAGGAAAGAAGCAACGATTTATATATTGTTAAAGAAAGTAACTATCTTGCCCTAATATGGACACAGATACAAATAAGGACACGATATGTCTACAAGATACCAGACATTTTCAGATAGGTATGGTATGCAGTCATCTATGTTGCTCAATATGAACATGGATACAGGAACAGACACTACTACAGAAACCATTTTCCCATGTCCGTGCAACGTAAAAGTCTCATTATTTACCTTATTTTCCACACAAATTTCTTCAAGGTAGACACAACACATGTTGTCTGTCGAGAGAGCCTTTAAGCCCTTCAGTGGAAATTCTTGACTATTAGCCTCAAATGCTTCTATCTGCAAAGACGGTAGATATATTTTACTCTTAACATTGAAATACTACTAACAATAACAATTATAATACTGGAAATTGCTGAGAAACCCAATTTCGGGGTGGGCTTTTATGAAATGCCCACCCGCTGGATAAGTTTTATGAAATACCCAGAATTAAGTATTTTCACGTTAAATATTCCAAGATTCCCTTTTAGATGCCACCCGCTAGAAACTGCTATTTTTATAATACCGAAACTACCCCTCTGCGCGAATTGGTCATCTATATGTATTTGAATTCAAAAAACTCAGATCTGGATTGCGATTTTCGTCTTCTTGGGAAATCTGAATTCCATTGCTCTCATATTCAGCAGAGATCGCAAAGATCGTTCGTAGTTCGGTGTGTTTTTCTTCAGTCGAACTCAGATCATCGCTCGTCATCATCATCACCATCATCATCATCTTCATCGTGGAGACATTTGAACTCAGATCTTCAATTGTGGAGAGAAGATCTTTCTTCTTCTTTTCCATAAGAATTATCATCGCTTTGAAAGAAGAACGAAACTCTTTATTCCTGAAAAAACTAAATTACACGTTTTAACACTGGAAATGACCATTCTCCGTCTTAATTAGGACGGAGAATGGCATTCTCCGTCTTAATTAAGACGGAGAATGCCATTCTCCGTTTTATTTAACACGGAGAATGACATTCTCCGTTTCCGTCTTAATTAGGACAGAGAATGCCATTCTCCGTCTTAATTAGGACGGAGAATGGCATTCTCCGTTTTATTTACGGAGAATGGCATTCTCCGTGTTTCTAACACGGAGAATGGCATTCTCCGTGTTTCTAACACGGAGAATGGTCATTCCCATTCTCCTGCATTTTAACACTGGAATGACCATTCTCCGTGATAAATTACACGGAGAATGGCATTCTCCGTCCTAATTAAGACGGAGAATGGTCATTCTCCGTTTAATTTAGCACGGAGAATGGCCATTCTCCGTCTTAATTAGGACGAAGAATGCCATTCTCCGTTTTATTTAACACGGAGAATGACATTCTCCGTTTCATTTAACACGGAGAATGGCATTCTCCGTGTTCCTAACACGGAGAATGGTCATTCTCCTGTGTTTTAACACTGGAATGACCATTCTCCGTGTAAATTAAGACGGAGAATGTCATTCTCCGTCCTAATTAAGACGGAGAATGGTCATTCTCCGTGTAAATTAAGACGGAGAATGCCATTCTCCTGCATTTTATGGTTAGCTGAAACTTTGGAGGGCCATAACTTTTGACTGGGAGGTCGAAACGAGGTCCCGTTTGTCGCAAAATGAGCGTATCGTCGAGGAGACTGAAAGTAACAGCTTCACCGTTAGACGGCCTTCCGAAATTTTATATTCGCAAAAAAATGATGTTTGGACCTCCGTTTTAGCACTTTTGCCGTTCGTTCCGGTCTTTCCGAAATTTTTCGACGAGTTTTTGAAGATTTTTGAGGAGAAAACCTAGATTCGAAAGTGAGCAGCGTATGGAAGAAGATGGAGTATTGAAACGTTTTTTTTAAGAGCAGTTTTGTGGGTGTTTCCAATAAATTAAAAGGAAGGGCAAAAGGGTCATTTGGAACCCGCTTTGGATAAGTTTCTCTAATTCTGGGCACGCGATGAAAATTTTTTTAGCGGTGGGTTTTACATAAAACTTTTTTAGTTTTTGGGCATTTCATAAATCTTCCCATTATAATAACAAAAAGAAGAAGGATAAAAAAATAATCAAATCCACCTCCTAAGCATTTATGCTTACCAAATATATAAGAGGATTAACATTTTGAATCTTTGATGCAATGCTAGTTAGCTTAGTTATCAAATAGATAACTGTTCCAAATAACGATACACCTTTATCCCAAATTTTTGGGGTGTTCCAAATAACTATAAAGAACTTCAAACTTTCTAAGAAGGATTTGGCTGATTGCAAAAAACTAACAAAATAGAGTAGGTGGGTTAGAGATGATGCAACCGGTACATGATAACCAATCATATACCTGAGTTGTAGTCAAGACATAGATGATACATCATAATCTTCACCCACCTCTTTCCATATCCAGACCAGTAGCTATTAATGCCCAATCAGGGTCGAATCAGGCACATTCATTATTCCAACCTAAGGTCCTAAACACAGAATTATCAGCATATAACAGTGCACTCCGTTCTGGAAAAGGTCCCTAATTCATATTGCTGGTCTCAGTCCAGAGTCTACAGATTGCATAAGTGTTGACATCACATGGATGGAATGTGCTATAAAGAGTAGGACAGTGAGGTATATTAAAAAAGAATAAGGATATATCAGACAAAGAACTACCAATCCATTTGTTAATAGATCATTATAGTGTTTACTATCCACAAATAAGCAGTTTTTTCATATGTATGAGAAGCAAGTGTGCTTTTATCTTTTTTCTTAATGAATCATTTTAGGAAAAGCAGTCAAATGTTATATCAGTTCTTTCCCTGGAACCAGTGACCTAGGCATATATCAGGTGAGCAGGATTTGGCCCCCTGTACTATCCTGCAAAGAGAATCTAAACTGCACTGCAATGAAACTCACTCCTGTGAAGCAGGCCTTAAGCATTTATCTACATAGAAATATTGTTGTGGAAGGAACTAGGGTGTACAATAGAGAAACTGGCACAATTTATTGCTAGCGTTTCATTTCATTGCTTCTCAGATACCTCTTGGAAGCATCTTGTACAGCAAATTACCTTCATGGGATGCTATCAACTGATTTGTCCGATTCTAACTTCAATATAGTGACTAGATCATCATGAGTTTTTGATCAATTGAAAAGCATGAATCGACAATATAAGCATTGTCAAAGTTAACCCAATCTTAGAAGTAAACTCTCTTTTATATTCCACTTTTTCTAAAGATTTTTCGAGATTTGTGTATGAAAGAAGATTGGCGAGTGTCAAAATTTTAAAATAGCCTCTTAAGTCTTGGCAAGTCTGAAGCAAATTACTAAAGGAGAAGAAGAGGAAGATAATAGATTCATAATTCATTGTAGCAACTTGAATCATACGAAAGAATACCATGAGAGTTTAGGTCCATAACAAACTAACAATGCTTAGAGTTGAATATACAACACAGAAAAATAACTAGATAAATTTGACAGCCTAAAAAGTGAATATGAGGTGGCACATCTCAGCTTCTTCGTTCCTAATAATCAAATGGACTCTCTCCATAATTTACTATGACCATTTCACACCGGTTGAGTAGGCTGACTAAAGTCGGACGATAAAAGGCTTAGGGGTTATGAATAATAGATGCATAAGAACTGGACAGACAAAATAAAAGTGGCATGCATACATGAAGCTGTGGTCTTAGGCATTCATGACCAAAGGAAAATACAACACAACATGGCTTAATTATTCCAAAAAAGTTGAGAAGAGGTAGACCCTAAACGGAAGTGGACGATGAGTACAGTCTACATTTTTCAAAAAAGGTTGAGAAAGAGGGTAGAGCATTGATCTTGTTGAAGATTGTGGTCCTTAATAGGAAGTAGATCCTTGATTACACAAACGAACTAAGCTTCTCAAAAGCAATAATAGTTTAAACAGAATCCATAATACTAAACAAGCTAAGAGAACTTGAAATACTAGTGTCTGTGTATTGATTTAAGTGCTCTTTTGTTGCCAAAAATATAAAGTTGCCGCTTATTGTCCAGAGATTAGGTCAATTAAGTAACAAATTCCAACAAGTTGGAGAATGTAGTTCATTTAAGGTTACCCATATTTTTACATCATATATAAAAAAGAGCTCGTGGCTATTGAGACAAAATATCTCCGTGTGAGCCAATTTGAACATGCCCATATGACTTTCAAGTTTCAACCATATTTTATAGTTGATCCTTCTCTGCCATTCATTACAATATGGATTGCCGTCAGATAAGTGTGGGTTATTTCCCTGGCTACTACTAAATCAATGTTATTTCCCCTTTCTGAGTTTATATATAGAAACTCAAGTTTCCTTACTAAGACCCCTAAATTTTCACTGCACCAGCATAATAAAAATAAACATCATAATCAAGACTACATATAATTCTCAATTACTGTGACTCCTTACAGTTCAAAGGTGTTGGCATTTCTTAACCTAATTAGACATCCACGTAAGATTATCACCCCTAAAGTACATAGTTTATGCGGTTTTGAACATGCGAGTCTCTCAGTAAAACTGCTTATGAATTCTTTAATTAACAGTAACCTGCATCAGGGAGGTTTACTCCCTTTTTTCAAATTTGCACCTATTGAATAGTGTCTATTGGTCAAGCTGTCTTGTGGGTCCCCTAAAATGGCATTGAGGAGATTGCCTTCCCATTTTCTCAAATCCCTCTTCCCTCATTCCTTCTCTGCTCCAAATTATAATAGAGAAAAAACAAACGGGAAAATCAAATGAAATGTGTCTATATACATAACTTTCAACAGTTTTACATCTTCTAAGAACTGAATTCAGGAACAATCACTTGAAAAACTTGATAAGAGACCAGCACTCATGTTCACCATTTAACAGTTCACCATTTTTTTTGTTAAATAATACTACTCTTAATGGATAATCAAGACTCAGATTGGCAAAATAAAAACATCACAAACCACTAACCTCCTGCAACAGCTTAAAGAAACGCCGTAGAAGGCACATTCTCTAGCTACTTCAGGCAACTGCAACAATTAGATTAGAAAGACATGGAAATGTTTAGTCTAGTGCAACTTTGATCCAAGTATGACTATAGGCCAACAACAAAATTGCAAAAACATATACAGCTTCTTACACTGAAGAACCATGACGTAATAGCATCCTCCAATACATAGAAATGGATAAAGAGAGAAGGATCACCAATCGCCATCTAAATCCAAAGAAATGGATCAAGAACAAAAACCAAAAGGACCATGATGCTCTGGAATCGAGCATATTGATGTTGCCAGCGTCCTATATCTCTAAGGAGACACTATGGAAGAAGACAGAGTAATATCAGTATTAAATTTTCCCCCACAGAACATGCATACAAATTAATCAACATGAAATTCTAACTGAATAGGTTCCGGTACTAAGCATGGAAAATATACTTCAACCTGTGTGACGAGGATTCTACGTCTACTTGCTAGAAACTTTAATGACCTTTGATACAACTTTTAAAATCAGTGGCAAGCTCCAATTTCATATATCAGACAATTGGGAGATGCAGTTATTTCACACACACACACACACACACACACATATATATATATATATATATATATATGGCGGCGGCTACAGGAGACATCGGAAACCCTAGCTCTGCTAGGGCATCTCGCCTAATCGCGACGTGGAGGCAGCCAACCGCCCCCCGGACCGGGGGAAAGGCAAGGGGGTGGCGGGGGCGGTCGGTGGCGACCGGCATGTGGCGGTCGGCGGCGGCGGGCCGCCGGCGAAGGGCGCGGCAGCCGTTGCACGCGTCCGCGCGGGCGCTGGAGCGCAGCAGGTTGGCCGGGGAGGTCCGGCGACCCTCCCCCGGGGGCGGGCGGCGGCCGGCGACCCTCCCCAGGAGGGGGGGTGGCCGGGGCGGGCTACGGGCGGTGACTTCCCTCCCGGGCACGGTTTCGGCAGGGTGTTCGACGGCGGTGGCCTCCGGGGGCTCCCCGATGGTGTTCACCGCCCAAAGAACATCGTCGGGATTGGAGGATGAGGAGGGGGCTTGGACTACGGTCCAGAATCGGAGGGTTCGGCGAGGAGGAGGGCAAAGATCGCAGATCCCTGAGGCTAGGAGAGGCACAACTTATTCGCAGGGATCGGACAGGAGGACGGGGATAGCCAGGAGAGCGGGTCCATCGGGGGGGACATGCACACTCGGGGGTACGGGAGGGACAAGCCAGGATTGCGTGGCGGCCCCGTGCGAAAGGGGTGACGGGGACGGCTGTCCCAGTTATCGGAGGGAGAGTTACTGCTGCGAACATGAGTGCCAGGCCACCTCCGACGACTCCTCCTCGAAGTTCGGGCCCGCGGCCTGTATCCTGGGCGGATGCATGCAAGGTGGGGGTCGCCAAGACGCCGGCATCGATGGAGTACGTTGCACCTATGGCGATTGGGGGTGAGCTCTGCGCCGACTTCCCAGCCGACGAAGTGGCGAAGGTGACGGCATTCTGGGAGAACACGTTAGTGCTGTATGTGTTGGGGAGCAAGCCCTTCTACGGGCAGATCAGAGGATATGCGGACAGAGTCTGGCGGCCGAAGGGGAGCATGGAGTTCTTCTCCAAGGAGAACGGCTTCTACTTCGTTAAATTTGGGTTGGCGGAAGATGTGACTCGGATACTCCAGGGAGGGCCATGGACGTTTGACGGCCGCCTCATTATTCTGAAGCAATGGACCCCCGACTTGAGGTGTGAGAAGGAGGTGCTTAATGCTGTGCCAGTGTGGGTTCGTTTTCCTGAGTTCCCGGTACGCTTCTGGAGTGTCCCACTTCTTATGAGACTTGCCAGCCTCATTGGCAAGCCGATTAAGACGGATGATGCCACCGCTTTCAGGTCTAGGCTGATGTATGCACGAATATTTGTGGAGATTGACGCCAGGTTGGACCTGCCTGAGCAGTTGAAGTACAGGACACCTTCTGGCCAGTTCGCTATGCAGAAGGTGGAGTATGAGTGGGTCCCCCCCAGATGTCCGGCATGTGCCTGCTTCGGGCATCTCCCGAGTGCGTGTAGACGTGGGGGAGCTTCTGAGGTGGTGCCGGAGGAGGTAGTGCAGGAGGCAGGTGGTGCTGATGACTCCCCCGTTGTGGACCAGGTGGGCTTGATGGAGGATGATATGGAGGCAGACTCTTCCCCCATCTCGGGTGAAGATAAGGGGTCTCCGACGGAGGATCTTACTGGGGCGATGGTTGAGTATGTGGGGACGAGGACCACGACCACTAGGAGTATGGGGCAGGAGGACAGGAGACGGGGAGATATAGACGCGCTAGCACTTCAGGTGTACAGTCGGAAGCGCCAGGCTACGGAGGCACATAGTGAGGACAGCGGGCAGGGTGGGACAGAGAGAGTGTGGAAGGTCAATCCTAAATGGGTGGCAGTACTAGCACAGCCTCCCCCACAGGGGGACCCACACGGGGCCGCGGCCCCTGCTCTGCCCCTCCTTCTACAGGGGGATAGAGATGAGGATACCAGAGATATGGATACCAGAGATATGGAGGTTGCACTCTCCCCGGGTGCCCCTTCAGAGGATGTTCAGGGGACCCCACCCGCGGTTTAGATGTCGGCCCTTGCCTGGAATATCCGGGGGGGGTGTTCTCTGGGGAGATGGAGGGAGATTAGTGAGGTGCTGAGGAAGGAGCAGTGTGAAATCTCGATATTACTAGAGACTAAGATCAGGGGGGCGAAAACTCTGTCCCGTAGAACTCCTACGGACTGGGTCCAGCTTCACAACCTTGGTCTCTGTGATATGGCGAGGATCTGGGTTAGATGGAATGGAGCTAGTTGGGAGGGTGAGGAGGTTTTCATGTCTGACCAGCTGGTGGCTATCTCCTTCACCAACAAGGGGGGTTCCACTTCTTACTGGGAGCCGTCTACGGGCACAATGACAGGAGGCGTCGGGAGACCTTGTGGCAGGACATCATCAGGCTGAGTTCTTTAGCGAGGCATCGGCATCTCCCTCTTCTTATTATGGGAGACTTCAATGCTACGCTATACCGGGGAGAGAAGCTGGGGGGGCGGCCGGTGCCGGACCAGATCCTCTCAGATTTTCAGTCTTGCCTACTCCAGTCAGGGCTCAGGGACCTGGAGAGGATTGGGCACATATGGACTTGACACAACAAGGCGGAGGTGAGCAGGGTGGCATGCCAGCTGGATCGGGCTTTGGGGAACAGTGATTGGTTCCGCCTATTCCCCTCCTCAGTGGCTGAGGGGCTCCCTGCGGGGACCAGTGACCACTCGCCGATCCTGGTGCGCTTCGTGGAGAGTCCCAGATGGAGAGCCCGTCCGTTCCGGTATGACAATAGTTGGTTCCTATCGGCTGGCTATGAGGAGACTGTGGCGGGAGGACTTGGCCAGGAGGCGGTCGGCACTGCCCAGTTTTGTATGGTTCACAGGCTGAAGACCGCCAAACGCGCCATCAGAGACTGGGTGAGGGCACTTCCCCGGACCTCCTTACAGGAGAAGGAGGCGGAGTTGAGAGACCTGCAGTCAGAGCTTCAGGGCGACATGATGAGTGGGGAGATGGCGGCTAGAGAGAAGAGGTTGGCTGCAGAGGTCAACACCTTGAGGCTTCAGCAGGAGATTAGTGCGGCCCAACGGGCCAAATGCTCCTGGCTCAAGGATGGGGATCGTTGCACCAAATTCTTCTATGATGTCATCCGGGCGCGTCAGCACCGGAACCGTATCCAGAGACTGATTGGCAGGGACGGGCGCCTTGTGACCGACCAGGTTGCTATCCAGGAGGAGGCTGTCCGGTTCTACTCTGAGCTCTATCATCAGACGGACTATCCCTCGGTTTTCCCGCAGCTGATTACGAAGACGCTGATTACGAAGTACGGCAATAGTCTTCTTATGGCCCCTATCCGGATGGCGGAGGTGGAGACGATTGTGATGCAGGCTGATGCTTCCAAGGCTCCTGGGCCGGATGGATTCTCCAGTGGTTTCTACAAGCGCCATTGGAATATCCTCAAGGTCCCGGTCCTTGCGGCTGTTCAGGAGTTCTTTGATACGGACAAGCTCCTGAAGGAGCTGAACCACACCTTCCTGACGCTTGTGCCCAAGAAGGAGGGGGCGACATCTCTTGCTGACTTTCGACCGATTGCTTGCTGTAATTATTTGTATAAAATAATTACTCATCTTATGTGCAGGAGGATGGAGGATGCTATGCAGGGTCTGGTGTCTCGGAATCAGGCGGCCTTCATTAAGGGACGGTCTATTGCGGAGCATAGCCTGCTGGCTCATGAGCTGATTCGGGAGTTCCACAAGCCTGGAGGGATGAAGACATGTGTGAAGCTCGACCTGAGGAAAGCCTACGACACCGTCAACAGGGACTTCCTCTGTCATTTGATGGCTGCGATGGGCTTCTCCGAGACTTGGGTGGATAGAGTCAGAGAGTGCATCACCTCTCCTACTTTCTCGGTCCTCATCCAGGGTATCCCGTACGGGTTCTTTGGTAGCAGCAGGGGGCTTCGGCAGGGGGACCCGCTTTTCCCTTACCTATTCACCCTTGTGATGGAGTATTTCACATGTTTGATGGACATCGCGGTACATCGGGAGAGGATTGTACCGATATACAGTAGGGTCTCTCCGGTGGTCTCTCATCTCATTTATGCAGATGACCTTTTGGTCCTGTTGAGGCCTTCCATGCGAGGGATGAGGGAGCTTGCGGCAGTGATGGAGGAGTTCGGACAGCTATCGGGCCTTCGGTTAAACAAGGACAAGAGCAAAGTCTACTTCAGCAGCTCTTGCACTTTGAAGGAGGAGCGGACCTTGGAGCTTGGGGTGGAAAAGGGGGACCTACCGGTGAAATATCTGGGGGTGCCCCTTTCCGTCAACTACGCGAAGGATCGTGATTGTCAGAGTCTGGTGGATTTTGCACAGAGGAGGGTTGAGGGTTGGCAGGCGGCTAGCCTATCGTTTGGTGGACGTATTGAGCTGGTGCGCTCAGTTATCTCTGCTATTGCTCTGTTCTGGCTCCAATCGATTATGGTTCCTTTGGCTACTATCAGAAAGATAGAGGGCATATGTGCCAAGTTCATTTGGCATGGGGGGATCCATGCCATCTCTTGGGAGCAGCTCTGTCGGCCCAGGAAAGAGGGAGGTGTGGGTCTGCGCTCACTTGTTTCTGTCCGGGAGGCAGCGGGGATCAAGCTGGCATGGAGGTTCCTTCAGGGTGATTCTCTATGGTCGGCCTGGATGACTAGTCGGTATCTCCGAGGCAGAAACTTCTGGGTATGTGAAATTGACAACAACTTCTCTGTGTCTTTCAAGCATATCCTGAGGAACCGTCCTATTCTTCGGACGGCTATGCGGAGGAGGATGAGGGAGGGAGGGAAGACGGATCTATGGCTCGATCCGTGGATCTCAGGCCAGTCTCTCCTGGAGATTCTGGGCCCCCAGAGGGACGGCGTGGCATACAGAGGTCTGACTTGTAGGCACATCATCCGTGGTGGGGTCTGGAGGCCAGAGGCGTATCGTTTCACTGCTCCGTTAGGGGAGGAGATCAGACAGGTGCAGATCACTCCGACGGCACTGTCTGATGTCTGGATTTGGGCCCCTCCCGGCCGCTCGGAGGGTGCAGGGGAGTTCCGATTTAGCAGCTGCTACGACCTTGTCCGCACTCACTTCGATGATATTGAGGAGTACGACTTTGTCTGGGGGAAGGGGCTTGCCAGGAAAATGCAACTGTCTACATACAAACTGGTGCTGGGCCGGTTACTTACTCGGGACAGATTGCTTCGGTTCGGGGTTTGTCCCTGACCCTAAGTGTGTTTTATGTGAGACGGAGACTGAATCCATTGGGCACCTGTTCTTTCAGTGCCATGTGGCGTGGAGCATCTGGGCAGAGCAGAGCCGGAGACACTTGGGAGGGGTTGGAAGGGAGCGTGACTTCAGAGAAATCCTTAAGTGGATTGGTGATTGCAGGGGCAAGGAGCAGAGCTGGGCTAGGCGTGCTAGATTGAGACTTGCTGCATCAGTTTGGCATGTCTGGCGGGAGAGGAACCGGCGCATCTATGAGGGACTATCCACCCCACTTCATAACATTGAGTCGGATGTACTAGTAATGTCCCCCTGAGCCGGGATTGTATCTCTATGTTGTAACCTTATTGAGATGATGGAATAAAATTTACCCTTTTTCCAAAAATATATATATATATATATATATATATATATTCCAAAAATGATTTAGCACTTTCTACCGAAAGAAATAACTAATACTACTGCTCATCATTGTGACATGCATGGAATATAAAGTTTGAAAGATGGATTACATGAAGAAGTTACATCCATACTAATATATAACCAAATATCAGGGGTATTGTATCGCTAATTTCTTGCTGTAACACTTTCTAGCCTACAAATGTTATTATTTATGTATAAAAAGCACCAACTCAAACTACTAATCTCAAACCGCCATAACCCCCCCCCCCCCTCCTTTCTCTCGCTCTCTCTCTCTCTTCTCTCCAAAACTAAATTGACATTCAAGTTTATTCTAGATCTCGTAACTCCTCCCAAAAAAAAAATCATAATGGCGATGACATAGAAGGGGAAGAGCCGAATGTGTCCAAATGGGTTGCTCAGGTAAACATGGACAAAGAAGACGAACGTGATTCCCTTCAGGTTCTGTGACGAGGACGCATAAGACGCTGACCAGTTCAGCAGGGACAAGAAGCCGTCATTGAGGCTGGAGAGAACGAGGCCGATGTTTGATCCGCTCGACATAGAGGCGCTCGAGATGTGCAATGCCCAAAAGGACGAGCTCGATCATGTCCATCAAAATTTCACTCCAACACCTCCCTTTAATTTGTATATTTTGCATTTTAGATATGGATCCCAATTCTGCAAGAAATTCTCAATTTTGGAATACAAAACTAATCACTTCTTATACCTCAATGACTTTTTATAATATGAGCCACCGGTCTTGTTTATGTCTATTAATTTGGAGAATTATACATTTTCTAATAATTGTCACAATCTATGGTTCCATATAACCTTTTCCCCCTTATTTATTGCAGGATGCATGAAAACGTGGCAGGAAAGAAATAACACTGATTATAAAGCTTCGATAAGCTATTTCATTGAAAGTCTCCAAGCAAGCAGAATGGAAATATGATGTTTTGTCGGGCATTCATCTCCTTGCATAGTGGTTTACGGCTTCTTCGGTACTCTAATTGTGAGGCTTTGTTCTCTACATGTACAAGCCTATTTAAGCCATGTTAGGTTTCTCCATTGAATTGTTTCCTTCTGTTGGATAACATGTTCCCGGAAAAAGATACTTTCCAATTCGAGAAATGTTGAGAATGCATGAAGTGGCTACAAATATAATCCACTATGAACAATATACTACGTAACGGAACCGGAAGTTCCAGAAGTGGTGTCGGACCTGCGTGACCTTGTTTTTTTAAGGTAAAGTATAGAGGTAATGCATCAAGCTAATGTACAGGGTTTCCGATAGTTGAATCATTTTCTTTCATCATACTTCTCATAATTAACACAGCCAACTATTCTCCTTTTCTTTCTTCCTTTTTTTTCTTCACATTCTTATGTACATGCCTTCCTATAGTTCAATCATTCTTTTTTCTTACCACCATCTTCTTCTATGTAGACATTTTTATGTGATTAACTTTAAACACTACAATTGATTGCTAAAACTTATTCATAATAAAATCTGACTTGTGTCCAGAAAACAACATATTGTATGATAATCTTGCTTATAAATTAGTTAAGTAGCTGGAGTACCCCATACTTCATGTCAAAAACTACCCTATTTAAAAATCCCACAGTCATGCAACCATATACCCTCTTAACAGATAAATGGATTACAGATGTTAATTACAACATAAAAACACTCATTGCAACAATAATAACTCTTACATGGAAAAACCTTCAACAGCTGCATAGTTCTTACAAACCCATTCAGTAACAAGAACATTTATCCACAATCATCAGCAGTCGAAAGATGAGGAGTGTGGTAGAGGCAACCTGAAAGAATTTAAGTGAACGGTGAGTTCATTTCCAAGAGATGGCTACTTACAATCAAAGTTTCTAGCAAGCACAGAACTCACCGTATGTATTCATGTGCACACAAAGATGGAAGCACTTTCAATTTAAGAGTACATTTACTCTATTGAACTCCCCTCATGAAACATGTCCACCAATGATGATGAAAGAAAAAGGAAAGCAATGCAATTCCTTCTCTTCTTTCGGCAGAAAAGTTTCAGGACCCCAATGATAAGTTTATTGAGGCAAACTTTTCATGAGTTTCTCTCTTTCACTTCACTTTATATGGACAGGTATGCATCAGTCTAACAAGAATGTACAGATGCAAAACCCTAATAATAATGTGACGATGAACCTGCTACTTATCGTGCAGAGTATTTACAGGGCTATATAACCAATACGTGCAGGACTCTACTGGTTATATTCTAACTAGACCACCATTTCAACACCAACCATAGTAACACATTTGAAAGGAAATGTTGGAGAAATTGCAGGAGACCCCCTTTCTGATGACTGATCTTTCCTCCTCAAGGTTACCAAACACTTCTGCTGTTTAAACTGCCAGTACCCGAGAAACTAACAAGACCCGTTAATCCAAACACTACAGAAGACCCACAGGCAATACTGCTCTGAGGCACCAATCACCTCACCACATTTCTTTCCACTCTGTCTGCTTCCAACTTCCCCATTAAAAACACCAAAAAATGCTAACCCAGCTTTCCAAGTTGCAATCTGTCTTGCCGATTTAAATTGTTACTTTCAAAGCAATTAATGACAACTTAGCTCGAACACCGCTGAAGAACCCCAACAGACAATAACACTATGAAAGATCGATTCTGCGGTCGTCTTTCTTCTACTTCACAGCCTTCTAGTTCCTTCTACACTTTCCCAAACAAAACCACCAAACTGCTCCTTCCCAAACCTCCCAATTGTTTCTTTCCATTTTATCATATAACATAGAAACTAGTAACTCCATATCGAAACAAACATCACTGAAGAACATTTGCCGATAAAAACCTGCCCGAGGGACGGGTCACACGACCACCTTGCTCCCCCGTGCTTTCAATTTCTTACATCTCCCATTTAAACGACCAAAATGCCACTTCTCAAGCCACCATTTGCCACCTAAAACTGCCAATTCTGTTTATACTACTTGTACCCATCAACCTCTTCTTTCCTATTTAGAATGCCAGTTCCAAGAAACTATACACTGCTGAAGAACGTCCGCATGCAATTGTACAAGGGAGAGATCCCCGTCGCCACCTTCTCCCCCTCCCAACCCTTTTGCCGCCTTCCCATTAAAAGGCTCTACTCTCTCCTAAGAATAACTATTCCGACCAAGCTATTTAAGTTACAAAACTATATACAAAAACTATTATGTACAAAACCCGGCTCCTCCGACTCCGTCAGCAACCGTCCAAGTGGAGAATCCTTCTCAAATTCTCCGTGGCCGAGGTGAAGGCGTCACTCGTCGGCAAAGTCGGGGCGGCGGATGTAGAGAGAGGTCGGATCTCGGTCCCATCCGAAGGGAGAGGCAACTCCAAGGAGACGCTCCTCTTCTGCGGGAGCGAGAACTTGGGGATGGGCACGGAACTCGGAGGGGGGGAGCTCGAGCAGGTCGGTCCGGCCCAAGTCTCCTCGCCAGGGCAGGAGGGTTTCCTCTTGCTGGGCTTGGGAGCTATCGCGATCGGCTTGCTCTGCCTGCCGGTTGGTTTCCTCGCTTCCTGTCGGAACGCGGGAAAGGCGAGCGGAGGGGAGGGGAGGATCCCGGCGCCGGACTCGAAGCTCCGGCAGGAAGAACCGAACCGACCGGCGATCCGGGGCCGGCTCGGCCCGTAGCACTGGCTCCGGTGGTGCGCGACCGCTGCCATAGTCTTCATTTTTTTTTTTCTTCGCGACGACAAGTGTAAGTGTGTAACCTAGCAAAACCAAATTGTAACAGAGAAATGAACATCCAGAGCTCAAAATATAGAGAAAAAAAACGCGATTTTTTCACAGATCGGACGGATCTAACCTCTGGGAACCGAAAGGAACCAGCTTTCCTCAGTAAAATCAACAGATCGAGATTCAAACTCGCCGATCGATCGATTCTGAGTGGGACTCAGTCGGAGAACCCGATTTTATGCAGCAAACTCTTCGAGACTAGGATCGGAGGCACGAATGGAGTCGTTTGTGGATGGGATCGGGAAATCTTTGGGATCGGAAATTAGGGTTTGGTTAGGTTTTGTGTGAGATGGAAGAAAGAAGAGGGGGGGAGAGAGAGAGAGAGAATGGTAGGTAGTGTGTTGATGGGTGTATATAACACTTGGTCGGTATTTGACGAATCACCTCCATCTGCTGTTTCCCACTGGTCAGTTTTGGACGGATAAGTATTGGAAAAAAAAAATAATAATAATATAACGCGTTGATTATGATTTTTTGGGGGTTAATTTGACTTACATTACTTGAAAATTACTTAATGTGCACGTGCAAATAAAAAAAAATTAAATAAATTTATTATAAAAATTATGATCACTAAGAATTAAACTCAAACAAGTAAGAAAAATGTCTCCCAACCGCTTTAGTTGGAATTATTTATTTAAATAAATTATATTATATAGTTAAATATGTAGATAAGTTTTTTTAAATAATAAATATAGTATTTAGATAGTTGTTTAGTTTTTTATTGTTAATTTATTTAAATGTTGATACATACAATTTTGACAGCTCATTTTAAGCCGTTTCAAAGTATTAGAGATATATTTATTTATCCATGTCAATTATCACAATAACTTTATCTTAAAAAAATTGAAAACAACTTCCTCCCATACTTCTAATTTTTTAAAGATAATAAAATAAAAAACACCACTTCTCGCTACTCGTGTAGCTTTGATTAAAGAAAATAGTTTTAAAACAACCTCCTCTCATTCCTCTCCGTATCCTACTACACAAGTTTGTTAAGAACAATAGAGTTATTGACAAGCTCTGTTGTATAGTTACTACAAAATAGTGGTCCAAGATTGGGGTGGTGTGGTACTGTGGTTATTAGGAAGGTTATGGATTCAAATTGTTGCCTCAACCAAAGTATTTGGTTTAACAAATTGGTAATTTGGTTCAAGGAAAAAAAGAGGAAATAAATAAACTTTTGGAAATGAAAGTGTGCCAAGTTGGAAAGCAATATTTGAGTGGAGGGTCTCGCGATAGAGGTTTAATTACAACATCAGATAAAAAAAAATAAAAAAAATACAACATTCTTATATGTGTGGTAGTTCGACGTGATCACAATTGTTTTGTGCATCAATGAAACGTAATGTAATCGTTAAATCATCATGGTCAAAGTTATATTGCCTTGTGGACATCAACACGGTACATTATTAACTTGTTAAAGCATTTGTACAATTTTTACCTTATTTTTAATGTTAATCCCAGGTAGGTGATAGCTCTTAAATCTATTTCGAAATGAACAATGAGTCACAATAGTTCGAGCATGGAGTAATAAACGAGTTTAAAATGTATTATGATTGTTAAAACAAACAATAAAAACTAAGCGTTGCAAAAACTGTAAGGTTGTGCGCAATTAAGTCAAATAGACCAAATCGAATCAAACCAAATCGAATCAATGTTTTAAATCGAACCGATGGTTCGGTCGAATTGGTTCGGCTGCAAATTTTTTAAAATCGACCAGTTCGGTTCAGTTCACGGTTTGCTTATGCCAAAACCGTTTAAAACCGAACCGAACCAAATCATATGTGGGTGTTAAATAATTAGGGTTGGATTACTTGGGTATTGGACCGGTTTGGTTCAACAACACAACAGACAACGTACTTTGAAAGAGGACTGATGCTCATATGTTCAGAAGATGAAAAGAACAAATTGGTTAACTGACTTTTTTTCCTTATGTTTTTTAAGCCAAACTATTGATTATAGTTAGGTTTTTTCTTGTTCCAGTTATCTATAAATTACATAAACCTCAATTTCTCTTAATGACTGCTTAGCTTCAGTTGGTTCTCAACTTCTCATGGATTACTTGATGAGGTGTTTGCAAAAGCATTGTATTATACTTTGGAGTCCATCACTGCTGTGTTGTCTGCTTACATTAGTCTGTCATGTTAATTGCTATCTAACGGTGTGGACTTGCTAGCATATTGCATGCTTACATTAGTCCGATACTCATTTTTTTTTGCATTACAACAAAATAAGCAACAATACCGAAAAAATTAATAACAGTCTATTATTTTATATGATTAAAATCGATCAAGTCGAACCGATCCAAACCGAATCAAGTCGGTCAGTTTCAAAATCGAACCGACCAGTTTTTTGGTATGGTTTGTTTTGATTATTTTCAAACCGATTTACTTCGGTTCGATTTCGGTTGTGATCAAATAGGTCGACCACCGACCGATGCACACCCCTAGCAGGAAGTAGACAAAGAAATGAAAATGTGGAGATGGCAATAGACAGAGATGACTAGGATTTGACTAGGAGAACCACATGATATGTACGACTTTGAGATTCCATGAAATTAGACTTTTAGGTACAAAGAAATAATTACTAATAACAATTTTTCTTCTTTTATTTTCTAAACATGCAGAGTTATTTTTTTTTTTTAAACATCAATGGAGGATATTCTAAACATTATTGTCTTGAAATTTTAGTCTCCGAGAGGTTTGTGATCATGAACCTACAAATAGATCATATGCATGAATGAAATTTATTGTTTATAAAATTTTAACAATCTAACTTAAAATTTGTTATTAATAGTTTTGATTTAAGATTTATTACTTTCTCGTGAGTGTGTCCCTCCACGATTTCTTGTCGGTAATTTTTTAGTTTTATAATTTTCTTAACCTGACTCGAATTTTATTCTTAGATGTGTAAAAATAAGTTTTTTTTTTTTTCCATCCAAATCTAAAAAGCTTTTACGACAAGGAGTCAAAAGAGAGGATGTATAAGAAATAAACTGGCAGAAAATATCTATATTAAAAAAATTGTAAATATCAATAACGTTCTCTATATATTTCCCCATATTTTCCACCATGGGCCGCCTGGGCCGGACGAAGAGTTTGATTGCAACATCTAATAATCCGGCCCGGCTCTAGTCAGTCAATGGCAATATCGTAGTTCGTGATAACATCACAAGGTCTTATCGTCATTTCAGTGGACACCCATCTCTATATATACTCGTCTCCTTAGGGTTCAAGAGCTCTCAAGCCCTTCATTCTCAGCCTCCATTCTATCTTCTACTTTTATTTCCCCATATTTTAATTTTCATATATGTTTTTACAGTAATAAAAAATATTTTAATTTTTACGGGCTTTTGGATATTTGTAGGGGGGAGTCCTAACTGGTATGGCTCCGAAATACTCACAGGTTCTCTGTGGGGTGCCCTTCCGCTCTGTAGCCCCAAATCGAAAGGTTGGTCTCATAGTACGAGTCATGTGCTTTTGTGTGGGAAGAAATTTTAAGGACATTTAATGGGATTTTTTTAGATCTCATTATTTATCCTCTTTTTTTTCACCTACACTTTCTTTTTCACTGACTCGCCTCCAATGACCACCACACTATGTGATTTTTTTCTTTTGTTTTGAGTTTTTTTTTTCGTGTTAAATTAATATTTTGTTAAAAGGTCAGTTTTAACAGCACAATTAATATGAAATATGACGTTTTTTTTGTTAATCAAGATACCTATTATTTTATTGAACATTGCTTCTACTCGGACCAATGGGAAAACTGTGTGCCACATGTCCGGCCTTCATTGGTTGGGTTGTGAGACGGACCTTAGCAGGTTGGCTCACCTTGTTGTTTGGGACTGTGTCACATGTCCGGCCTTCATTGGTCTGGTTGTAAGGCGGACCTTAGCAGAGCAGGTTGGCACTTCGTTGTTTTGGTTGTGAGACCGACGCTAGCAGGAGTGTTTGTGTTTGATGGAAACGAACCGACCAATGGGAGGTCGACATGTGACGTCGGTTCATGTGTCGGTTTTCTCTATTGGTTTGTTTATAGTTTTTCTATATTGAAATACATGTTCGCGTCACATATGTCGCATTGGCATATTATTTCGATTTCTAAAAGAGGACCTCTAAACGAACTGGTGGAAAACCGATGCGTGAACCGATATCACGTGTTGGTCTTCCATTGGTCGGTTTGTTTTCATTGAACATCAGCACTCCCTGCTAGCGTTAACCACATAGATTTGATCAATAGAGGTGACACATTGTACGTTGTTTGTTCGTCGGTTTCTATAGAAGTATTAGGGTCTGCTTGGTAATGGTATTTTTACCGGGTTTTGGGTGTTTTTGAACCGATTGTTTATAAAACTTCTGCTTGTTAATTTTTTTGAGGTACTTTAAACTCTCAAAAATTGGTGTAATATATTTTTTGGTGGTTTTATAAACACCCCAAATCGATAGATTTTGAACGGTTCTATTTTTTAATTCAATTTATATCCTCAAAAAAATATATATAATTATAATTACTGATATCCTTTTCTATTTAATTTATTCGTGTAAAAAAATTTTCAGAACCGTTTGTTAGTGAATTACCAAGTATGGATTAGACTAGTTTAAAAGTCGTGTACTCTAAAAATACCTCATATTGTTACCCCTAAAATTGTCAAGCAGACCGTAAGAAAATTTATATCCTAGTTGGTAGATTTTTAATATAGAAAAAAAAAACTCTCCAATGTGTTCTATTTTTATAAACAAATAAAATGATTAATTTAGTTACAAGCGGTCTAATATTAATTGATATGTGAAACAAAAAATTTATATTAAAGTTTTTATATGTAGAAATTTTTATAGGAATAGTGAGCCTGGACCACTAAGTAATCTCTTATTGCATTCAAGAAACGGAAATTTTCATTCAGAGGATCGCTAGATAAATTTCATCCAAAGCATTAAAATATAATAAAATTTAAAATAAGCATCAAAACGTCTTTTCAATGGACGTTTTTTTTCCACTGTCCGTTTTTCCTCCGTTAACAAAAAAGTAATAAAAATAGAAAACGCTCTTAGGAAGGTCGTTTTTTAAAACGTCCTTAGGAATGACGTTTTCATAGGAAAACACCTTTCCTAAGGACGTTTTTTATTTTTATTACTTTTTTTCGTGGCTACGACGAAAATAGAAAATAATTTCACTCGATTCCAAATATGAATGGTCCTATTAATAATAGGAAGCATTAATTATCCAGAAAGGAATCATATTAAATGGTTGTATTAATAATAATGGAATTGTTGTATTATTGACATTAAATTAGAGGAAGCATTATATTAGAGGAAGCATTATTTTAATGTCATTATTAATGTTTCCTTTTTTCTGTTTCATTTTTTGCAGTCGAGTGTAATTAATGTTTTTTTTTTCTGTTTTATTTTTTGTAGCATTTATGTGTATTTTCTATTCTCGTTATTGTCAAAGAAAAAAAATAAAAATAAAAATAGAAAACCCTTTTACGAGGGGTGTTTTCCTAGGAAAACGTCCTTCCTAAGGGCGTTTTCTTTTTTTTTTGATAACATTTTTAACGGAAGAAAAACGGACAATAAAAAAAATATTAAAAATAGAAAACGTCCATTGGAAGGACGTTTTGATGCTTATTTTAAAATTTATTAAATTTTGATGTTTTGGTAAATTATTGAGTCCGTCCAATGATAGTGAAACAACTGTCAAATGTTATCAAGATCGGAAATTTTCATTCAGAACATCCAGAGTTAAATAAATTTCATCCAAAGCATCAAAATTTAATAAATTTTAAAATAAACATCAAAACGCCCTTCCAATGGACGTTTTCTATTTTTTTAATATTTTTTTTCGTTGTCCGTTTTTTCCTCCGTTAACGACTTTATAAAAAAAAATATAGAAAATGTCCTTAAGGAAAATGTCTTTCCTAAGGACGTTTTCTATTTTTATTTATTTTATTCTTTGACAACGACGGAAATAAAAAGTAACAAAAAAATAAAACATGAAAATACACATAAATGCTACAAAGAATGTAACAGAAAAAAGAAGAAGCATTAATTACACTCAGCTGCAAATTCGTCATTATTAATATAACTAAATTAGAGAGAAAGCAAAAAAGGAAACAGAAAAAAAAAAAGCATTAATAATGACATTAATTTAATGCTCTCTCTAATTTAATGCTTCCTCTAATTTAATGTCAATAATACAATCATTCTATTATTATTAATACAACCATTTAATTTCTGTGTAATTAATGCTTCCTATTATTAATACAATTATTCTATATTTGCAGTCGAGTGTAATTATTTTCTATTTCTGTCTTAACCACACAAAAAAAATAATAAAAATAAAAAACGCTCACGTTTTTTTTTTCTAAGGGCATTTTTTTATTTTTATTATTTTTTTGTTAACGGAGGAAAAACAGACAATGAAAATAAAATAAAATAGAAAACGTTCATTGAAAAACATTTTGATGCTTATTTTAAAATTTATTATATTTTGATATTTTGGATGGAAATTATCTAACTCTGAATGAAAATTTTCCTTTGAAGATGGAATGAAAGTGGTGTATTTTTCACTGCTGAATGAAAGTGGGATGTTTTTCACTGTTGAGCTGAACTCGGAAGAGTTCCATTGTTTGGTTTGATCTGTGGAAAAAGTGGATTTTGCTTGATTGGACAGGAATGCAGTTCCTTTTCTTTTCTTTTTTTTTTCTTTTTTTTTTTTTTTACCTCCGTTCTTTTTTGAGGGACCTACTCAAAAAAGAAAAAAAAAAAAAGAAAAGAAAAAAAAAAGGATTGATTTGGGAAGAGAGTGCAGTTCCGGTCACCAACACCTAGTCCCAAAGGCCTCATCGAATGTCCGGTCGGTGCGACGAGCTGCTACAGAGCAGTCGAGTCCGGTATCGGTGCGACGAAAACATATATGATATGTTTAATTAATAGTTTTAGTAATCAATATAATTATAATATATTTAATTATGGTAATGTGTTTAATTATAATAATTAATTTAATTTTTTTTTAATAAAAATTTCACAAATATTTATCTAACAATTATTATAGTTAAGGCATTTTCTCGTTTAATTATGGGTTATCATATTTCCAACCCCAACATCCACTTTAAACAACCATCCAAACAATCTAACTCATTTTTTCTCCATTTTCAACAACCATTCAAACAACAAACTTATTTTTCTTCCAATTGCAAGAGACAAAAAATACTATATCCAAACATATTTTGAAAAATGTCACTTGCTGCAAGTATATTACAACTCAACATAATGTAAGTGTCACTTTTACACTTTTAAAGAGTTACTTCTATCCAAACAGAGTAACTACATTAGTAGACTTCTCTCAGTTACTCTTGCCTTCGTCCTTACAATCAACCTTGGTGACTCTTGACTAGATTAGGCATTTTCATAATCTCACTATTAAGAAGATCAATTGTTATCAACTCTTTCATCTCGAGATTAGGCATTTGTTACAACGATCAACCTCGGTGACTCCTTGACTAGATTATGCATTTTCATAATCCCATTATTAAGAAGATCAATTATTATCTCCGCCTTTTTCTCGAGGTCCCATTTTCATAAAGGTTGTTGCTACCAAATGATCATAAGACCTGGGAAGTAGACATATGAGTAAAAGTTCCTTGTCCTCCTCTAACATTATTTTGATATACAAAGGATCAACAATCTTGTTGAAAATGTTCAAATGACTTACAATTTCAACCACTTCATGTGTAAACTGCAGAGTTACTTCTTGAGATACAATTTGTTAGACAAAGTATTTGTCATATAAAAGCTATATTGCTTTAACCATAATTATTAATCCTACTGTAGAAATCTTGGACATTGCATTGTATTACACCTTATCTGCTAGACAAAATTCTATTGTGTTACGTGTCCTCAAATTCATGTCATCCTATACATCATCCGTCATATCGACATATTTATTTTCATTACCAGTGACGGTTTAAACATCCCTCTTTCATGAGCATAGCCATGACCCTGTCTTTGCACAAAACGAAGTTTTCTTTACCGTGGAACTTCTTCACATCGAACTAGCTCGATGCTACGAACCTTGTTACGTTTATCCAAAAATCATCTCCCTTGGACCTTAATAAATTCAAGAATCTCAATTTAAAAAAATAAGGAGCAAACAAATGTCGTCTGTCACCTACTGTTGACCTAGATCTAGGAATTTTGAAATTAGAACGATTCTCTATGCTTTGATGCTAATTCTTGTTCCACAAGACAGAAGCAACAAATCATAAACATACCACGATGAAAATAACAAGGCATAATAATCAAACCCAACAATAACAAACACATAAACACGGAATATTTAACGTAAGGAAAAATAATTTATTGAATCAACGAGAGAAAAAAAAAATCTTACTAGGATTATCGTAACGTGAAATTGTCTCATTCGAAATTTCCAACTATGCACTCTCTTAAATCTTAATAACCTCTAAGAAAAATAATTCTAGTAAATTTTAGCTAGTGATTGAAGCAAGAGCTATGAACATTAGTTTGTATACATGACCAAATCTGAACTTTAGAATTTTTACTAGAGCAATTTGAATTTTTTTAATTAAACTCCACTTTGTTTATCATAATTTAAGATGCATCCCACTGAATTACCGTAATGTATAACACCTTTGACTGAAAGTTTATGGCCACTTTTGACATAAATCGTGTATGACCGGCAGTCAACGCCTTTGACTGAAGTTTATGACCAAAATATCCATACTCCCTTCTTTCTCCTCCCCACCACGTTGTCCCCACCCCGCCGTGCTGCCCCTCATTGTTGCTGCCCTCCCAGCCGCGTGCCCCCTCCCCGTCGCGCGCCCATGCTCCCTCGTATATGATGTAATTGTTGTCTACATTTGTTGTTGCCTAGAAGAGTGCAAGGAAGTTGGTGCCTAGCCTCATGAAGTATTGCTGGTTGTGAGAAAGATGCTGGGACTGGGAGGTGAAGTTTTTGTTCTGGATTATGGAATCGGAAGGGAAGTCGAAGCTCTGCCAACAGAGGGTTCTGGTGGAGGTGATTTGTAGGTTGGAGGAAGAGAAAGAAGGGGGTATGAAAAAATGTGGGTATTTTGGTCATACACTTTTAGTCAAAGATGTTGACCGTCGCACGGTTTTCTTCAAAAGTAGAAAGTGTTATATATTATGGTAATTCATTGGATGCACCTTGAATTATGGTAAACAAAGTAGAATGCAACTCGGAATTTCTTGAACCTTTTTTGTTTTGTAACTGTTCGTACTGTAGAAAAGCTCACAAATGAAAAGTGTGAAATTGGTAGGAACCATGGCATGCTCTCTACCTGACCTTCGCTTACAGCTGAAATAAAAGGTTATTAGCCCCAATTAGACCTTGTTTGCCATACAATTTTTTTTCCAAATAAAATAGAAACCATGATCCTATTCATAACTTTCAGAAGCACTAGGCATTAGTGAGGTGATAGTATTTTTATTTACTTTAACAAAATTCCTAGAACTATCAAAATTCTGGCAGTCCGACTGCCAAAATTTTGACAATTCATATCAAAAACTAGGATTGTCAAATTGTTGATAATCCTAAAATAGCAAAAGACTACCAAAATTTTGGTGGTAGTCCTCCAATAAATTAGAACTGCGAAAGTACAATAAGAGAGATGTTCATTCCATGCATACTTCTAATATATGGTAGGCATCCTCTGATACCCGTACAAGCCGAAAATCGATACCAGACATAAATGTTGCAAATGAACCATCATAATCGATCGTCTTGTCTTAAAATGAAATGAATGTACTACTCCAAATCAACAAAGATTTTCCAATAAAATATTGCCAATATCATACAAGTTTATGAAATTTTTACCGTTCAGTCTTACAATCATCGTCTAACTTTACATAGCCACCAGAGACTCCCAAGCCCCACCCACGCGTGTAACTAGAAACTAATACCAAAGAATCAACTTGAGAGTACACATCCAGAGTACCACCAAGACGATATCTACATTGTACAAACAATTTGGGCTGTCTGCGCCACTTGGCCGCATATTAATAAGGCATGCCCATATAGTGCATTAGGTTAGGGTTAGCAGTTTACATGTCATGGGCAAAAGGTTACTACACAAGCCCAAAAGTCCCATGCTGCAAGTTTTTCTGTCTTCTGCTTTTGCGCAGAAAGCTGAACAAAAAAAATGATAATAATAATTGATCAAACATGAGGTGATCTGCTTGCCAACGTTAGATACAAGCCAGGCCTCAAAGTGAGCAAGCGACGAGCCCCAATATATCTGGGAAGCAAAACCATGCCGCTCTTCGGATTTCAACACCTACAAACTAAGGGATCAAATCAGTTACGTTGATAATAAAAAGAAATGTAACAGGCAAAGAACTACATGCGATTCCATGCAAAAAGGATATTGTTAAACTTCGTATTGTATTCCCATCACTTCAATATTATTACATTCCATTAAATAATCATCCACTGCTCCTTCCAAATTCACCCTACTAGTCAAGGGACGTAATGAACACTGAACATTGTCTCCTTGAGAGTCTTAACTTCATATAATACAAAAACTAATTTATAGACAAATTTGCTGGTGAAATAAACAATTATTAAATGAAAATGTAGGTAATAGATAAAACATAATAAACATAAAATCCAACAGAGTTCAACATTTTTTAAATAATAAGAAAGTTGCCAAAAACTCAAAGTAAAAAAGCATTAAAAAACAAAATTGTACATAAGACTTCCCAGGGAAAACATGATAACAAAAATAACCCAACACCACACAAAACATTCAATCCAAAAGTTTGTGTCGCTTAGATGAATCCTACTAGGCTCATCACAATAAAAAGTAAAGTCTCTAACTTCAGCAAAATATTCCAACATAACTATCCATCACAATTGGAAGGACAGAAAAAAGAATTAGTATATTGTAGCTTAGATATGGAAAAGAAATATTTTTGGTTGTCTGATTCTAATTAACATTTCATGAATTACTCTAAGAACCCAACAACACATAAAGAATTCAATCCAAAAGTTTGCATTCTTAGATGAATCCTACTAGGCTCATGAATTACTCTAAGAACCCAACAACACATAAAGAATTCAATCCAAAAGTTTGCATTCTTAGATGAATCCTACTAGGCTCATCACAATAAAAAGTAAAGTCTCTATTTTCAGCAAAATATTCCAACACAACTAACCATCCAGCACAATTGGAAGGACAGAAAAAGAAGAAGAAGAAATAGTATATTGTAGCTTAGTTATGGAAATGAAATACTTTTGGTTGTCTGATTCTAATTAACATTTCATGAATTACTCTAAGACGAGAAAAAGGTAACAAAATGCACAATGTATTCAAAAGGTTTCATAAATTCTTCGAAACAACCAAGGTTGTCCATTGTATTATTTGAATTTATGCACAATGCAATTATAGAAGAGATTCTGGTTTTTCGCATGTACAGTTACATTAGAAAAAGCCTACATGGAAGAAAGAAACCACATCAAACATAAATGTGTATTTTGGTCAGTGTGTTTGTTTAACTAAATGTAAAGGATGACTTTGATCATTCACACGTAACAGTTACAATACAAAAGTCAACAGATTCACATGCTTGACACTGTGTGTGTGCAGGAGCACGTGTGTACATGTAGAAAGTAGATCATAATTTGGCAAAGACCCAAACCAATCAGTACAAACTTGTAATGGATCAGTTCCCATATTTCTATTGTCAACTCATACAGGTTAAACTGACTGACCTGTGCACTGGTATTCCCAGCTGGTAGCATCAAAAAACATAAACCATCTGTAGCAAATAGTGTACATCCATCGTAGTTTCTTTTGTCCTAGTCGTCCAATTGCAGCATAAGCACAAGTTAGAATTATTCGCAGAGGGCTACTTATGCCACAGCTGAAGTGGTTAAAGTTAAAGGTATTCTCATTTGTTCTACTGAGGGAAAATTGTTAAACCAGGACTCATCGACAGGTTGGAGATCTCCAACTCAGAAAACCCATGTCTTAGAACACGGAGATCACAAAGAACAATGTGGATCATCATTTCTACAAGGTAAACTACCTCAGAACGGAGTTTTCTATGGAACATAAGAAAGACCAGTACAAGAATTGACAAATTCATATGACATGTTGTCGAGCTGACATCAACAATTTATGTTGGTGTCAAATTCGTAGCCAAGGTGGTATGAGCACGAAAGGATGATGCTATGAAACCTAACAGCCAGTTGGCGGGTAGGTAAAGTTTCTCACTGTGCAATTTAAGTTCAAACAACGATGGAGCAGGCTGAGCAGCTCCAAGTTCCCCTTGAGCATAAAGAGTTTGTATGACGAGTTAAGATCATACATTTTGTTATAAGAAGTCGAACATATATATATATATATATATATATATATATATATATATATATATATATATGTGGTTGCAATTGGGATCCGTCTGAGCGGCAGATTAAGGAATGATGAAACGGACACAAGTATAATGGAACGACATGCAAACAAATAGACCCAGACACAGTTCGGGTACATATGTAATAAAATTCCGAGATTAAGCTGGGTAATAGAAGTAAACTTACCATTTCATAAGAAATATATTATGGGCAAAAGGTTACCAAGGGGTCCTCTAAAAAATTTTATAAGGTGCGATCCATGTGTCAATATCTGGGTAGCCCGTCATATCGTCTCATAATTACCATTCCTACAGTATATTTAGTTGTGATGATGCACATAATCGTTAATTTCCCATCCGATTTTGACACATGGATTTCCCTTCAGAAATTTCCTATGGAACCCCTTAGGAACCTTTTCTATATATATATATATATATATATATATATATATATATATATATATATATATGAATTTGGCACGAGGGCCTACACCCTAGATCCAGACACATAATGCATGACCAATGACCATGGTAGGCATGGAGGTACCAATGGCAAGTTCTGGAGACGAGAGCATGGACTAGGATTCTGCTAGGATGTCTGCTATCCTATATCCAGATACAGAGTTCATGACCAATAACCATGGGTAGGAATGAAGGTACCTATCACACGTTGTGGAAACACAAGCATTTAGTACGATTCTGCTAGGATCTCTGCATAACTAATGGAAAGTATCTATCCACAAGTAATCCTAATGAATAATAATTAAGGGAGCATTAGCATGGGGGTAATTATCCTAATCTAGCTTCCTAGTAAAATGCTGATGACTAGAAGGATATGGTTTTATTGATTGAGATAGGGGTATGCCTAAAGAACTTGGATAGAGATCATAACAAAGGATATGGTTTTATTGATATTACTGTTGACATGACCCTAAATAGAATTTAGTGGAAGAAGATGATTCAAGTATCCGACCTCTAAATTTGGATAAAGCCTTTTTTTGTATTACTAGCACGTAAAGCTCTTCTAACCATATGAACACACAGATGGAGTCTAAGCTAACTATTAAAACCTTGATCACACAAAAAAAAAGTGGATAGCATATGCAGTTCAAGATATTTTCTGTAAAAGATAAAATGTATGGGAAAAGATGGTATAATAACAGTATCAATTTACCTGTACACTAGGTTTACAAAAGGTGTGGAACCACTTAAAAGAAGTGCTTGTTCAGTTAGCATCCTTTATCATCCTGTTCCTGAGTTTGATGGTCGTGCATAGGAATTGCCTTGGGTCGTTTGTCTATGTTGTGCTTGCTGCTGTTGTTGCTGCCACTGTCCCCCAACACCATGCCCATGGGGTAATACACTTCCAGCGAACTGCCTCTGAGCTAATTCATCATTGGAAGGGAGCATTGATGTTTCAGATCCCATCAAACTTTCCTGTGGTGAACCAGCAAGGTGAGCTGTTGGCGTCTGTGTGCTGGTTTCATGTGGTGGCTCGGGTTTCCACTGTGATGCAGGGGAGTTTACAGAAGCAGAGCCAACTGGATCTGCAGACCGAGGAAGTGGTGAAGCAGAAACCATCTGATTAGCCGGTATTGGATCTGCTAGTGCCTGTATTTTCCCGTCAGAAGTCAATGGACGATGTTGATGCATCATTCTTTGCATGTTATGATTCATCTGGCGCTGCTGCTGAAGTGGAGGATTAGCCAAAGGCATTGAAGTGGGAGGAGCTTGCTGGGGAGCTAACAAGGTGTGGTTAGTCGACACTTGCATAGGACCTTGGTTGCAAGTATCAGGGTTTGGTGGCAATGCTGGCATTTGCTTTGATGACTGGGCAGGTGGACGAGAGGGCATTTTGTTTTGGTTTGAAGATTGCGTCAAAGTAGGATTTAAACCTGTGTTACCAGAAAACACACCCTGGCCCTGCTGCATCACTGGTTTCTCAGAAAGTTGGTTTCTGGTGCCTACCGAAACGCCACTGGCTTGAGAGGGATCAACGGGTACATTCTGCACCACCATATTTCCCCTACCCATAACTTTCATGTGCTTATGCTGCATCAGTGGCTTTTGATGCTGCCTATGCTGTTGCTGTTGGGCCTGTGGTCGTTGTCTTTGCTTCATCATTGGATTTGACATCCCAGAGCTGGATTGCAGATTACGTACCGTATGCTGCTTGTTCTGTTGGGCTTGTGAAGAAGGTGTTGGATTAACAGAAGAAGACAGTTGGGTTTGCTGTTGGAGTTGTGAACTGTTTTGGATAGGTGACATGGTGCTGGAACTTGTATATGGTTGCTGTGACTGAGACAGCATCCTCTGTTGATTTGACCTCTCTTTAGCAAAACGGATAGCATATGCCTGTTGGTGTGCACTTGATTGGTTGGTGCCTTGCATTTGAGGGTGGTGAGGATTACCAAGCATGTGAGGTTGTTGAGGCATCTGATGAGACTGCTGGTGCTGCTGAGCAGGATATGCCTGCACCGAAGGAAGACCTGTTGCAGTAGAAAATGGGGCACTTATACCATTGAAAGGAGGCACAGTCTGAGCGCTCCCTTGGGAGACTTGCATCTGAAGATCTTGCATCATCATCTGTCTATGATCCTCTGTGTTTTGATTAGGCTACAAGACCCAAGGTTTTAGAAATTAATCAGTTAGACATGTAAATCATCATACGACACAAATTTCTAGTGGTAAAGAACAATATTCTAATGAGAAACATTAAACAAGAGTTCCGCAAATAACTAATATAAGAAACCCATTTGAACAATATAAACACTTTAAGACCAAAACTCTTGAAGGAGCAGGATTCCAAAGATTGCCAGAAATCACCAAAAATGAAAGGTCTAAGAATTGTAAGGAAATCCAAAGCTTTTTCAATGAGCATAAAATGCATCTGGAGCATTTTTACCAGAATTCACCATATAGGTAGCGTTCCACTATCCGAGAACGAAGAATGTCACCAAAAAAGGTTCCACATCCCAGATAAACATATTGTATTCCACAATAAGCGTCCTGAAAAGCTATATTATATTGCATATTTGTTCCTTAAAAATGTTTCACATTCCGGATAAACATATTAAATTCCAAATAAGCTTTCTGAAGATGCCACCCTCAATGTACCGTGTACTGTGTACTGCGACTCCGTTACCGCGTTGCCTTTCCCGTTCCACGTTCTAGGCAACCATGATCTGAAGTAGCTCCACATAATAACTAGCTACATGTCTGTAATAAGCTTTCTCCAAGAAATGGTGCCAAAATCCTATGCACTACGAGCAAGAAAGGGTCATCCGGAGAGAGAACAGAAGCTCAAGTAGGTGGCGAATCGGACCTACCATATTACACACCATGCAGTTTACAATACTGCGAGAAGAAACCCCATAGCTTCACCTAGACTAGATGAAGTCAGGGAAAGATATCAAATTTTAACTGATCAAAAACTTGCACTCATCTAGCACATCTCTAGGTCCATATCTAAGATGCATTAGAACATGAGGAGCATGATTCCAAATGTAATTCCATTACCGTCAAAAAGCTCTAGCAGGATAACCCCGCCTCCAATAAAATATGACATGCCCATAAAGGTAAGTAACAAGAAAATTGTTGATCAATAGGAGAAGGGCATACCCAAAGATTGCAACAAGAGGGCCAAGATCACAAGTTTGTGAAAATGTCCTATGAAGACATCAACAGTAACGAGGAATTACAGATACACATTCACCGTCTGCTCTACATTTTCAAAGTAAATTGGTTCATCTATGTAATGGTGCCACATGATGTTGTCCTTCAATGGAGTAGATCTACAACTTGAGTATACAAATACAAAAAGAACAAGAAACAAATGGCACACAAACTTGATATCCAAGTTCAAGACAAGACAGAAGCCCCACCAAAAACATAAGTTAATTGTTAAGGGTCTTCTAAATGATCTACTTCCTGTCTACCTGCATAGATTTATTTTTATTCGGATTTACAGAATGTATATGATATAACCATGCATGCATGTAATATTTGTGTACTCAAATTCCAATAAGCTTATTCTAGCTCTCCTATGTTTCTAAACAAGTAAAGTAACTGAATGAAGATTTGTATAAACGCCTGTGTACTCTAAGCCATATAATAAATCCATATATAGACTATACTATCAGCGACTGATTATGTCTAGTGATCAAGTCCGAAACGAACTATCAATCAACTTATTATGAAGGCTCAAATAAAATTCATGCTTGATTATGTCTTAAATTTCCTAACTCAAGAAACTGACTGAAGGACTTGTGACAGAAATTATTCAATCAACAATCGGATGTAGGGGTGAGCAAATTACGGTTTTAACCGAAAATCGATCCGACCCGAAAATAGCAGTTCGGATCAGTTTCATGGAAAACGGGCCGGACATCGGTTGTCAGACCAAATAAAATCGGTTTTTTCGCCAACCCAAACCGAAAACGGATATATATTATGCAATTACATTTTACCCTTCCTTTCACACACACACACACACACACACACACACATATATATATACAAAAAAAAAAAACTAAACTAAACCTAAAAATCCTCTCCCCTCCAATTTTTTTGGATAAGCGTGCGCCTCCGCTCTCCTCTCCAATCCTGAACCCTCTCCTCTCCAGAACTTCTCTCTCAGCCATGTCCTTCCTCTCTCCACTCTCCTGACTCTCCAGAGAACTCCCTAAATGACTCTCTCTCCAAATCTTTTCTTCACCGATCTCTCTCTAGATCTAAACCTAGAACTAAACCTAGGTTTGATTGCTACTTCTCCAAAATTATTTTGTTTTATCTTTTCATTTGATTGCTATTTCCCCCAAATTATTTAGCTGAATATGGAATTTTTTTTTGTTGGATTTTAGGGTTTTCTGCTTCAAAGATAAAATGGAGAAAGTTAAGAGTGCTAAATAATTCTCTCAAATCTTTGCTTGAAAAATTGTTGTATTTGTAAACCGGTGCCTATGTTGTAAGTCTAGAACACATTTCATTGTTGTAAAGTTTTGTATTTAAATTGGTGAATTTAATTGTATTTGTATTTGTAAAATGGTGCCTATGTTAGGAATATTTGTATTTGTAAACCGGTGATTTTTTAAAATTTATGCAATATCAGACAACAGAGATAGGAAGTTTTGTAATTGTAAATCCTATAATTTTGAAGTGCAAACATGGCCCAATTATTGATAAAACCGAACCGATCGAAAATCGAACCCGCTTTATTTTGGTTCGATTTTGTTCCCTTCTTTTACAAAACAGTTCAGTTTACGGTCTTGATATATACGGTTTTCAATTTTTTCGGTTTTTACAAAACCGATTCGGTTTGAACCGAACCGAACCATTGCTAACCCCTAATTGGATACACTGACAAAAGAAATTATTATAGGTATAATTGTGGCAGATGTATCCTCTATATGATATGATCAACTAGACCAATTACCATTAACAAGAATAGGTTCTTTCTCTTCTATAAGTACAAAGTTCTACTCAGAAGGTTAAAACTGTTGGCCCATTCGGTCTCAGTCAACTTGATTTTGATATTTAACGATACCATGTTTCAATATGTCACAATATGATACAACTGATCAAACTGAAAACTCAACAATGCTGTGACGATTCATGAATGTAATTTTTTATTTTATTTGAGTCTAGGACTTGTACATCGAGTCGCACTGGCATACTCAAGTCCACTCAAAAACGGCCTAAAACCTATCTATATATACAAACCCAAACCAAACAAAACTAGCCTACACACTCTTGGACCATGCTAAAATAAACCAACCGAACTCGGGCCGAACTCAGACAGAACTCGGTTGACCCAAATTAGAAATAAGGCCAGTTGTGAAATCCTTGATTTTTGGCTCTAACATTCGAAAAAATTCAAATATTTTAGCTGAACTCTGGCCGAACTTTGGCTACAAAACCCTATAAATATACAGTTTTTCCTATTCTTACTCATCTCTTCTCAATCTTTCTATCCTTTAGTGAGCAAACCCTCAGAGCCTAAACCTTCTCAACTCCAAGATCAACTCTCCAATCTTTTAGTGCCAAGTGCGATATCCGTTTAGAAGTTTGTCATAATTGTAAGAGCTTGACTCAATAAGTTTTCTCTCTAGTCTTGAAGTCGACAAGCTTTCGTATAAAAGCTTGTGGTTATAAAGAAGTGGCAAGCTTTCATATTAATGCTTGCGATTCACTATTGGTGATTATAGTGGATACAACTCCGAGCAAGAGTTCTCAGACATGAACTAGTCCTCTCAGAGAAAAACCACGATAAATCGCAGTGTTTGTGTTTGCTTTCTCTTATCCTCTCTACTTTATATTTCTATTTTTCTTATCGACTATATTATTGCTAGTTGTTAACTACCTTCACATCATAGCACACAATTTTTATTGGGTAGATTATTCTGCTACACTCTATTCACCCCCTCCTCTAGAGTTGTCTTACGGTCCTACAATTGGTACCAGAGCTTGTTCTCTTACTACCGGATTAGCATCCCTAGATATTTATGACAAGTGTTTAGATCTATCCACACCAACAATAGTGAAGGTCAGTCGACAAATAAACCACCCCTATTTGACGGCACCAACTACCCGTACCAGAAGACACGTATAAGCTTTTATCTAAAATCTCTAAATTTTGATCTATAGTCTGTTGTAATAGATTGATACAAGATGCCACCTAAAATAGTCGTAAATGGCAACCTTATAGATAAACCAAATGATAAATACACAGACACAGAGAAGAAACAGGCGAATCTCGATGCTAAAACTATTAATGATCTATTTTGTGTATTTTGTGTTGTAGACAGGATTGAATTTAACAAGGTCTCCACTTGTGGCACTTCACACGAAGTTTGAAAACTTCTTGAGGCCACTCATGGAGGAACTTCACAAGTAAAGGAATAAAAATAAGTCGACTAACACAAGAGTACAGAACATTCAAGATGAAGCAAAACGAGACGATCACTCAGATGTTCACAAGATTCTTCGACATCGTCAACCCTCTATTCTCTCTTGGCAAGGAGTACAACAATCATGAGAAGATTAACAAAGTACTCAGATGACTCACCAAGAATTGGAATCCCAAGGTTACTGCAATCATTGAAGGGAATGATCTCACCACTATTGACTCACGAGCTAGATCACAAGGAATTTGAAGATCCC
This sequence comes from Iris pallida, assembly GCA_029216955.1. Taxonomy (NCBI): domain Eukaryota; kingdom Viridiplantae; phylum Streptophyta; class Magnoliopsida; order Asparagales; family Iridaceae; genus Iris; species Iris pallida. Next base: position 9,927,932 of record JANAVB010010600.1, read on the forward strand.
ACGCCAAAGGAAAAGACGATTGCATTCAAGGCACATCACAAGAAGGTCTCCAATATTGACACCGACGACGATGACTCTCAAGATGAAGAAGTTGCCTTAATCACCAGAAACTTCAAAAAATTTCTAAAGTTCGAGAGATCAAAGGAGTACAACGACAATAGTGATGAAGAACATGTGTTACTGCAAGAAGATAGGTCACATAAAAAGAGACTGCCCAACAATAAAGAAAAGAAATTGCCATGATCGCTCGTCCAGAAGGATATCATCAAAGAAGCATGCAAATACAAGTATCTGGCATGAGAGTGAAACAAGTGAATCTGAAGAAAATGAAAAACCTCGAGACAGCAAACCTATGCTTCATGGCACTAGCTGATCAAGTAAAAGATAACTCTCACTGTGACGACTTCACATTCGATGAATTAGCTGATGCCTTTAGTGACTTACTTGAGGATTATAGAAAGCTAGAGATAAGTATAAGCATGCTAGGAAAGATAATCTTATCAGATTGAGATTGAAAGACAACTTTTTTATTAAGTGAAGGATACTTCTACTTGTAATAATTCAGATGAGATATGCAAACGTAAGCTTAGTCTTCATGAGGCACTTGACTGCATTGACAAGAACACTCAAGAGAATACTAAACTTAAAGAGGAACTTGAATCAGAGAAGAAGAAATATTCCATTGTTATTCTTAGAATAGAAACTTTGACTGTCAAATACGATGAAATGTATTCTACCTCTAAAAGATTAGAGATTAGATTGGGTAAACAGGTTGAACAACCAACTACCCAACCTAACATGAGACACATAGCTAAACAAGTGAACACACACATCAAGATGTCTACAAGAAAGCCAAATGCTTCACACAATCATGCATACAGAACACAACATACCACATCACACAATCATGCATTCTACTATAAATATCCTCTTAAAACACTAAGTGCTGCTTCGCACACTCATATCTATCATACTACACCAAGCATCAATAATATTGCTATATGTCACTAATGTGGTAAGAAAGGACAGATTTTGTAGAACTACGAAATTAGTAGATATGAATGTATATGCATGGGTACCAAAGATTAACACGACTGGTCCCTCAAAGAAATATGTACCAAGGGTTACATCTACAACTCGTTTGTAGGTGGACCCACGTCATGCTATAAGCAAGTGGATTCTCGATAGTGGTCGCTCACGACATAGACTGGTGATGCTAACCTATTTGCAACGCTATCGATGAAGAGAGAATGATACGTCTCCTTCAGTAACAACCTCAAAAGATATATCATTGGTAATTGTAATGTAGGTATTTCTCTCTATCATGTTATTAAATATGTTTGTCTAGTAACGGAATTAAAACATAACCTACTCAGCACCAGTCATCTAGCTGATCATGGTTATGGTATTAACTTCGTAAAAAATAAATACTCTATTTATGAAAGATTTACATGCAATATCATTTTTGAAGGTATTAGGGAAGATAATATATATATCTTTTATCTTTCAAAAGACTAACAATTTAGACAGAGGTCTATACGCCAACAAGGATGAAAGCTAGTTATGGCATATGCATCTAGGCATGCAAATAGGGATACTATTTCAAGACTATCCACGAAGAAGCTGATAAGAGGCTTATCGGATATTACTTTCAAGAAGTATATGGTATGTGCTGATTGTGAAAAGAATAAAGCTACTAAATCTTTTTTTAAGTCAATAAACATTGTAAGTACCTCTAGACCACTACAACTTTTGCATATGGATTTATTTGGAGCTAGTAGAGTTACCAGTTTTGACGGCAATATTTATGCATATGTACTTGTTGATGATTTTTCTAGATATACATGGATTCACTTTCTTGCAAACAAAAATAATGATTTTTCTGAATTTGTTACTTTTTGCAAAAAGGTTCAAAAGAAAAAAAAAGATGATTACTCGCATCCGAATTAATCATAGATGTGAATTCGAAAATAGTATTTCAAAAGCTTTTACAATTCAAATGGATTTTCTCATGAATTTCCTTGTACTAGAACTCCTCGACAAAAGGTGTTGTGAAGGAAAAAAACAGAACTCTTGACGATATGGCTAGAGTCATGTTAAATCAGCATAATCTTCCAAAATACTTTTGGGCTGAAGCTGTAAATACAGCATGCCATGTTTTGAATAGGGTTCTTATTCGACCTATATCGAAAAAGATCCCCTATGAACTTTGGTTTGACAAAATTTCCACAATCAGTTATTTCAAAGTTTTTGGTTGCAAATGTTTTATTCTCAATACTAAAGTTAACCTAGGAAAGTTTGACTCCAAGGCCGATGAAGATATTTTTCTAGGATATGCTGCCAAAAGCAAGGAATATCGAGTATTCAACAAGCAATCACTGACTGTTGAAGAATCAACCTACGTTACATTTGATGAACTCAACGATCAAGCACCAACTAACACTGACGACGAAGATGTCAGACCAATAACCAAAAGGCTCCTGAAGATGCAATCGAAACAAGTTATCTGGAAAGTCTACTTAAGATTTTCTAAAGATCATCCATAAGACTCGGTAATAGATGATGTATCAAAAGGTGTAAGTACACATTTTTCAAATAGAGACATCTTTGCAAATGTCGTTTTCATTTCTTAAATAGAACCTAAGAACATAGGAGAAGCTTTTTCTAATGAATTTTGGACTTATGCTATGCAAGAGGAACTCAACCAATTTGAACGTAATCAAGTGTGGAAACTCGTTCCCAGACCCAACGATTATCCGATCATTGGTTGTTTTCCGAAATAAATTAAATGAGAATGGTTCAGTTACACGCAACAAAGCACGTCTTGTAGCTCAAGATTATAACCAAGAGGAAGGTATTGACTACGATGAGACTTATGCTTTGCTAGAGTAGAATCTATCCGTATGCTTTGTGCTTTTACAAGTTTTCATAATTTCAAACTTTTCAAATGGATGTCGAAAGTGATTTCTTAAATGGTTTTATAAAAGAAGAATTTTTTGTCAACCAACCTCCTGGTTTGAAGATTTCAAACATCATGACCACGTATTCAAACTACGAAAGGCTCTATACGGACTCAAACAAGCCCCACAAGCTTGGTACGAGCGTCTTACCTCCTTTTTACTTAAAAACGGTTTTTCAAAAGGAAAAGTTGATACAACCATGTATATAAAATCCTCTGATAATTCTATGTTATTTGTGCAAATATACATAGATAATATGATATTTGGATCTATTAATAAGATGCCATGTAACAAGTTTGCTAAGTTTATGTAGAGTGAATTTGAGATGATAACGATTGGGGAACTCACATTCTTTCTAGGATTGCAAATCAAGCAAGATTCACAAGAAACATTCATTAATCAAGCAAGTACACGAAGGATTTGCTCAAGAAGTTCGACATGGATAATGCTAAACATATCGGAACTCCAATGGCAACATCAACAAAGCTTGATCTTGATAAAAGTGGTAAACCTACAGATGTACGTAAGTATCGAGGAGTCGCGCAGATATTATATTTTCTGTGTTTTTTTGTGCTAGATATCATGCTAATCCTAAGTAATCACATCTCTGTACGGTTAAGCGTATCCTCTGATACCTTAAAAGAACTTTAACGACAGGCTTATGGTATCTCAAACCACATTCTTTGACCTTATTGGTTATTCGGATACTGATTTTGCTGGATGTAAAGTCGAACGGAAAAGCACCAACAGCACTTGTCATTTCCTAGAAAAGTCATCAATCCCCTGGTTTAGCAAAAAGCATAATTTTGTCGCATTATAAACAACTGAGACTGAGTATATTGCTGCATGACGTTGTTTGTGCACAAATTATGTGGATGAAGCAAACTCTAGAAGACTTTGATCTGCACTATAAGAACATTCCTATTTACTGTGACAACACTAACACCATTAATCTAACTAAAAATCGTATATGTCATTCATGCACTAAACACATAGCGATCAAACATCACTTTCTAAGAGATCATAAACAACACGAAAATATATGTTTAGAGTTTGTTGACACAGAACATCAGACTCATCAATTAGCAGACATCTTTAGAAAAACTTTAGTTGAAGATCGATTCAACTTTATCCGTCGAGAATTAGGACTTCTAGATTTTGATAAAAATAAAGAATATATGTCGCTTTAAATTCTTATTCAATCTAAATTTTTCAAAGTTCCGATAATTTTGGATACAAGCCGAAAGGGTCATTCTCTGAACAAGGTGTCGTACTTAAGTGTCTTCGAACAACCACTAGCTATGATTCGGCCCCTACAAGTACTCTGAGATAACTCAGACTTTACAAGAATTTATGATCTGATAAAGCTCATTTGACACAATATCTCATATATTATATCAAGTCAAGAAATCAAAACCATCGATTAAAGTTGACACTGGAACTCTGGTTCATATAAGAACCAAATTCGGACCAAACTCGACCAATGACCAAACTCGGTCCCTTACAGAATATTGAGATTTGGTTGGTCCCACTAAATCTTAGGGTTTTTGTTGCCAGACCCACGAATATTTTCCGCCTCACCTTAGCAACCCTATTTTTTTCCTCCAAACCCTAGTGGAAAAACTCATCTCTCAAGGATCCTTCAAATTCTTCCACCTTTCCACTCTTTTGTAAGGTACAATCTCTTCCGTGGCTCCTAAACGGAAGTTTGATGAAATCTCTGTTGTTACTCCCTATTGTCCTATTATGCCAAATATTTCTTCAAAAACCTAGAAAACTCCAATGCATGGTTTAATGATTTTTCAAAACGAGATATTTGTTCTGGCAAACCTATTGATTTTCATCATTTCAATGACTTTTTTCTGATTTTCAAAATTTTCAACTTAAAGAACTTGTTGCAACACGTTATTGTGCTTATCTTAATGTCGTTTGCATGTTTTATTGCAACTTAGCATATGACAAGACACTATCTCTTCAAGGGTACACGGTATCAACATTGAATTTGATGCTAATGACTTGGGCAAAATCCTACGCATACCCGCTAAAGATGGACCCCTCACAACATTACTCAAGTTCAATTTGAAAACATTGCAACTCTGGACACTTAACTTACATTGTGCACCACATAATTGTCCACCCGGAAGATTCCATGCTAGATATCGGAATAATTATTTCTTTGAAATGCATCGCATCATTTTCTCAACGTTTCTACCTAAGAAGACCTACTTTGAAGAAGTCTCTTACTTAGAAACGTCTGCTCCATTTCTCTATTCCATTCAATTTTCCACACACTATCAGATCTCAAATGGTTCAATGCCGCAAGAAAGGGCATCCATTACTTTACGCCATGTACTTGCCAACTATTTTCAGTTTCTTTGATATGTCTGTTGACACATGTTAGTACCTTGATGAGCCACTATCTCTTAATCGAGTTCATAGGATTGAGCCCGCATTTCTTTTACCATACAACTCTTCCTCAACTCCAACACATCCAACTGATTCCCCTCCTACTGCTACTGAGCCACCTACTACCCTAGAATTCATCCTTAGTTTGTTGCATGATCGCTTCACGAAGGAAGACGATCGCTATCGTGCTTTTGATCACCGTCTGGCATTTCAGACTAAGGCTCTTGGAAACACCCTGATGGATATTCAGTATACACTATCTCAGTACCCAGCCGAACCATTTTCGACACTCAAGGGATCCCAATCGTCCAGGTTATTGCATCGATCATGCTTATATGCAACGATACTTGGATCCAGCAGACGCCTTCTATTACTATTGTTGTAAAAATCCGACTAGTCGACCGACTAGTCCCCGACTAGTCGATAGTCAGCCTTCGCCAACTCGGCTAGGGGGCTAGTCGACAAGAAAATAGGCTCAAGCAATAATCGGACCTAGGCAGCCGACTAGGCGGCTAGACGGGCCTAGTCGGCCAACTAGGCCTCGTTTAAGAAAAAGGGTGAAAAAGATCAAAATTCGATCCGAAATTCAATTCTGTCAAAAAAACTTAAAAACAACCGACAGAAAAGGAGAAGGAGAAAGAAGAAAATGAGAAGAAGTTTCAGAAAAGGTGCATACCAAGGACATATATTGCGTATATATATATATATATTTTTTTTGGGTACTTAAGTTACATATATCGCATATATATTATTTTTTTACTGCATATATTTTTATATATAATTAAAAAAATTCAAACCGACTAATCCGACTAGTCCTCCGATTAATCCAATTAATTCCTAGTCCCCGCGAACCGACTAATGGCATGCTAGCGATTTTTACAACCTTCTATGACCCAAATCGAACAGTTGAACCAAATGATGATGGAGATGACCACTAGATGTTACAGTGGATTTTGAAGCTTAAAGCTCTAGTTTAGATTGCTCTACTATGATGTTCATAGTTCAAATCACTTAATTTTTCTATCTTAGACTCATTTTTTGGGGTTTGAAATTAGCTATTTGAATTCAATAAATGCAATGTTATCAACTTTTGAAATCATATTTTGGTTATTATTATTATATATGTGTTATTTCACTCTCTTGTTTTTTTGTCAAACATAATTCTCCACAAATTTCGGGGAAGCACGACATTTCGATCAAATGACAACGGGGGAGAGAACATGAGACAGAGCATGATACTTGATACTTTAAATTGTTGTATCAAATTGCTCCATAAGTTGCGAAGCAGCTATGTACCTCCAAGAACTGCAGTATCATTCATAATTTGTCAATTATCAAAATGGAGAAGACTGTTGGCCCATTCGGTCTCAGTCAACTTGATTTTGATATTTAATGAAAAAACATGTTTCAAAATGTCGCAATATGATACAACTGATGCAACTGAAGACTCAACAATGCGATGACGATTGCTGGTTGTATTGTACTTCATGAATGTAAAAAAAAAATTGAGTCTAGGACTTATGTATATCGAGTCGCACTGGCATACTCCAGTCCACTCCAAAACAGCATGAAACCTATCTACACATACAAACCCAAGCCAAACCAAACCAAAACTAGCCCACACAAACTCTTGGACCATACTAAAATAAACCAACAGAAGTTGAGCCGAGGTCTGGCCGAACTCAGACCGAACTTGGTTGACCCAAATTAGAAATATGGCCAGTAGTGAAATCCCTAATTTTTTTGGCTACAACGTTCGAAAAAATTCAAATATTTTAGCCGAACTCTGGCAACAAAAACCCTATAAATAGACACGATTTTTCTCATTCTTACTCGCTCATCTCTTCTCAATCTTTCTATCCTTTAGTGAGCAAACCCTCAGAGCCTAAACCTTTCCATCTCCAAGATCAATTCCCCAGCCTTCCAGTGCCAACTGCGATCTCGGTTTAGAAGTCTGTCAGAGTTGTAAGAGCTTGGCTCAACAAGTTTTCTCTCCAGTCTTGAAGTCGACAAACCTTCGTATAAAAGCTTGTGGTTGTAAAGAACTGACAAGCCTTCGGATTAAAGTTTTCGATCCATTATTGGTGATTATAGTGGATACAACTTCGAGAAATAGTTCTCGGGCCTGGACTAGTCCTCTCAAAGAAAAATCATGATAAATCGCGGTGTTTGTGTTTGCTTTCTCTTATCCATTCTACTTTATATTTCTGTCTTGCTTATACATTTATATTATTGTTAGTTGTTAACTGCCTTCACATAGCACACAATTTTTATTGGATAGATTATTTCGCTGCAGTCCATTCAACCCCCCCCCCCCCCCCCCCCCCCCCCCCCCCCCCGCGTCAAATGCATAGAAATGCAAATTGGCATATGAAGACTAATCAATAGTAGTTATAAAAATATTGCTCGTCTGACCTTTCTTGAGTGACTTTTATGCATTACTGACCAAGAGAACTAAACCATACCAATCATATCGAAAGAAACAATTGTCAACCTATATTTAATCACCCAATGATACATGAATTTCCCAGGTCGTCGGGATCACTTTGATCTTCTGTCATGAACTGACCAACTCATTCAACATCAAGACACAAAAATGAATCAAAGCAGAAATGATCAAGCTCCCTTCAGCAATGAGCTGACACTGATAGTACTGTAGTAAACTCTAACTATGCAAATTGATCAGGTAGATAACATAAGCAAGAATAAATCAGTCACTTCTGCAATTACATAGTTCTTGGTCAATAATCATCATCTTCACCATCATCCCAGCCTTTTCCCATCAAAATGGTGATTGTGATGGAGCCTGAGAAAGCTTACAAAAAATTGACTTGTAGTTCTCGGTCATAATCATCATCTTCACCATCATCCAAGCCTTTTCTCATCAAAATGGTGTTTGTGGAGGCCGAGAGAGCTTACAAAAAATTGATATGATTCTATTTATAGCTGTAAACATGATGTCAACCACTTTACAAATCAAATTCCTACCAAGGTATGGAAAAGAGATGGCCTGGCAATAAAATGTATGTGGCCAATTAGCCGGTAGGTAGACCTCCCATTTGGTCATGCAGTTTAAAACTCATGCAACCAATGAGCACCGTCTAAGTTCCCCTAGACTAGAAAAGAGTCTATGGACGAAGAGGTAAAAGATATACTTTGCGATATGAAATTGTATCAATCATTATGATTTAAGCCAAATAGCAAAGGCATGATAATTCACAAAAGGAATAACATAGTATTTTGTCAGCAATCACTTTGTTTAGCTCCGGTGGTTGTGGCACTAAGCTTGTTTAAGCACTAATACTTTGTACGGAACATATAGATGCACACAGTTGTTCCATTCCAGTTTTCGCAAACTGGTACAAAACCAGAGTGAGAGTAGTGGTTTTATCCTTGTGATGCATAAATATCCAAATAAGTGGTTCCAAACGTGTACTTCATACTAAATAATCACCAAGTTATACATATGCAAACAGCGCATTTTACAACATTGTATTAGTATATAACCCTTATACAACTAATCATCACCACCGTTTGTTGGTATTAACCTTGTGGAGTTGACAATTTAAAATTTGCATGTATAAAGCAACGCTAAAATCTTATTTCTTGTATAATATGAATTGGGCTAGGATCTACTCTGAGATCATTAGAGCAGTGAAGCAAGATGCAAAGGCACATTGGATAAAGTATGGAGAAGAGGAAAGCATGACAGAGATGTACACTTATTTAGCCTAGACTTGAAGTTTCCTACTGTGCTTAGCTGTTATAGCTAACAAAACCTAAACTACAACTCAGGCCTAAATCATGTTAGACCGCCAAAACTGCCAAACTGAAACTCTCATAGAGGAACAAAACTTGTACCAAACCCAAAATTTACAAATTGCACTAACAAAGGTGCAACTTAGTGGATAAAAATAGAACGTAGCATGGGAAAGAAAGTCGTTACACTCCTTCCCTTTACGTATATTATGCTTTACTGACCAAAAGAATCAATGTATATCGATACTAATAGTAAAAGTAACCATGATGACCCCAGAGCTAGAGAAATGAATTGAAAAATGACAAACCATGTAAGCCAAATGATGAAACACTAACAGGAAAATCTCACCCGCAGCATTTGCAAACCATCACGTGGCCTCATCATTGGATTTACTGGGCCGTGAACAGAATTAGGATGGACATTGACAGAGTTTGGCATTCCAACCCCACTTCCAGGGAGCATACTACCAGCGGAAACCATGTTAAGCATGCCCGAAGGCCCCTGAAAGCCTGGTCTTGGCATGGGCATGGTTCGTCCACTCATCATCCCCACACCATTAGCTCCAGGTAACATGCGAACACCCCGATCAACTCCCACAGGTAAAGCCACAGGTGCAGACATGCTAGATTGTTGAACATTTCTACTTGAAAGCATTTGGCCATACTGCATTCTTTGCTGGTCATCAACTGGTAGTGAAGTGGTTCTAGGCATGCAGTATCTCTGTACATCCCTTTGAAGATTTTGCCATAAAATGTAAGCTATAATAATAATAGTAGCAATAATAATAACAATATGACGACAGATAGTTAATTAGTTATATTCTACCTAGCAGGTATGTTTGTTGGAGTAGAAGGTGATGCCGAGTTGCTGCTTAGGACAATACCAGAAGATCCCTGCAATACATTATTTACACCTGAAGTAGAAAGAACAGGTGAGACAGGTCCTTGTTGACTTGGTATTGCTGCACCAGTTGTATGAGAACCCTGATATCCAAGGGTAAGGACATCTGAACTTGAAGTAACGGCGTCACAAAGATCAAGTGGCCTGGGACATGTTTAACACTTGAACATGTTAAGGATAATACACTTTCCAGCTCTAAAGCTGGCAAGAATATAGAAGGTAACAACAATAGTAATGATGAAATGCTTGATAATTAAAATATGAACTATCATGCATCAGTGAAACTTACGTGAGGACACTTCCATTTGGGCATGTTTGAGAAAGAACAAGATGTGAACTGTGAACTGGAATTAGTTGTTTCTGTTCCTGCTTCTGCAGACAGCACGAATATGTGCCACAAACAAATAATGGGAAATAGAATACATCAGAAAAGCAACTTGTATATATATAGATGGCAATAACGAAGATATGGTAAAAGCTCTGATTTAAAAGAGGAATGCAGCCCTAAGTAAAATAGATTGTGCAAGTGGAATTTCAGGCTGTTTATGACCCACACTAATATATTGCAGACTGATACTTCTCTTTCAAAAGGTAAAACCAGTGTTACTTGGGTAGTGGACCGCTTTGCTACAAGCTACAGGTGAAAGGTTCACTAGTTCCTGGGTACATGATACGAGGGGGTAGGCTTAACCGCAATGCTATTTGGGATAATGTTCACTTAAGAGCCTGTCATTTGTGTGTGTATGGTAAGGAAGAATTTATACTGACTCACATAACCACCTTCTATTGTGCACTTTTTCCTGACAATTAACCCTCAGTATTGTTGTTTTTACCATTTTTTGATATCTTTGTTGAACTTCATCTTTTAAGACCCGGATTATTTCCCATTACTGGTGACCCGGATTGAGACCTAACCTCCTTTAAAATCATCATGCAGAACAAGGTTTCCAAGGGGTAGAAGGAAGCCGGTAACAGCAGGTGAAATTAAGCTATACGACAAGGTACCAAACCAAATTAAGTTTTGGAGATAAAGAGAAGCAATTTGTTATTCCTTAATAAGTGTAAAGACTAGTAGTTATGTCTTTTGTGGAAGCCCTGAAAGCCACAGCCACCCAATTTGAGTGAAAAAACTATTTTTAAGAAAGTTACATCAAACCTTTACAGTATACTACCCCATAAACTGTGCCTGTAAGAAGTTCATTATATTATAAAAAGTAGACCTGACTCCTGCGGGAATGCAGCAGCTGTCCAATTACAATGATTTTTTCGAAATGTGTCCTTAAAACATCCTCCTCAATTGGTCCTTGAAGGCGTTGAAATAGCTGCCTGGCACTTCCCTGATATAGATGAAAACATAGAGAAAAAAGATTGTGAAGTTCATTAAAAAATCATTAAAAAATCCCCCATATATCAATAAATCTTCCCAACTATTTGGGACTGCTCTGGCAAGCTATTTTATTCAGTAACCTACAAAGTTAAAAACTAGTTCTCATGTCCCACAAGAAAAATAAACAAAAGTCTTACCTTTGGTATCCCTGGCAGGGTGGATGGATATGGTTGAGATGAGCCTGAATCTTCTGCACTATCAGCACCATCACCAGCACTTTTGTCCATAAGATATTTGTGGCGCTCCTTGCAGTCTTTAGGTTTTCGGAAGATACACTGCAATCATAGAGCAGCATAATTGTCTTGATCACCATAAAGAAGACAAGAACTTATCATCCAGGGGAGAACAGGGTTCAAAGCACAAAACAGATAATAATGAAATAAATAACTAGCAAATCAGAAGGGTCTTACTAACAGAGCTTCAAGCATCTATTCTACTAACAGAACTTCATGCATCTACTCTAGGTGGCAGCCCAAGGATGCAGGGGCAGATGCACATGAAAACCAGTAGGGGCTGAAGCCACAAAATCTCGGAAGAAAATTATGTAATTATTTATATACATTTTTTGTCGAAACATACAATAATTTGACCTTCAACAACTTCACTCATTATAATATAGTGGTCATTTCGACAAACTACCTAGTTTTTACCTAGGAGGCCTTTAGTTTGAAGCTTTCTCCACCTACATTATATGTATTGTACATTTTTTTCTACTCAGCAAACCCCCACCGAATAACATCTTGAAGCTTCCACTGAGTAATATTTCTGTCCCTGCAAGGATGTCTAGGAGTATCCTTGTATCGATATATTAACAATAGAACTAATGATAGGCATATGAGATATAGGGCAGTTTTGAATTTTGGAATCCCTGAGATGCCTAAACCCCCAAAGTTTTGTAGGTTTTGATATCATATCACAGTAATGAAGTCACACATATCTGTGCTATGAAAGCAGTAGAAGAATGGAAGAATATGGAGTTGCTTCACCTTGAACTGAAGGGTGCTGTTGATAGCATCACTTACTAGCTCCCAGTTTGGACCCATATCATGAACAAGGACAACAAGTGCCTGATATAACATTAGTTATATTCTAAAAGTGTATCACTATTGGAGGCAACAATTAAATACTACAGTTTGGAAAGCAAATTAACCTGGTCCTCAAAGTTGGTCCATGGCATTCCAGATCCTGACTGTCCAACAGCCATCTGGAAAAGGGAACAAGCTTTTGGTAACTAAGAACATATGTATAAGAAGTAACTTCAATCTCGTGTACAAAGTTCCATAATATATCTTTTACATATAAAAAACCATTAGTTTACTTGTTCCCATTTTCTGATAATGGAATTGGAAACATTAACCTAAAGGATTTTCACTGCAGTGTCCAGAACCCATAATTCCAGCAAGAAACAAGCTGGAGCAGATTTCACTCGAGTATGAGGATAAAATAGAATATCAAAAGCACTGAACGAAATTCATGTTTTCCAGTTACAAAATAATAATAATAACCGAGTAATATTTTGACAGAGAAAGCATGACAAGGGAACCTATCTACTACATTTGATAGATAAAGTATTATAACATAAAACATCAATTGATGCAGTAAGGTAAACCTGTCTAATCCAACTAACAACAAACTTCCATCTGTAAAACATGCATGCAAAATGTAACAGAGAATCTACAGGAAGACCAGCAGATTGGGTAGATATAATGATATTCCTAGCAAAATCACTGAATGTTCATGGCATGGTCACAAATTATAAAATCAACACAATGACAGTACCGGACCTATCATATGTAATACATACCATAAAAAGTGTTCTTCTTAGATTAAAAAAAAATTACAAGCATCTGTCATTGATTTGGAGACAATCAATATCTTGGTTATCGTGTCACAGGTAACAAAAGTTAAGTAGGTACTACAGGTTATCCTACAGTATGGCACGTGCATAAAGATAAAAGCATAGAAGGATAAGTAATTCAGCATGTCATATATTAGGCATACCTTCATAGCTTTATTCTTTCTTCCCCGGTGGTCGCGATTAGCAGTAATCTTGATGAGCTTATTTTGGGTGGACATGTTACTCATCTGAGAAGCAGCTGGAGAAGCCATGGACCCTGTGCCCGGCATGATAACATCTGGTGAAGGCTCTATCAGCTGCTTTGAGTGCTTAGGCTTCTTAGCAACATGTTGACCATATATACCTGTTTACCAAGTAATTTTCATATACGAATTATATTTCAGTTAAGAATCATCATCATCATCCAAGCCTTCTTCCATCGGAATGGCATCGGCTATGGAGCATAAGAAAGCACCATAAAAGATTTGACAAAGTTTCATGTCGGTTGTCAACCTGAAATCAACCCTCTATTTTGCTGACAAATTCCTAGAGAAGGTTAGCTATGCATGAGAGGGTCATGCCATAAAATCTAGGCGGACAATTGACAGGTAGACTTATCGTTTGGACATGCAGTTTAAGCTCGTACAACTAAGGAGCACCGTCCAAGTTCTCCTAGAGGCCTAGACTATAAAAAGTCTAGACGAAGAGGTTAGATGATACAATTTGTTATAGAGAACTGCATTCATATCTATTGCACAATTAACCAAGGATTGAAAAGAAATGACAATCCATAGCATTCAATTCCAATTATGAATTTGATACAAAAAAATGAAAGAGACAATTACCAATGTTTCCATTAGATTCAAAGTGCTGACCCTCCAATCTTTTCTTCACATGATCCCTCTGCAATTCAACAAATAATGAATAATTGATAGACTATCACTGGAATCAGTAGGAGATTCATATGGTTTGAATATGGAAACAGCTGCATAGGTAGCATCAACGTGTTTTACTCATGTTTCAAGTATCACCAGTGATTTTGAATTGTCGTGTATCCGGGGTGTCACCTTTGTCTGATAAACAGAATAATAATTATTATTAGTGGGATACCACATGGTTACAGAAATTTTGCCTTTCGCGCATGTTATTAGTCTTGTTAGGCTGCATGATGACATTTGCTTCCATATATAATTTAATAGAAACAGTATTCATATCTCTCCCCTCATGAAACCTTCCCAAATGGACTTAAATAAGTGCAGAACTCCATAATATACTTCCCTATGATAAATTAAGTTGATTCTTAAAAGACTCTTTTTGTCTTTTCTAATCTTTCCTCAAAGATCTCGCCTAGCTTAATATTGTGGCTCATTAGTTCAATTTTCTACCATCTGCATGACTGTCAATATCTTCATTTTTCTAAAGACTTAGCAATGTGTTTATCCTCAATTCATCAGCTTATTTCTTGGTCTTTATAATATGATTGAATTAGTTGGTTAGACATAATAATCCTTTATCCTCAGCCACTTCGAAACTCATAATAGTCCTATAGCTTTCCCTGTTTCCATAGTCCTTTGTCTCTATGTTAATATCTAAGATCCTTAACCAGTACTCAATCATATGTCCCTATGTAAGTTATTATACTTGTTTTATGGTAACTAATTTAAGAAAATAACTCCTCGCATTTCAATAACTTTTCACTAGGGAGACGAGCATGTTCATTCTTAGTAAACTTAAGATCGATGATCCCAACTTTTCCTCACCTTCGCAAGCTTGTAAATATTTCCTCCCTACTTGATTTCTAGCTTCTTATATAAATCATCCAAAGCATTAAAGTTAACACCAACAATTATGAAGTTTCTTTGTTACTTTTCGTATATTTATATATACAGTCATGATTCATAATGTACATATAGAATTTATTTTTTCTGATGTGAATTGCTCTAAATTTGCTTGTTCTCAAAGAATAAAATGAACTTTTTCTAGTCCTCTTAAAATTCTAAACTTATGCCGTTGTTTTTCCTTTCACTGACATGTTATATCCATGGCATTTTGTAAGTTCAACCATTTAAGCTCCTACAGTTGCACAAAGTTATAATAACAAATTTCTTGCACCTACAAGTCTCAGACCAAAATTTACCTTCTGCTATTATCACACTGATGAGAGCCATTAGCAAATTTTAGATAGTAAAGGAAACAATAGGTTCTGCTGAACTGATAAGGCATGGAAAAAAAAATCTCATACTTCAACATAAAAGATGCTATTAGAACTTTGAATAAGAAAATATACATAACCATAATGATGTAACTATGGAAAGAATTCTGCAATTGTATCTTATCCACAAATGCTGTATGGGTTCTTTGTATCTTTCTTAGACTCTGGAACATGGATTATGTTCGCATATATAATTTTGTGGAGAGTTTGCTTAAGGAAAAGGTAATCTTGGTTATGTGCACACTTCGAGGTTCTGGAGGCTATTTTTCCACAAGGTAACATGTTACCTTGGGAATTATATTTATCACAGGCCTCTTTCTGGTATCAGGAGGAAATGGAGTGGCCAGGAAGAGAAGGAGAAAATAAGAGTTAAGTTTAGCATGGATTCTCGAGGTGGTTGGGTGTATGGGTGGGTGGGGTATTGGGGGAGTCCTTGCTAGTTCTGCAATAATAATATAGAATTTAAAGAGCAGAATGAAAAGGAAGTGCATCTTTTGACTTGCATAAAGCAAGATAAGTTTTCATGTACATATGCAACAAGAAGGCAAGAAGTGATAACAGGATTAGACAAGTTTACTATTAAAAAAAATTAAAAATGGGTGGCAGATCTTAAGATAAGATGAAATAAGATTACGAGAAGAAAATAAAAAAGACCAGCTGTGATGAGGGGTGCAACCTTCACGATAGTGACAGAATAACTAATAAAGCTGCGAACATTCACCTTACCATTTCTTGCAACAACGTAGCACTTCCAACACGGTAAAAGTTTGTAAATTGACAACATAGACTACACAATTAAAGAGGTGAAACCAAACCCACATAACCAAAATAGACTGATAACAATGTCAACCTGCTCATGTTGAACCATGGAATCAACTTGTAGCCTCTGATCAAGCAAGGATCCCTGCAATTTAATAGGTGTTAGATGATATAACTAGATTTACAATAAATAAGTGCTAAAAATCAATACTCTTACTTTTCCCGAACCAACTAAAACACCAGAGTCTGTAATGTTCATTGCATAACCCCCATGCTTAGACTTTTTCTTCTTTTTAGATTTTGTCGATATTTCAATACCATCAGATGTTATGTGTCTCTCAAAGTCAACTGTTGACTCCATTTCCATGTTTTTCCGTGCCTGTGATCCACCGTGCATTGAACTTTGGTCGTCTTGGAAAGAATTTGTGTCTCCGCTTGAAACATCTGTTTTACTAGTTACTTGTAGACTCCCAGAAACTCCAGCACTAAAAGGACTGAGAATTCTTTGCCTAGCAGCTGTTCTCACACGCTTAGTTGGAATTGAACACACATTGAGGGAACTTGAAGGCCTTTTCCCCATGAACATCAAACCCTGATTTGCAGACGTGCCTTCCAGGCACGGGTCATATGACAAATCACTGCCAGCATCATATAATCGTGCAGCATGTGACTTTTGCTGTTTTTTCTTTTTTTTCCTGTGAGCATATTTTGGTGACAAACAACTACCTTCAAATGCTCCTGGCAAAAAATATGAGCCTGTTTCACCTTCTTCTTCTTCAAATACGTACTCCCGAGGTCCATCTGTGTTGACAAAATGAATCGTCGTGTTAGGAGATTTTTGTGATCACATAACAAACAGGAAAAAGGATGTATAATCTTTTTTTAAAAAGGTAGAGATACACTACCAGGCAAAGAATCACAAATAGACACATCACAATCTTCTTGATGCACAGAGTTGCCCATTTTCTGAATAGATTCAATAACATAAGTATGTTGGGTGCGTAAGTGGCATACAAGTAAAATGAATCAACTACATGTTAGAAGTTATAATGCTCTCAAGAATTTCACTAGATAGAAAACTTCAAACAGTGAGTTAATTTTGGATGAAACAGTAAAAACCTAAATAGAGATGTATCATTACTTTGGAATACCTCAAGCAACAATGGGTTTTAAGAGTTCATAGGCAAATAGTAGTCATCCAAGCCTTCTCCCATCTGAATGGGATCTGCTATAGAGCATAAGAAGCTTTGTAAGACAATTGGCAATGTTCTTACAATCAGCTGCTGACATGATGTCAATCCTCTATGTTGGTGTCACATTCCAAGTCATAGCTAGGAGCATGAGAGGAACATCTTATAAACCTAGGCAGGTAATTGGCATCGAGGTAGACCTACCTTTTGACTGTAGTTGAAGCTCATGTAACCAAAGAGAACCCTCCAAGATTCCTAGACTATAAAGACTCTAGACAAAGAGGTAACAACCCACAATTTACTATAGGAAATTGCATTTTGCACTTTCTCCATGGCACATTAAGCCAAAGAGTACAAGGAAGCGTCATCATCCAAGCCATATCTAGGGGTGAGCGTTCGGTTTATTCGGTTTCAATCGAACCGAAACCAAATAATCAATTTGGTTTATTCGGTTTGTTCGGTTGGAATATTTCTTTTGTTTAATGGGTCGGGTCTAAAGTTGGGGTCGTGGTTAAATTATATTAAAAATTGTTATTTTTAGACACATTTGTTGTATTCAAAGTTGCGCCCAAAGTAGGACTACTTGTTAAATTATCAAAGTTTGACTTCAAACATATACATATAATTGTTATTTTCAAAATATACATATTTTTAACCACAAAATATGCATAAATTTGAGGGTATTTATATAATTGCATAAGTCTTATTCGGTTTCGGTTTTAGCCCGAAACCAAATAAGGAATTTTAGTATTTTCAAAACTGAAACCGAAACAAAATTTCTTCAAACCGAACCGAATCTCTTATTCAGTTTGGTTAGGTTCGGTTTTCGGTCCAAAACCGAATAATGCTCACCCCTAGCCATATCCCATCAAAATGGAGTCAGCTATGGAGCATAAAAAAGGTTACATACAATATTTGACAATTTTTATGACCGATTATCCACCTGACGTCAGTCTTGTATGTTGGTGCCAAATTTCTAACAAAGTCAGCTATGAGTATGAGAGTGCCACACCAAGAAACCTAGGTGCTAGTCGGCAAGTAAATAGACCTACATTTTGGATTGCAGTTTAAGCTCATACAACCAAGAAGCACCATCAAAATTCCCTTAGACTATAAGGAGTCGATAGGTAAGCTGATACAATTTCCTATAGGGAATTGCATTCAACACAAATCACGCAAAGAGTGAAGGATATGCATGCAAATCATTAATATAATGTATCATATATCTTCCGTCCAACTTCCGGGGCAACTCGGCTTGAGCCTAAGTTCGTGCTTACCCTTGCCAATCAACCAAGTGCTTTCTGCGTGTTTCTAGGTGGGGGAGGAGCGAAGAGGAGAGAAAGAAGAAGACTGGGAGAAGGCGTGTGTTTGTGTGACAAATTTGTGTGTTTGTGTGACAAATTTCCCTGCTGCTTCCATTGTCACTCTTCTGAGTAGCACAAATTCTGCAAAAAAAAAGGTTATGGAAAGACTGTCAAATCTAGAATGTTTCCCGAGTAAACATTCCAAATGACCATGTCTTGATAGTAGTAGCACAAATTTCTTATTTAGATCGTAGCAGTTGTTTCTAACTACGTTGTACTTGTACATGCCCTGTAAAATTATGTGTAATAGCTAACGAGATAGTTTTGAGTACATGATGCCCTTCATGTGCTTGTAGACTTCCATTATAAAAAAAAGCGTTACTTCTTTCAACAAGAAGGTTATTTCTTTAAAGAGATAAAGTTTTACATTGCAACCCCCCTTTTACACGATGCACTTCATGTGCTTGTCTGTATAAGCAAACAGGAAAAGATGACAAATGTTGTACTACAAATAAATGGAAACTGAAGGTTTACTTGTAGTTTCTAGCCACTACAAACATGGACTCTCAATGAATGTTAAAAATTTAAAACAGATCAGACTCATTTTGAGTAAAGGGTTGATACATAGTTACCTGGGAGCCCCACCAAATTGTCAAGATTCTTTAAATATAAGTGTGTGTGTGGTTTCAAACTTTTTTTTCCTATGTAAACAAACATTGATTCCCATTGGAAGTACTTTCCAAAAGCCCAAAAAAGTGACATTAGGCAAGACGTTTTATAGAAAAAAATGCCAGGGAAAGATTTAAAACATTTCAAAAATGAAATTGTTGTCAATGTCAGCTATAATAATTTGCTCAAAGCAAACAATTTACACCGTAGACATACTTCAAACCAAAACAATCTACATTCTCTGTACATCATAATATTGTGCTTGTGCATATGCTGTGCTGCACTAAACCTAGGCATAATTCATTCCAAGATATTGTTTCATTTGCTTTATGTTAGGCAGTCTGCTATTTGTTATATTGACAACAAACAACATCAATTATTAAAAACAATGTAACTTCAATGCTCCAACTGGTTTACGGTCAATAAAACAAGCTCCGAATTATGCAAAGACAGAATTGTCAGATGTTCAAAGAACCTGACATAAGATTGTGACAATGTCCTCATACGGGTGCAACTTTGAATGAAAAGAAAGTTTATATTAAGGTCAAATGCACGATAAAAGAAAGAACTTGCTTATGATAACATAAAGAAACTGCTCCAACCTTATGAGTGATCCATTGCGACTCCACGGCTTCTCTGTAAGCCTGCATTGCACCAGGTGGCACAGTATAAACGAGGATTTCCTGAAGAAAGAACAAAGATGAATAGGATAAGCTGAAAACGATATTGAAGCACAGAACCTGTTGTATCCATGAAACGAATTCACATGCATACAACTTATCCTGCCACTGATCAATAACTGAAATGTAATAGGAATCATACAATAGACCTTAGACACCGGTATAATATCCATTATCCAGAATTTGCCACATGATATTGACTACTACAAGTATTAGAAGGAAAAACAAGTACATACTTCTGAAAGTTGATCTTCCCAGGGCATTTCCACTACGCCTTCATCATGTATCCTGTCAGGAGTAGTCGGCCCTTGAGCCAGGACAGGATGATCGAAAGTGTCACTATCATACTTTAAGAACCTAACTGCATATGCCTGAATGGCAGGCTGAAGAGAATGATTTTTTGCTTCCAGATGTTTGTTATCCTGCAAGAACCCAAGTCATTTCAGCTAAAGTTCATATGTGCTTATGGAAGGATAGGAGAGCTTTGGATCCGAATATTACAAGTACATCCTTACTCTAAAAAAATATGAAAACAAGACCTCATGAGATGTAATATAATAGGAAGGACCAAAGAAGCATAAAATACCAATTGAGCAAGCGACCTGAACATTCCTACCATATTATGTTCTCAAATTGAGATACATATCATGAATTATTCTCCCAGCTAGTGTTAATCGAGATATAAATATCTTAAATCATAAAGTTAGTTGTTATGTATGCACATTGGAACAGAATTAAATATACTCGGAACACAAATACATGTGGACAAAGTATTGAAAGAAATTAAGAATTCGCTCACAGATTAAAAAAAATAAAAGGAAACTAGTGTTACAAGTGTTCTAAAAACTCAAAATTAATTTCACGAACCTGGCCTCTTTCTTCTTCTATCCCATTAACTTTACATGCTTTAGAAATATCCAAGGTGCATTCTCCATTAGTGCCACTAGATGCGTCCATGTTAGTTCGAGACAAGTCAGTAGAATGCCAGAAATTCATGACAGATATCGCAAGACTTCTGGCTATATTACGCTGTTTTTGACAAATAATCTTCTGCTCGTACTTTCTTTGACTAGCATAAGCAACTTGATGGCATAGATGTGCTGCAACTGACGTTTTCCAGAGACGCTCCTAATTTTCACAAGTTGAATAAAAGAAATTAAAAATGAATAATTAAGTAATCCAAGTTGAAATCACATCTTCTATTAGGCAACTATTAAATCAAAGCAAATTGGTCAGACCGCGTATAATGTGCATGCACATATCATCAAACAAAATGCAAGCAAATACTGAGTGAGTGAATCTCTTCAAAGAAACAAGACCTGCATGAAATCATTTGCCATCCATGTCATTTCCTCAAGGACAAAATCCCAATGGCACTTTGTACTCTTCTCTAATGACATAAATCGCCTAGGTAGTTCACCAGCCCTCTTAAGGTTCACCTAATTAGCAAATCTGTTAAAAGCATTCTCGCCAAAGGACAATTATGTTTCAACTTCAAATAAAAAAAGTTGGCTAATGCAAACATTTGAGCGAACCTCGATTATCCGAGCCTCCTTCAGAATTGCATCTTCTCGTACTTTCTTTGCCAATTTCACATTGCTAGCTACACAATTCTGAAAAGATGAGGTAGTTGTTGCACCTCTTTTACAAAGAGCTGTAGTTGAAGGCTCAAAAGTAGGCAAAACCAAAGTGTTTGTTGCAGCACCAGCTTTGTTGATGTAATGGGAACTGTCACCAATAGAACCGCATGGTTTTCTCTCTGATTTTGAGGCAAGTTCGCAATTTGGTTGCACGCTTTCGGTTTTGGAGAGAGGTCTAGTTTCGTTTGCCGATTCAGAGATGTTCTCGAATAGTTCCACTTCGTGCTTAATTCGAACTATTGCTTTTTTGACATTTGGGCGACTGGATCCAGAGTTGTCGGTACCAGTGATGTGTGTCAACTGGCTCTTTTCTGTTGCATCATTATTCTCTGTAGCCGCTTGAACTATTGATAATTCTTTGGGATCCTCATTTGAACTGATGTCAACCCTCTTTTCCGTAGCAACTTTGCCATCATCAGCAACTCCAACGATGTCATCAGCCTTTTCAGTATGATCGCTATCTGTTTTCCTCCTATGATCACTATCATGTGTGTCCGTCACATCTTTCTCTGGAATGGCCACGCCATCGTTTCTTTCGTTGCTAATAATCTCTTTGAAATTCTCAGTAGGCTCCTGGGGAGCTGAAAGCAAACCAGCTGGAGTAACTTCATCTTTTCCAACTAACTCTGAAGTTTTCAGAACACAACCATCAGCAACTTGTTCAGCAGCATTTGCTTCGCTATCCTTATTATAATGGTCCGTGTCTTGAACAGCTTCAGAAACACCTACTTCCTTTTCTTCTTCTTGCACGACATCTTTTACCACGTCCATCCTCGCAAGATCGATTTCCATATCCTGGCAATTATCCTCGGCCGCACAATTCAGACTCGCCGCTTTCGAGTTGGAAACAGAAGAGACGGCATGGTTCTCCGCCTGCGCCTCCAAAGGCGGGCCCTTTTCCTTCCTAGTCTCCGGCAAGGAAGAACGCGTTGCCGTTGCCGCCACAGCGTGCTTACTACTGTGCCCATCTCCCCGACCTGTCCTCGACCGATTCCTCCGAGCGTACGCCTGACCTTTAAGCCCGCCGTGGCCGACATCCTTCCCCTTAGACTGCTCCGACGACAGAGCTGTGCTCCCTCGCTTACCCGTACGCTTCGTGCTAGCCACGTTCTTCTCCCTGTCGAACAGCATGAGATTGTCCGCGCTGTTCGGCTCCCTCCCTACGGAGGGCCCCGGCGGCGGCCTCCCACTGCTCTCGACGGAGTCTCCGCGCGGCGAATTGGCCAGCGCGAAGCTCCCCTTCACTTCGCTCACGGAGGTGGACTGCAGGCTGGCCGACGCGGCGCGGCCGAGCATGAAGTCCAGAGGGTTGCCCCCCTGCTCGAGGAACTCGAGCTCCCGCTTGCGCTGCTCGCGGGCGTCGTACTCCTGGCGCAGCTCCGCCTGGGCCTTCTCGATCGCTGCGAGGCGGGGGGAGGCCGAGAGCTTGGCGTCCGCGGCGTCGGCGGGGCAGTCGACGACGCCCCCCATGGAGTCGACCTCCGCGTTCGCCGGCAGCAGCGCGACGCCCGGGCTGCTCCCATGCATTCCTCTTCTCGAATTGCTGCGGATGGTGGTGGTGGCGGTGGAAACGCTAGAAGAAGAGGGACGGGGACTCACCTGCCCGCGCTGGATCGTCGGGGGTCGGTGGCCGGAGAATTGCGCGAGGGAGCGAGGAAACCCTAACCCTAGGGTCGCGCGCGATTTCTAATGTCGAGATTCGATCGATTGGCGAAGAAAGAGAGAGGGGTCAGATTTGGATCCGGCTCAACTTAACCCGTGAGCCTGACCCGTATCGTAACTCTGAACCTGTTCTTCGTTGACGGGTTAGTTGGACTCAATTAACCGGATCCTAATTAAGTTGAATTGTTTTAATTAATATTTTTTATTTTAGACTTATTTGCAACTTGATATCCTCGGGTCACCTCTTGACTATGTTCAACTTGATATCTTAAAATTTTTTTACATGACAATTTGACACCATTAACTATTGAATATTTTCAACTTGATACCAAAAAATAAAATAGAATAACGAAATTATTTTCTCACTTCCCACCACAGCTCCCTGTCCCCACCCCACCACAGCCCCCCTCCCTCCCACCCCTCTCAGGCTACCCACCTCCACCCCAATCTCTCTCCACAGTGTCGTCATCACTGATGTCGTCGCCGGGTGCGTGCATGGATAGAGAGGGGGGCAGAGGGTGGTGTAGCCTAGAGGTGCAAGTCGGACGGACTAAACCTGAGAAACTAATATAATATTTAAAATAATTAGTAAAAAATAAATCATTATAATTAACTACACTGTCTTTATGTATGTCCATATCCTCAAGTAAAAAAAAAACCTACAACTAACTATAAACAAATAACTTAAAATCTTTACAACTATCTAAACATATATCAAAAATCCTATAAGCACATATATAACAAATTCAAATTAAAATATTTTCAATTTTAAAACTAACGTTACATGGTATTATTTAAACATATATCCAAAGTTCTATAAAGAACAAATTTTAATTAAAATATATTAAATATTAAATATTTAAGCTAACTATATTATCGATATTATCTAAACATATATCCAAAGTTTTACAAATAACAAATTTTAATTAAAAATATTTAATATTTAAATTAACTACATAATATTATCTAAACATAAATATGAAGTTTTAATTCATTTTTTTAACAAATATTTTTATGAAAAAATGGACTTCCTGGTTGAAGTATTTTTTTTCTCAAATATGTGATTGTTTAAGATCTATTAAAATGGTTGTTATAATTAAGAGAGACGACCGAGTAATTTAAAACTAAAGAACATGAACTACATTAGTTATTGTGGACGTAGCATCGCTTAATATGTTCAAAAGCAAATAGGAAACTATACAAACCAAATCTCCAGAGGAAGCCATCTTCAATTCTGAAAAAATAGACACCTCAAAAAAAAAGGAAAATGTTTGGTTTACAACCAAATTTTTACAACATTCTTACAACTTACACCCATTTGCTGACATGTGGGCCAGGCCACCACCTGGTCCACATGTCCGAAAATGGGTGAGTGGTTATAAGAATGTTGTAAATGTTTGGTTGTAACTGTAGCATTGCTCCAAAAAAAATCTCAATAAATAGTAATTTAAGATATAATAAATGTATATTATTTAGCATTTTTCTAGTTTGGTATGGCATTTTTGGCAGGGAATACATGATGCCAAGTGCCGACAAACCACCTACAATGCCTTTTACTTTAGTAAGTTGTAAGAGATTTACTGAGACTAACATGAAGATTTAGGAGATTGTCTAATGGGACAAATATTATAATTAGGCCCTTGCAACCAACATTATAAGCTCAAATAATCAAAATTTAAACAAATGGCAGGTAAATATAAAAATTACTAGATAAGATCTTTTGTAATTCCGTATATAAGTAGTAAATTGGGTCATTGTGGTCTTAAAATCACTTATGTAGGCTAATAGAACAAAAATTCACTCTAGTTTCACAATGACTGATTAATGACATTTTCTAAGCCCCGTAGTCCTGGCAACTGTTCGAGAAACTAATATTTTGTATATAAGTTGTCCATGACCATACATAACCAAGAGACTCAGTTATTCAAGCATAGTCTACGATATCATAGAAAACTTAACTTTCGGTTTGTTCTACTATCATTCAATCAATAAATCGCATAGTCCATGTTACATATGCGACATTCAATCATTGATTCAATCTCTATCAAGCACATCTATCACAAGCACACAGTAAAGCAAGAATGTAATATTATCACTATTTCACAATTAGATAGGGATAAACATATCCAGCCTTACTACAATATCACATTTCTACACAAAACATGCAATATTGTGTGTGTTCATTTTCTTTAGCTATTACATTCATATATCGGTATCTTCGATTGATTAAAGAACAAGAGGGTCAAGGAAAGAAGGGCCAAGTCACTCATCGTTGGAGAATTGTCGAGAGAAATAGGTCTTCGACAGGGACGGAGACGGAGGCCAAACATCTAAGCAAAAAAAAAAAAAAATCATGTCACAAAAGAGTATTTTTCAAAAGTTGAAAAATAAATATTATATATTTTCCAATGTTTCTCAATTTATATCTTACATGGCGCGACCTAATATTAAGATAGGAGAATATATAAATGAAGAATTTTATGATTTAGTTTGAAAGTGCGGCAAATATTAAGATGAATAATTGCTATAAGAGTTTCTACATGTAGAAATTCTCATGCAAATTTTTTCATCCTACATCAGCACAAAATAGGATGAAAATTGGAATGGAAACCATTGCAAGATTTTTTTTTCCTCTTCTGAAATGTGTTTCTACCATAGAAATAGGGAGATAGAAATGTCATTGTAGATGGCCTAACTAACTTCACACCAAATTCAGGCCATATCTAAATTTGATGATTTTATTTTATGAGTCAATGACCAAATTGAATAAGGTCTATGAAAAACTGAATGGGTCTGAAGCAATGACTTAGTTTACATAACCACATCTTATGTTGATAATGCTTTATTAAGTTTAATTTTTTTAGATTTCTTATCACATTTCATGTAATAAAAAAATCAAATATCCAAGGGGGGCCATGGCCCCCTTTGGTCTTAGGATAGTTTCGTCCCTGGTCTTCGACACGTCGTTCAAGATGTGCCTATGCGATCACTTGCAGTCGCACCAACAGAAGATCAATACTCTTCTTCTCTCTTTCTTCCATAATTTGATATGAATTCGTAAGTCGATGAATGCAACAATAAAAACCATCACGAAAATGCATTCATAAAACCAACAACAAAAGCACGAAAAAACCACATCGAAAACTTACTATGGAAGGACAAGAAGAAGGGACTCTTATATAGAGCACTTATCCAAGACACAATCCACTGCATACTGGACCTGATTTCAAAAAGTCAATCCAAATAGAAGAATGGTCTTAATTTAATTTGTCTTAACTCTTAAATCAACTGATACCAATAGGATCGGCGATACAGTGGCTCTGACTGAGAAGCGAGATACTACATTTAGAATGCCATAAATAGTCCCGAAGGATAATACATGCAAATATGAATTAGAGGGTATACGTGAAAAAAAAAAAACCCCAATAAACAAGTGATCGAAAAATCGAGGGAGTTATAAGAAGTTTATTTTGGGATATTGTAAAATGTGTAGCCATGATACCAGTTCAATAATACAAAGTTAATTAGACCTTACTAATCTGCATTGAGATCCACTCATGTCCTACGATGCCAACCAAATATAGTAGAAAAAATAATTGAGATATAGTTTTTTTTTTTTTTTTAAAAAACGTAGGAGATATTGGTCACGGAAAATTATAATATCTTGTATAAGGGTACCAGGTTTATGATATAATTAGACTTTGGGTACTGGATTTGTCCGTTTTAGAGTTTGGGTACTCCAATTTTTTTAGTAACACATTTTAGTGACAAAAGTGGACTTTCAGTAACGAAACAAGTCTTTTAATGACGAATGTTTGTCACTAAAATATGTTACTAAAAAATTACAGTACTCAAAGTCTAAAACAAACAAATCCAGTACCCAAAGTCTAATTATATCATAAACTTGGTACCCTTATACAAAATAATCCTTCTTAATATTTGGTAAGATTATGTACCATGTGGTGATCGATGAAGGTATAAGCCTAAAATACCCAAGAAACACCAATTTGACATGTATATAACTAACTTATTGTCATGCATATGATATGAAGCACTTTCCTAAATGCAAACACCTACTCTTTAGAGAATATAGTGAAGGAATTTTTGGATATCTACTCATAATCTCAGCCGTCGAGATTGATGCATGCGGTTGAGATCACCTTGTCGATCGAGAAAACAAATTAGAAGACATTTTGAAGAGGAAATATCCTTTCTATAAATACTTCAAACCTTCACCAGCAAAAAAATATACAGGGATATATTGGTGAGAAATGGCTCCAAAGGCTACTATTCGAATGATTGTGAAGCTCTCCTTTGCTGTATTTATGGTGGTCTTCCTACTAACATGTAAGTGTATATATATAATTTTCTTCGGTGTACTTATTTATCGACAATATTACGAGTCGAATACGCAGAGCTACACAAAGACACGGTCGAGTGTAGTGACTGTAGTACCGTCCAAAAGTTTTATTGAAACATTTTCTTAATTATATTTTATTATCTTGTTTGGATTTAAACGATAAATTTTTAAAAGAAAAAAAAATATTTTAGGTAGTGTGATGTTAATGTTCACGTGGCTCAAACTAATACTTAAAGTTAGGCTCCTTTTTAAATTTTAGATACTAGTTTGGCCACTGATATTGTTTTGCTTGCATTAGATGTCGAAGGCTGCGGAGATTCTTCCGAAGGGTGCGGACACTACCAAGGAAATTGCGACACCGTTACAAACTGTCACGATACCTGCATCACCGAAGGGTTTTCCTGTGGAGGCAAATGCAAAGAATTTGAGAACCCCAAGAAGGGTGGCCCCAAATTTCATGTTTGTTGTTGCAATGCATAGGGAACTATCCCTAAAAATATGACATAGGAAACTATAAACAGGTTTCCATAAATAAATGTAACTGACAGTATATATAATTATTATTAGTTATTATGTTTTCTTTAAAGTATATATATATATATATATATATATATATATATATATATATATATATATATATATATATATATATATATATATATATATATATATATAGTTATTTGTATTTACCCCTCCAATTGCTAATCATATTTCTACATCCCCCAATTTTATTTTAATTAGTGTTACCCCCAATCTTTGGGTAAAGTGCAAATAAACCCTCCTTAGATTTGCGTTTTTGCATTTTAAGACCCCTTGTTAAAAAAAAAATTCACATTTTAATTTTTGCTTAGTTTGCACCCATGTCATTAACAGGTGTTAAAATACGTCTAAAAATACGATTTTACTCCTCCCCCTACTCTCTCCTCCCTCTCTCTCCGATGGTGGGGACTTGTCAAGCGGGGCCGACTAGAGGAGAGGGGAGGGTGGCCGGCCAGCGGAGGGAGGAGGGGACATGTCGAGCTAGGGTTGAGCATTCGGTTAATTCGGTTCAAAATGACCAAAAAACGAATAAGCAAAATCAAAACCGAACCGAATGGGCCCATAACCGAATCAAACCGAGCCAAATTAAATTGGTTCGATTTTGTTTATTCGGTTTATTTGCACTTTTTTGTTAATATACATAGTATATATATATATATATATATATATATATATATATATATATATATATATATATATATATATATATATATATATATATATTTTTTATATGAGCCATTCCAGGTGTCTTCCATGTGGACCAATAAAAATATATTGAGTTGGATAATAAAATTTAAATAGATAGAAATAAAAGATCCCATAAAAGATTTGATAAATAATAACTTACCATATCTTTGCCTAGGAACTTACCAAATATGTTTACCTAAGAATTTAAATAGATAGAAATAAAAGATCCCATAATTATGTTAATATTAATATTAATATTAATATTAATGTTAATGTTAATATTATTGTTAATTTTATGTTAATATTAATGTTAATATTAATTTTAATTTTAATCTTCATGTTAAATTAATTTTAATATTGATTTTAATTTTAATTTTAATGTTAATGTTAATGTCAATGTTAATATTAATATTATTGTTAATATTAATTTTAATGTTAATATTAATGGTAATTTTAGTTTTAAT
Source organism: Iris pallida (assembly GCA_029216955.1). NCBI lineage: Eukaryota > Viridiplantae > Streptophyta > Magnoliopsida > Asparagales > Iridaceae > Iris > Iris pallida. Next base: position 9,957,349 of record JANAVB010010600.1, read on the forward strand.
TTTAATGTTAATATTAATTTTAATTTTAATTTTAATTTGAAGGGACAACTGGTATTATTTATATTTAAATTACTAGGCAAACTTATTTGGTAAATTTCTAAGTAAAGATTTGGTAAGTTATTATTTATCAAATCTTTTAAGAGATCTTTTATTTATATCTACTTAAATTTTCTATTCTAAGTCACTCTACTTTTATTGGACCAGGTGGAAGCCACGTGGGATAGCTCATATAAGAGTATGAGCCTATGCAGGGGCGGATTTATTAAGAGTCCAACGGGGGCCATGGCCTCCCCAATATTTTTAAAAATTGTTAGTTACTACATAGAAAATTTCTGATGTGATACAATATATAGCGTTTTGGCCTTTTTATTCACAAAGAGCAGCTAGCTCAAGCGGTTTTTCTCTAAGCACTTGGAAAAAAGGGTAAGGGTTCGAGACTCCTGTTGAACATTTGAATGAATACTTTTTAGTTTAAGTAAAAAAATTCCTCCTTTTCTAAAACTTGGGAATATTGACACTCTCTTTTTGGTTCATTTTTGTTTGAAATTTTTAATATATTTTTGCTATTGAAGTTCAATTAATACGACAACTTTAAAAAAAATATATGTAGTAACACGGCCCCCTCATGAATTAAATCCTAGCTCCGCCCCTGAGCCTATGGCTCATATCCCGTTTTCCCATATATATATATATATATATATATATATATATATATATATATATATATATCGAAATATATATCGAAAATTCTTTTTTGCCCACGCATGTGACCGCGCGCCCGCATGTCACCCCCTTACTGCCCCCTTGCACCACCGCGGGCCCACCCCGCCCTTTCGTCAATGGACGTGCGACATGTGGCCCGCGGGCCAGGACTACGGTCCAAACTCACATGCAACGTAGCACTGACGTGTATATATATATATATATATATATATATATATATATATATATATATATATATATATATATCACAGAGGTTGACCATAAATAACACACGAGCAAGGTGAGGCCCATAGTCGGTCAACTATTGGCTCGGCTCAAGAATTATGGTGTTCGCTAATTTTTGACTTAGGGGCTGTTTGGTTGGGCCCAACTCAGCTGAAAGTGGGTTGTTTTGTTGGGTTTCACCGGATCTGAAGGGAGTTGTGGTGTTTGGTTCGGCTGAGTAAATGGACTTAAAGTCCATTGATTGGACTACGGAGCAGTCCCTGTCTCCACCGAAAAGTAAAATTTGAGTTCCGGCCATTTCTTGCTTGAAGTCCATGAAAGTGGAGGAGAGAGACTCTTGTTCTCCGGAGAAGTGGCTGCTCTCGAAAAGTTGGGTCCGACCACCGCTCTTCCGCTATCCTCTGCAGTGTAAACCTCGAATTTCTGCTAATTTTTTTCGTTATTTTGACACAATTTCTTTGATATTTGTAGATGGAAGGAGTGATTGTTCTCTGGATCTACTAATTTTCTTATAGATCTGTCATTTCTTCTCATTTTTATAGATGGATGAGGTGATTTCTGCTCATTTCTTATCATTTTTTTTCCGGATCTAGTAATTTTCTTATAGATCTTTAATTTCTTCTCATGTTTGCTTATGGATCTGTCATTTTCCCCCGAATCTAGTGATTTTCCTCCCTAATATCTGTCGATTTTGTTTTTTTTCTGTATAAATCTGTCATTTTGTTATAGATCTGTCAAATTTCCAATTATTTGACAAATTTTTTCCAACAAAGATGGAGAATATTATTTGATCTGTCAATTTTCCAATTATTTGACATATGAAATTTTGTTATGGATGTTTATAATGGGTCGATTTGGTTGAAATGGTAAAAAATATTGTGTAGATTTTGTTTAAATGGTAAATAATTACTTTGTGACAGATCCTTCATATGGAAGTCGAATATTATTTTGTGTAGAATATTATTTTTAGATGTAGCATATTATTTTGTGTAGATTTTGTTGAAATGGTAGATAATTATTTGACAAAATTTTATAGAAATCATTTTCCTCCGTAAATAATGTCTCGATTTTGTTGGAATGGACAGAGGAAACAAATTTGTCGGCAGGATGTAGTGATTTTGTTGAAATGGATCTTTATAGATCTATTTTGTCGATTTTTTTGATATCCGTAAATCAATTTGTTCGATTTTATGTAATGGATCTGCCAATTTTTTTATAATGATATTTTACACGTTCATGCTGATCTGTCTGTTTGATATATATGTAATGGATTGTCTGTTTCATAACATGATACATGATTACATTGTGGTTTTCATGTAGATGGATTTGTCGAATCCCAATGATCCGTTACTAAATGCCGCAGTCGCTAGTATACTTACTGTTGTAACTATAATTATCAATTTAATGGAAAATGAGGGAAATGACCGACAAGGCATTGCAGGGGAACCCTCCCTAATTAAAGAACAGTGGAGGCAAGCACACATGTATCGAATTTTGACGGCAGGACCCAATAACTGTGTCCATTACCTAAGGATGAGTAGTGCTGCTTTCTACAGTCTCGTAAATATTTTCCATTCCAATGGGTCGCTCAATGATACACGATCTGTTTGTGTAGAAGAACAACTAGCCATCTTCCTTTACATATTGGGACATAAGGCAAAAAATAGAGTATGGAGCATTGAATTCATTCGATCCGAAGAGACGGTTTCTAGGTATTTTAATAAAGTCCTAGGTGCAATATGTTCAATTCAAGAACGATTTGTGAAGCAAGCAGGGTCTGACACTCCGACGGAGATACTAAATTCAGCAGAATGGTATCCGTATTTTGAGGTAAAACTGTTGTTTTCTATAAATTTAGATTGCATTATATAACCTAATAATATTATACGTTACATATGCATTTCACTGAACTGTAGGATTGTATAGGGATGATAGATGGCACCCACATCCAAGCCACCCTCCCAGCCGCTATAGTAGCGAGGTTTAGGGGTAGAAAATAAGTAACACAAAATGTGTTAGCGGCTTGTACTCCCGACAAGAAATTTACTTATATCCTGGCCGGATGGGAAGGTTGTGCTAATGACATGACAACTTTAAAGGATGCCCTTTCTAGGCCATCTCCACATGGCCTAAAGGTCATAACAGGTATATAATCTAACTTTCTAGGCCCGTAGCTTGTAACGGTTAACAAAGAATTAATCTTACAATCGATTGCATGTCACTTCTTTACGTATAGGAAAGTATTATTTGGCTGATGTTGGCTACACCACAATGCCGGGGTTTATTGCCCCTTATCGTGGAGCTAGGTACTACTTCAATCCTAACAAGGATCATCACCCTATACCAATGCGAAGGAACTCTTCAACCATAGGCATTCTAAGTTGCGTAGCAAAATAGAATGTGCATTTGCCACCCTGAAGAACATGTTTTGCATCCTAGGGGAGAAGAAGTTCCATGACTTTGATACGCAAGTTGATATTGTACTTGCTTGTTGTGTGCTGCACAACTACATACTTGGAGTTGACCCTAAGGACGAGTTAGTTGTTGATGAACCGTCCTTAGGTGAGGTGGAAGTTGTGGAAGACAATTTGTTCGAGTATGAACAATTCTCCCAAAATAGTACGCAAGTCCAACGTAACATGAAGAAGGCGTGGGAGGACATGCGTGATCAGATTGCACAACATATGTGGCATGACTACTGTACTGGACATGGTAGGGTATAATATGTGTGGCATAGATTGTAGCAGTTTTTTGTTAGTTTGAATTGATGTTAGTAGCAGTTTTTTGATATTTTGGGCAAATATTGTATGATATTTTTGGAAAAAAGCCTGATCAGATTGTAATCTGTCCTTTTATTAACAAAAATATACATTATGTACGCTTCTGCAACAAATTTAATTCTAAATGTCAACAGGTGAGATGGGAGACAACTTTTCCAACTACCGACACTTCCAATCCCATGCAGGCAGCCCTTTTGTACCTCCTCAAACAAAGAGGAGGTCGTTGGGTACTAGTACAGGAAGTAAAGGGCACGAAACTGGAGGGGTACAAGAAAGGGTGACACAACCAAGTCCCATTCGTCCACTTGTAACCTCAAGGGTGTCACAATCAATGCCCGACATAAATTGGAGTGTCAATATTGATCCTTTTATGGATTCATATTCCTTTGTGGTTAGTCAGGGGTCTATTCCACTAGGACTTAATGAGGACCAAGCTGAATCTCCTCAAAAGAACAAACCCAAGAAGCCGTCGAATAGTTTATGTAAGAATGTCCAAAAGGAAGGGGGAGGAACGCCCAACAAGCGTTGGGAGGATGAACATACTGATAAGCTTCTAAAGCTTCTTGCTAGGGAGGCCGAAGAGGGGAAAAAAATATGACAAAGCTTTCAAAAATAGTTCCTACATACTTGTGGCCAATATGGTGAATGCAAAGTTCGGTACTTCCTATAGCGTTAGCAATGTTGCCAATCATTTGTGCGGTTGGAAGTCCAAGTGGCTAGATATTATGAAGGCCAAAGATTTTTCGGGGGCCGGATGGGATGAAGATCAAAGGATGGTGACTATGGACGAGGATACACATGATGACCTTAAGAAGGTAAATGTTACCCATTTGATTTTGCCTGTAGATCTGAATATATCTGAAAATTTATTATTTTCAGATCTGAATATAACTGAATATTATTATTTACGTAGGCTAAATCCAAACTAGCACAATGGGTGAACGTCCCTATTAGGAACTTTGATTTGCTGCAAATTGTATGTGGAGATGACCATGCAAGAGGGGATCGTACTAAGGATAACAATGTGAAATGGGGCCCAAGAGAATACGTCGAAGTAGATACTCCTCCCGGTAGCGGCTCACACCACAATGCTGCGACTTCCCAATCTACGAAATCCACGGAAGGAAAACGTCGTAGAGAGGCTAGCATGGGAAATGAGGGAATGACTCAATTGGTGGGGAGTGTTACTTCCATGGCCGAGGCACTTCGTACCGGATTCAAGACCCCGATTGAGAAAATGGGTAGTAAATTATTTGCCTTAGAAGGATATGAGCCAAACGTACTTATGAATGCATACAACTTTCTTTGCACTGACAACTTTGAGGCCAACAAGTTTATAGGATTGCCCGAGAGTTTCCAACGGGCATGGCTAGATAATTTCATGCAAGACAAGTAGTCTTGTAGCAATCGACTGCATTTTGTAATTTGTATGTGGAAGTGACAATTTTTGGTATGGCCTATAATATTTACTACTCTGGAACAGCACATGCTGCTGTTTCCACAAGGCCTATGATGCCCATAGGCTGCTATTTCTGTGTGACTTCAATTCCCTGCTCTTTTGATGTCTTTGCTTTTGTTAATTCCCTGCTTTTCTATCTTTGTAGCATGCTGTTGTTTTTGTTAATTCCCTGCTTCATCTATGATTTTCATATCTTTGTAGCATGTCTTTCTACGTTGTTTTGAAAGAAAGAAAGCCAAGGGTGTACACAACCTGGCCTGAATGTCACATGCAAGTGAATGGGTTTAAAGGCGCTTGTTATTTCAAGTGCCAAGATTATGAGGAGGCAATGGGTTACTTCCACTCAAATTACAAGGATGAACGATGTGGAAATAAGGGATAAGATGTGCGCAATGGCCACCCATCGACCATTATTGTTACTTTGGGTTTTCTAACATTACTTGTATCGATTTTAGTCCGCATCTCCTTTATGTAGTACCAACTTATTTGTGTAGACCCAAGTTCTTTTTGTCTACACCTATAATGTAATGACAATGGGTATGTACTGTTTGGGTGCAGGAGTTGTCTTTGAATGAGCTATGAAGGTGAAACCTAATTACAAGCTAAAGTTGGTGGCCTCCCCTACCATTGTGGTGATGGACGGAGGTAGCCAACTTGTAGCCTAGTTTTAGACAATGATGAGGAAGGTGCAACCCTTGAGTCTAAAATGCTATTTCGGTCCCGACAACACAAATGAGGAAGGTGTCCTACGATGAGAACCAAAACTTGATGGCCTCCCCCACCAATTTGGTGATGGATGGAGGTAGCCAAGTTTTTAAATTGGCGATGATGAGTGGGATGGTGAATCCTTTGAGCCAATAACTTTTTTTTCTCAAACTTGGACTGCTTAAGTTGTTGATATTTTCAGTCTTGTGTTTCAGTTTTTTGTTACTTCCCATATTTGCTTACTGCCCTTTGTCCCCAGTTTGTGTTTTTTTTGGTAACTGCAAAGGAGTAGCACTTCAATTTCAGTTTTGGGTTAATGATGAGTTTTGGTTTCTTGAAATCTTATATGGGCTGTGATGAGTTTCAGTATCTCCTACTGGCCTATGCTACCTTGTGTTTCTTTGTGAAACAAATAATGATATTTTGGGCTATGATGACAATGCATAACTTGGTGACTTCAATTTTTCCTGAAACTGAGTTTCAGTATCTTCTTCTTCCTTCCAGTTTTTGGTAACTTCAATTTTGGGGCAGTTTCTGGTTACTGCAGCATATGTTGGTCTTATTTTCTTATAATATATGGGCTATGATGAGAATGCATTATGGGCTATGATGACTTGTGTTTCATTGTGAAACAAATAATGGTACATGTTACCAGCAAATATGATACATGTTCCTAGCAAATATGGTACATGTGTCAATTTTATGTTACTCAGGAATTTTCATTTTTGATATGTTCTTCGTATGATGATATTTTCGAAGAAAATTTTGCTACATTCAGCCCATAATGTTCTCCTGAACAAGTTTTAATTATTTTCAATTTTCATACTCTGAGCCCATAATGTCCTTGTGAACAAGATTTTGTTTCGTTGTATCATATTGCTGGGAACATGTATATGGCTGGGAACATTTCCCATTGCTGGGAACATGTAATATTTGCTGGGAACATGTCATATTGCTGGGAACATGTAATATTTTCTGGGAACATGTCATATTTGCTGGGAACATGTCATATTGCTGGGAACATGTCATCTTGTTGGTTTTCTGTATCATATTTGCAGGGAACATTATCATATTTGCAGAGAACATGTATCCTATTTGATGGGTTGGCCGGCCCTATTTTTTGTACAGAGGAATTTTTATTTTTGATATGTTCTTCGTATGATGATATTTTTCGAAGAAGATTTTGCTACGTTCTGAGCCCATAATGTTCTCCTGAACAAGTTTTAATTATTTTCAGTTTTCATACTCTGAGCCCATAATGTCCTTGTGAACAAGATTTTGTTTCGTTGTATCATATTGCTGGGAATATGTCATATGGCTGGGAACATTTCCCATTGCTGGGAACATGTAATATTTGTTGGGAACATGTCATATTGCTGGGAACATGTAATATTTGCTGGGAACATGTCATATTGCTGGGAACATGTCATCTTGCTGGTTTTCTGTATCATATTTGCAGGGAACATGTATCATATTTGCAGAGAACATGTATCCTATTTGATGGGTTGGCCGGCCCTATTTTTTATACAGAGGAATTTTCATTTTTGATATGTTCTTCGTATGATGATATTTTTCGAAGAAGATTTTGCTACATTCTGAGCCCATAATGTTCTCCTGAACAAGTTTTAATTATTTTCAGTTTTCATACTCTGAGCCCATAATGTCCTTGTGAACAAGATTTTGTTTCGTTGTATCTGTTGGTGTTTTTGCCTTTGGACTAGAAAAGATAGTCCTACATCGGCTACACCAAATGGTGAGTATCTCAATATAATGCATTGCTTGTGTTAAGGTGTGCACATGAGGTGTAGTGGGGCACAAGTTTGTGCCATGTGGGAGTACTTTTCTAGAAGGAAAAAGGATTAAATCCAACAAGGAAGCAAGTTAATTTTTGTTGTGCGGACTCGGACTCGGACACGGACTCCAGGATGTCTCGTGCATGCACGGGAGTGTTCGGGGGTTAGGCGTGGTCTGGCACACTTCTATGTTGATTGTGGGATGATCTAAAATATCAAACTCTATTTTTGAGTATTGGTATTTTAGTCCCACATCGGATAGGAGAAGAGGTGAAGTCTCAACTCCACTCTATAAATAGAGCCCCTTGGCCTCTTTTGAAAGATGCACCAAGAAGAGAGTAAAGGGAGTCTGTAAAGTCCAGGAAGCCCGTTCAAGTCTCAAATATTGACTTACGAGCGTTCCAGAAGTTCTTTGTGAACTTGCTGGTTCCTGGAAGCTGTTCGTGCTCGGGTGGGGCGAATAAAGCTTTGAGCAACGGTGGTTCATTCACCCCAGCATCTCTTTCTCGCCTGTCATCGCCTCTGTTGCCTTTTACAGTAACTTCTTTTTAGAAGGTCTACTGTATCGCCTCTGTTGCCTTTTACAGTAACTTCTTTTTAGAAGCTCTACTGCCGATAGTTGCTTGCACAAAGTCTCTTTAGATTTTTTTATGTATTACGTAGAATCTTTTTAGATCCTCATAATTCAGAATCCTCCAGGATCTCTGTTGCACATCTTCTTTAAGGTGTTGCATTTGAAACGTTGTCTGTACAATTGTTTCAGTTTCAGAATTTTCCATCGAAAATTGTGCCTCGGCACTAACAATCTCAAAGCTTTATTGAGAAAATGGATAACTCTCGTGCTTCGCTCATCGATACCGGCTTTAACAAGTTGGAGAAATTCGATGGCGAACACTTCCAGACATGGAAACGAAAGGTCACTTTAAATCTTTAACTCGTGAATGTTGATCACGTGCTGTCAGAAGAAGAACCGATCGTTCCAACCACTGGATCTGCTGCGGCTGTGGCCGCTGCTACGACCAAGCAAGCGAAGTGGAAGAGAGAAAACAGTATATGTAAACTACTGATACTCAATTCCATGGAAGACTCTCTGGCAGAGTCCTACTCCAAGAAGACATCTGCCAAAGAGATATGGGACTCCTTGGAAAAGCTCTATGAAGATGACGAGAACCGGTCCAAGATCTTCATGGTAGAAAAATACCATAAGTGGACCTTCGAAGACGAGAAGTCGATGCTGCCCCAAGTGAAGGAGTTTCTGAAGTTGCGTCAGAAACTAGAAGACGAGAACATGCCCCTCGTCGACAAGTTTGTCGTTGGAGGGATCGTCGCGAAACTTCCTGCAGGATGGAGCAACTTCTATGCAAGGATGCATCGAAAGAAGATGGAAATTAGCTTGAAAGATTTCTTGCAAGAGATCCATGTTGAGGACGAGATGCGCTCTCAACAGAAGATGGATACTCTGTCCCAGCAACTGGCGAAGGCAAATCTGGTCCAAACCAGAGAGTACCAGGGAAAGCAGGCTGCTTCTCATCGCAAAAAGAAGGACTTCACGAATCTGAAAGTGAAGGGTCCTGCTTTCAAGCAGCAGAAGTCCAAGTCCCATGTGACTTGCTTCAATTGTGGCAAGAAGGGCCACTACAAATCCGAATGCAAGTCCAAGCCCAAAGAACAAGGTGAGCCTAGTAAGGTTTCTATGGTTACTAATCTAGTTGCCATGATAGCACAGGTTGCAACTGTGGGGGCTGACTTGGACTGGTGGATAGACACTGGTGCGACCTGCCATGTCTGTTCAGACAAGGACTGGTTCGTCTCTTATGAGCCAACTTCAGAGAAGGTCATAATGGCAAACCAGGCACAAGCTGAAGTACTGGAGATCGGGACGGTGGAGCTGAAACTCACATTGGGGAACACTCTGACGCTTCAAGGTGTGAAGCATGTTCCAGTAATTGCTAAGAACCTGATCTCTGGAAGTCTGCTCTGCAACGCAGGCTTGAGGATGGACATCAATGCTGGCCAGTTGGTGATGTCCAAGAAGGGTACATTCTTCGGGAAAGCTTTCCAAACTGAAGGAATGTACAAAATTCAGCTTGTTGTAACCCAGCATAATAATGTAAATGCAATCACTTTTTCGGATTATTCTCTTGAGTTGTGGCATAATAGGCTAGGACATGTTCATTGTAAAAGGATTAACAGAATGTCTAGTCTAGGACTTATCTCCAAGTGTGGGGGTAAGGTAGAGAAATGCGAAGTATGTGCTCAGACGAAGATCACAAGGAAACTCTTTCACAGGGTCCATCGAAGCACAGATCTTCTGGAGTTGGTTCACTCAGATATCTGTGACTTCAAACAATTCTCTACAAAGGCCGGGATGAAGTATTTCATTACTTTCATCGATGAATTCTCAAAGTATGCTTTCGTCTACTTGCTTAAGTCTAAAGACGAAGCATTCGAAAAGTTCAAGGAGTTCAGGGCCGAGGCTGAGCGGCAAACTGGACAACAACTCAAGAGATTAAGGAGTGATCGAGGTGGGGAGTATCGATCTCATGAATTCTTATCATTCTGCAAAGAACATGGAATCATCAATGAGACGACGGCTCCGTACTCTCCTCAATCCAACGGAGCAGCAGAAAGGAAGAACAGAACGTTGACAGAGATGATGAACTCCATGCTGTTGACTGCGGGTCTTCCAAAGTGCTACTGGGGAGAAGCTGCACTAACGGCAACGTTCATTCTGAACAGAGTGCCATATGCAACTTCCGACATAACTCCTCATGAACTCTGGTTCAAAGTCAGACCTAACTTGAATATCATTCGAGTGTGGGGGTGTCTGGCTTATGTGAAGCTCCCGGATCTGAAGATTCAGAAGCTGGGGACAAGGACTACGAAGGCGATCTTCTTGGGGTATGCCGAGAAGAGTGACGCTCGGAGATTTCTTGATATCGAGTCAAACCATATCATCGAATCTTGCGATGCTGAATACTTTGAAGATAAATTTGCAAAACACAAGAATATTGTTCTCGCGGATCTTCCGGAGAATGATGAGGGTACAAAGCAGACAGAAGTCTTTAATGAACCAGTAGTCCAAGATGAAGCTGTCGTCAAGGAGACACCAGCTGAACCAGAACTCGCTGAGCCGTCAACTAAGCGAACGAGGAGGCCGAAAGATTTCGGAGATGACTTCGTCACCTATCATGTGGAAGCAGATCCGCTTACCTATGATGAGGCGATAAAGACCAAAGATGCTGTATTCTGGAAGGAGGCGATAGACAACGAGATTGACTCAATCACCTCCAACAATACATGGGTATTGGTTGACCTGCCAGAAGGAGCAAGACCCATCGGATGCAAATGGATCTTCAAGAAGAAGATGAAAGCAGATGGAACCATTGACAAGTTCAAGGCCAGGCTAGTGGCCAAGGGGTTTGCTCAGAAGCAGGGGATCGACTACTTTGACACTTATGCTCCAGTAGCTCGGATGACAACCATCAGATTGTTAATTGCTCTAGCAGCAATACACAAGCTGGTGATACATCAGATGGATGTGAAAACGGCATTCCTTAATGGCGAGCTGACCGAAGAGATCTACATGCAACAACCAGAAGGTTTTGTCGTCAGAGGTCTGGAAGACAAAGTCTGCAAGTTGATGAAGTCTCTGTATGGTTTGAAACAAGCTCCCAAAATGTGGCATGAGAAGTTTGACAAGGTGATAAGGTCAAATGGCTACAGGGTCAGTGAAACAGACAAGTGTGTCTATACGAAGTTTTCTGACGGAAGAGGAGTAATCGTTTGTCTTTACGTGGACGACATGCTAATCCTAGGTACGGATTTAAGCTGCGTCACAGAGACAAAGAAATTCCTCTCGACCAAGTTCAGTATGAAGGACTTGGGGGATGCCGACGTAATCTTGGGGCTCAAGATCATCCGGACAGGCACTGGAATAGCGCTGTCACAATCTCATTATATTGAGAAGATGCTCACTCGCTACGGTTATCAAGATCTTCCTAAAATTGATACACCGTACCGGAGTGATCAGAAGCTAGAGCCAAATTCGAGGGAAAGCGTCAGGCAGTTGGAGTACGATAGCGTCATCGGAAGCTTGATGTACGCTACTACTGCCACAAGGCCTGACATAGCTTTTGCCGTGGGAATGCTGAGTCGGTTCACTAGCAATCCAGGCGTTGAGCACTGGAGAGCTATGAAGCATGTTATGAGATATCTCAAGAAAACTCAGACATATGCACTTTTCTACAGCGGAGATCCGTCAGTAGTGGAAGGCTTCAGTGATGCTAGCTGGTGTTCATATATGGAGAGCGAGTATTCCACAGGTGGATTCGTATTCGCCATGGGCGGAGCTGCTATATCGTGGAAGTCGAAGAAGCAGACTATATTATCTCGCTCCTCCATGGAATCTGAATTCTTTGCATTAGATGCTGCTGCAGATGAACCAGAGTGGCTTCGGGAGCTCATGTATGATCTTCCGGTGGTTGGGGCTCAGATACCGGCAATACCGATATACTGTGACAACCAGGCGGCAGCAGCAGTGGCATCAAATGAACTCTTCAACGGAAAGAAGAGGACGGTGCGGTTGAAGCACAGAGCAGTGAACGATCTCATCAAAAGGGGCATCATTGCAGTAATCGATGTTCGAGTCAGGAGAACCTGGCGGATCCGTTCACAAAGGGCCTCAAACGCCAGCTGGTCGAGGATAAAATAAGGAAGATGGGTTTGAAGGCATTCTAATACTGTGTCATTGTAATCCTATCAATAAGATTTATGTTATTGGTTCAAAGAGAAATCTACCAGACATCTAACTTTTGATTCAAGGGAGGACCGTTGACTGGAAAAGTATCAGTTAACAGTGGGTACTTGTTCTGCGGAACATAGAAGGGTTACGGACCCATAACCACTGTTGTCTACTATGTATTTCTTGCGAAAAATTGATCATGTGGGAAGGATGGCTTAATGCCTTAATGAGTTCTCAGACTGAGTGAAGGTCTGTTATGTTTTGCAGGAAGCATGGTGGCGCAACAACCACAAAGGAGTGTTACAACTCCATGCTACAGTAGGGTGACTCCACCATGAGGTTCTCAGGTAGGGGTAATGCCTCGGCTTTGTTAGCCAAATCACAGGCGGCGTAGCACCGCATATAGGCAGGTAGCCTAATGTTGCATAATCGTAATAAAGAGAGGTAGACAGTACTACAAAGAGGACGATGTCCTCATGTTATAGTGGCATGACACCACGAAGAGGTACCAGGTAGGGTAAAGCCTCGGCTTTGCGAGCCATGTCATAGCGGCGTAACACCGCACGGAAGCGCAAGGCTTCATGCTGGGTAGTTTGGCACTACAAAGAGGCATGTGACCTCATGCTACAGTAGTATGACACTACGATGAGGTACCCAGGTGGGGTAAAGCCTCGGCTTTAAGCCATGTCATAGCGGTGTAGCACCGCAAGGAAGCGCAATGCTTCATGCCATGACTCTTTATAAAGAACTCACCTATAGTGTATGGACAGAGATATCAGGCCGTCTCTTGAGGGTAAACTTGTAGACGCCCAAAAATTATACACTGAAACCAGGCTGGCACAAGGCCTTCAATGTGCAGCCAGAAGCATAGTTGATGTCATTATGTGAGTAGGAAGAATTGCAGTTATGGTGCAGAATTCAAGGCTTAGTCCATTCTTGTATCATGCTGTTATTTAACCTATGCAGGAAGATTCAAGTCGTAGCGACATCTCTCCTAATGTATGATGGGTAGTCACTGTGAGGAACGCTCAACCCATATATTGAGATATGTGGGGGATTGTTGGTGTTTTTGCCTTTGGACTAGAAAAGATAGTCCCACATCGGCTACACCAAATGGTGAGTATCTCAATATAATGCATTGCTTGTGTTGAGGTGTGCACATGAGGTGTAGTGGGGCACAAGTTTGTGCCATGTGGGAGTATTTTTCTAGAAGGAAAAAGGATTAAATCCAACAAGGAAGCAAGTTAATTTTTGTTATGCGGACTCGGACTCCAGGATGTCTCGTGCATGCACGGGAGTGTTCGGGGGGTAGGCGTAGACTGGCACACTTCTATGCTGATTGTGGGATGATCTAAAATATCAAACTCTATTTTTGAGTATTGGTATTTTAGTCCCACATCGGATAGGAGAAGAGGTGAAGTCTCAACTCCACTCTATAAATAGAGCCCCTTGGCCTCCTTTGAAAGATGCACCAAGAAGAGAGTAAAGGGAGTCTGTAAAGTCCAGGAAGCCCGTTCAAGTCTCAAATATTGACTTACGAGCGTTCCAGAAGTTCTTCGTGAACTTGCTGGTTCCTGGAAGCTGTTCGTGCTCGGGTGGGGCGAATAAAGCTTTGAGCAACGGTGGTTCATTCACCCCAGCATCTCTTTCTCGCCTGTCATCGCCTCTGTTGCCTTTTACAATAACTTCTTTTTAGAAGCTCTACTGTATCGCCTCTGTTGCCTTTTACAGTAACTTTTTTTAGAAGCTCTACTGCCGATAGTTGCTTGCACAAAGTATCTTTAGATTTTTTGTGTATTACGTAGAATCTTTTTAGATCCTCGTAATTCAGAATCCTCCAGGATCTCTGTTGCACATCTTCTTTAAGGTGTTGTATTTGAAACGTTGTCTGTACAATTGTTTCAGTTTTAGAATTTTCCATCGAAAATTGTGCCTCGGCACTAACAATATCATATTGCTGGGAACATGTCATATGGCTGGGAACATTTCCCATTGCTGGGAACATGTAATATTTGCTGGGAACATGTCATATTGCTGGGAACATGTAATATTTTCTGGGAACATGTCATATTTGCTGGGAACATGTCATATTGCTGGGAACATGTCATCTTGCTGGTTTTCTGTATCATATTTGTAGGGAACATGTATCATATTTGCAGAGAACATGTATCCTATTTGATGGGTTGGCCGACCCTATTTTTTGTACAGAGGAATTTTCATTTTTGATATGTTCTTCGTATGATGATATTTTTCGAAGAAGATTTTGCTACATTTGAGCCCATAATGTTCTCATGAACAAGTTTTAATTATTTTCAGTTTTCATACTCTGAGCCCATAATGTCCTTGTGAACAAGATTTTGTTTCATTGTATCATACTGCTGGGAACATGTCATATTGCTGGGAACATTTCCCATTCCTGGGAACATGTAATATTTGCTGGGAACATGTCGTATTGCTGGGAACATGTCACTTGCTGGGAACATATCATATTTGCTGGAAACATGTATCATATTTGATGGAAACATGTATCATATTTGCTGGGAACATGAATACTTGTTGGGAACATATCATATATGTTGGGAACATGTGTTAATTTCTGGGAACATGTATCATATATGCTGGGAACATGTCATTTTGCTGTTGGGAACATGTATCATATTTGCTGGAAAAATATAATCTTGCAAAATTATGAATCAGTTTGCCGGGAACATGTCATCTTGCTGGGAACATGTTTCATACTGTTTTTCGGTTGTGAAACCCTTTCTCTGCTGCCAAATTCAGTTGGGAATGTTTCTTAACTTTTTTTTGGTAACCATACCATTCTTCATGAGGGTGATTATATCACTTGCAATGTCCTAACCAAACACACAAAGTCCATCAAAGCCACTTTCAAGTGGTCATCCAAACAAACTACATTGTAAGTCTCCACTTGCGAGGGGACAAAAACTTTTGTATCCAAACACTTTTTGGAAAGTGGAATGTATTGTAACTCAAATGAGTTACACCTTCATGAAACTCCCACTTTCACACTTTCATGCACCTACATCCAACCAAACAGGCCCTTAGCTGCGGGCCAAGACAAAATTTGAGGAACAAAAAATGTTGTTGGGTCCTAAAAGACTATATGTGGTATTTTGTTTTTTGATAGAAACTAAAAATAAAGTGCCGGAATCCTTATCCTTTAAGAATTTTGCAATGAAATTTAGGTCTCAAATGTAAAAAAATAAAAATAGAACAAAAATGTTATTCATCATCAAACCTTTTTTGGGTGACAGCATCACTCATAAAACATGACGTTGACGTGCTTTGATGCGACGTTGATTTTAGTACAATTTTTTTAATCATGAATAAGAAATTTTATGATAGAATGTAAAAATAAAATTATAATACTATAAATAAAACTTTTGAAAATATATATTGCCTGTAACACTTAAATTATTGTCACGTCTAGGTACACCTGTCAATTGGGCCGGGTTGGTCCAGCCCGGCACGAGTCCGACCCGAAAAATTTAGCCATGTGCCGTCCTGGTCCGATTAATCGTGCCTCCGGGCCCCGTATATTGGGTCGTGTCTGTAACACCCACTTTTTGAAATGATGGTATTTTAGTCATTTTGGCCATTTTAGTCATTTTGTGATTTTCTAGATATTATTGACTTGTGATTATTTTAGCCTTTGGTCTAACTTTAGAAAACCCACATTAGAGACTAACCATGACCTATGATGAGTATCTAGCTAATTAGATTTTATTTTTAGGCTTTGGTTTAATTTAGAAGCCATTTGGCTATTTTTAGGCTAATTAATTAATTGGCCTTTGTAGCCTTTTGCTAATTGAGCTTAAACTCAACTTAAATAGAGGAGTGGGACCCATGGACCAACCTTGACCCTATTAGGACTCCTATGGCCGGCCAAAACAGGAAACCCCCATCCCTATATAAGCATTGTATTGGAATAGACACCCCCTTTACAAAACCCTAGTTTCCAGCTCTCCAAAACCCTAACTTTTTCACCCGACCTCCGTTTCACCTCAAACGAAGTGCGTTGTGATCGTGGGAAGGAGGAGAATTTGCTGGAGCATTGTTAGCAAGGAGTTGGAGGCGTTTGCTCGGTGGAAACTGGTCGTCTCATCGATCGAGGAGTCAGTTTCTTGATTTTTCAACTCGCAATAGGTAAACCCCTAAACTCTATAGTTTCTTCTGATTTTTCTTCATGGTAGCATGCATCTAGGTACCCTAGACCCACCCATGAAGTTTGGTTAAGTTTCGTGTCCGTTTGATAGAGTATCGGACACGTATCGGATTAGGTTTAGAAGTGTTCGATGATTTTCCTCTTAGAATTCGATTCTGTTATTTTTGCAAACTAACTTCATGAATCGATAGCCCTAGATGTAGGGATCCCCAAACCCTAGGTTCTTGATTGTATCGAGACGATTTCGTGTCCCAAAACAGGACACGCACGCGCGCACGGGGACCGCGCGCGTGCCCTGCTACTGCTGCGTCCGTTCTCGCTGGACACAGCGACTCGACGCATGATTTTTAGCCTGTGGGTAGGGGCAAGGTCTGTCATAGTGCTCGTAAAATTTTGTAGGGTTTCATAGAGTATCGAGGGAGAAATCGACACGGCACGGGGCGTGCACTGTCGCGCGCGCGTGAGAACGCGGCGTCCGATACGCACTTCGTGCGACACAGACACATGGCGAGAGGCCAGTGCAGGTACGTGGATGTGTAGCCCTATAGTTGGGATACGTGTACGAGTAACCACGTGTCCTATTTCTCTCTGTGTCGAGCCCTAGGATAAGTGACACGCGTGCACGATGATTAGGTTTCAGTTTTGGGTTTCGAGTGTTTAGGACACTTCGTGTCCTATTCTCTTGGACACGTGACACCTGTAGTTCTTGTTCAGACCCTTGCATCTTTACCAACCTTGGTTTTGAGTATTATTGTTGATTTTCGAATGATTAGGTCATGTTAGGATCCTTGGTGTTGCGTATCAGGTTTTAGTTCGGTTTTTCCCTGTTTCAGATATTTGAATCCTTCCCATCTGATTTTCGAATGTAATTGTTGTGTAAACCCAAACCTGCAGACCATATTTTACCCCCTCCAGGTGATTACATATAATTTGCATCAAGGATAGAGTTGTATCCGATTTTGGATGGTTGAGTATCGGGTTTCTGAACTGTTAACAGTTTCAGTTTCCTTTCCTTTCAATTTGATATATGTATGTTCATGTATTATTAATCCTCAGTTCCTAATTAACCTCCCAGGTGTGATTACCTATTAGATTTCATAATAGGATAGGTTGTAACTGATTGTGTTCGAATTTGGGTTCTTAGGAGTATCGGGTACATTAATTCCAGTTTGTGTATAGTTTGTTTGTTCCTTTAGTCGATTTGGATCCTATATACTTCGACCTACAGATCATATACCTTATCTAGGTATATACCCATTAGGTGGTAGCATAGAGGGTTTGAGTTTGAGGGTCGTGTTTTAGGTATCAAACTTATTGAAACTCCCGTTTCCTGTTTTCTGTTCTTTCCTATTCAGTTTCCTTTAATTCAGATTTTCTCGATTATGGTTAGCTATAGGTTCAATTCATTATGGTTCAGTTTGATATTCATGAATCTGAACCTCTATTACAGGTTCAATTCATGCCTTTTGGCTGTGCAAACTGAAACCTACATGTCCTATTTAACCCTCCTTTTAGATACCTGTTAGCTCACTTAATGACTAGGCTGTGTTGAGTTGGTTTAGTATAGGATATTGAGTTGTGTAGGTTAATTCTAGGGATTAATTTCAGGATACTAAAGTTAGTATAGTTAGTTGATAGTTTAGTTAGTTGCATTGGTTGATAGGTTTAAGAAGAGTTTGGTTTTTAAGATGTGTACATGTATGGTGTATTAGCCAGGATAGAAATCTAATTTTGGGTGTATTAATAGTTGGTAGGATTTGATATTAGGTTGTATCTTGATAATTAGTATTGGAACCTAAGATACCCCCAACACCTACCAAAATCAATTCTAGGACTAGTATTGACCTAAAAGTGGACTGGTAGACTAGTTGATCAACCTCGACCTAGTTTGGCTAGTTTGGTTGACCAAAGTTGACCCAAGGTTGACTTTGACTTAGATTGACCCAAATCATGTAGAATTTGCATGGAAGACTTTCTTTATGATATTTTAGACTGTATTATGACATGTGGTTGTTTTAAATAGGATCGTATTACTCCAGTCCAGTCACTTTTCATCATCAGCAGTTCGGATTGCCAGGCGAGTACATTCTCTGATCTTTTTATGCTTCTTTGGATATGTACTCTTGTTATAGACTAGTATACTTGATGCTGACACGACGTTCACACGGATCGGTACCCTATGGATCTTTTCATGCGATGTTATCCCCTCGGATGCATCGAGTATGTCATGTTTCATGTACTTTATCATGTTCATCATGTACTCCATGTATTCACTTTTATCCATGTGCACTCATGTGTTATTCATGTACACTCATGACCATATGAGCCCCATGTATACAGTAGTTGTTATCCATGTGCAATAACATAACATGCTTCGATCCTTGTGTATTGGTTGGGGGCAGGGAGAGTGTAGTTGGTTATGTGATCATTATCCCCAGTAGTTATCCATGTGCATTCCATAGCTGTATCCATGTGCAACCCAAGCTGTTTACATAACCAATTCATGCTCTGTTTCACGTAGAAGGTTATATTCTTTATTTATAATATCTCAGTTATATCTTCTCTCCTGTTGATTTCTCTTTACAGCGTTTCATGTATAATTTTCTATAGCTTGCTTTATATGTCCATTCCTGATATGAACTGTTGTGAGAGATATGTGCTCGTTCCGTCCTGACTGGACATGTTGAAAATTTTACAGGTGATGATGAGGAGTACTGTCCTACTTATTATGGCGTTGGCTTAGATGACACTGGCGACGTGGACCCACAGGAGGATCCCACAGTCGCTGAGGACTTGTCCATAGTCTAGCTGAGACTTAGCACTTTATTTTACATCTTTTTTGAGACTTTTTATGAGTTGTACTTGAGATATTTTTGGTGGTTTACACCTATACTTTTATTGTAACTTTCTTGAGATTATTTCTTCTGTTCCATCTTAGCATTGTGATTGAGTACGTATTATTTCTACTCTATTTATAGATTGTGTTAGATATGGTGACTCAGGACAGCGTTCTACCGCCGACACTGCGGCGTAGGCTGGACGTTCGTTACTTCTCGTGCCCTCACACTGGGTGCGGGTCGTGACACATTTTTAGTGGTGGCCCATGCAGGTCTTCGATCACAACTAGTGTGATTCGTAGTGGTACTCGAACTAGAGTATCATTACAACCTGTAGTAGGATATAGGAATAAGTTAAATTACTCAATCACATTAGGAAAAACTCTTACCAATTCTTGCTATTAATTGTCTCCCTTTGAGAAACAACTGTCCTCCTTTGATGATTTTGCTTCTTTTCAGTAATTGATTTCTTGTTTGATCTGTCTTCAGGATGGTGGAGACACGATCGCAGCGCTCTGGCTCCAGGAATACCACTGAGAGGTCGGCTACTTCTCGTCCGACCCACCCGGCTCCAGGGACCACAGTGCCTCTTTTTCCAGCTCAGGTGGACGCATCTACTCTTGAGGGTGCTCCTCCCCCAGTTATGAGGACCACCCTAGGAGTACAGGGGATGCTACCACTACCACCCCAGGGGACTATTGATGCGGCACAGTGTTTCGCTCTCATACAGCAGATGATGGAGATGCAGCGACGACAGTCAGATGTCATGAGGCAGGGTATTGATAATGCCCACCAGTTAGCAATGGTGGCAGTGGAGAGGGCAACTGCCCCACCCCAAGGAGGGCAGATTCAGCCATACCAGCCGAGGACTCCAGGTATTCAGGATTTCCAGAAGATGAGGCCACGGGACTTCAAGGGTACAGAGGGTATCCTTTACGCGGACGACTGGATCGAGCACATAGAGGAGATTTTCCATCTCGCAGAGATACCGGCTAGACTCCAGGTAGAAGCAGCAGGCAGTATGATGCAGGACCTTGCCCGCACTTGGTACCAGACCGACCCCAGGGTTGGTACTAGGGGGCAACCTTGGGAGGAATTTAAGGGGCTCTTCAAGGAGAAGTTCTTCCCCGATACTGCACTTGGCGCGTTGGAGACGCAGTTCGAGAACCTGGTTCAGGGGAACCAGACTGTAGAGGAGTACGCCGGAGAGTTCTGCCGCCTGGGCAGATTTGTGGAGGGCCTTAGTGAGACATCAAAGGCGAGAAGATTCAGGAAGGGTCTGGTTAAGGAAGTCAAGTCCTTAACCAAGAGCACTAGGAATGCTACATTTGAGGAGATTTTGATGGGAGCCATGGCAGCAGAAGATGATTTGGAGTTGAAGCAGAAGAGAGGCCGTGATTTCCATACAGCTAGTGGCAGTGGAGGGCCAGCCAAGAAGCCCCATTTTCAGCAGCAGCATCAGCAGAAGTCTTTCCAGCAGCAGAGGCCATTCCAGCAGACACAGCAGAGACAAGGTCAGCAGGCACCGAGACAGCAGCAGGCTGCCATTTGTGATTTCAGTAAGAAGCCAGGGCACAAGTGGAGTGAGTGCAGGAAGAGGCTCGGCAAGTGCCTGCTCTGTGGTTCATCAGAGCATCAGTTGAGGGACTATCCTGAGGCTTTCGGGCGTAAAGGACGGGGAGCAGGGACCAAGGCACCAGTAGAGCAGCAGAGGGGACCTTTACCGACTCAGCAGCAGAAGTTTGTTCAGCATCAGCAGCATGCCAGAGGAGACCAGCAGGGGCGAGCTTTCGCCATGGCATCAGAGGATACCGAGGCAGTAGGCGATCTGATAGCAGGTTCTGTTCTTATCGACTCTTTTCCCGCATTCGCATTATTTGATTCGGGTGCTTCCCATAGTTTTGTATCTTTTGCCGTTAGGCACCATCTTTCTTCTGAACCATTGCCTAGGACTTGCAAGATCACGACTGGGGGTGGTATTATCCTCGTTAGTGATATTTGCAAGAATCGGAGAGTAGTTTTGGGAGGCCGAGAACTGGATGTGAGTCTGCTCGTGATGCCACTACCGAACTACGATATTGTACTTGGTATGGATTGGTTGAGCAGGCACCATGCCAGTATAGATTGTCGCGTGAGTAGAGTTCTTTTCAGCATACCAGGAGAGCCAGAGTTCGAGTTCACCAGGCGAGAGTCAGAGCAGAGCAGTGGAGTTTTCTGCGGAGCTTCAGTAGAGGAGCAGAGTGTGCCACATCCACTGATAGCTGAGTTTATGGATGTGTTTCCGGAGGAGTTGCCAGGGTTGCCTCCGGACAGGGATGTGGAGTTCTCTATAGACTTGATACCCGGCGCAGAGCCGATATCTCAGCATGTCTATAGAGTGAACAATAGTGAGCTAGTGGAGCTGAAGAAGCAAGTGGATGAGTTGCAGGACAAAGGCTTCATCCGATCGAGTTCTTCACCATGGGGTGCGCCAGTACTTTTTGTACCGAAGAAGGATGGATCGGTACGGATGTGTATCGACTACAGGGCACTCAACGGCCTCACGATCAAGAATAAGTATCCACTGCCGAGGATCGATGATCTGTTCGACCAGCTGAGCGGAGCGAAGGTATTTTCCAAGATTGATCTGAGGTCAGGATATCACCAAGTGAAGGTGAAGAAGGAGGATATACCGAAGACAGCTTTCAGGACTCGGTACGGCCAGTTTGAGTTCATGGTGATGCTGTTTGGATTAACTAACGCCCCGGCGGTGTTCATGAACTTGATGAACAAAGTGTTCCACCAGTACTTGGACAAGTTCGTGGTGGTGTTCATCGATGACATTCTAGTGTATTCGAAGACCCCAGAGGAGCATGAGGAGCATTTGAGAGTGGTTCTGAAGACTCTCAGAAAGGAGCAGCTGTACGGCAAGCTCTCGAAGTGTGAGTTCTTCTTGGATCGAGTTGATTTCTTGGGTCATGTGGTGACCGGAGATGGGATCTCGGTCGACCCGAAGAAGATCAAGGCAGTTGAGGCATGGACAGCACCGAGTTCAGTTGCAGAGATCAGGAGCTTTCTAGGATTGGCAGGATACTACAAGAGGTTTGTTCAGGATTTCTCTCGGGTTGCAGAGCCATTAACTAGGCTGACCCGGAAGGACGCAGAGTTTGTCTGGTCAGAGGAGTGTCAGGTTGCTTTTGATGAGCTGAAGAAGCGACTGACGACAGCCCCGATTTTGACGTTGCCATCAGGATCAGACGGGTTCACTATCTACAGTGACGCCTCGGGAAAGGGTTTGGGTTGTGTCTTGCAGCAGCATGGGAAGGTGATTGCCTATGCCTCCAGGCAGTTACGTCCGCATGAGAAGAACTACCCTACCCATGACTTAGAGTTGGCGGCGGTTATCTTTGCTCTAAAGCTGTGGAAGCACTATCTATACGGAGAGCGTGTGGAGATCTTTACAGATCACAAGAGCTTGAAGTATGTGTTTACACAGAAAGAGCTCAATATGAGGCAGCGCAGATGGTTGGAGTTGATGAAGGATTTCGATATTTTATTGCAGTACCATCCAGGGAAGGCCAATGTGGTTGCCGATGCCTTGAGTAGGTATCCGGTAGCTATGTGCTTGACGATGGATCATCATCTATTAGCAGATTTGGAGAGTTTGGGGATCGAGGTGATCATGCCAGGAGTTCAGATGCAGATGTGGGGCCTGCAGATTCAGTCGGACTTGATGGAGAGGATCAAGTCAGCTCAGTTCGACGATGTTGCCCTGCGATGTATCCAGGAGCAGGTTCAATTAGGAGTGGCAGATGTGGAGTTCAGCATTGCAGAGGACGGCGCATTGAGGCACGGTTCCAGACTGTGTGTGCCTAGTGGGGAGCTTCGGGAGCAGGTTATGCAGGAGGCCCATCGCTCTCAGTACACCATGCATCCCGGTGCCAACAAGATGTATAGAGACTTGAAGGAGCATGTATGGTGGTATGGGATGAAGCGGGAGGTAGCACGCTTCGTAGCCAGGTGCCTAGTCTGCCAGCAGGTTAAGGCGGAGAGACAGAGACCAGGAGGACTATTGCAGCCATTACCCATTCCGGAGTGGAAGTGGGAGCACATCACGATGGATTTTGTTTCGGGATTACCGCGTACACCAGGAGGGAAAGACGCGATTTGGGTCATCGTGGACAGGTTGACCAAATCGGCCCACTTTTTGCCATTCAAAGTGGGGACGTCTACGAAGAAGTTGGCGGAGATGTATATGCGGCAGATTGTCAGGATACATGGAGTTCCGGTAAGCATTGTCTCGGATCGGGATAGTCGTTTCACTTCCCATTTCTGGCGGAGTTTGCAGGCTAGTTTGGGTACTCAGCTCAAATTCAGTACTGCATACCATTCTCAGACGGACGGACAGTCGGAGAGGACTATTCAGACTCTCGAGGACATGCTGCAGACTTGTGTCCTAGATTTTGGAGGTTCTTGGGAGGACCATTTGTATTTGGTGGAGTTTGCATACAATAACAGCTTCCAAGCCAGTATTGAGATGTCACCATTCGAGACCTTGTACGGACGTAGATGTCGTACTCCCTTGTCGTGGGATGACGTTGGAGAGCGAGCTTTATTGGGACCGGAGATGGTTGTTGACGTAGCCGAGAAGGTGAAGCTCATCAGAGATCGACTTCGCGTGGCGCAGGACAGACAGCGGCATTGGGCCGATAGCCACCGAAGACCCTTGCAGTTTGAGGTATAGCTTAGACTTAGGATTAGAATTTGGTTGTTTGTATTTTGTTGATTGTGTGATTGTTTTGTTAATTAAGACCATGCTTGTACTAGGTTGGAGATATGGTATTCTTGAGGATTTCACCGACTCGAGGCACTATTCGTTTCGGTGGAGGAGGGAAGCTTAGCCCACGTTATGTCGGACCTTTCGTTATCAGCGGAAGGGTTGGCGACGTGTCATACATACTGGATTTACCGCCTTCCTTAGCGGGAGTCCACAATGTATTCCACGTATCGCAGTTGAGACAGTATGTGGCAGATCCTAGCCATGTACTGGACCATTCTGAGATTGAGGTGGGACCTACTCTCCGTTATCCAGAGCAGCCTGTGGAGATTTTGGATCGACGGGAGAAGGTGATGAGGAATCAGACAATACCATTAGTTCGCGTAGCATGGAGGCATCACTCTCCCGGTGAGTCTACTTGGGAGAGAGAGGATGAGATGCACGAACAGTACCCTTATCTTTTTCAGCAGTGAGGTATAATTTCTATCTTCCTAATTATGCAGCTTGTCTTTAATTTCGAGGACGAAATTATTTTAAGGAGGGTAGACTTGTAACACCCACTTTTTGAAATGAGGGTATTTTAGTCATTTTGGCCATTTTAGGCATTTTGTGATTTTCTAGATATTATTGACTTGTGATTGTTTTAGCCTTTGGTCTAACTTTAGAAAACCCACATTAGAGACTAACCATGACCTATGATGAGTATCTAGCTAATTAGATTTTATTTTTAGGCTTTGGTTTAATTTAGAAGCCATTTGGCTATTTTTAGGCTAATTAATTAATTGGCCTTTGTAGCCTTTTGCTAATTGAGCTTAAACTCAACTTAAATAGAGGAGTGGGACCCATGGACCAACCTTGACCCTATTAGGACTCCTATGGCCGGCCAAAACAGGAAACCCCCATCCCTATATAAGCATTGCATTGGAATAGACACCCCCTTTACAAAACCCTAGTTTCCAGCTCTCCAAAACCCTAACTTTTTCACCCGACCTCCGTTTCACCTCAAACGAAGTGCGTTGTGATCGTGGGAAGGAGGAGAATTTGCTGGAGCATTGTTAGCAAGGAGTTGGAGGTGTTTGCTCGGTGGAAACTGGTCGTCTCATCGATCGAGGAGTCAGTTTCTTGATTTTTCAACTCGTAATAGGTAAACCCCTAAACTCTATAGTTTCTTCTGATTTTTCTTCATGGTAGCATGCATCTAGGTACCCTAGACCCACCCATGAAGTTTGGTTAAGTTTCGTGTCCGTTTGATAGAGTATCGGACACGTATCGGATTAGGTTTAGAAGTGTTCGATGATTTTCCTCTTAGAATTCGATTCTGTTATTTTTGCAAACTAACTTCATGAATCGATAGCCCTAGATGTAGGGATCCCCAAACCCTAGGTTCTTGATTGTATCGAGACGATTTCGTGTCCCAAAACAGGACACGCACGCGCGCACGGGGACCGCGCGCGTGCCCTGCTACTGCTGCATCCGTTCTCGCTGGACACAGCGACTCGACGCATGATTTTTAGCCTGTGGGTAGGGGCAAGGTCTGTCATAGTGCTCGTAAAATTTCGTGGGGTTTCATAGAGTATCGAGGGAGAAATCGACACGGCACGGGGCGTGCACTGTCGCGCGCGCGTGAGAACGCGGCGTCCGATACGCACTTCGTGCGACACAGACACATGGCGAGAGGCCAGTGCAGGTACGTGGATGTGTAGCCCTATAGTTGGGCTATGTGTACGAGTAACCACGTGTCCTATTTCGCTCTGTGTCGAGCCCTAGGATAAGTGACACGTGTGCACGATGATTAGGTTTCAGTTTTGGGTTCCGAGTGTTTAGGACACTTCGGAATGAGGGGAGACAGGAATTTGGAATGGAGAAGAAGTGCAGTTCCTGTCCCCCTCCAAATCCTAGTTTCCACATCCTCTCCAAAAAAGAGGATGTGGGTTGGAACTTGCAGAACTGACGAAGAAGAAGAAAAAATCGCCGGGAAGGTCGATAGCGAGGGCGCGGAGTCCGACGTTAGCGAGGGCGCGAAGCCCGGCATCAGCCAGGGCGGAGAGGACACGTGTCACGCCCCAGAACCAGAATACTGGAGAGCGGGGGAGTGATTCAGCCAGCTATGTATTACGGGTAGATGAATACCGTATAATACGATCAATGCTGTCTAAAAGACGAGGGGGTGCATACTACATAAAAGTCTCACTAGGGTTACTCAACATCTATTGTCTCAATCATTCAATCAAGAAGCAATAATAGAGAACATGTAAGATAAAGCAGTAAGGCGTCCCAAACGCTCAGTCAAAATGTTCTTGAGATCTAACTTTACAAAACATAGCCAGATGATATAGCAAGGTATACACAATTGTTATCAGCTGCAGTCTGACTTAGTTACAATTATGTAAAAGTAAATACAAGATAATCCGACTAATATGTCGGTGCCAAGCGGCAAAATATAAAGTAAGTAGTAAAAACGAGCAGGGGAGCAAGGAACCCACTCGTGTCCTCCTGCGATCATCCCTCTAGTATTGACCATCTTGGAGGTAGAAGTAAGCTGAGTCCTCGGGAACTGGCTCTAAATCTGGCCATGCAAAACCATAGAGGTTAGACCACTAATAGCAAGTACCACAAGGAAGCACGACATGAGAATTAAAACCAGTAATAAGAGTTAAGAATATAATAATAAGTCTCTGCTTGCTATTGGGGTTCACACAACATCACGACACTTCAAACCAACTTCCCAGCCAAACAAGTACAGAAGTTGACCCGTCATTCCCTGACATTCTGATCATCTCAGTAGTTAACAGAGTAAGTACAGTACACAAGCAAATCAATTTAAACGACCATTCAACTACTACGGCTTGCTATTGTAAGTTCCAAGTTACCCTGGAAATATGCAATAAGGATTCCTCAGTTCTTACTATGTACAAGCAAGGCTAATCTGCCCAATCAATCAATTGCGCCAATCATGAATTAGACGAGTCCCAGCGAGACGTCCGTCATTAATATACAATAAATAATATAAGCAGATACCGCTCCCTGCCCGTGTGGCAGATTTGCAGTATCTGTGGGAACCAGCCGGCATATCGGAACACTAATTGTCCCAAGGATGGCTGCCATGTAAGAACTCGGGAATCCATTCTCTCCATGCAATCATTATTTTATTTAACTTAGTAGTCCCTATGTTAAGTGAAATCCCATGCCGTGGATCATGGTTATTCAGAATGAGTACTTTCGTACAAAGTACGATATGCACAACTCTACAACGATGTCCGTACGGTTAGGTTGTAGGTCTTACATAGTGTAATGCAACAATCAAACCTAGCCACAGAATAATCATGCCTTGACCATAAGGTACACATGCTGCTTTCGTAGAAAATAAATTGAAGATATGGGGTATGATCCGGAGATGACACCTCATCGCCAGCAGGATTGGTCTTGTCAATGGTCATTTTCTGGAAGGTTTAGAATGCACACATAAGCAAGGTAGCCTACCAGTCTATAATCAAACAAAAATATTTATTTATATATATATATATATATATCGGTCCTATGTTGTGGCAATTTGATGTTCTAGTGTTCTAATTGTTTCTAAGTTGGTTCTCCTAAGTTGTTTGTTTTGGACTTGCATGGGCCACCACTAAAAACATGTCACGACCCGGTCCCAATTACTTGGGTCGAATCGGATCATGCCCAGCCTGCACTGTTGTTGAGACGGCGGCAGTAAGCTGTATCACTCATGCAGGTAAATAAAACAACACAGTCTAATTGCCACAACTTTAATAATTCGAATAGTTTAAAACTTTTTACAATAAAAAGAAAGATACATCTGAGATACATTATTTCCACAAACATCATGAATTATAAAAGAAGAAGAAAAATCTAGGCGACCAGCTCATCAGTCTCGAGATCATCGTCCTCTAGTTGGGACCTCGGGAAATATCGCGGAACAAAGCCTCATCAGTGATACCTAAAATGTTGGGTCTCCAGTCAGGAGTGAGCAAAGTACAATTCATGCTAATTTAACAATTGAAATAATAATAGAATTATGCACTTTTAAACAGTTTTTGAAAATCAACTAAGCAGTTACAGTTTTAAAACAGTTACAGTTCTGTGCTGTGAATAGGCAATGAATATGACCGGCTTGGGTTGTACAGTTGTATCCTATTGATACGATATGGCTTATCCCCGTGTGTATGAGGGGTAAGCTAACACAGTCAGTATACTACTTTGGATGTGGTCATACTCATTACACTACTCCCCCAGTCCCCAATAGTTACAGTAGTTACAGTCAGTGCTCTCAGAGAAAGTTCCGTGTTGCATCGTGGTTTAAACTTGCAATAAAACGATTACTAAATAATTGTAAACTAACACAAAATGTACTTGCCTCAGGTTTGACTGGACTAGAAAGGTTGATACGTCGGGATGGAAGTTCAGACTCTTCCTCGAAATCCTACATTCGATAAGCTGTCTCAGAAACCAAGAATCGTCAATGCTAACTAAGCTAGTTGCAATCTCTAAACTGTTCCCTAGTCAAATTTTTATTCTTTGATTAACCAAACACAGAAAATACGATTATTGTGCGTTGATATAATACGAGGGAAAAGATTGTTTTATATTTTTTGAATTCGGAAAACATCGTCGATGCCAGATTATTTTAGGAAAACTTGGTATTTTTATAGTTTATAAATATAAAGTTAATTTTTCTTATTTAGTGAGAAATACGTGACTTTTAATTAATAATAAACTTGTCAATTTAGGTGAGAAAATATTAATTAATTTTATACGAAAATACTTTTTAGTCAATTTAATCGTTAAATATTAAAAACTCGCAAAACCAGAAAATGACAAGAAAATCTAAACTATTACAGTCACAGACCACAGCCAGCTGGGCTTATGCCCATTACAATTTATTTACATAAATTGAAATAAGACAAACCGCCGTTAGTCTTAAACTGAAATATTAAATAAATATAAATAGAAATTAAATATAAAAATAAGAGTAAATTATAAGTCTCAGATATGGTCCGATCCTCATCTTGGCTAATTGCCTCAACGTCCGGGCGGGGCCGGTTTCGTTTGCACTTAGCCGGGTCCATTGACCGATACGGTCGTCACCCAAAAATCAAAATCAAATAAAATTCCGAAATTTATTTTAAATTCATTTTTAAAATAATCCAGGATTTACGGAAAAATCCAGCAGCATCTCCTCTGTTTTTGGTCAACCCAAAAACTGGGAATTGGCACCGATAATTTCCTGCAAATCCCAAACCAGGGAAAAACCCGAATTTATATATATAAGAAATCCACAACCAGTCCACAGAATAATCGGGATGACCCGAAATAATTTCGGAAGTCCGATTCCAATCCACAAATCACAGAACGCTTCCGGAAAAATTCGGAAAGCTAAAACATACCAAAAATCAATTCCCAAAATATTCCGGGAATCCAAAATAATTCACAGGACCTTTCCGAAAGTCCCGAAAAATTACGACGTCGCAAAAACCGAATTCCCAAAGGGAATCGGGGACCATTTCATCATCGACTAAAATAATAAAATGAGCGGGACAGGGGGTTATACCTCGGATTGCTCGGCTAGAGCTCTCAGATGAATAATAGAAAGAAAATGAGCTCCGAACAGCAAACGTATTCCCGAAAACAGCGCTGAAATCAGCAGCGTCGTCGAAAACGCTGAAAACTCAGAAGCTAGGGCACGGCGGGAAACAGCAAGGGAAAGCTCGGCCAAAGAGAACTGACCAGGGGCGCTGGCCAAAGAGCAGCGGCCACAGGAGGGTGGCCGGACTCGGCGCGAAGGAAACGGCCAGAGAGGGATCGGCCAAAGGGCGCCGAAGGGGTTCTGACCCGGAGGGGCCGCGCTGCTTCTGACGTGGTCGGCGGCGACGAGAAGGGGGCGGATCCGCGGGGAGCGGCAGCGACAGGGGCTGGACAGTCGCGCAAGGGGGCGCGCTGTCGAGTTCGCCGGAGGGGCGCGAAGGGGGTCGCGCGAACTCGGCCGCGAGGGGCGGCGCTGTCGGCGGGACAGCGGGTCGGCGGGGAGCGCCGACCGGGATCAGCGGCCAGAGGCGGCGCCGGAAGGGCGCGGGGCTCGGGGCTGACGCGGGTGGCCGCGTGCGTCGGCGGGGAGGCGCGGAGGGGGTCGCCGAACGTCGGCGAGGCGGTTGGCCGAGGGTGGTCGGCCGGGACGCGTTCGCCGGGAAGAGGGCGAGGGTTTGGGGGAATGGGTTTGTGGGAGGAGAGGAAGAAGAGGAAAAGTGTGAGTTTTGTGTGGAGTTGGAGTTGGGGAGTTAGAGTGGGAAAGAGGAGTTTATATACGGGGAGGAGGAGGAGTTACGGAAGAGGAAAAGATGGGGCGGCCGGCGGTTTCGGGAGGGGAGTAGTCGAGAGGTCGAGCTGTTAGGGAAAGGAGAAGTTTCCTTTTCCTCAACTGAAGTAAAGAAAAAGAAAGGCTTAGGAGTTGTTATTAAAGGAAGTTTTAATACAAGAATTATTTTGTTTTATTAAAAAAAATGATATTTATATAAGTATAAATACTAAGGGACTTCCGAATTAACTTCGGAAAATTGAACTTGGGTTCGGGAACAGGTCCGGAACTCGCGAACGGGTTTGGGGTAGACTCAGGATAAGAACTGGGTACGGATTCGAGTCAGGACAAAAATCTATTAATTAAAAAAATATAATAATTATATATAATTTTTGGGACGGGTCAGGTCAACAGGTTTAACCTGAAATAATAATAATTTATTTAACCTAAAATAATAATAATTTATTTAACCTAACTAGAATAAATAATAAACACAATATTTAATTAATTAGAAAAATACGATTTTGACTAAAATTTACAGAATTAATAATTTTCTAAAAATGCATTTTCCTAAATTAACAACTAATAATTAATTAAAATAATTAAATAATTAACTAAAAGTTACGGGTTTCACAATCTTCCCTCCTTAGAAAATTTCGTCCTCGAAATTAAAGGCAGGGTAGGAGAATCAAACATGTACGGGTACTACACTCGTAACCCAGGTCCAACAATAAGAATTTCCAAGGCAGTCGTGGATGAGACGGTTTATGATATCATCCATGTAGAAAAATACAAAAGTGAACCAAAGTACACGAGGTTGATCAGACCATCATGCACCGGTACTGATTAGACAATATATTAGTGGGTGCACCCAATAAAATACCGTCATGATCAAGCTTGACAAAAAGATAGCTTGCAAAACTAGGCTAATTTAGCAGCATCAGTCAAGTTTAGAACGAAAAGATTAAGGAATAGGAGTTTACGTGATGGCTCAAATTCTGATCTTCTTCTCACCTCTGACTACGCTTGCAACTGGTTTCTCTGGCACTGAAAGGTTGGGTCCAATCTTCAGCTCTGAATTATCCAATATGGGACTCGGATCCGGAATGTAGCGTCTGAGCTGGCTCAACTTTCCTGCTCTGCTAACACTGATCGTTCCTCTGGTAGGAGAAAATCTTCACAAAAGACGCTATCTCCTTCTTCAAACTCCACTGATTGACGATGCTAACTTGGTAGTTGTTGTAAGGAAACTCTACCAATTTTAAATGATCTTCTCCAAGACCCTCCAATTTTCAAAACACAATATCTAACATATCTTCAAGCGTCTGGATTATCTTCTTTGATTGTCCGCCGGTTTGTACTCCATAAATCCGGTAGGGATGCCTCTCGTACAATGCTGCCAACTTCTCGGTAAATAAACTAACCTTGAAGGGAATAAAGTGTGCTGACTTAGTCAGTCGGTCCACTATAATCCAATTGGTGTCCTTCCCTTCTTGGGAACAAGGCAATCCTTACTCAAAGTTCATTGTTATATGCTTCTACTTCCACTCCGAATTGTCCAGCGGCTGCAACAAACTTATTGTTCTCTTGCTAAATTCCTCATGTTGACAAATTCACATCTAATCCCATACCTGGAATTGTCCTTCTTCATTCCATAGCACCAATCAATGGAGGCATATTCCGATACATCTTATTAGCTCCTGAATATATGGAATACTGCGACTGGTGTATTTCTTTCATCAACTCGTTCCTCCGTTTGTCAGCCGATACGCAAAGCCTCGTACCATTCTTCAGAGTTCCACTGCTGATCAATTTAGAAACCTTCAAGTGTTCCTGCCAACACTTGATCTCTAAGCCTGCAAAGTGCCTCGTTTTGAAACTACGTCCTCTTGATTTTGTCCATCGGCCTCGAACTTCATCAATACTGAATCAGCATCCAGCTTCGTCCTTCTATCTCCAGGTAGTATAACCTCCAGTCCAAGCTTCTCGACGTCTTCTAGTAGGTGCCACTCCTTGGTTAGGAACATCGCCACTGGGTATCGACTAAGTGTATCAGCGATCACATTAGCCCTACCCGGGTGGTATAGCGGGTCGATGTTGAAATCCTTCATCAGCTTCAACCATCTTCTTTGTCTAACATTCAGCTCTTTCTGAGTGAAGACATATTTCAGACTTTTGTAGTCCGTATATATTTTCACTCCCTTTCCATAAAAATCATGCTTCCATAGCTTCAAAGTAAAGATAATTACAGCAAATTCCAAATTAGGTGTGGGATAATTCTTCTCATGAGTCTGTAGTTGCCTAGATGTGTAAGCAATTACTTTCCCATGTTGTTGAAGAACGCAATCCAGTCCTTTTCCAAAGGCATTACTGTAAATTGAGAAACCACCGGTTCCTGCGGGTAGCGCAAGGATTGGTGTAGTGGTAGGTCTCTTCTTCAGCTCCTCAATGCCGCCTGGCAATCTTTCGTCCAGATGAACTCTTCATTCTTCCAAGCGAGCTTCGCCATCGGCTCAACAATCTTGGCGAAATCCTTTACGAACTTCTGATAGTAGCCAGCCAAGTTCAAGAAACTTCCGAATTGAACTTGGGGTAAACCACTTTTCAACAGCAGCTATCTTCCATTGAAATTTCTTCTCTTGACAACATGGCAAAAAATCCACCTTGTCAAAGAAAATCCACGTTCAGTTAACTTACCATAAAACTTCTTTTTTTTTAAAGTTTTCAGAACTTTCCTCAGATATTCTTCATGCTCTTCTTCAGTCTTCGAATATATCAGAATGTTATCTATGGAGAAGATAAACTGATTTAAATACTCATGAAAAACTCTGTTCATGAGATTCATGAACACAGCAGGAGCATTTGTCAGTCCAACGTCATGACCAAAGAAAACTACCCATACTTGGTGTTTGAACGCCGTCTTGGAATTGTCCTCCTTCCTGACTCTGATTTGATGGTAGTCAGATCTTAAATCAAACTTCGAAACACCCTAACTCCACACAAACAGATCAAACAGATCCTCGATCCGGGCAGAGGGTACTTGTTCTTTAGTGTCTGGTAATCGATGCACATCCGTTGTTCCATCCTTCCTGGGCACAAACAAGATAGGTGTTCCCTAAGGTGAAATTCCATCTTGGATAAATCCTAGAGCCTTCATTGATCTGGTCCTTCATCTTCTTGGCCTCCTTCGGGTTGACTCTGTAACATCCTTTAGAAATAGGGAAAGAGCCGGGGACTAGGTCAATGGTGAACTCTATGTCTAGATCTAGGATAATCCGGGAAGACTATCAGAAAAAAAACATCTGCCATAAAGGTGTAACTAAGAATTTTATTCATGTGGAGAATTACAGCAAAAACTCTCATGATTGATCTAAGGTCATCCTGTTACAACTTCTTATAACAATAGATAATGCTATTCTGCAGTCCTAGGTACTATTTTTCATGGTTCTGGCTCTTGCATGAGCAGTCTCCAACTGCTCATCTTCTATGAACCTCGAGTCTACATCATGCCTTATAGTAGGAGGTAAGGTCTGCTGGATAGGAAGAGTCCCTAGGTTGTGGCCTAACAGGTGTTGCTGGGATATGTACTCTCGTTTGATGGAAAGATAAGGGGCAGTCCTTTACCCGATGTTCAGCAGATCCACATGCCAAATATTTCCCCAATCTCTTACGACAAATATTGGCTTGGTGACCAGGCCTCTTGCAGTAGTCACAAGCCAATAGCTTCTTACGACCAGACTGTCGGGAAATATAGTACTTGATGGGACCCAAATATCTTCTAGATTCAGGGGTATCCCTCCCAGGACGAGGTTCCGCTCCAACTTGGTTTAAGATAGCTAAGGCTACATCATTGACGTTCTTCATGTCTTCTCTCGTGATATTTATCTGTTCCTGCTGGGCTTCATCTTGAGCTTTCTGGAACTCCAGGATTTTTTGAAATGGGACAACCATTTGGGAGGCGTTTGCTGGTACTGGTGGAGCAACAGAAATGGATACTCCACCAAGGAAATGCAACTCAGTTTGAGAAGAGGTAGGAATCGCCAGTGTAGTGAAAACTTCACTGGATGCATTATGGGGACGGTCAATCAGCCGCGAGGGAAAAGACCCTGGACTTGGTTGAGGAGATGGGGTATGATCCGGAGATGACACCTCATCGCCAGCAGGATTGGTCTTGTCAATGGTCATTCTCTGGAAGGTTTAGAATGCACACATAAGCAAGGTAGCCTACCAGTCTATAATCAAACAAAAATATTTATTTATATATATATATATATATATATATATATATATATATATATATCGGTCCTATGTTGTGGCAATTTGACGTTCTAGTGTTCTAATTGTTTCTAAGTTGGTTCTCCTAAGTTGTTGATTTGGACTTGCATGGGCCACCACTAAAAACATGTCACGACCCGGTCCCAATTACTTGGGTCGAATCAGATCATGTCCAGCCTGCACCGTTGTTGAGACGGCGGCAGTAAGCTGTATCACTCATGCAGGTAAATAAAACAACACAGTCTAATTGCCATAACTTTAATAATTCGAATAGTTTAAACTTTTTACAATAAAAAGAAAGATACATCTGAGATACATTATTTCCACAAACATCATGAATTATAAAAGAAGAAGAAAAATCTAGGCGACCAGCTCATCAGTCTCGAGATCATCGTCCTCTAGTTGGGACCTCGGGAAATATCGCGGAACAAAGCCTCATCAGTGATACCTAAAATATTGGGTCTCCAGTCAGGAGTGAGCAAAGTACAATTCATGCTAATTTAACAATTGAAATAATAATAGAATTATGCACTTTTAAACAGTTTTTGAAAATCAACTAAGCAGTTACAGTTTTAAAACAATTACAGTTCTGTGCTGTGAATAGGCAATGAATATGACCGGCTTGGGTTGTACAGTTGTATCCTATTGATACGATATGGCTTATCTCCGTGTGTATGAGGGGTAAGCTAACACAGTTAGTATACTACTTTGGATGTGGTCATACTCATTACACTACTCCCCCAGTCCCCAATAGTTACAGTAGTTACAGTCAGTGCTCTCAGAGAGAGTTCCGTGTTGCATCGTGGTTTAAACTTGCAATAAAACGATTACTAAATAATTGTAAACTAACACAAAATGTACTTGCCTCAGGTTTGACTGGACTAGAAAGGTTGATACGTCGGGATGGAAGTTCAGACTCTTCCTCGAAATCCTACATTCGATAAGCTGTCTCAGAAACCAAGAATCGTCAATGCTAACTAAGCTAGTTGCAATCTCTAAACTGTTCCCTAGTCAAATTTTTTTTCTTTGATTAACCAAACACAGAAAATACGATTATTGTGCGTTGATTTAATACGAGGGAAAAGATTGTTTAATATTTTTTGAATTCGGAAAACATCGTCGATGCCAGATTATTTTAGGAAAACTTGGTATTTTTATAGTTTATAAATATAAAGTTAATTTTTCTTATTTAGTGAGAAATACGTGACTTTTAATTAATAATAAACTTGTCAATTTAGGTGAGAAAATATTAATTAATTTTATACGAAAATACTTTTTAGTCAATTTAATCGTTAAATATTAAAAACTCGCAAAACCAGAAAATGACAAGAAAATCTAAACTATTACAGTCACAGACCACAGCCAGCTGGGCTTATGCCCATTACAATTTATTTACATAAATTGAAATAAGACAAACCGCCGTTAGTCTTAAACTGAAATATTAAATAAATATAAATAGAAATTAAATATAAAAATAAGAGTAAATTATAAGTCTCAGATATGGTCCGATCCTCATCTTGGCTAATTGCCTCAACGTCCGGGCGGGGCCGGTTTCGTTTGCACTTAGCCGGGTCCATTGACCGATACGGTCGTCACCCAAAAATCAAAATCAAATAAAATTCCAAAATTCATTTTAAATTCATTTTTAAAATAATCCAGGATTTACGGAAAAATCCGGCAGCATCTCCTCTGTTTTTGGTCAACCCAAAAACTGGGAATTGGCTCTGATAATTTCCTGCAAATCCCAGACCAGGGAAAAACCCGAATTTATATATATAAGAAATCCACAACCAGTCCACAGAATAATCGGGACGACCCGAAATAATTTCGGAAGTCCGATTCCAATCCACAAATCACAGAACGCTTCCGGAAAAATCCGGAAAGCTAAAACATACCAAAAATCAATTCCCAAAATATTCCGGGAATCCAAAATAATTCACAGGACCTTTCCGAAAGTCCCGAAAAATTACGACGTCGCTAAAACCAAATTTCCAAAGGGAATCGGGGACCATTTCATCATCGACTAAAATAATAAAATGAGCGGGACAGGGGGTTATACCTCGGATTGCTCGGCTAGAGCTCTCAGATGAATAATAGAAAGAAAATGAGCTCCGAACAGCGAACGTATTCCCGAAAATAGTGCTGAAATCAGCAGCGTCGTCGAAAACGCTGAAAACTCAGAAGCTAGGGCACGGCGGGAAACAACAGGGGAAAGCTCGACCAAAGGGAACTGACCAGGGGCGCTGGCCAAAGAGCAGCGGCCACAGGAGGGTGGCCGGACTCGGCGCGAAGGGAACGGCCAGAGAGGGATCGACCAAAGGCCGCCGAAGGGGTTCTGACCCGGAGGGGCCGCGCTGCTTCTGACGCGGTCGGCGGCGACGAGAAGGGGGCAGATCCGCGGGGAGCGGCAGCGACAGGGGCTGGACAGCCGCACAAGGGGGCGCGCTGTCGGGTTCGCCGGAGGGGCGCGAAGGGGGTCGCGCGAACTCGGCCGCGAGGGGCGGCGCTGTCGGCGGGACAGCGGGTCGGCGGGGAGCGCCGGCAGGGATCAGCGGCCAGGGGCGGCGCCGGAAGGGCGCGGGGCTCGGGGCTGACGCGGGTGGCCGCGTGCGTCGGCGGGGAGGCGCGGAGGGGGTCGCCGAACGTCGGCGAGGCGGTTGGCCGAGGGTGGTCGGCCGGGACGCGTTCGCCGGGAAGAGGGCGAGGGTTTGGGGGAATGGGTTTGTGGGAGGAGAGGAAGAAGAGGGAAAGTATGAGTTTTGTGTGGAGTTGGAGTTGGGGAGTTAGAGTGGGAAAGAGGAGTTTATATACGGGGAGGAGGAGGAGTTACGGAAGAGGAAAAGATGGGGCGGCCGGCGGTTTCGGGAGGGGAGTAGTCGAGAGGTCGAGCTGTTAGGGAAAGGAGAAGTTTCCTTTTCCTCAGCTGAAGTAAAGAAAAAGAAAGGCTTAGGAGTTGTTATTAAAGGAAGTTTTAATACAAGAATTATTTTGTTTTATTAAAAAAATGATATTTATATAAGTATAAATACTAAGGGACTTCCGAATTAACTTCGAAAAATTGAACTTGGATTCGGGAACAGGTCCGGAACTCGGGAATGGGTTTGGGGTAGACTCAGGATGAGAACTGGGTACGGATTCGAATCAGGACAAAAATCTATTAATTAAAAAAATATAATAATTATATATAATTTTCGGGACGGGTCAGGTCAACAGGTTTAACCTGAAATAATAATAATTTATTTAACCTAAAATAATAATAATTTATTTAACCTAACTAGAATAAATAATAAACACAATATTTAATTAATTAGAAAATACGATTTTGACTAAAATTTACAGAATTAATAATTTTCTAAAAATATATTTTCCTAAATTAACAACTAATAATTAATTAAAATAATTAAATAATTAACTAAAAGTTACGGGTTTCACAAATTCATTACGCGTAAAGAAGAACGCCAAGCCAAAATAGACTTGTGTAAAACCAGATCTACGTTGACACGGATGATCATGGGCGTAGAGCTCGATATTACGCTGACACGTAAAAATGTGGGCGTAGGACTTGATAATACGCACGCACGTATAATCGTGGGCGTCAAGGATAACAAGGACTTCCAAATTCATGAGGCCTTCAGTCTAAACGTGAGCGTAAAGAACCTCAACAACCAGGAATGATTAAACTTGAAAATAAGGGAGTTTCACAGGTCAAAACCCCAAAAAATCCGAAAATGGCCAATTCTAGATCTACAAAAATAAAACTTTCAAATGCAAAATTGTCAAGTTCTAAACTCTCTTAGAATCACAAGAGGAAGATAATTGAACCATAAAAAATGGGTTCTCATGAGGAAGCAAGATGTACTTGCCTATGGGTTTGGTAGGTGGAGAAAGTTATGAGGAAGAAGAAGAGTGAATGAGAAGGAGAAGTAACGAAGAGAGAGAAAGGGTTGGGGCTTTAAATGGAGGGGGTGGTAGGTTGGTCGGGTTCATGGTGAACCACCTAAATCCGGGAATGAACCAACCCAAGCCGAACCCAAGAGTAAAGCAAAAGCAGAAAATAAAATACAGAAAAATAATTAGCTTAAAATTAAAGAATTTAAATACAAAACAATTGCATGATAAATATTAAATAAATACATCCAAGCAGTACACGTATATAAAAATATGTATTCTGGGAACGAGGAGTGACAACACGGCGGAAGGAGAATGATTCAGATCTAAGGCGAGGGCACGGAGGCCGGCATTAGCGAGCGCAGTAGAGGTGCGGCGGAGGAAGGAGAGAAGGAGGAGAGTGAGGATGGAGATGGTGAAGTAGAACCAAAAGGAGAAATCTTTGGAGGGTGGTGGAGTTGGATTTGTTGTTTGATTCTTTTCCTTGGAGTTGAATTTGTGTTGGAAAGAGCCATGCAGTTTTATTTTTTGGTGGAGATGAATGGGTATAGTCGGCAGCTATGCCATTAATTATTGCTATTGACTAATATAATTATAAATTACTAATTAATAATTTATTAATAGTAATTAATGATATTTTGTATGTAATTTCAATTTAATGGGGGTGATCTTAACTCTTAAGTAATTAATTATAATTTATTAAATTGTTAAGGGTCCGGCTGTACACATCCCAAGAGTTACTAATCACACCCTATTTTTATTTTTTTAAAACAAAAAAATTCCTATTCTACCCTCCCTGTTTCCCCCCACTCCCGCCCCCTCCGGCTCCGCTAACCCCGACTCCTTCGCAGCCTCCTCCTCCTCCTCCTCCCGATCCTCCTCCTCCCCCGACCCTCCTCTTCCTCCTCCTCCTCCTCCCGACCCTCCTCCGCCTCCCCCCGCCTCCTTCCTCCTCCCGACCCCGACTCCTCCGCCTCCCGCCCCCTCCTCCTGCCGCCTCCTCCTCCTCCTCCCGATCCCCCGCCTCCTCCTCCTCCCGATCCCCCGCCTCCTCCTCCCGATTCCCCGCCTCCTCCTCCCCTGCCTCCCGATCCCCCGCCTCCTCCTCCTCGAGGAGGAGGGAGGAGGGTCGGGAGGCGCAGGAGGCGGAGGAGGGTCGGGAGGCGCAGGAGACGGAGCAGAGGGGAGGGGAGCAGGAGGAGCGGGAGGGTAGAATAGGAATATATATATATATATATATATATATATATATATATATATATTAGGGAGGATTTATGAAATACCCAAAAACTAAAAAAGTTTTATGTAAAACCCACCGCTAAAAAAACTTTCATCGCGTGCCCAGAATTAGAGAAACTTATCCAAAGCGGGTTCCAAATGACCATTTTGCCCTTCCTTTTAATTTATTGAAAACACCCACGAAACTGCTCTTAAAAAAACGTTTCGATACTTCATCTTCTTCCATACGCTGCTCACTTTCGAATCTAGGTTTTCTCCTCAAAAATCTTCAAAAACTCGTCGGAAAATTTCGGAAAGACCGGGACAAACGACAAAAGTGCTAAAACGGAGGTCCAAACATCATTTTTTTGCGATTCTAAAATTTCGAAAGGCCGTCTAACGGTGAGACCGTTACTTTCAGTCTCCTCGACGATACGCTCATTTTGCGACAAACGGGACCTCGTTTCGACCTCCCAGTCAAAAGTTATGGCTCTCCAAAGTTTCAGCTGACCATAAAATGCAGGAGAATGGTCATTCTCCGTGTTAGAACACGAAAAATGTTAATTTCGCATGAGGGTGGTCATTCTCCGTGTTAGTAACACGGAGAATGTTATTCTCCGTCTTAATTTACACGGAGAATGACCATTCTCCGTGCTAAATTACAAGGAGAATGACTATTCTCCGTCTTAATTTACACGGAGAATGCCATTCTCCGTGTAGTTTATCACGGAGAATGGTCATTCCAATGTTAAAACACAGGAGAATGACATTCTCCGTCTTAATTTACACGGAGAATGACCATTCTCCGTGCTAAATTACACGGAGAATGACTATTCTCCGTCTTAATTTACACAGAGAATGCCATTATCTCCGTGTAGTTTATCACGGAGAATGGTCATTCCAATGTTAAAACACAGGAGAATGACCATTCTCCGTGTTAGAAACACGGAGAATGCCATTCTCCGTGTTAAATAAAACGGAGAATGTTATTCTCCGTGTTAAATAAAACGGAGAATAGCATTCTCCGTGTAATTTAGCACGGAGAATGGTTATTTCAGTGTTAAAACGCAGGAGAATGGCATTCTCCGTTTTTAATAAAACGGAGAATGACGTTCTCCGTGTTAAATAAAACGGAGAATGGTCATTCTCCGTGTTAAATAAAACGGAGAATGGTCATTCTCCGTGTAATTTAGCACGGAGAATGGTCATTTCAGTGTTAAAACGCAGGAGAATGGCCATTCTCCGTGTTAGAAACACGGAGAATGTCATTCTCCGTTTTAAATAAAACGGAGAATGGCATTCTCCGTGTTAATTTACACGGAGAATGGTCATTCTCCGTGTTAAATAAAACGGAGAATGGTCATTCTCCGTGTAATTTAGCACGGAGAATGGTCATTTCAGTGTTAAAACGCAGGAGAATGGCCATTCTCCGTGTTAGAAACACGGAGAATGTCATTCTCCGTTTTAAATAAAACGGAGAATGGCATTCTCTGTGTTAATTTACACGGAGAATGGCCATTTCCAGTGTTAAAACGTAGGAGAATGGCCATTCTCCGTGTAATTTAGTTTTTTCAGGAATAAAGAGTTTCGTTCTTCTTTCAAAGCGATAATAATTCTTATGGAAAAGAAGAGAAGAAGAAAGATCTTCTCTCCACAATTGACTTCGATGAAGATGATGATGATGGTGATGATGATGACGATCGATGATCTGAGTTCGACCGAAGAAAAGCACACCGAACTACGAACGATCTTTGCGATCTCTGCTGAAGATGAGAGCAATGAAATTCAGATTTTCCGTGAAGAAGAAGAAGACGAAAATCGCAATCCAGATCTGAGTTTTTTGAATTCAAATACATATAGATGACCAATTCGCGCGGAGGGGTAGTTTCGGTATTATAAAAATAGCAGTTTCCAGCGGGTGGCATCTAAAAGGGAATCTTGGAATATTTAACGTGAAAATACTTAATTCTGGGCATTTCATAAAACTCATCCAACGGATGGGCATTTCATAAAAGCCCACCCCGAAATTGGGTTTCTCAGCAATTTCCAGTATATATTAAAATAAAAATGTGGTGTGCTTAGTAACCATTGGAGTGTGTATAGCCGGACCCAATTGTTAAACTAATTACTTATAATTGTTAAATAAAATATTATTATAATATATTCTTTCACTTCCTACTTTTCTTTTTTTTTCTTTTTTATCTCAACCAAACACATTTGTCCCCTACTAGGAGGACAAGAAAGTGGATTGATTCCTATATCAAATTTCTCATGGAAAGTGCAAATCCAAAAATTTTCACACTTACCGTTTACCAAACATGTCCTCCTCAATCCATTTCACACTTACGGTTTACCAATCAATATGTCAAGAGATCTCTATATAATGACCAAGAAATCGATTCTTGAATTAACATTATAAGAAGCTCAATCCAACATTCTGTTGTAGACGACGATGGCTACTTCTCCTGTGAAACTCTCGGACTGCGTAGAAGACCTCCTCAAGTTCACTCTCTCCACTTACATTCCCACTTCCGAACTCTCGCTTTCCGGATACTACTGCTGGCAACTCCTCCAACACGACCAACCCCTCCCCGACGCTCCCGGAGCCGGAGCCGGAGCCGGAGGAGGAGTGCCGGCGTATCCTCTGTACAAGCACCTGGCGCGCGCTCTAGACCGGTCCATAAACTCAAGAACCTACTCCAAAGCCCCCGACTCCGACTGCAACACCTCTTTCCTGCTCGAGGAGGACGAGAAGGAGAACGAGTGGCAGCGAGCGATCGCCGAGAAGGGATCCGCACTGCTGGACACGTTGAGCAGCGTCGAGTTCGAGCTGCACGTCCAGGAGCCTTGCTTCGCCCAGCTCGCATCCGGCCGGAAGTCCGTCGAAGCGAGGTGCGCCGCCGGCGCCTACGACCCGTTCGGTCCCGGCTCCGTCCTCCTCTTCAACAAATGCCTGCTGATGGAGGTCCGGGACGTCCGGAAGTACCCTTCGTTCTCCGACATGCTGCGGGCGGAGGGGCTGTCCAGCGTCCTCCCCGGAGTCGAAAGCATCGAGGAGGGCGTGCGGATCTACCGAAGGTTCTACACGGAAGAGGAGGAGGAGTCTAACGGTGTTCTTGCGATTTCTGTTTCGAAGCCCGGCCGTCAGCCGTACGTGTGCTTGGCTGACATTCTGTCTGGACTCGGTTACGAGGGAGTCGGCGGGCTTCTCGGTATGGTGCGCACTCCCGGAACGTTGACATATGCTCTGCCTCCTCCGAGATCGTCGCTCGTGGCATCGTGCATGAATCCGCTTCGGCCGGATGTAAGTTCTTCTGATTTTGATTTTTCAGATTAATGGTCAAGATTTCGTTCTTTAGGATCCATTGGCAGAGAAGGATGCACATCATTGGAAACCAAAGAAACAATCAATCCAACTATTCTAGGACTCGAACTATATAGCAAGGTTTGCAGTATCGGTATCAGTATCGGACCCTTCCTATGAGTATCGGGATCGGTGGTATCGACAATTTGAGATTGGGGTATCGGATTTTTTTGGTATTGGGGAGCAAATAATTACTAACAAATTGTTAAAATTTTGGGAGACTTATTTTATACATCTAGTCATAATTTTAAGTATTTCATGTGTTGCTTCTTAGTAGTTTTAAAATCGAATGAAATAGTATTCATCCTTGCCGATTGATTTAACTGCGATATATAAGTTTCTTATTTCACATGCTTTTACAACCTTACTATACTTTTACATTTTTGATGATTGGTCTTTTTTGTTCAATTTTATTTGCCAAATGGACTATAAAAGAGATCCCCAGTGTCGGTATCTGTCAGCATCGGTATCGGTTTGTATCAATTCAGGACATGTCAAACCAT
Organism: Iris pallida; assembly: GCA_029216955.1. NCBI lineage: Eukaryota > Viridiplantae > Streptophyta > Magnoliopsida > Asparagales > Iridaceae > Iris > Iris pallida. The sequence continues at coordinate 10,001,112 of JANAVB010010600.1, forward strand.
ATCGGTATCGACCGATACTGCAAACTATGCTATATAGGGATCCATCAAATTGGCCAACCACTCTATTAGTTAGGTGCTTCCTTGTAAGCTAGGAAGCACGGACACTCAAAATGTGAGTCGTGTCGGACATGTTTCGACCACGTATCAGACACATCCCGGACTCTCCAAAATGCATTAGGACACACAGAATTAGGTCTCATCTCCGTGTCACCATGTTGTATCCATGACGTATCCATGTCTTTGCAACATAACATAAGGCTTAATAATGTGAGGTTTTTGTATTTGCAGCCGTTCTCCATTATTTTTACAGAGGAGGATCTTTGACATTGGTTTTGTACATCAGTAAAAGAGGTTCATACTATATGCTGATTTGTGATTAGACAACATAATACCATTTGATTTCCAACATAATAGAAGGCTTAATAATGTTCACATTGTTTCTTAAAAATTACAAATACTTGTCTATACCCAAGTTACTCTCGACATTTATTTCACGGAAATACACAATATCTGAAAATTGTTCTATCATTTTCTGGTAAGTAATTCAGTAACTTTAAAAGACACATTATAGGTTTATGTCAAGAAATATTAGCTCATTATCGTTTCAAGACACATTATAGGTTTTTGTCAAGAAATTGGTCAGGCGTGTTTAGGTTTTAGTAGTCACTATAGTTGGATCTGTACGAGCTCTTACTTTTTTGGGTGTGTCATCCTTTCTGCTTCCTGACACTACACTGCCTTCTTGCCCTTTTGTTGTGTAGCTACTAGCCTATGTTGCATGAGTACAGATACAGATAAGGGCACGATAAGGATATGCAATGTGGACAGTTTCAAACAGGTACAATGTAGTTACCTATATTGCACGAATACGACATCTTGATACGGACACAATACGGACACAGACACCATTTCAATGTATCTGTGCAGCATAGTTTATAGTCCACTGATAGCACCCCTTCCCAATTGATTAGGCATTGGAGCTGATCGAGCAGCATTTGTCATGGATTTGCATAGAGAAGATTGAACATGAACTCAAATCAGGGAAGAAATATAAACTAGGGTTTTTGTTGATTGAAAAATTGTCGACAGTACAAGAAAATAATGTAACTGGAAAAATAAAAGAACTCTGATTCTTCACACACCTCTCTCAATACTGCTCTTGCTTATTTATAGCAAGAGCTTACAATGTTTATCAAGAAGAGCATCAACTAACTTTCTAACTAACTGACACTTGTACTAACGAACTGTTGGCTAATTGACTAGAATAATGCTATTTGTCCCTCCAAATTTACCCTCCAAACTGTCTCTCCTTACGTGGCAGCTGACGTGGCATGTTGATGTGGCAGTTGACATGAACATTTTTAAAATTAAAATTAAAATTAACATTAAAATTAAAATTAAAATTAATATTAAATTAACATGAAAAAAAATTGGGTTATTAACTTTTTGGGTTAAAATTGCCATATCATCTACCATGTCAGCTGACACATAATATTATTTGACATGCCATGTCAGGTGCCACACAAGGAGGGATGGTTTGGAGGGATAATTTGAAGGTACGAATAGAATTACTCAATTGACTAACTGCCTCCCTTTGCATATGAGCAAGCCTCCTGACTATTTGTAAGCTTCTTTAAGTTTGGGGGCCTTCTCTTCTTAGTCTTCTATTCTTTGGCAGTCTTCGGATACTCTATATGCCTGTGCTTTGCATATGCATAGGATGAATAGAAATACATAAGCTGAGCCTCTTCATTGCCTGAGTAAGAGCTTCTCTCTTATTGAGCCTAGTCCTCACTGACAGTTCTCACTGACTGAGCCATAGTCTTCATTGACTGAGCTTGTATCATCCTCGATAGGTATATGACCCAGATGATGAATGGCCTCTGCCACAAGATTCGAAAAACTTGTGTGTTTATTCACTTTCACAGATGCTTATAAGAACATTCAGCATATAACTTTCAGGTTCTAATCTCATCTTCTCTGACTGCAGGCTAAAGGCTGTTCCCTAACTGACGCGGCAAGGGCCTTGGACAAACATGTGAACAGGAGTAGCGAAGGATGGTGGGGAAGAGTCTGCGGAAGCGGTATGAATGTTGTCTGGCTTAACCTTGTAACCTCATTGCGAAGTTGGCTACTATCTGTTTTCACATTTTCCGTTTTCTCTAGCTTCTGCCAAGAACAGCCGCGCTCTGGAAGTCGTAAATCGTTTATTGAATCAATGTTGTTGGATGAATGCTCTGCTTAAACCTTATGGGTTTGTGTTTGAGATTCGTGTACGTGAAGGCTACGGTGCACGGTGGTATCTTGACGGTTCCAAGGTAACCAAAATTTGAACAATATCATTTTCATTATAAGCCTTGTATCGCATGTTTAGTTCAATCATACAAATTGAGTGCTCATTTAAACACATCTAAACACAGAGTAAATGCTCATATAGAGGTTATTTTGTTGTGGTCATTTTATCGTTCATTTATATTAAGATTATTTGAACCTATGAAAAACTCTATGCAAGAATATCATAGTTAGTTTACGCTCTCAATGATCAATTATTGCGTTTTCGGGTTTGTGGGGGGTAGTTCATTGAATGATTAAATTTGATAATTCTATTCTGTTTTACCTGTTTTCCCCTTCAGTTTATTGGATTCTTAGAGCCATTTACCGAGTATGGAGAAGGGACTTATTCAAGGCGCTGGCGTAATTTGGAGTCTTCTCCCCGGTATCGTGTATCTTCGTTGCATTATCAAGAATTTGTTGAAGACTAACATTTGCACTTTGTTTCTTGGAGATACTGTTGCAAACTCGGGTGTAAATAGTGCAATTAGTATCACTTTCTCCACATGCTCTCCTTAATCTCCTTGTCAATACTTTCTCTTCACTCCTACTAAAAATTGTCTTCACAATGATGTCAAGACTAACTGATAAGTGAAGGCTAATGTCTCTTTTCCTTGTGAGAACATTTTATTGTCACATTTTTTTTTTTGGGTGCAGATCTTAAACTTTTAGGTGATTTAAATTTATTTTGAAATCGGACAGTAGGAATTGTGCATTATTGAAAAAAGTTGATGCTAGCTCTAAGAGCATGTTAGACAGACTTCTTTCTTTTCACTTGTGGACTGTGGTGGTACCCCTGCTGCAGATTGGAACTAGAGAAACGGGGATTTGTACTATATAAAGATCTAAGCAACACTATTTTCTTCTCTTCTGCACCAGTGGTGTTCAAATGGTTCTGCTTGTTTAATCTCAACATATTATTTATTTCTATATCTTTTCTAGTTTAGAATCAAGCTTCGTGGTATTGGAACCAGTATCGGATCCTTTCTATGAGGATCGGGATGACGATATCGACATTACCAATCGGCGGTTGCAGATCGGAGTATCGGATTTTTTTATATCAGAAAAATAATTATAAAAATTAATTTTTTTTAAATACATTTAGACATAATTTTAAGTATTTTATGTGTTGTTTATTAAGTTTTGAAGCTGAATGGAATAATAGTCACCTTTACTGGTTGGTTTTATTTGCGATAAATAAATTTTCTTCATTTACATGCTTTACAACCTTACTATACTTTTACATCGTTACTATTTGTCATTTTTATTCAATTTTCTCTACCAAATTGACTAGGAAATAGACTCCTAACGTCGGTATCGTCAGTATCGATTGCGGTCGGTGTCGGATTGGGACATGCCAAACTATATCGATATCGGCTGCATCGGATCGGTATCGACCGACACTGCAAACTATGGTTTAGAACCATAGTTTAAATTGGAAACCTGAGAGTGCTTGAAAGTCTTCTTTCTTGCTAGCTTTGGCTATCATCGTCTTCATAGACGGATATGAATATACTGACTCCATAGCATGCTATGTTGTACACACGCGGTAGCATTTGTGGTGGTGCTTCAGGATTCCAATGTACTGCGTCCAAGATCAGAACAAGCTTGTCGACGGACCAACTGTCGTCACATTCTTGAGTGAACTGGAGCGCAGCCATCTTACCCTCTTACCCTCTGATGTCAAGCTATTCCTTTGGGTCGAAGCACTACGAGTGAAAGGTTAAGGTGCTAAAAATATCCGAACGCTAACACTAAAAATAATTTAGCCTTATTTTTCCAACAAAAATCTAGGAATCATGGCTAGTTCTCCTCCCCCTCCGTCCCCCGACACTTCCCCTGTGAAACTCTCGGACTGCGTAGAGGACCTCCTCAAGTTCACTCTCTCCACCTACGCTCCCGCTTCCCAGCTCTCGCTCTCCCGAGACTACTGCTCGCGACTCCTCCAACACGACCAACCCCTCCCTGCGCTCCCGTCGGACTCGGAGCAGGAGGAGTACCGGCGTATCCTCTGTACAAGCACCTGGCGCGCGCTCTAGACCGGTCCATAAATTCGGGAACCTACTCGAAAGCTGTCACGTCCCGATTCGTAGAGTCATTTATTCACATATTTATCTCTTAGAATCGATCGTCCTTGCAATTGGGTGTGATACCGTACAAGCCTGGTATTGTACTTATACAAGGCAAAGGTGGTACATAATTGATTATCTTCGAATATGAGCACATCACAGCGGCAGAAATAGACAAATTGAAGTTAATGAGGACAATCTTTCTTATTGAATAGAAATACATCACTTCTTTATAGCACCAGAGATAAAAGGATAACTTGAAGTCGCACAGAGATATATTATTAATAATTGAAGAAGAGTACAAGACTCGTATTGGAATACAATGCTTACAACACTTCTCACTTTACATTGATAGCCAACTGGACAAATGCTAGAAGACTTACATTTGATACTTTAATACATTGGATTACAACTCGATATACCAACTTGGCTTACAACTCACTGGTACAATTGATTATAATGTTCCATACATTATGTCCTTTATAAACAGAAGACATCATCTTGTACAAGGAGAGCTTCTGCATACATTATGTCCTAAAAATAATATTTTAGGTGGTGTGATGTTAATGTTCACGTGGCTCAAACTAATACTTAAAGTTAGGCTCCTTTTTAAATTTTAGATACTAGTTTGGCCACTGATATTATTTTACTGCATTAGATGTCGAAGGCTGCGTAGATTCTTCCGAAGGGTGCGGACACTACCAAGGAACTTGCGACACCGTTACAAACTGTCACGATACCTGCATCACCGAAGGGTTTTCCTGTGGAGGCAAATGCAAAGAATTTGAGCACCCCAAGGGTGGCCCCAACTTTCATGTTTGTTGTTGCAATGCATAGGGAACTATCCCTAAAAAAATATGACATTAGGAAACTATAAACAGGTTTCCATAAATAAATGTAACTAACAGTATAATTATTATTAGTTATTTGTTTTCTTTAAAGGAAAAGAGAGAGTATATATATATATATATATATATATATATATATATATATATATATATATATATAGATAGATAGAGAGAGAGAGAGAGAGAGAGATATTTGGCTCTGTAGATTGGTTCGAAAACAAATCAAATTTGAAATTTTATTTATTTATTATTTTTTTTGGGGGGGGCTTCGTCCCTGAATCACCACGGGAGATATTGTCTCATAAAATTTTCCACTGGCCGGTCAACGGGACCCTCAAAATTCAGTTCGTGAACCCGAAGATATTGTGGGCTGTTTAGAGAAATCATTAAGCTAATGGGTTTTGGTCCATTATAATTCCTTCATTTGCATAAGTTCATTTTAAATTAGTCTTGATATTATTAATTTTTAAAATAATTGTTAGGTGAACAAAACAATATACATAGTAGCATTGATGATAAGATTAATTAGTTATACTAGGGCTATGCTAAATTTAGTTAGTATTGACAACATAGTATACATGACCATTAATAATTTTATAACAAAAAACTTAATTAATTAATCATAATTAAAATACTCAAATGAATTAATCATTGGGTTAACATCTTTGTCAGAATTCTTCTACAGACTTAGGTATCATTTGATACACTACAATGTAATCGTAATCGTAATGTAGTGAAATAACAAAAAAATATTTGATTACATTGTGTTACGATTACATTAAGGTGAACTAAACATGGCCACTGTGTTATTGGACCTCACGGAGAGACATTGTCGCAAGGGGTTTCTTCCTTCTTGGTGATTATGCTATGATGATTAATTTTTTGGTTTGTTCGACGTGAAAGAAATCAAAGAATCTCTACTGATCCGAATTCTTATATAATATCTTGTAAGAAGGTCAAATCGTAATCTTTTTCGGTAGACTCATTTTCCATTTTTATCCTCTTAACTTTGACCTTGTGTTGTCATATGGTTCATAATTGTTTTTGTATTGAACAATGCTATGTGTTTCTCCAAATTATTTATGCAAGCTATCAGCTGACATGGTATATTGATATGACAGCTGACATAGCATATTAAATGTGGCAACTGACATGATAGATTTTAAAATTAAGATTAACATTGATAATAATGTTAATATGAATATTGACATTAATATTAATATTAATATTAGTATTATTAACATTAATATTAACATGAAAAAATTGTATGATTAATTTTTTGGGTTAAAATTTGTTATGTTAGTTGTCATGTTAGATGACACATAATATTATTTAATATGTTACCTCAGTTGTCACATAAGGAGTGATGGTATGAAGAGAAAATTTGAATGTACGAATAACATTACTCTTTTGTATTTGATGAATTTGTTGATCTACTATTAATGAAATTTACTTGGAATTTTCTTGATCCCATCCTTTGCTTTTGGTTTTTGGTTTTTTGGGGGTGGGGACGGGGGTGTTGGTGGTGAGGGCTAATTTTCTGCATAGTTAATATAAACTCGATTATTCTTGCAGCCAAAATGTAATTATTGAATTAGAAAAAAAAATCATGTGTATCCCAATGTTAGTGACTAGTGAGTGGGCCTAATTAATTTTAACTTGCTTCGTGTGTGCATTTCACATGCATGAGAAGTAGGGCTGCAAATGAGCCAAGCCATTCGCGAGCTGCTCGAAGCTCGGCTCGATAAAAGCTTGTTTGAGCTCGGTTCGTTTAGTAAACAAGCTGAGCTCAACTTCACTTTCGAGCTCGTTTTATAAACGAGCCAAGCTCAAGCTTAGAACTACTCGGCTCGTTTGAGCTCGCAAGCTGACTCGTTTATGAGCTTGTGAGCTGGCTCGTTTAGAAGCTCGTTTAGGAGCTCGTTTGTTTGTTGAATTCTAATTTTATGTATGTTTGTATAATAATATGGTTGTGTGCGTTATATATTTATATGTCCTTAATAATTGACATTAAGGAACTTTTTTAATTAAATTTTTATAAATAAATTGTTAATATTATATGTATTTGAATTCAAGCCTAACTACCTTGAAGTCGAGCTCATTAAGCTTGAAATTAAGTTTAATGAGCTTGAAATAAAGTTTAACAAGCTTGAAATCAAGCTTAACGAGCTTGATTTTGAGCTTATCAAGCTTGTTTATATCAAGCTTGCTTATCAAGCCAAGCTCGAGCTCAAACCAAGCCAAGCTCAAGCTTCATGTAAACAAGCTCGAGCCAAGCTCAAGCTCTAAAATAATTTTTTTTTATCAAGCTTGAGCTCGAGCTCGAGCTCGATTAATTCTAGTCAATCCAAGCTCAAGCTTACAAAAGCTTGGTCCGGCTTGGCTCGTTTGCGGCCAGGATGAGAAGCAGATCTCTTTTCGAAACTTGTGTTAGAGCATCTCCAACCCTATTGTCTTGTTTTGTGTTGTGAATCCTATATGGCATGAGGTACAAGACAATATCTTTCCTATGTGGCAAAATGACATTCACACAAGACAATGAGATAAAAATATGTTCTCCAATGCAAAAGTTTGAGAAGACAATAAAAATACTTTTTTTCAACTTCCAAGATAACTTTTTCACTTCTTTTATATATATATTTTTATTCATAATTGATGATGTGGACATAAAGTCATTGGGAAGTGCATGTCTAGATCTAGACAACAAACTTCACATTCTCCTTGCCATGTCAACTTCACAATTTATTTCACATTTGCATTGGAGAAGTACTTTTGAAAAAAATGTTTGTCATTCCTACGTGGCAACCATTTTTTCCAAACTCACAATAGGGTTGGAGATGCTCTTAGCAAGGTTAGTTTTGGAATTTGAATTTTTTGAACATGATCAATGAGTTGGCATACATAATTCTCACTTTTATATTTTTGTACTTTGTAAACTATGACTGGATTTGGAATATTTATAATATTTCTTTTGGAAAGGAAATTTATAAATATGTTATCTAAAGCTATGTTGTACCACGTGTCATATTTTTATTGGGAGGTGAACATCCCACCTAATTTTGGTGGGTGAACAAAAATGAACTCTATTTTGTATTTGAATGCAAAGAAGAGTTATTTTCAAAACCTGTTCTTTTTGGGGGTGAGCATATTCGGTTTTGGACCAAAAAACTAACCGAATATTCGGTCCGGCTTGAAAAATATCGATTAGATTTCGTTTTTAAAAATATTAATTTTTTTTATTTGGTTCCGGTTTTGGATTTTTATTTTCGTCTAAAATCAAAATCGAATAAGACTTATGCAATTATGTAAATTTTAAGGCTTAATTGTACTTTGATACCCTCAACTATTTCAGTTTTTCAACTTAATACCTTAAACTTTTTACTCAACAAATCGATACCCTCAACTATTTTAGTTTTTCAATTTAATACCAAATACCAAAAAAAATCATTAAACTATCCTTGGCTCTCTCTCTCTCTCCCCCACTACTAAAATCTGCTGTATTGGCGACGTAGGTTAGCGACGGAATAAAATAACGTCGCTAAATATAGAATATAGCGACTTATTTTAATAGACATCCGCAAAACGTTGCTGAATAGCGACGTTCCGTGACATGAGAAAAAGTACGTCGCTGAATAGCGACGTAACTTAAGTTATTTCGCTAAATAGCGACGTTCAGCGACGTCAAAAGCAGACGTCACTAATGTTTTAATATATCCCGTTCAAAACTTTCATTTCCCCCTTCTCTCTCTCCCAAAAATTTTCCTTCTCCTCGCCGCCTCCCTCCTCCGACGAAGCCCCCCTCCTCGCCGCCTCTCTCATCCGACAACGCCCCCCTCCTCGCCGCCCTCTTCAGCTAAACCCTAACCCTAGCCCTAGCTATCGAGACACAGACACGGACACAAATTCGGGCACAGACACAGACACGAGAACCCTAAACCTAGCCCTAGGTTACAGTATGGGAAGTAGGGACGAGAACCCTAACCATATATATATATATATATATATATATATATATATATATATATATATATATATATATATATATATATATATATATATATACATACATACATTCACATATAAAGTATATATGTGTGAGTGTGTATAGAGTGTGTCAAGACATATGTGCAGTATATGAGTGTGAGTAGGGTGTGGGGTGTGTCAAGACATGTGTGCATATGTATATATGAGTGTAGGGTGTAGGGTGTGTCAAGACATGTAGGATGTGTCAAGACATGTGTGCATATGTATATGTGTGTGTAGGGTGTAGGGTGTGTCAAGACATGTAGGGTGTGTCAATACATGTGTGCAGTAAAGTATTTATATATTTATATAGCATATGTATATATGAGTGTGTGTAGGGTGTGTCAAGACATGTGTGCAGTAAAGTATATATGTGTGAGTGTGTATAGAGTGGCAGTTTAGGGTGTGTGTCTGTAGCTCCCCTTCCCGAAAAATTTTGAAATATTTTTTATTTTATTTATTTGATTTAAATGGGGATTTTACGATTTTTATAAATGATTATTTAGTTAATTATTACGGTAGATGACTCTAGCCATAGTTGAGTTTTGAAGTACTAGACGACTAGGATTTATGGCACGGGAGATGGAGCAGTGTGCCTTGACTAGTGTACTAGCCATGCCCGGGGAAACCTAGCCATAGGGATGTCGTAACTAGGAAAACCAGGCCAAGTTGGGACATGACCATTATAAATAGTTAACTATTCATTATTAATATTATTTGACGTTTAAGTGACCCGGTCGTACCGAACTAGTCAAACTGGACCCGAACTGAATCCAAGCCCAGGTAGGCATGTAGTGGGACCAAGTACGACCTTATAAACATGTTTGGTAAGTGTAAGTATTTTGTATATATATTTTCGGAATTGACAATTATTTTCTAAATATTGTTATAGGTAGATTATAGGTATTATTATTATTATTATTAAATAGGGCTTTAAAGAATTTGTATGACCTTCTGGAGCCATATAAGTAGGGTGCATGTTACATCCATCAGAAACGAGTTTTGGACTATTTGAATTGTTATTAGGATTTTTATTTTAATATTACTTTGTTTTTATTAATGATAATGATTTATATTTATTAAATCATTTACTTTATAAATGATATGTATAAATATGTGTACGTGTATATAAATAAATATTAAGTAGGTGTACTAATATATAAATATATATTATATAGGTATATATGTGCATGTATATATATAAATATATAAAAATATATATATAGGCGTATATGTGTGTATATAGAAATATAAATATATATGTGTATATACGTGCCTATGTGAATATATATATGTATATATATATACATGAATATGTATATAAGTATTAATTGCAAATAGAATAGAAAATAGAAAATAGAAATGTAAATAGAAAAAGAAAAAGAAAAAAAAAGAATAATACTAAGCAGTAGCAACCCAAGCCCAGGGCCCAAGCCGGCCTGGCCCAAGCCGAGCCAACTCCTCCAACAGCCCAGCCAAAACCCAATTTCCCTAACAACGCTTATGGTTTTTCCAAACCACACCCGAACTTCCCCTAGAGTTCATGGGCCCGACCAGTTCCTGCATATCACAGAACCGAGCAAACACAGCCCCACATCCGAGTAAACTCGGCCGACAGTATACATATACGTGTAGAGAGGGAGAGAGAAGAATCGATAAAATCGAAACCCTAAACCCACGTACATCTTGCAGCCCCCCAGGCGTCGGTGCACCCGCTGGACGGCCGCGCGCGGCCGCGCGGGTCGTCGGAGCCGACCAAGGCGCCGGAAAAAAAAATAGAGGAGTAGCGACAGCAGCACACCGTGAGGTACGCTACTTCGAACACTAATTTCTCCCTCATCGCTCAATGTTTATCCGAGCCGTAAATTTCTAGGAGTAGCCTATATGACCCCCTATCAATCCCTTTAATTAGATTCGTTTGATTTGCTTTAAATAAATTATGTAAATTCCTGAAACTTCGGGAAAAACCAGCAAGAAATAGAGTATTAAAACTGTTCTGGACCCCAACTTTGAAGGCCTGTCTCGGTCGAACCGTTGATCGAATTCGAAATCCACCTGAAGGACGTTAAAGACAACCTATAGGGCTACAAAAACCATTTTGTAGGAATTAGTATCATCGACTGTGCGTCGAGTAATCCGATTTCCAAAAACTGATAAAACTTGTTTTCAAAATAGAAGAAATATTGAAAATCCCTCGATACGACGTGCGTCCCGCCATTTCGGACGACGTGGTCACGAACCGAAGGCATCGAAAGCTGTGTAATGGCTTCGTGGTCATGTGAGCTTTGACGGAATTCGAATTGGTCGCGTGTGCGCGACGAATTTGATGCGTATCCGTCGAAATTTACCGTATCGGCCTCTGTGCAAGTTTTTCAATTACTTTATGCACGCTCGTCAGATCGAGAAAAACTTCTGCCAATAGGACCGTATCAATTTTTTGGTCCTGTATGCCAAGTTTGGTCCGATTCTGAGACAGTTGGTAAAATTGCCGTTTTGCGGGTCCCACGGTCCAACTCAACGGGTGATTTTGTGCACGGCCCGCCGGAATCTAACTCTAGACATACGGTTGGGTTCGTATCAGAAAACAGAATCCGTAGACATATAGTTTGACGACTTTAGAGACCATTGACTCCGACACGCTTTTCGGTGCAAAGCGGGTCCAACGGCGAACATCGTTTTTGCCCGAAATTACCGTTTTGTCCCTGTGTCCAGAATTAGACTTAAGGACAGGCAATCCTAGCTAATTTGACTAGTCTGAGAATGTTGGTAACATTTATTTCAGCTTTCGGAGACAGTTGTGATGACTTGGACTTTCTGACTTGTGATTGGCGATACATTGTTAGTTCTCTGTGCAACCCCCAGACAAGTATACCTTGCCAACTTATACAGTATAATTTACATGCATGTTCATCATCTCACTGCGGTTTTTTTTCTTACATTCGTGATTGCTTTATTTCATGTCTAGTGCACTTTTTCTGTTATAGTTTCACTTTACATGATTCTAGTTGTCTGCACATTCTTGTTCCCTCCTGTTATGACATTTCTATCTGTTACACTGTGTTAGTCTCATACGTATTGCTTGACAGAGTCGTCTAGTCCCACACCACGATTTTCTCGACTTGATTATAACTTGACTTGACTTGACATGACTTGAGTGGGACTTGACTTTGACATTCTATAGATTATGAGTACTTACCTTGACTATGGTCTATAGGATTTTATACTAGGATTGGCTACCGTCTTGGTTGTGTGTACTTGCCTTGACAGCGATTGAGACACTATAGATTGTGAGTACTTGCCTTGACTGCGGTCTATAGCTTTGACCTATTAGCCATTTCTAGTATGGCATGCCAGTGTCTTAGGATCCTCGTGTTTAGATCTTGTGTCTTGGTTCATTTTGTCTCATTAGATATCCTTGATTGTTTCTTGCTTCTTTTTACTGTTACATGTTGGCTTGTATATTATGTATCTTGCTAGTCCTCTGAGGACCTGATGATCTCTTCAGGTTTAGCGACTGCATGGAGTTAGTTAGCAGAGTAGGATGGTAGATGATTGCGATGTATGATACATGTATTGCTTGTAATATTTCTTTATTATCATCTCGTGCTTTATATTCAGTAACATGATATATTCTGCTTATTTTATAGACTCATATCGTTCTTGGAGTCTAATCGGACAATATGCTAATGGGCTGCAGACCATGACCCATAATTGTTCATTCTTGTCTTATATGATTCATGTGGATTGAGATATAGTTTAGATTAGACATGATACCCATGCCCTTGACAGCTTATACGTACTCGAGTCGGGCTGGAGTCCGCTCGATACGTAGCTGGCTTGCTCACGAGCTCGCGTCCGAAAAGCGGGTGCGGGTCATGACAAGTTTTTGTGGTGGCCAATGCAGGTCAGAGCATATCGTATTGGTTACGTAACTGTACTGATACAAGCCTGCGACTTGACTAAACCTTAGGAATCTCAATCCACTCTGTCTTGAAAATTCTCCTAGAAATTCTCTACGTCCTTGAAAACTCTATAATTGCTCTCGATTATACTTCCTTGCTTCTTGTGCCATTGATTCTCGTCCCTTTTATTTCGGGGTGACGAATGATCGTGCTATCTAGGATTTATCAGAAATTCTTAATTTATAGTATAATATTGCTTGACTATTGAATATTGGTTGCTTATATATATGAGGGATTATAGGTACCATATGTCCTAGATAGTCTTGGTAGAATTTTTAGTTACTAGTTAGAAGATTATATGATTTTAGTGACCTGTGTTTCAAGGGAGTAGTGTGACCAAAGGTGGGTAGAAGTCCTCAAATATTCTTGGTTATAAAATATTTGTGAGGAATTAAATTTGAGGAGATTAAGGTTAAGGTAGACTTTCTTCTTGAATTTTAAGAATAGTTACGAATTAGAATTTCGAGGACGAAATTATTTTTAAGGTGGGTAGATTTGTAGCTCCCCTTCCCGAAAAATTTTAAAATATTTTTTATTTTATTTATTTGATTTAAATGGGGATTTTACGATTTTTATAAATGATTATTTAGTTAATTATTACGGTAGATGACTCTAGCCATAGTTGAGTTTTGAAGTACTAGACGACTAGGATTTGTGGCACGGGAGATGGAGCAGTGTGCCTTGACTAGTGTACTAGCCATGCCCGGGGAAACCTAGCCATAGGGATGTCGTAACTAGGAAAACCAGGCCAAGTTGTGACATGACCATTATAAATAGTTAACTATTCATTATTAATATTATTTGACGTTTAAGTGACCCGGTCGTACCGAACTAGTCAAACTGGACCCGAACTGAATCCAAGCCCAGGTAGGCATGTAGTGGGACCAAGTACGACCTTGTAGACATGTTTGGTAAGTATAAGTATTTTGTATATATATTTTCGGAATTGACAATTATTTTCTAAATATTGTTATAGGTAGATTATAGGTATTATTATTATTATTAAATAGGGCTTTAAAGAATTTGTATGACCTTCTTGAGCCATATAAGTAGGGTGCATGTTACATCCATCAGAAACGAGTTTTGGGCTATTTGAATTGTTATTAGGATTTTATTTTAATATTACTTTGTTTTTATTAATGATAATGATTTATATTTATTAAATCATTTACTTTATAAATGATATGTATAAATATGTGTACGTGTATATAAATAAATATTAAGTAGGTGTACGAATATATAAATATATATTATATAGGTATATATGTGCATGTATATATATAAATATATATATAGGCGTATATGTGTGTATATAGAAATATAAATATATATATGTGTATATACATGCCTATGTGCCTTCGTGAATATATATATATATATATATATATATATATATATATATATATATATATATATATATATATATATATATATATATATATATATATATATATATATATAAGTATTAATTGCAAATAGAATAGAAAATAGAAAATAGAAATGTAAATAGAAAAAGAAAAGGAAAAAAAAGAATAATACTAAGCAGTAGCAACCCAAGCCCAGGGCCCAAGCCGGCCTGGCCCAAGCCGAGCCAACTCCTCCAACAGCCTAGCTAAAACCCAATTTCCCTAACAATCCTTATGGTTTTTCCAAACCACACCCGAACTTCCCCTAGAGTTCATGGGCCCGACCAGTTCCTGCATATCACAGAACCGAGCAAACACAGCCCCACATCCGAGTAAACTCGGCCGACAGTATACATATACGTGTAGAGAGGGAGAGAGAAGAATCGATAAAATCGAAACCCTAAACCCACGTACATCTCGCAGCCCCCCCAGGCGTCGGCGCACCCCCTGGACGGCCGCGCACGGCCGCGCTGGTCGTCGGAGCCGACCAAGGCGCCGGAAAAAAAAAACAGAGGAGTGGCGACAGCAGCACACCGTGAGGTACGCTACTTCGGACATTAATTTCTCCCTCATCGCTCAATGTTTATCCGAGCTGTAAATTTCTAGGAGTAGCCTATATGACCCCCTATCAATCCCTTTAATTAGATTCGTTTGATTTTCTTTAAATAAATTATGTAAATTCCTGAAACTTCGGGAAAAACCAGCAAGGAATAGAGTATTGAAACTGTTCTGGACCCCAACTTTGAAGGCCTGTCTCGGTCGAACCGTTGATCGAATTCGAAATCCACCTGAAGGCCGTTAAAGACAACCTATAGGGCTACAAAACCCATTTTGTAGGAATTAGTTTCATCGACTGTGCGTCGAGTAATCCGATTTCCAAAAACTGATAAAACCTGTTTTCAAAATAGAAGAAATATTGAAAATCCCTCGATACGACGTGCGTTCCGCCATTTCGGGCGACGTGGTCGCAAACTGAAAGCATCTAAAGCTGCGTAATGGCTTTGTGGTCATGTGAGCTTTGACGGAATTTGAATTGGTCGCGTGTGCGCGACGAATTTGATGCGTATCCGTCGAAATTTACCGTATCGGCCTCTGTGCAAGTTTCTCAATTACTTTGTGCACGCTCGTCAGATCGAGATGAAACTTGCGCCAACAGGATCGTATCGATTTTCTAGTCCTGTATGCCAAGTTTGGTCCGATTCTGAGACAGTTGGTAAAATTGCCGTTTTGCGGGCCCTACGGTCCAACTCAACGGGTGATTTTGTGCACGGCCCGCCGGAATCCAACTCTAGACATACGGTTGGGTTCCTATCGGAAAACAGGATCCATAGACATGTAATTTGACAACTTTAGAGACCATTGACCCCGACACGCTTTTCGGTGCAAAGCGGGTCCAACGGCGGACATCGTTTTTGTCCGAAATTACCGTTTTGCTCCTGTGTCCAGAATTGGACTTAAGGACAGGCAATCTTAGCTAATTTGACTATTCTGAGAATGTTGGTAACATTTATTTTAGCTTTCGGAGACAGTTGTGATGACTTGGACTTTCTGACTTGTGATTGGCGATACATTGTTGGTTCTCTGTACAACCCCCAGGCAAGTATACCTTGCCAACTTATACAGTATAATTTACATGCATGTTCATCATCTCACTGCGGTTCTTTTTCTTACATTCGTGATTGCTTTATTTCATGTCTAGTGCACTATTCCTGTTATAGTTTCACTTTACATGATTCTAGTTGTCTGCACATTCTTGTTCCCTCATGTTATGACATTTCTATCTGTTACACTGTGTTAGTCTCATACGTATTGCTTGATAGAGTCGTCTAGTTCCACACCACGATTTTCTCGACTTGATTATAACTTGACTTGACTTGACATGACTTGAGTGGGACTTGACTTTGACATTCTATAGATTATGAGTACTTACCTTGACTATGGTCTATAGGATTTTATACTAGGATTGGCTACCGTCTTGGTTGTGTGTGCTTGCCTTGACAGCGATTGAGACACTATAGATTGTGAGTACTTGCCTTGACTGCGGTCTATAGCTTTGACCTATTAGCCATTTCTAGTATGGCATGCAAGTGTCTTAGGATCCTCGTGTTTAGATCTTATGTCTTGGTTCATTTTGTCTTGTTAGATATTCTTGATTGTTTCTTGCTTCTTTTTACTATTACATGTTGGCTTGTATATTATGTATCTTGCTAGTCCTCTGAGGACCTGATGATCTCTTCAGGTTTAGCGACTGCATGGAGTTAGTTAGTAGAGCAGGATGGTAGAGGATTGCGATGTATGATACAGGTATTGCTTGTGATATATTTTATTATCATCTCGTGCTTTATATTCAGTACCATGATATATTCTGCTTATTTTATAGACTCATATCGTTCTTGGAGTCTAATCGGACAATATGCTAATGGGCTGCAAACCATGACCCATAATTGTTCATTCTTGTCTTATATGATTCATGTGGATTGAGATATAGTTTAGATTAGACATGATACCCATGCCCTTGACAGCTTATACGTACTCGAGTCGGGCTGGAGTCCGCTCGATACGTAGCTGGCTTGCTCATGAGCTCACATCCGAAAAGCGGGTACGGGTCGTGACAGTGTCAACATATGTATAAGTGTGTGTATAGAGAGAGAGATGTGGCAGCATATAGATGGGTGTACAATAGTGAATTGTCAATATATACATACATTCACATATAAAGTATATATGTGTGAGTGTGTATAGAGTGTGTCAAGACATGTGTGCAGTATATGAGTGTGAGTAGGGTGTGGGGTGTGTCAAGACATGTGTGCATATGTATATATGAGTGTAGGGTGTAGGGTGTAGGGTGTGTCAAGACATGTAGGATGTGTCAAGACATGTGTGCATATGTATATGTGTGTGTAGGGTGTAGGGTGTGTCAAGACATGTAGGGTGTGTCAATACATGTGTGCAGTAAAGTATTTATATATTTATATAGCATATGTACATATGAGTATGTGTAGGGTGTGTCAAGACATGTGTGCAGTAAAGTATATATGTGTGAGTGTGTATAGAGTGGCAGTTTAGGGTGTGTGTCAACATATGTATAAGTGTGTGTATAGAGAGAGAGATGTGGCAGCATATAGATGGGTATACAGTAGTGAAGTGTCAACATATAGTGAGTGTCAATATACTATTGTGAAGTATGAATGGAAGCAACATGTGGGCAGCAGGGAAATATGTCACGACCCGATCCCAAATTATTGGGTCGAACCGGATCGTGCCCAGCTTGCACCGTTGTGAGACGGCGGCAGTAAGCTGTTCTAATTGCAGGTATTCACAACAACATTTATACATTTGTCACAACTCGAATATACAAAAATTTAAAAAACTTAACTTTTTATTAAACAATTAAAAGTACAACTGGAAATAAAATTACTGAAATAAAATGCTGAAATCAAAATCTGCAAACTCCCATACAATAAAACTAGCTACTAGAAAATAACTAGCTAAATGGTCGGCTCATCGGCCTCAGGATCTGCGTCCTCCAATGGGGACTCTGGTAACACCGCAGGATAAAGCATCGGGTCATAGTAGCTATTGTACAATAGCTCAACATCCTCAATGTCACCTAAAAATGTTGGTCTCTAGTCAGGAGGGAGCAAGTACGAATATGTACCTCACATTTCAAATAATAATGGAAAAGTGCAAGCTAAACAGTTGAAACAATATTTTCTAGCAATTTAAAAATTCAATACTTGAAACAATGTGATTTGAATATGTAACGTCTATGACCGGCTTGGGTTGTATAATAGCGTCCTAGCGACGCGATACGGCTTATCTCCGTGTGTAAGAGGGGTAAGCTCGCACAATAACAATATGCAATATGAGGGATATTGGTCATAAACGCTACACTATTCCCCTAATTCCCACAATCATTGTTTGAACCCTAGGAGAGGGCTCCGTGTAGCAATGTGGTTTAAACATGCAGTTTGACAATTACTAAGAAAAATATAATATAGCATAACCGTAACTTGCCTCTGTTGATTGACTGGATCGGAAATGTCGGTACCGAGGAGGAAGTGAAGTATGTCTCCGAGATCCTACAGTTGAGAACCTTGACTTAGAACCATAATTAAACCATTCTAGGTGTGCTAGTTACAATTTCTAGAAATAGACCCTAGTTAGATTTTAAGTTATTTAATTTAATCTACCGAAATTCGTCTAACGTCGCAAGCTACATTGGTTATCATTTAATTGAATAAACCGGTTACTTGATTTAATTGGAGAAGATAGCATTTATAGGTTGATTGGCAAATCTTTGTATTAACTACATTGTTTCTAGTGATAAAACATGAACTTGCTAACTTACCCATATTTTATTCATTTAAAATTAAGTGTGAGAAATCCTTATTAATTTTATACAAAAATAATTAATATCCGATTTATAGTTACCGTCTAGGTGCGCGATACCAACTCAAAAAGAAAGTAAAATCTACACTACACAATACAGGGTCACAGAAAATAAATAGAAAACTGGGCTAATGCCCTTACAACTTTTTTACATAAATTAATTAAAATATTAAAAGTTGCTGGCGAGCTCTGAATGTCGGGAAGCGGTCTATTCAGGAGGCCGAGGCCCTGCACTCGAAATATGAAAAATATCCAGTAACGAGTTCTAATTATAGAATATAAAATATAGGTAAGTCTCAGACTTGGTCATTAAGTATCACGTTGTTGGTTAACACCTCAACGTACAGAAAGGTCCTGTAGCGTTTGCGTTTCGCCGAGGCTCATTCGACCGATACGGTCGTCGCCTAACCGGAGATACGTAAAATCTTGAAAAGCCGCAAACCAACCAACAACCAATTTGGAAATCCTTTTACAAAGACCGAGTTCGAAAGTAGATTTTGTTTTATGAAATTAATTTAAATACCAGTGTTTCGAAAAGGGGTTTTACTAAAAATTTGGGCAGCACCTCCTCTGTAACTGGACAATCCAGCCACATAGGTGATACAAATCCCTGCACCAAAGGGAAGTCCCAAACTAGGGAACACACCAAACCAATCCACAATAATATTCCAATCCAGAGTAATAATCCACACCCAACACATATAGATAAAAGCCAACATATAGATAAAGCCGAACCGCAAACTGAAAATAACGAATCGAAAAACATACGCGTCCCGCGTAAATAATCCGAACCACAAAAATACAACGCTGCGACGTAAAAACGTCGTGCTTATCCCCTAACAAAACGGACTCAATTTTCGATCCCCGAAACGGGGTCGGGACCGTGTCATCATTGACTCTACGGGGAGGGACGAACTACTCTGACTAGCAGAACTCATGATTGCTCGATGACGGAGTCCAAAGGGTGGCCTCGGACTCGGAAACGCTTGACAGCGGGATCCGAAGCTACGGAACAGCGGGAAGCGATCCGGACAACGGTACGGGAAGCTGGCGGACCGCGGAAAGCGCGGACAGTGGTCAGCGGTCCGTACGAGGCCGATTGAAGGCAGCGACCGCAGGGCTCGGGGAGGAGCACGGATTCGGATCGACGGTCGGGCCGGGACGCTGGACAGCGCCGGCGGGGCATCAGAACAGTAGGGAAGAGGGGGTTTCCGGGGAGGCGTCGACGGCCACAGGGCCTAGTCGGCGAGCGGCGGACGGACGATCGGCAAGGGGGCCGGTCCGTGCGCGGGAAGCGGGGCTGCAAAACAGCGGGTGGCACAGGGGCAGCACTCGCGGGAGTCGAAGGGGGTGCTCCGGCAAGGGGGCTGGCTACGGATCGGACGCGAGGTGCGCCAGTGAGGGGGCTGGCCGGCGGGCGGTCGCGACTGGTTGAGGCACGGGGCGTCGGCGGTAGCGCAGGACAGGGGTGTTTGCCATTAAAATCTTTTGATATGAATTTCAGTTACAAACAGAATATTGTTACAATGTAGGACTTAGACGTAGTCCTAGGAGTACACTTTTGTTTATCTGGATCCCTTGTGCCGATGGAGCGAGTGGTAATGCGTTAACTCCGTTGACGATCTGACGACGGTTCTCGGTTCTCTGAAGGTCTGAGTTGCTCTGGGTGCTGGATCTTGCGGAGAGAAAGAAGACGTTGAGTGTCTGTATCTGCCTCTCTGTATATCGGTGGTTATGCGATATGTGATCTTCATCATCCGGAAGAAGGAAATGATCCCTCTATTTATAGTCTGTAGGTTGGCTACTCATGCGCGCATATGTAGGATGCGCCTGTTTGTGGGGATGCCACGTGGTGATTGATGATGGAGGAGTTGAACCCTTCATGTTGCTTTTGTGGGCTACGACCGAGCTGATACGTAGCAATAGAGAGGATCTTTCTGTTGCTGAGATCTTGGGTGATTAGCACCCCTTCATAGGCTGAATTGAGTCAAAGGATACGTGTCGTAGGTCCATGGCTCGAAGATCTCGGATTTGGTGGGGAATGATCTGATAGGATGTGCCTGAGATTGGGCGCATGAGGAGACTTTGGCTCGTAACCTTTAGGAGTCACGAACCAGTCGGGACGCATGGCTTTTGAGGCACATACAAGGCTTCAGTAGTGACTTTACTTCTGTCTTTAGGGATCAAAGAAAAAGTCTGAGGCGCATGGCTTTTGAGGCACATACATTGATTTAGGCGCATGGCTGCGGAGGCGCATGCGAAGTGGCTGGTCGGCCACGTGTCTTGTAACCGTCGGAGAAAATTAATGATGATGCTGACGTTGGTGATGCTTCATCTTCTGCAAAAGCTGTCGGCTGTTCAGTCCTCGGGGGACGTGCTGCCAACTCTGTCAGACTTCAACATTTAATATTCTTAACAGGTGATGGTCTGTTGAGTGGGCGCATCGATCGACGTTCCACTAGGCGCATGGGGACGCATGGGTGCTCCATTAGGCGTATGGGGACGCATGGGCGCATCCTCGTGAGGTGCTTGGTGCTGAGGGGCGCGTCTGTATGATGCGCGGTCTGTCCGGCGTATCCGCTTCGTCTTTATTGGTCCGACTGTTACATTCTTCGAGTGCTTTAAATAGTCGTTTTTGACTTAGCTGAATTCGAAGCGTCAGGTTCATCACCATTTAATGCAAATTCATTGCATGGAATTCGGAGAGCCAGCCACTTGGCATATGGGTTTGATTTGCCCGGCCTATAAATAGTGGCATAGAGAGAGTTTGCTTCTCGTTATCTCACGTCCTTCCGAAATAAACTTGTTTGCTCGAGCGTATTCTGTTGAAGAGATACTCTCGAGGGTGAAGATGCGACGCATTGTCTTCGTTGATGCACTTGAAGGTGACTGTTACATCCAAAAGTCAGAGTCGAGGGCTTCTGAGGCAGGCGGAAGGTGCCTGTTGCATCCAAAGATCGGGATGCTCGAGCCTCGTCTCTGTTATGGTGGAAGAGCCGCAGATCGAAATTACGGTGCTCCGATCATCTTCCTTGGCCTTTAGGAGAGCTCCTCCTCCTGCTAGAGTGGGTGTTGCCCATTCTAGTTGGGTTAAAAGCTGCTCCTTTAGCCGTGGGTCGATTGCGGTGCTCTCCTCTTCTTTGGTTTGAAGAGCTCTTCCTCTAGCTAGAGGGTTGATTGTCCGCCCTTATTTTGCTCAATAAATGCTTTATTAGTCGAAGCATTTGATGGCGCATATGCTGAGACTTTATGATGCGCCTAGCTGAAAGGGCGGCACATAACTGAGCTGCTGAAGGGATGCACATAACTGAGGATGCACATAACTGAGCTGCTGAAAGGATGCGCCTGGCTGAGACGCTGAAGTGATGCACCAAGCTGAGAGCGCATGGCGGTTGCTGAGCCTTGCTGTGAGCGCATGGCGGTTGCTGCGCCTCGCTGTAAACTTAGGATCTTTTCTTTGTAGAAATTCTCTTTTGTACAGCTCTTTTATTAGACATGTAATAGACTTTTATATGAAATAAAAAATCTTCCTTTAATGTCTATGCTTTTGTTGTTTGCTGTTTGCTATGCCAAGTACTCCATCCGAGCTTCCTGGCGCATGTAGTGTTAGACGTATAGGATTTCTGGTCCTAAAATTCCATGCTTCTACAAGACCTCCTTCAAAGTTTTTAAAACTTTTTGTCAAGTTTTGGAATACTTTGAATAAGAAGCATGGTGGTTGGGGCGCATGACTGTTCGGGCGTATGGATACTCCGCACATCAGTGATGGAGCGCATGCTCCTCTCAGTTAATGCAAATGATAACGCTTCGATAACCAAGAAGATTAATGATAATCTTTTTGGATTTATTTGCAGTTATCTCCTCGCAGAACCCGAGGCGGCGGCTGAGGTCGCACTTCATCGGTTCACGCGTGCGACTGAGCCTATAAATAGGCGTGAGATAAAGAGAGAGAGAGAGTTCTTC
Source organism: Iris pallida (assembly GCA_029216955.1). Lineage (NCBI taxonomy): Eukaryota > Viridiplantae > Streptophyta > Magnoliopsida > Asparagales > Iridaceae > Iris > Iris pallida. The sequence continues at coordinate 10,024,106 of JANAVB010010600.1, forward strand.
CTCTCCTTAATTTATCTTTTTAGAGTTTTTTCTTGAAAAAAAACCCTAACTTTCTTCCTTCAAGGAGTGGCTCCCAAGACTCCTCGCGGCGGTGCTTGCAAGGGAAAAGAGCCTGTGGAGTTCGCCGAGGAGGACGTTCCTGTCACCATTGTGACTTCGGTCGACGTTCGGCCTGTGGTGACAGGTGGGTGTTATCTTTCAACCTTTTTAGATGAGTTTAGAGCACATGGCTGGGTGTTGTGCCCTAACTCCTTACCGCCGACGCACATGGACTTTCGTCCTGATGATGCGCTGAGGCTATTCTGCCGACGCGCATGGGTTTATGCCCTGTTTATGCGTCGAGGTTTTACTGCTAACGCGTATGGGTTTACACCCTGATGATGCGCCGAAGCTTCACTTCTGACGCGCATGGGTTTACACCCTGATGATGCGCCGAAGCTTCACTGCTGACGCGCATGGGTTTACACCCTAATGATGCGTCGAAGCTGCTTGACACACTTTGTCTTTCTTAAAGTTTCTTGCCTGACTTTTGTTTTTACTGTATCAGTGTCGATGACTATCCCTTTGCTGAATGAAGTCCTTCTGGGTGCTTCTCTTTGTCAAATGAGAGTTGATTTCGATGAGGAGGTTATTAATCCTGCGAAAGCTGCTATCATGCTGGATCAGCCCCCCGAGAGAATGCTGCAAATCCAGAATCAATTGCATGTTTTCCTCCAGAGTATGATGGAGAGCGATAAACTGGAATCTGCTGAGTCCGAGGATGTGACCTTCTTGAAACCTACTTTTCTGTTCGGTGATCGACTGGTCTCTACCGAGGCGAAGATACTGAAGATCAAAGAGGACTGGTTCTTCTCTGCGAAGGGTATGGTTCTATACATGCGACAACTTGAACGCCAATTGCCGCTGATGGCCTTCTACCGTTTAGCTTCCAAGAGAAGGATGTCATGGGAACTTACTCCTTCCCAAGGAGGGGCAGTGGGGGGTACTCTTTCAATTGATGTTACTTCGAATCAAAGGGATTTTTTTTGTTATTTTGTATGATTTGCACCTCTTGCTGGGGATGTATTTCTTTACTTTTAAATAAAGAAGGAAGAGTTTTGTGGTGTGTTCATTTTTGCTGTCATAAACTTAATGATTTGTGTGGACCTATTATCTTTTGCACACCTTGGTTTTTAGGTACAGATAATAAGTTCGAGAGAACCGTCATGTTTGTTCAGAGGTGATGTGGACATGGCAAATATGGGATTCAAATGATGGAATCTTCCTACTCAGAGGTGTTATGGACGTGGTAGGAATGACTCTGGGGGGATACGCGGAACTACTCAGAGGTAATGTGGACGTCGAAGTTCTGCGATCAATACACGACAACACAGGGGTTGTCTGTACGGGATGTTTACTCAGAGGTAATATGAACGTGGTAAACATGATGGGTAGCGTAGTCTTACGGAGCGTAAGATTCTGCTTTGCAGGGCATAGGGGAACAACTCAGAGGTAATGTGGACGTGGTTGTCCTTCTATTGGAGGATAGAATGCCCCGGAACAGCTGGGTTCCGGAAGCGTAAGATTTTGTGAAAGGGAATTGTATGTGAGCCCTGATGATTTGGGTCCACATACTCCCTTGTGGAAGTAGATGTCAAGAGTAGTACTTCTTCAGGAACTTGCCGTTGATGGGCATCATGAACAAGTCCCCATTGGGTTTGGCGAGGCGGTAAGCACCGTTTGAGTATACCGTCTCTATGATGAAAGGTCTCTCCCACTTGGGCTCGAACTTTCCTGGTGTCTTGTGGGTCAACACCATCGGCCTCCTAACTGCCAGAACCAGGTCTCCTACTTGAAAAGTCCTCTGCTTGACCTTCTTGTTGAAAGCCTGTGATATACGGGCTTGATAGAGTTTGATGCGTTGTTGAGCTAGGAGGCATTTTTTGTCAAGTGCCTCCAATTCTCGCAGACGACGACGTTGATTGTCTTCTTCTATGAGTTGATTTGTGATTGCTACACGGAGCGAGGGTATCTGGATCTCGAGAGGCAGTACCGTTTCGCTCCCGTAGACCAGGAAGAATGGTGTGTTGCCCGTCGGGGTCCGTACCGTTGTACGGTAGGCCTAAAGGCATTCGTCGAGCTTTTCGTCCCAGTCGCGTTTGTTGGATGACACGAACTTTTTGAGTAGCTTGACGATAGTCTTGTTGAACGCCTCGGCCAATCCGTTTGCTGCCGGATTATAGGCGGTTGATGCCATATTTTGAATACGATTCTTGTCACAGAATCTGCTGAAAACATGGTTGATGAACTGAGGACCGTTATCGTGGATAATCCTCCGAGGTACCCCGAAACGGTAGATGATATGGTGCTTGATGAAGCTGATCAAACTAGAGCTCTTCACTTCCGCCAGCGGAACTGCTTCTGCCCATTTGGAGAAGTAGTCGGTGATGGCTAGGATGAAGCGATGTCCCCTCGATGAAGAAGAGGTAATCGGTCCTTCAATGTCCATGCCCCAAGTTTTGAAAGGCCAAGAGGCGATTGTAGGATTTAGTGGTTCTGATGGCGTATAGATGAAGTCAGCGTGAAGCTGGCACGCATGGCACTTTTTAGCATAGTCGACAGCGTCGGCTGCCATGGTTGGCCTGTAGTAGCCCATGCGTCGCAGTCGATCCTGCAACTTAGGGCCAGGTTGATGGGCCCCGCAGGTTCCATCGTGAGCTTCTCGAAGGGCTTCGGCTGCTTCTTCGTTGGACAAACATCGAAGGAGAAGTCCATCGTAGGAGCGTCGGTACAACATTTTAGTAGCTGTATCATAATAGAATCGAAGGGAGCGCCTCCTGACTGAGACGGCTTCTTTCGGATCCTCTGGGAGAATTCCGTAGACAGCGAAGTCGATGAACGGGAACCTCCAGTCTCGGACATTAACACCAACACTTGTTGACATGGCATGGGCCATTTGTGAGCATAGGTTGTTTTTAGAACAGACCAAGTCTCGAACAACTACCGTGACGTAGTGTTGAGTCTCGAGGGGTGCTGCCAATGAGGCCGCAAGGCCAGCCAGAGCGTCAGCCTCCAGATTTTGTAAGCGAGGTACATGTTCGATGAAGAACTTGGTGAAGGTTGAAATGATGTTCAATGCAACTTCATGGTAAGGGATCAGATCTTCATGGCGAACTTCGTATTGCCCTCTGACCTGGTTAACGACGAGTTTTGAGTCGCCGTAGGCTTCCAGATGTAGCTCCCCTTCCCGAAAATTTGGAAATATTTTTATTTTTATTGTTTTGTTTTAAATAAGATTTTTAGAATTTTGTAAATAATTAATTAGTTAATTATTACGGTAGATGACTGTAGCCATGGTGGAGATTCGGAGTACAAGGTGACTAGGAATCATGGCACGGATAGTGTAGTGGCGTGCCTTGACTAGTGTATTAGTCATGCCAAGGAAGACACAGCCGTAAGTGTGTCCTCACTAGGAAAACCATGCCAAGTTGCGACTTGACCCCTATAAAATAATTTAATTATGTATTTATTAATATTATGACTTTTAGGAGGCTGGTTGTACCATTCTTTCCCGAACTTGACCCGAAATAAGCCCGAGCCCATGTAGTCATGTAGTACGTCCAGAGACGTCCATGTAGATGCATCTGGTGTATATATTTAATGGTAATTTGTTTTAATGGTTTATTATTTATTTTCATAAATCATTGTTATTGATATTAGATGAATTATTATTATGGAAAAGCTTTTCCTGATTTATTGGAAATATTTTCTATTTAAGAGTTTGTATAATAAATATTGGATTTATTACTATTTTTTTATTATAGGATTTTATCATAGGATTTATCGAGAGCCAGTAAATATTATTTATAAATCTATTTGAAAATTCCTATTCAATATTTTTAGGTTATTGGATTACAATAACATATATAGGGTTATATATATAGTTGGTGTGAGCCCTAGACTTAAATTTATATTATGAGTCGTTAGATTTAGGTTAGAAATTATTGAAGGATATAGGCCATAGGATCAACCCAAGACTTAATCCCAACCAACCGATTCTCTTCAAACCGATGTACATATTTATGTATATAGATTGATATACATCTAAGCTAAGCTATATATATCATATATCATCTCTTTTTCCTTGGTAGCCCCTTCCTCCTAAGCTATATTAAATCAACGCAAAGCCTGCCATCATCTCCTCTCTCTTTATAGAATCTTTTTCGCAAATCCTTCACACGAGTAACACCAATAGAACCTAACCACCACCTCTCGCGTTGCCGTCGTGTCCGGCGTATCCCACGCTGCCACCGGCCATGCGCTTATCCTCGTGCGCCAAGATCGGGCATCGACGATCCCTGGCCGTTCAAGGCCATCACCAACGAACGTTGCCGTCCCATCCTCGACGCAGGGCTGGTCGATGCGTGCCCGTTTACGCCGGCATACGTGGCTGTACCGATAAACCACGTCGGGCAGCGGGCAGACTCCCACTTTGCTTGCAGGATCTCGCCAGCACCGGTCATGACCCATGCCCCACCATCGTTTCCGGTCGACGACGTCAGTCGTCGCACAGAGTAGTGGCAACCGGTGCAATCCACCATGCGTGCCGGAGCCATCGGCAACCAACTACAGAGCTGGCCTCACTCGAATCCGAGGCCCCGACGAGGCAACCATGATCCAGTCTCCACCGTGAACCACCATCAACCACTCGGACTCCTTCTCTTGCTCATCCAGCGCAAGTTGGGCCACAGCCACCCCCAGCCGTCGCCTACACCATCGCCAACGCCATCGACACCGCACTTTAGGTGAAGAAGAAGAAGAAGTGATAAAAAAATAGCAGGTTCGACGAAAGCTTTTAGCGGAAACAGGAAGAAAGCAATTGTTAGGCTAAGAAGGATCTACAAGGTTAGTTTGCATATAAGTCCTTCTAAAAAAAGAAAAAGAAAAATAAAAACTTATTATAACTTAAGCCAATCATTACAAATCATTCACGTGGGTCCATGTTTCCTTTGATACACTTTGATTCAGAAAGTTGTTTGGAGTTGTATTGTATAAATTCATTTAGACCCCTTCACTTTATTGTAATTGTATAAACCATAGTAGCAATAAAATAACATACTTGCATGGAATCTAAGTTAATCCTAGTCTTTGTCTAAAGAATACTAAATATATATTAATAATTAATAGCTAACGTATCAGGGAAGGCTCCTTGCAACTCTATCGGTTAGCCTTTACAATAGAGGTGCACTTTGCATAAAAGCCCTTAGGAAATAATCTTTTGGTGTATAAGGAAAGAGAATCTTCTTTAAATATTTAGCTTTTTAGTTGCACATATTTCAGTGAAACCCCAATTACTTCGTGTACGTTCGCCAAATTGAGATAAAACTTGCGCCAACGGGACCGCGTCATTATTCTGGTCCTGTATGCCAAGTTTGGTCCAAATCTGACAGTTGATAAAATCACCGTTTTGCGGGCCCCACGGTTCCACTCAACGGACAATTTTGTGCACGGCTCACCGGAATCCAACTCTGAACATACGGTTGGGTTCGTATCGGAAAACTGGATCCGTAGACATGTAGTTTGACGACTTTAGAGACCATTGACTCTGGCACGCTTTTCGGTGCAAAGTGGGTCCAACGGCGGACACCGTTTTTGTCCGAAATTACAGTTTTGCCCCTGTATCCAGAATTGGACTTAAGGACAGGCAATTATAGCTAATTTGACTATTCTGAGAATGTTGGTAATATTTGTTTCAGCTTTCGGAGATAGTTGTGATGACTTTGACTTTATGGCGTACCAGTTGACGGTATTTTATTGGTTCTTCATGCTACCTCCAGGCAAGTATACCTTGCCTCCCTCTACATATTATTTATATTCTTATAGTACAGCTGTTTTAGTATGGTATATTTAGTTATCTTAGTTACTATAGATTTACATGATATCATGTTACTAGTTTATTGTCTTGCTTGTATATCAGTATTACCTGACTGGATAGTGTATTTACACCAGGCTTGTCTACATTATGGTTCATGCTAGAGTTGTTCTTACCCTGTGTCATGACTGAGTTGTACCGTGTCTTCACCTGTATCTTGACTGAGTCATGTCTGCAAGTACGTGTGAGTGAACTGCTATCCTTTGTCTTTCCCACAACCTGCGAGTCCACAATCGGGGCGAGGGTTGTCCTTTGCACTTGCGAGTCCACACACGGGGCGAGGGTGACTTGTCTTGAAACTGACCTGCGAGTCCACAATCAGGGCGAGAGTTGGTTATCCATTGATCTACCAGCAGTTCATTTATGCATACTTGATCCCGTATCCGAGTTCATAGTTACCTGTCAGTAGTCACATGTCAGTTTCCTGTCTAGTTCCTGTTTATACCCTGTATATATTATTGCATGATTAAACTGTTAGATAGACATGTTTTATGTATCTTGCTAGTCCTCTGAGGACCTGATGATCTCTTCAGGTTTAGCGACTACATGGAGTTAGTTAGCAGAGCAGGATGGTAGAGGATTGCGATGTATGATACATGTATTTTGCTTGTGATGTTCTTTATTATCTTCTCGTGCTTTATATTCTATTTCATGTTATATTCTGCTTATTTATAGACTCATATCATTCTTAGAGTCTAATCGGACAATATGCTAATGGGCTGCAGACCACGATCCATAATTGTTCATTCTTGTTTATATGATTCATGTGGATTGAGATATAGTTTAGATTAGATATGATACCATGACCCTAACATCTTATACGTACTCGAGTCGGGCTGGAGTCCGTTCGATACGTAGCTGGCTTGCTCACGAGCTCGCGTCCGAAAAGCGGGTACGGGTCGTGACAAGTTTTTGTGGTGGCCCACGCAGGTCAGAGCATATCGTATCGGTTACGTAACTTTACTGATACGAGCCTGCGACCTTGACTAGACCTTAGAAATCTCAATCCACTCTGCCTTGAAAATTCTTCTAGAAATTCTCTACGTCTTTGAAAACTCCAGATTTACTCTCGATTATACTTCCTTGCATTCCGTACTATTGATTCTTGTCCCTTTTATTTCAGGGTGACGAATGATCGTGCTGTCTAGGATTTACCAGAAATTCTTAAATTATAGTATAATACTGCTTGATTATTTAATTGTTAGTTGCTTGATAACTAATGAGGATTATAGAGCCATATGTCCTAGATAGCTGTTGGTAGTAGGTTAACAACTAGTAGGAAGATTATAAAGTTTAGTGACCTGTGTTTTGAGGAGTAGTGTGACCAAAGGTGGGTAAAAGTCCTCGAGGCTTCGTAGTTACAAAATGATTAGGAGGAGGATATGAACTATTTTCGAGGAATTAAATTTGAGGAGATTAAGGAATAGTAGACTTTGAATTCTAAGGAATAGCTATGAATTAGAATTTCGAGGACGAAATTATTTTTAAGGTGGGTAGATTTGTAGCTCCCCTTCCCGAAAATTTGGAAATATTTTTATTTTTATTGTTTTATTTTAAATAAGATTTTTAGAATTTTGTAAATAATTAATTAGTTAATTATTACGGTAGATGACTGTAGCCATGGTGGAGATTCGGAGTACAAGGTGACTAGAAATCATGGCACGGATAGTGTAGTGGCGTGCCTTGACTAGTGTATTAATCATGCCAAGGAAGACACAGCCATAAGTGTGTCCTCACTAGAAAAACCATACCAAGTTGCGACTTGACCCCTATAAAATAATTTAATTATGTATTTATTAATATTATGACTTTTAGGAGGCTGGTTGTACCATTCTTTCCTGATCTTGACCCGAAATAAGACCGAGCCCATGTAGTCATGTAGTGTGTCCAGAGACGTCTATGTAGATGCATCTGGTGTATATATGTAATGGTAATTTGTTTTAATGGTTTATTATTTATTTTCATAAATCATTGTTATTGATATTAGATGAATTATTATTATGGAAAAACTTTTCCTGATTTATTGGAAATATTTTCTATTTAAGAGTTTGTATAATAAATATTGGGTTTATTACTATTTTTTTATTATAGGATTTTATCGTAGGATTTATCGAGAGCCAGTAAATATTATTTATAAATCTATTTGAAAATTCCTATTCAATATTTTTAGGTTATTGGATTACAATAACATATATAGGGTTATATATATAGTTGGTGTGAGCCCTAGACTTAAATTTGGATTATGAGTCGTTAGATTTAGGTTAGAAATTATTGAAGGATATAGGCCATAGGATCAACCCAAGACTTAATCCCAACCAACCGATTCTCTTCAAACCGATATACATATTTATGTATATTTATGTATATAGATTGATATACATCTAAGCTTGTTTGCCATTAAAATTTCTTTTATTGCAATTTCAATACAAACAAACAGTGTTACAATATAGGACTTAGATGTAGTCCTAGAAGTACAATTTTGTTTATCTGGGTCCCTTGTGCCGATGGAGTGAGTGGTAATACGTTGACTCCGTTGACGATCTGACGACGGTTATCGGTTCTCTGAAGGCTTGGACTGCTCTGGGTGCTAGAGCTTGTTGAGAGGAGGAAGACGTTGAGTGTCTGTATCTGCCTCTCTGGTGGTGCGAAGTCTCTGTATGTAGATCTTCGGGTATCTGTCCTTGTCCGTATGTTCGGGGGGGGGGTTTGATGAAGGAATGATCCTTCTATTTATTGTGCAGGCTGGCTGCTCTCATGCGCGCATGTGTAGGATGTGCCTGGTCGTGGGGACGCCACGTGGTTGATGCTGGCGGGAAGAGGGCGCGTGGGTGACGCACCATGATTTATTGATTTGAATCCTTCATGCTGCCTTCGTGGATTACGGAAGAGTTGGCACGTGGCAGTGGAGAGGATTCTTCGGTTGCTGAGATCTCGGGTGGTTATCACCCCTTCATTGACTGAATGAGTCGAGGGACACGTGTCGTAGGTCCATGGCTCGAAGATCTCAGATTTGGTGGAGAATAATCTGACAGGATGCACCTGGGATTGGGCGCATGAGCAGACTTGGACTTGTAACCTTTAGGAGTTAAAGACCAGTCTGGGCGCATGGCCAGTTCGAGACGCATGCGGGGCTTCATCAGTGACTTCGCCTCTGTCTTTAGGGATCAGAGGGAAGCTAGAGGCGCATGGCTTTTGAGGCACATGCAGAGCTTCAATGGTGACTCAGCCTCTGTCTTTAGGGATCAGAGGAGAGTCAGAGGCGCATGGCTTTTAAGGCGCATGTAGAGCTTGGGCGCATGGCTGCGGAGGCGCATGCGGGTGGTTGGTGAGCCACGTGGTTCGTAGCCGTCAAAGGAAAATAATAATGATGCTGATGTCAGAGACGCTTCGTATTCTGAAAAAACTGTTTACTGCTCAGGATGGCAGCTGTCATGTCAGGCCTCAACATTTAATGTTTGTTGATGGTTGATTGACCTTTGAGTGGGCGCATTGGTCAGCGTTCCCTTAGGCGTATGGGGACGCATGGGGGCGCATCCCTGTGAGGCGCTTGGTGTTGAAGGGCGCATCCTTGGGAGGCGCTTGGTGTTGAGGGGGCGCGTCTGTGTAATGCGCTGTCTGGCCGGCACATTCACTCCGTATGACCCATCTTTAATGGTGCGACTGTTACATTCTCCGAGTGCTTTAAATAGCCATTTTATGACTTGGCTGAATTCGAAGCGTTTGGTTCATCTATTTAATACAAATTTGTTGCACGGGATTCGGAGAGCCATCCACTTGGCGCATGGGTTTGATTTGCCCGACCTATAAATAGTGGCATGGAGAGGGTTTGCTTCTTGTTCCCTCACGTCCTCCAGAGATGAATTTGTCTGCTCGAGCTTATTCTGTTGATGAGATGCTCCCGAGGGTAAAGATGCGACGAACTGGCTGGAAGAGTGGCACATAACTGAGCTGCTGAAGGGATGCACATAACTGAGAAAGCCCATAACTGAGCTGCTGACAGGATGCGCCCTGCTGAGAGCGCATGGCGAGATGTGCCTGGCTGAGAGCGCATGGGGATTGCTGCAACTATTTGAGGGCGCATGGTGTCTGCTGCGTCTGGCTGTAGACTTAGGATCTTTTTTTTTTGTAGAATATTTCCCTTGTACAATCTTTTCTAGACATGTAATAGACTTTTATATGAAATAAAAAATCCTCTTTCAATATCTATTTCTGTTGTCTTGCTGTGTGAAGTATTTTGTCTGAGCCCCCTGGCGCATGTAGTATTTAGGCGCATAGGATTTCTGGTCCTGAAATTCCATGCTTCTACAAGACCTCCTTCAAAGTTTTCAAACTTTTGGACAAGTTTTGGAATACTTTGAATAAGAAACATGGTGGTCGAGGCGCATGACTGTTGGGGCGCATGACTGTTCGGGCGCATGGATACTCTGCGCATCAGCGATAGGGCGCATGCTCCTCCCAGTTAATGCAAATGATAATGCCTCGATAACCCAAGAGATTAATGATGATCTTTTTGGATTTATTTGTAGTTATCTCTACACAGAATTTGAGGCGGCGGCTGAGGTCACACTTCATCGGTTTACTCATGCGACTGGGCTATAAATAGGCATGAGGTGGAGAGAGAGAGTTCTTCCTCTTTTTGCTTTTTAGAGTTCTTCTTCAAGAAAACCCTAACTTTCTTCTCTCAAGAAAATGGCTCCCAAGACTCCTCGAAGTGGTGGTGGCAAGGGAAAGGAGCCGGCGGAGTTTGCCGAAGAGGATGCCCCTGTCACCATTGTGACTATGGCCGATGTTCGGCCAGCGGTGACGGGTGGGTGTCGTCTTTTCCACTATGTTTATTCCGACGAGCTTTGGATCATACGGCTTGAGTTGGTGTGCCCTAACTCTCTGCTGCCGACGCACATGGACCTCTGTCCTGATGATGCGCCAAAGTTTTATCCCGCCGACGTGCATGGGTTTAGGCCCTTATTATGCACCGAGGTCTACTGCTGACGCGCATGGGTTTATACCCTGATGATGCACCGAAGCTTCTGCTGACGCGCATGGGTTCACACCCTGATGATGTGCCGAAGCCTCACTGCTGACGCGCATGGATTTTACACCCTGATGATGCGCCGAAGCCTCACTGCTGACGCGTATGGGTTTACACCCTGATGATGCGCCGGGGCTTATCTGCTGACGTGCATGGGTTTACACCCTGATGATGCGCCAGGTTGCTTGACACATTTTGTCTTCTTAAAGCTTTTTGCCTGACTTTTGTTTTTGTTGTGTCAGTGTTGATGACAATCCCTTTGCTGAATGAAGTCCTTCTAGATGCTTCTCTTTGTCAAATGGGAGTTGATTTCGACGAGGAAGTTATCAACCCTGCGAAGGATGCTATCTTACAGAATCAATCTCCTGAGAGAATGCTGCAGATCCAGAATCAGTCGCCGATTTTCCTCCAGAGTATGATGGAAAGCGATAAACTGAAATCTGCTGAATCTGAGGATGTGACTTTCTTGAAACCTGCATTTCTGTTCGGTGACCGACTGATCTCTTCCGAGGCGAAGATACTGAAGATCAAAGAAGACTGGTTTTTTTTTCTGCAAAGGTCATGGTTCTGTACATGCGACAACTTGAACGCCAGTTGCCACTGCCGGCCTTTTATCGTTTAGCCTCCAAGAGAAGGATGCCCTGGGAACTTACTCCTTCTCAAGGAGGGGCATTGGGAGGTACCCTTTCGATTGATGCTACTTCGAATCAAAGGGATACCTTGGCCGCTTCGCGAGCTGGTCCCTCGTTTAGTTGCCGAACTTTGCGTCCTGGGAGCCTCTACAGTGAGGTCCCTAATGATACCTTTGCCTTCAGTGCTTCGACCTTTGCAAATCGGGTGCTAACATCGAGGGTCATGTATCCGAAAGGTAGCTTTAGGGTTGAAGGTTGGTGTCACTACACGCCAAAGTGGGACGAGTTGACCATTTGGGTGTTGTCGAAGTTCAAGGCTGAGCTTAAGGAGATTGGGCTGACGGCCGCTATCTGTGCCACACAGGCTGGCGTGGACCTCTATAAGCATATGTTCCTTGCGCTGTTGGAAATGTTCAACGCCCAGACTAGTACTTTCTTTACTCCGGTGGGGGAGTTGGGGTTGGCTCTCCATGAGATGTACGAAGTGTCTAAGCTTCCCTGGGGCTCGGAACCATACGAGGAATATTTCCCATCGAACGAAGAGATCCTTGTTCTGGAGAAGAAGGACCCGGAGATGATGGCTATTTTCAAAGAGGTGGCGAGTCATCATTATCTGATGCAACGGAGGGACAAAGGCAAGTCTCAACCTCATATGACTGCTTGGAGGGAGTACGTCTTCAAGCAGGGTTTGGAGGATTCCTCGAAGATCCGATTTATGACTCCGCAAGGACTGAAACCTGCGAAAGTGACTTCTGAAATGAGCCGGTTGGACGAGAGGGCCCCTCGTTCAGATGAGAATGGCGAGGACACGTATAGCTGCTTCTGGCATTGTGTGCACCGGATGTCATCTAAAGCAGTCTTGACTACGTACTTGATGATATGGCTCCGGGATTATGTGTTTACGGGCAGATCTGGTTCTGTGGAGAGGGTACACCGGAACCTCATCTTGCCAGCAGTAAAATTGACTTTTGGTCGCCCTTTGGCTCTCCTCCATGCGATGGTGTGTAACCTGTTGCGGGGCTTGAGGACCTTTGTCGAGGATGTGACCCAAGGGAGAGGTAGGAACGACAACTTTCCCCAGGCCGAATTACCATTCCATTATCTTATGGGATGGTTGATTCTACATCACCCGAATGTGATGAGTCCAGGCCCGGAGGAGGATCATGTTGAAGGTGACGCCTTTATCCGCCGCTTCTACAAGAGGAAGTGGTTGCATATTGGCATCCCCGTTTGCAGGAAAGTTTTGTCCCATCTTCAAGGGTGAAAGATTGTCAAGGTCGGCCCCATCTTTAAAGATTTCGAGGCTGATCAAGATTTGGACGACTCTGGTGAAGATACGATTACTCTGCCGAGATGGGGTTTTCGTTGGTTGCAAAGTATTCGGCCTTCTCACTTGGTCTACCGCAACCATAATAGGTGTTATCTGGAGCCGTATCTGCCAAGCTGGTTTGCTCGCCAGTTTGGCTACACTCAGCTAATGTTACGGAATCCCAGTAGCAGTCTGGGGTTTGCCGGGAGTTTACTGGACGGAGCCCGGGGCTGGCAATATTACAATTCCGGGTGCACTGGTGTTCATTTTACTACGCCAGTTCGCAACCCTCGGCCACAGATCCTATATTCGGCCATTAAGCTGTATTGTACCATGAATACTGTGTCTCCTGGTTATGATAGGGAGACTACTTTCATCATTGGAACTCAACTAGAGGGTACGCCGAATATGTTGGTGGCGGCTCGGTCATATCGGCCACCAGAATTGGCGGGATATCGGGCTACTGCTGCAGCACCAGTAAGAGATCCCTCTGTTGGGAAGAGACGGGCTGACGCAGAAGCTGCTTCATCTGTACCAAAAAGGCCGAAGAAAGTGACGCCCCCACAGGCTGCGTTACTGGAACCAGTCCCTGCTGAGGTAAAGGGTCTTCCGTAATTTTGGCTCATCTTGTCATTTTGGTGACTTGTGTTTTTCTTCTTGTAGGGATCGTTGAAGAAGAAAACTCGTATTTCGAAACCGGGTATTAGTGAACCGAAGGAGGTGGTAGGCTCTTCTGACGAGCGCATTCCTCCGATGGTAATGTCTCCGATGGTGGAGAATCCTGAAGATATGGTTCCTACGGATGTTTTAGTATCTCCAGATTCTGTCGGAAGAGACACGGAGGTTGCTGCAACTTCCAGGATGGTGCAATCTGCCGTGGGGGCCTTGGACGTTGAGGGTCCAGCGGACACAGGGCTCCCACATGAGGAAGAGGAATGGAGTTCGTCGTCTTCGGATGACGTTCCTCCAAAGTTGCATGAGCCTGTTGCGGAGGCAACAGATGTGATTGAAGCTGAGGAGAGGGTTGATTCCCCTCCTTGTCATGATGAGGGAAGGTCGGCTGAAGCATTGCCGAGCCTTGCCCCAGACTCAGTGGTGGAGACTGAGGTGGTCATTGACCGTGAGGTGGTGACAGATACCATCTTTGAAGAGGGAGCTGATGGGGAAGGGGAGACTCGCCTGCCGAGCCCGACTCCAGGAGATGTGCCCAGCCAGGGAACGGGAGCCGATCTCGCAGGCCGCGCCTCGGTGGTTGAGGAGGCGACTCCAGACGTTGGTATTCTGGTTGAGACAGACAAGGGCAAGGGCTTGCCGGTGCAGGAGCCCTCTGTTGCTTCTTCGACTTGGGGGACGATATCGACTCCTTGTTCTGTTCCTTCCACTTTGGTGGCTTCTCGAGCCGATGATAAGGGAGGGGTCGGTAACGTTGAGGTGCCGGCTTCGCAGGTTGAGGCCGGTAATGTCGAGGTTCCGGCTCCGCGAATTGGGGCCGGTGTATCATCTTCTGGACCGCTGTCTATTGCAGTGGCTCCTCCAACTCCCGCTATGACGCCTCAGATACTGGCTGACGCGGATGAGTATATAAAGATTATTGTTGAGGCAGTGTACAAGATGCTGCAGAGGGACGTGTCGACCGTAGTAAATACGAATAGGAGTTTTGCGACAGCGAAAGCTATGGCACTCCCTCATATAGGTCTGATACGTTCTCATTAGGGCCATGATCATATGGCCGAGATTATGGAGTCCTCAGTAATCGAATGTTTTCCATAAATAAATTCACTTTATTTATTGTGTTTCTGGGAAAATTACAACTGTGGGAATCCGATCTAGAAGACGACCGCTTTATCCCTTGGACTATGCGAAGAAGAAAAGTTCTCAAAATTTTGACAGTAATTTAGATAACTCTGTATCTGTACAAGGAATGAGAAAAAGAACTCTATTTATAGAGTCAAAAATAATAACTGAAAAGATAACTGTCTTCACAGCCTTTGCCTAGTTAAAAATCACGCAGGATTTAACATACGCAAGGCTGTGAGCAGTTACTGGACGTGGCCTGTAACTGTTGGACACATGGCAATAGTGCATGAGTCGTGTGCAAGTTACAGGACACGCAGGCGAGAGATCAGTGGCATGGCTGCCACGTACTCCAATTTGATGAAATCCACGCAGTCTTGTTGAGGACAAAATCCACGCGAACTCGGTGTAGAAAGCTTCATAATCCATGCAAACTTGGGGCAAGAAGCTTCAGGATCCACGCAGACTTGGTGCAAAGGGCTTCAAAATCCACGCAGACATTAGGAAGAAAACTTCAGAATCCATGCAAACTTGAGATGAAGAGCTCAAAATACACGCAGCCTCGACGAAGAAAACTTCAGAATCCACGCAAACATGAGATGAAGATCTCACAAATACACGCAGACTTGAGATAGGACTGCCAGTTGTCTTGATTTAGCGTGCCTCGACTGACACAAAATCTCTGACGATGATTGCTTTTGTCAGTCGCATTAAATGACAATAAGGCCTTTTGGTACGCCACCTTGACAAAGGCTGAGTCTTGCTGAAGAAGATTTCGAAAATCACGCAATAGGCGGCTGTGATTTCTCGAGTTCTGTGCATACGTGGCATATGAAGAGACATTTTTCGACTGTCGTGCTGTCAGTCTTAATTACACTTCTGACAAATGATGAGCTGTCTTCAGCGTGACTTGCAAATATTTGTCTTGATCAACTGAGCGTGACTTTTGACTCTGTCCTGATCAACTCAGCGTGACTGTTGGATTTATTTCGATCAACTCAGCGTGACAATCATTTTTGAGGCCTACAAAACCCCCTTCAAAGTTTTCGAAAAATGATAAATTATTTCGAAATACTTTGAAAATAGAGATGATAAAATGAATTAAGTCACGCTGAGATGACATTAAATTTCTCGGAATTCGAAAAGACTTCGAAGTTCTTTGAAAACATTTAAATGAACCTATTAAATGTCATGATGACTCTTTGTTCTCCGAAACTGATTGCATCCAATTTATTATGGAATATGAACCGCCGGCAAGTTCTGTATATATAAACAAGGAGAAGATTCATTTTCAACTTCATCTCACGTCAACATGACGCCAAAGGAAGAAGCTGAAGAAGAAGCACGCAAGTTGGGCTTTTGTGCCCGTGGTGACCCCACTCTTGGGGGTGAAGAGCCGAAGTCCCCTGTCTTCGAGCTCAAAGACGATCCTACGCAACTGGCCAAGAATTTCTTGAGCTACTTTGGCCTGGATGGCTTGTCCTATTCTGATGGGCGTAGCCTCATAGAGCAGCGTGAAATGTTTAAAGCTCTGTTGCGCCGTCTGGAAGTTAGGAGCGTAGAAGAACTAGGCACTAAGCTCAGTCGCTCTGGAAAATAGAGCGTGACTTTTATGCTTTTGTTGCACTTTTTGTTTTGTCTTTTGTAAGGCCATCAGTGCCTGTCTTAAGAAATGAAGTACAACTTTTGTGCTTGATCTGCGTGCATTTAATGAAGAATGTCAACTTTGACTGTTTCCAATGTTGCATTGTCTTTCAACACACGTGGCATTCCTTCCATGGTTCACGAACGCAATTCACGCGGATCTTTTCCAAGAATAGACTTGAGCTTTGCCCTTTAAATAGAGCTAAATTTCAAAGGGACTCATCTCCCATTTTTCTTCTTCTTCTCTGAGAACGAAATTTTCAGGAGATTTCACGCTCAAACAGGAAAGCAATGTTTTCTAATGTTCAGCTTCTGTGCATTGTATCAAATATGAGTTTGCCAATCCTTAGCACCAAACTTGAAGGTAAGTCAGCGTAGTACGCGTAATATTTTGTTGCTGTTGAAGATAGGCTTTTCGTTTCTGATTTCTGATTTTGAATAATACACGCCTGTATCTGTTTGATAAGTGCATGCTGAATGATTTCTGTTTAATGCTTTCTTACAGAAACTTGGCTGAGAATTTTCTTCAGAACTGGCATTGGGGATGTGGATGCTGTGGAGAATATCCTGCTGACATCTACATCAGGGAGCTCATACGCTTTTGACGCGTAAATCAGACAACTCAGAACTCTTCGTGGGATAGAAGGGTCTTCCTCAGATGGTAGGAAGAGCCTGGATACACGAGAGTTGGATGGTGGAGTCAACTCTACCCCGAGAAATCGGGTAGTAGAGTTCCTTTCAAGGCAGAACTAGGAATTGTATCCCAATATGGAATACATTCCTATCTTCCTTGAGAGGTTACCCTCCCTCCACCAATTGATTTGGCAGCACCACGACTTCGGGCTGCCATACTCTGTGGTTCTCCTCTTGTCTGAGAGAGAAGACCAGAGTTTGATTCCTGCTGATCTGGTCGTGACTGAGACCCAGACAGTCAGGAATTGCCACCAACAACGAACCTGACGGAGAAGGTCCGACGGAGAAGATAGATCTCTGTTAGGTTATTGTTGTGGTGTAGAATGAAAATACAAAGAGATTGTAATAGATTTCCATTATGATTTGTAAGAAAGTCTAAGAAAATGTAATAGACTTTTTATGAAGATATGAGAGTGGAAATGATAATTCTTCTATGTTCAATGATTTGTATCTATCTGGATGAATTGTAGACATGATAGATAATGAAATCTTCTTTTCTGATTTAGAGTACTCGATACTATCAGAGGTAATGTGGACGTGATAATATGTAGGAACTCAAAAGAAAATAGATTGATTTCTATTCAGAGGTCAAAAATGAAAAATGATAGATGAGTAAGTAAATTCATCATTTATTCAGAGGTTATGAAAATGTGATAAATAACGAATCCCTACTTTGAAATAAATTGATAGAAGATTATGAATGGACGAACTGTTTAGGAAATAATGAACAGATGAACCGTCGGATAAATGTAATAAATGAACGGACGAACCGTCAAGTATTAATGAATGAGCGAACCGTCGGATGAATGTGACGATTCATCATTCGAAGAAATTTCTGCCTATAAATATAGCAGAGATCAGATAGAACGAACACTCCTATTCCTCAACATAAAAATGTCGTCTGGAGAAGCATCCAAGAAGGCTGAGATCGCCTCTAAGGTTGTGAAGGACACTGAAGAACGTTCTGCTGATCCAATTCAGCCTAAAAAGGCAGAGGCGGGTGAAGGTTCGTCTGCACTTCAGCCACCAAGGGACATTCTGGACTTCCTGCTTGAACCAGGAAGGACTGAAGAAGAAGAAGCCATGAGGCTGGCTGCCTGCAAATTCCTCGTGGGCTCCAGTAACGAAGTTCTTGGTTCTTTCGCTGACTACATTTGTGAGAAGGATGGCAACGGCCCACGTCCAAATATAGAGAAGGATGATAGTGATCTTCCTTAGTATCATGTATCATCATCCATGATTAGAATAAAATAAAAATTTTATCTATAAACATGAACTTGTCTGATGATTACAAGCATTTACATCTATGCATAGTATTTTTTAAGGAATTTGCCATTAATAGGCATCAAAACTTTTCGACCATCCAATTCTGAGAGTTGATAAGCTCCATTTGAGAAAACTCTGCTCACGATATAGGGACCTTCCCATTTCGCGTCAAATTTGCCCTTGCTCATATGGGTCATAGTCATAGGACGTTTGACTGTTAGAACAAGTTCTCCTTTTTGATATGCTCGAACTCTGACTTTCTTATTAAAAGCTCTCGAAATTCTGGCTTGATAGAATTCAATATTCTGTTGAGCAGATAACCGCTTTTCATCCAGAGCTTCTAATTCCTGAAGTCGAAGACGATCATTATTTTCTGCAGTAAGTTCATTAGCGATTGCTATCCTTAAAGAAGGAATTTGAATCTCTAATGGGAGAACAGCTTCGGAACCATACACCAGAGAGAAGGGTGTACATTTAGTAGCATTTCGGACTGTAGTGCGATAAGCCCACAAACATTCTCCGAGTTTTTCACTCCAATTTTGTTTGTTAGTGGAGACAAACTTTTTTAGGAGTTTGATGATAGTCTTGTTGAAAGCTTCTGCTAATCCGTTAGCTGCCGGATTATATGCAGTTGAGGCCACATTATTGATCCGATGATCGTCACAGAATCGAGCAAATTTCTGGCTGATGAACTGTGGTCCATTATCATGAATAATGCGTCGAGGAACACCAAATCTGTAGATGACGTGGTGTTTGATAAAGCTAATGACATTGGACGTCTTAACTTCAGATAAAGGAATGGCTTCAGCCCATTTAGAGAAGTAATCGGTTATTGCGAGAATAAACCGATGACCTTTGGATGATGGCGGATTGATCGGACCGATAACATCCATGCCCCAAGCTTCGAAGGGCCATGATGCTGCCGTAGGATGTAGAAATTCTGAAGGTTGATGAATAAAATCCGTATGGATTTGATAAGATTTACACTTCTTTGCATATTCGATGGCGTCAGATACCATAGTGGGCCAATAGTAACCCATACGTCGAATACGATCTTGAAGTTTTGGTCCTGGCTGATGTGCTCCACAAATTCCATCATGTGCTTCACGAATGATCTGCTGAGCCTCATCACCGGCGACACATCGAAGAAGTAAACCATCATAAGCTCGACGATATAAAGTTTTTGTAGTATGATTGTAATAGAATCTGAGTGATCTTCGTCTGATAGATGCTGCCTCATTTGGATCATCTGGAAGAATATCATACAGTACAAAATCTAAGAAAGGAAGTCTCCAATCTTTATCCGTATTTTGATTCTCGGCCGAGCTATTGAAAGTAAATTCGATGCTGGAATCAGATGAAGAAGATAATGATTTACGGCTGAATCCAAACCCTCTTGTCGTATTGACATCATGAGATATTGATTCTTCAGTGTCAACTGGAAGTTCCAGAGTTAGATTGTTTTCGAGATGAAACAATTCTCGATTGTAAACAACAATCACTTGTTGTAGTGCCCCGTCCCGCAAAGTCAATCGGAGGAATCGAAACGCCGACGGCGTTCGGCCTTAGCCTTACAACGGCTTGCTCGGAGACATCGCTCAGGTGGGGTAGTTTCGGTGAACTCTCCTCATCTTTGCCTTCACATAATAAATCGTGTTTTCAACTTGCACAAGTTAGGCTTGATAATAAAAGCTACGCATCCACATAGCTAAGGGAATAATCCCGACGGGTCAAAATGAGTTAGAACATGGAAAACGTCCCACGGTCGGCTTAGAGTTGGTGCACGGCGTGTTTTGAAAATGACACTCGGTCCTTCGTCCCGCGGCTTGGGAGAAGGAAAGTTGGTCTGCGGTACAAAAGCTGAGAGTTAGCCTAAGTCATAGGCGTCGCCGCACAAATGCTTGCTAAAGCATGCACGGTTCTGTCCCGCAAGGCTTGGCATAGCCTTTGCTCGTCCCTTGGGTTAAGTTGTAGGCTTGAGTGAGTTAGGCAAAGTAATGCCGGTCGACCTAAGTTATTCTACGTGCTGTCCCGCTCATTCTGCGGTTGTCAAGTTAAATAGTCCCACGATTCCAAGGCCCGTCATATGGAGTATGACATGGGCGATAGCGTCGCGTAGAACACGAGTCGGTTTAAGGCACGAGCCACGGTTGGTTCAATGGAAAGTTATCCACGGTCGGTCGACACTTAAAGGAAACACGCTATGTTCAAGTTAAGTTGGAAGGCTATGCAGTAGCCGTTCCCTGAGTTTAAAGAATATTAAGTCTAAGCGATGGTTAGTCGCCGAGGCAACCCTGGTTAGGGGCTCTGCAAAGGAGGTATGAAAAATGGAAAGAGTAAAACAACCAAGTAAATGAATTGATCACATAACAAGCCCAAACTGTATCCTAAAACACTCCATGTAACCCTTATGAACTTGGACACTTGTCGACAAGGGGTGGTTTCTTCGAGCGGAGACCCGCGGCCACGGGACCGTCTCGGCCTAGGAAGAAACTAGTTGTAGCCGAGCTGGGTAATAGGCAACGCTGGTTAGGCGATCGGTATGTCGGGGACTTTCATCGGGGCTCGCTACCTGCGTTGAAAGGGTCCCGAGTACCAGGCTACGTCCAAGGCGGCTGGTTAGGCCAATTCCATAACAAACACTTAATAATAATTGTTTTCAACTAACATGGTAAGGTTTGTGTCGGCACGGGCGGCAATCCGTGTGTGTGCCTTTGGATTGAGTTGAACATGTATGAGTTAAAGAGACACAATGTTGGAGCCTAAGATTTGGCTACAGCGAAAGCGACGTGCTTCGGCACGAGATGTGGCGTCGACTGTTAAGTTGCGAGTTAAGTCAAAAAGGGCCGTAGGGCATGTTGTGTGAAGTTGCGTTGAGTTATGAGGCACGGCCGCGTTGTCACAACACAAGTATAAGCAAGACTAAACAAGGAGGCGCTGCCTCGGAGATATTGAAACACGAATTGAGTTATGGCACGACCGAGTCGTTACGTCCCAAAGTTTGGCTAGAAAGACAGGTATAAGTCGGTGCGTCGACAATGCAAGCACGAGAAAGGTCTAGAGGCAAGGAAATGGAGTCCTTCGTGTAGTTGCGTCTCTGATTATGGCCGTAAGGCAAACACGACCTGATAGGTTAACGCTGTTGGCACAAGGAGTGGTCTAGGCACAAAGTATGAGTTAACGTTGACATTGCTAGCACGGGATGGTTCCGATACACAAGTTGCGCTAAGGCGCCGGTCTTAAAACTGATCCTAAGGCAAGAATAGAAAGACAATCGTAAAAGGGTTTATGTTGCACAAAGATGATAAAACGTGTAGGTTTCGTATGGGTGGGCGAGAAGCTCACTCCACCAGTACAGTGGTACTGACACCCACACAGTGTTTCATGTGCAGGCACAGGTAGAAGCTCGTGGCGCGGAGCTCGCTTGGATGCGTCGAGGCACGGAGTTCCTTGGCGATTCGAAGCTTGCGGCCGCGGTGATTTGAAGACTTATACAGGACATAATGTATGGACATCGCCTTCCGAAGCTTCCGCTGGATTCAAGTATTGTATCGGGAGATGAGAGAGAGCAGAGTGACTTGTAAACGAGAGAAAAGTGAGCACGAGAGACTTGTAATTTGGCCTTGCGCCCACAGATGTAATCTTGTATTCAATATCAATAAAAGAGCTTCTTTTGAATGACTTGTGTGAATGTGTTACTTGTTCTTAAATTCCGCTGCATGTTTTAATATTTCTGCTTGGGACTTCTGTGCGACGACCCCGTCGCCGCCGTTGTAATCGGCCGTTATGGAACTGCCTTGCACGAACGCAATCTAGCCTCGTGCGGCATCACGCCTTAGCGAGGACGATCGCTCCTACGGGAGCGGGGCGTGACACTTGTTGACGTCTAATCGGAATAGCCAATACTGCCGCAAGATTAGCAAGAGCATCAGCTTCTGTGTTACATGCTCGTCTAACATGTTCAATGAAGAATTCTTCAAATGAAGAAGCCATAGATATGGCCGATCTATGATAAGGAACCAGATCTTGATGACGAACTTCATAAGTGCCCCTTATCTGATTGACAATAAGTTTAGAGTCTCCATATGCTTCCAAACGTTGAATATTCAGATGTTTGGCGAGTTGAAGACCAATAAGTAATGCATTGTACTCAGCTACATTGTTTGAACATGGTTGATCGAGAGAATAAGCTCTTTGAATAGCAAGACCTTCTGGCGATACAAGAACAATTCCAACTCCAGCAACAATATCACCATTAGGACCTATTCTTGAAGCTCCGTCAAAGAATAGACGCCAAGTAGGATCTTCTTCATCAATTTGATTTAAATCCAGAACTTCATCTGGGATTTCATCATAGAGTTTTGAATTTTCTGGGATAGAATGAGCAGCCAAAAAATTAGCTAAAGCTTGTCCTTTGACTGATTTCTGAGGGATGTAATGCATGTCATACTGAGCAAGTAAGATTCCCCAGTTAGCCAACCTAGAATTCAAAACACTGGGTTTCTTCATCATGATCCGTATAGGATTGATTCTGGAGATAACATGAATGGTCTGACCCATGATATAATATCGTGTCTTTTGGACAGCGAACATCAAGGCCAGACATTCTTTCTCGACCGGTGAATATCGGGGTTCAGCTCCGGTCATGGTCCGACTGAGATAGTAAATGGCTTGTTCATGACCATTTTTATTCTTTTGAGCAAGCAATGCACCCAATGAATGACTCATTGCTCGAGTATATAGGAGGAAGGGAATTCCGGAGACAGGAGGTACCAATACTGGAGGGCTCATCAGATATTGTTTTATATTATCGAATGCTTTCTGACATTCATCATTCCATACAAAAGAAACACCTTTCTTCATGAGCTTATTGAATGGTCTGCAGCGTCCTGATAAATTAGAGATGAATCTCCTAATATAAGCGATCCTTCCTTGAAATCCTCGTAGCTCTTTTAAGGTGCGTGGAGGACGCATCTCTTGAATGGCTTTGATCTTCTCGGGATCCACGTGTATACCTTTAGCGGTAATGACGAAGCCAAAAAATTTGCCATTAGAGACACCTAAGAAGGACTTAGTAGGGTTCATCTTTAATTGATGCTTATGCATTAGATCAAATATAGTCTTCAAATCTTGGATATGATCCTCCTTTTGTCGACTCTTGACTGCAATATTATCAACATAGCATTCGACTGTTTTCCGTAAATGTTCACGGAATATAGTGCTCATGGCTCGTTGATAAGTTGCTCCTGCATTCTTGAGACCAAAAGGCATAACTGTATAACAGTATGTACCGATCGGCGTTCTGAAAGAAGTGTGTTTCTCATCATCTGGAAATATTTTAATCTGATTGTACCCAGAATACCCGTCCATGAATGACATCCGTTCAAACCCACAGGTATTATCGATCATGACATCAGTGATTGGTAGAGGGAATTCATCTTTAGGACATGCCGCATTGAGATCGCGGAAGTCTATGCATACTCTGATCTTGCCAGTCTTTTTAAGAACAGGAACTATATTAGCCATCCAATCGGGATGTTGTTCCTCTCTAATAAACCCAGAGGCCAGGAGTTTATTGACTTCAGCTTCAATTGCATCCATAATGTCTGGACGAAATCGCCGCTGTTG
The DNA here is from genome assembly GCA_029216955.1 of Iris pallida. NCBI lineage: Eukaryota > Viridiplantae > Streptophyta > Magnoliopsida > Asparagales > Iridaceae > Iris > Iris pallida. The sequence goes on from JANAVB010010600.1 coordinate 10,048,012, forward strand.
TTGTTTGACTGGTTTAGCATTTGGCATGATATTGAGCTTGTGAGTTGCAATTTGTGGATCAAGCCCCGGCATATCTTCATAACTCCAAGCAAAGACGTCGATATAGTCACGAATAAGTTTGATCATGTCTTGTTTATCTGTTTCTGAAAGACTTTCACTGATGAATATTGGTTTAGGGGATCCCTCTTCACCAATATCTATTTGAACAAGTTTATCTTCAGTCGGAGGTTCTCTTTGCTCAAATCGGAACTCCCATTGATTATCTAACCTTTGAGCCCATTGTTCTGATTCGGGTGAGATTTCAAACTCTTCTTCGTCTTCATCACTTTCTTTAGAATCGTCAATGGAGACCATATTGGAAGACAGAATATTGCAGTAGAAATCACCGATACTCGTATCGAAATCCCAAGAGGTAGTACTAGAAGAATCAGATCTCTTGTCTTCGTCAGATTCAGGATCTTCATGGACAATGTTGATAAAAGGAGTAGGAGCGATATAACCCAGTCCGTATTTCGTCCTCCCATATTTCAGAGGAGGAATCCGAACATGCATTTTTCTACCTCTTCCATTACTGATGCCAGTTCTGAAGTCATAGCCCATGTTTTTAATGATGTCTTTAGATTGCTGAGTATAACGTCATAATTGTAATCTTCCAGTATCATCATTTTTGTCCTCATCTTCTAAACCAGAAGGATTCTGGGGCCCTTTGTAAAAGAATATTGGGACGTCTCCCGGTTTTCTACTAGGAACCAGAAAGTATGAAGATTGTACTGGTTCTAGGGATACATCTGTATGAACAGTCTGTACAACTCCTATGGTTATTGTGCTCAAGTCATCTAACATATGTAAATAACTATGAACATAATTACACATATCAACATACTGCAAAGATGGAGACTTTTTATTGACTTCAAAAGCAGCAATATTTACATTGGGAGAAGGTTGAGCCTTAGAAATCTTAGCCAAATCAATTACTAAAGGGGGAGAAGAAGAACGAGAAGAAGCTTTGTTTCGATTAAGATCGATAACAAACGGCTCAGAAGAGGTGAGCTCCCTTGAAGCTTGAGATGGAAGAGTAGTCCGCCCTCCAACTGAGATTAGCAGAGTATCCTGTTTCGTATATGAAGATACAGGAACTGTAGTACGCCCACTGACAGGAATGATTAGTGTATCTTGAGCAGATAACTGAGGTGATGGAGAGATACGTCCGCTTACTGGAATAATGAAGGGGCCTTCTCCGGAGGATTTATGAGACAGTTGCTGAGAAGTTCGATCTTTAACAGGAATTGTTAAGGTCTCATTTTGTGAATCCTCCTGTTCCATAGCTTGTATCAGCTTTGTGTACTCTGAAAACACAAGTGTAGGCAACTCTAGAGGGGGTGAATAGAGTTTGTGTCGATAATCACCAAATAAAAATTAACTCTATATCACCTCCACAAAATAACTATCTAGATAGTAAATAAATCAGCGAGAAATGCGGAAGTAAATAAAGATCAGAAGAGCATACGCAAACACAGCAGTTTTAACCTGGTTTCCCTCGTGGAGGACTAGTCCAGGCCTGAGAACTCTAGCTCAGGATTCAAATCCACTATTTGTGAAATAGTAGTTTACAACCCGTGCCTTTTCTTCAGAAGAGCACGTCAACTTCTTACAGAGGATCGCAGTGGCGATTTGCTTGGAATTTTCCAAGCGACTTGGAATTGTTCAAGTGACTTTTCTTTTCAACTCTTGTACAAAAACTTCTAGCTGAATCGCACTTGAGCACCTTGGGGCTTAGGAAGTTTTGTGGCTAGTAGATTGGAAGAGTAAGGCTCTTGACTATATAGGCTATGTAAGAGAAGAAGAATAGAAGAGTGGATGGATTCAAATGAGAGAAACCAAGGCCTATTTATAGGGTTCGGGACAGGCAGAATTCGGCCAGAATTCGGGTAGGAAAATTCAAAAATTTGGCCGTTGGACAACTAGCAACCAGCTAACCCTAAAATTAGGGATCCTGATTTCTAGGGGACAGAGTTCGGCCCGAACTCTGTGTGGAGGCAGAGTTCGGCCCGAACTCTGTCTCCAGAGCACAGAGTGGTTCAAAGGGGATTTTTGGGCAGTGTTTGTTTCAGTGGAGCTTGGGATTTTGGGTAGGCTGTAGACTAAGTGTCAAGAGCTCAGCATGACTCAGAGTACACAAGTCTAGACTCAATGAAAATATAAAATAGAGACTCGAAAACACACTGAGAGCCGGAGACTGAGTTGTCGTCTGTCTTGAACTGAATGCAGACGTCGTGTGTCGTATTGAATTAATACAGATATTATTTAGTCAATGTAGTCAATATTTGGTTGACTGTGACTTTGTGTCAACAATCTCCCCCATATTGATAATTGACAAAATAATATATGTATATTTCAATATTCATACCTAGACACAGTTGATTGTAACACAGCTCCCCCATAAACGATGCCGAGCTAAAAGAAGATAGCTCCCCCGTAATCAGTGAACGGTGCCGAGCTAGAAGCAATAGCTCTCCCCCGTAAATAATGCATAGAACCTGTGGCCTGATAGATAATATCTCCCAAAAGCAAAAATAAGTACAGATAAAACAAGCACAGATATACGAAAATATATATAGTTCTCCCCCTTTTGGCAGTTAGCAATATATACTGCATATGAAAGATCATATAAACTGCAGTAGAGACAATGAATAGTGATGCAACCACACCAAGCGGAGAAGAAACATTATATAAATAATCAAAAGAAGCACTAGCATAAAGTGTCATAACCAAATGTCAAACACACAACCAGAGTTTAAAAACATAAATCCAAGTACAGAAATCAAACTAAATAACTGAAATCAAAAAGCATCAACTAAGATCATCATCAGTAGCAGTAGCAGCAGATAATAGCCAATCTCCATCATGGAGCACAAGATGGTCCAGGAGTGTCTGAGCGTCTGGGATCCACAAAAGCAGCACCCGGATCCAGGTAACGCATGACCCAAGGATCATCAATGCGATATCCCTCACGATCGGGATCCCGCTGCATGGGAATGGCCATAGTAGGATGATGGGACATGGAGTACTGAATATCATGCAGCGAGTTGCTGAGTGCACTCATCTGCAGGGTAGTACGGTAGTCCATCTGAGCCCACCGATCGTCCTCTAAGTCGAAACGATCCCGGAGCATGGTCTGGATGGAGTCAAGAGTGGCAGGTGGAGGTGGTGCATCCTGACCAAGTGGAGGGGCGTCTGGCTCCTCATCATCAGAATGCTCAGAAGCCTCAGGAGAGGCAACGACTGCCTGAGTACGTCGTGCCTTGGACAGGAAAGCAGGAGCAGGCAAGAACGGACAGTCATGAATAGGAATGATGAATGCACGAAAAACCATAGGAAGGTATAAAGGATAAACCAAAGCTCTTGGTTTCTTCCTACAATTTATCATCCAGTCCATCATTGTCCTAGGAAGATTAAAGGGGATACGATAATGAAGGTGATATAAAGCAGAGATCTCAAAGTAGGTAACTTCATCAGTTGAACCAGCTTTTGGTAAGATGGTGTTAAAAATCATTCGATAAAGCTCATAGAAGTATGGGTTGAGGTGCTTGGCCATAAGCTTGCGAGGACTTATGTTAGGGGCACATAATTTCTCCTTAAATCCTTCAAGAGAAGTATCGCCAACAAATTGAAATTGACGTGCTTCCACAAGTTTATCCCAAGCATCAAGATTAACAAGATCAAGAAAATCCCCCAACTCAGAATCATTGAAAGCAATGTCAATACCGGCAACCCGAGAATAGATGTGGGTTGCATCGAAAGTTAAATTGCAATAAAACATTTGGATTGCGCTACGGTAAATGACAAAGTTTGAGGCAACTAACGCATCCAAACATAGATCACGAAACAATGATTCAAATTGAGAAAATATTGTAAAATTTATCGGATGTCCCCCGAACACCGGACGAGTACGAAAGTCGCTAAACCATGCATTAGACGCGTCTAGCGACACAAATAATCGTTCGTCATATGTATTCGGATCTTGGGGACTAGGCGGGTTAAACAACGGATGAATGGGTTGTTGTTCAACTACTTGCTCAATTGGAGGAGGAGGATTCAAAGAGGAAGCTCCCTCAGTTCGAACCCTTTTCCTACGATTGGGCAAGCGAGGAGCCATTTGCAAGAAAATAGAGAACTTGAAAAGGGAGAAAGAAGGAGATATACCTGAAAATAGCAACAAACAGTGAAAGAGAATGATGAGAAACCCCTTTTCCTTGATTTTGAGGAGGAATGGAGCACTCTAGATCAAAAACTAGGGTTAGGGTTTGAAGGAAAGAGTTTGGAGAGGTGAGGAAGGAGGCAATAGTGAAGGAGAGAGAAGAAAACCCGAAATATAAGAGAAGGTTTTCTTTAGTCGGAAGAAATTCTGACCGTATGATCTAAAATGATCCAACGACAGAGGCTGATCCCGACTCTGGAACAATGGGACCGAACTCGGCCCGAACTCTGTTGGGGGCAGAGTTCGGCCCGAGTTCTGGATTAGTGGTCCAGAACAGAAAACAGGCTGAAAAGATATAAAAATGGTTAAGTGTTGAATAAAAAGAGATAGTTGATAAAAGTTTGATGAAATCAATGAAGTACATAGAGAGGTACACAAAAGTCAGAATGAACTTTAGAATGTATTGATTAGGCAATATTAAATCGAAACAAACCATATAATAAACAAGGAAATATATTATAATTCAATATTTCAAATTTTCCATGGGTTAGCTGCAGGGGCCGGATCCCAGCTAGCGGTAGTCCTGAGGACTAGTGCACCGTGTCGCTTAGGCTTTTACGCCTTGTTGTCAGAAGGACCCTTTCGGCTTGTACCCATACCAAATTCGTCATAAGAGAATCAAAATATACTCGATATTTACGCAGGTGAGTCTCAACTTATAACTGCTTCATCCAAAATTCCGAGTTCACGACAAAGGAAATTGAAGCGCTCTTCGGATAATGGCTTAGTAAAGAAATCTGCTAGCTGATGATCAGTGTCGATAAATTCTAAGTTAATCATGCCATTTTGCTGATGATCACGCAAAAAGTGGTGTCTGATCTCAATGTGTTTAGTGCGTGAGTGGCAGACAGGGTTCTTAGTCAAATTGATGGCACTAGTATTGTCACAGAATATAGGAATATGCATGCAAGATAACTTATAGTCTTCAAGGGTTTGCTTCATCCACAGAATTTGTGCACAACAACGCCCCGCTGCTATGTATTCAGCTTCTGTTGTGGATAGTGCGACAGAGTTCTGCTTCTTGCTAAACCAGGAGACTAAAGCCTTTCCTAATAAATGACACGTGCTGCTGGTACTTTTACGGTCGACCTTGCATCCAGCGAAGTCAGCATCAGAGTAACCAATAAGGTCAAATAATGTTGACTTGGGATACCATAGACCCACTGTAACTGTACCCTTAAGGTATCGAAAGATACGTTTAACCGCGGTCATGTGTGATTCCTTAGGATTAGCTTGATATCTAGCACATAGGCAAACACTAAACATGATATCGGGACGACTAGCAGTTAAATAAAGTAAGCTGCCTATCATACCTCGATACTTACGTTGATCAACGGGTTTGCCGCTCTCATCTGGTTCGAGTTTGGTTGAAGTAGCCATTGGAGTGCTGATTGGTTTGACGTTGTCAAGATCGAACTTCTTCAGCATGTCCTTGGTATACTTCGATTGGCAGATAAAAGTTCCATTAGCCATTTGTTTCACTTGCAGACCAAGAAAGTAGTTGAGCTCTCCCATCATGCTCATCTCAAATTCTGTCTGCATACAAGAGTTGATGGAATGAAACGAGGATTTAGTTGCCTTGTTTAGTTCACATTCGACACATACCGTGTCCTTTTTGAATGTGATGTCAGGCAATCCTCTCACTAGCTTCTTGGTAGAAAGCCTGGATATAGCATCCATGTTGGCATGACCAAGACGCTGGTGCCAAAGTAGTCGTTCGTCTTTGTGGGCATATAGACATCTACCTGCATTGTTAGTATTTATAGAAAGATAGAAAATATAGATGTTGTCCTCTCTTTTCCCTTCAAAAGCAATGTCTTCTGTTGACCTATCATAGATGTAGCAACTGTTTTGTCCAAAGTTAATATCATATCCATGATCAGCAAGATGACTAATGCTGAGCAGGTTATGCTTTAACTCGGTCACTAGGCAGACATCCTTTATTACAGGAGAAGGAGGATGACCAATGATACCATTACCTATAATGTGCCCTTTGAGATTGTTACCGAAGGATACATATCCTTCTCTCTTCATCGATAGTGATGCAAAAAGATTTGCGTCTCCCGTCATATGTCGCGAGCATCCACTATCGAGAATCCACTTACTTTCAGTTGAGGAGGGAAGGTCCACCTACATCAAGAGTAGATGTGACCTTTGGTACCCGAGTTCTTGAGGGTCCTGAAAAGTTAGTCTTTGGGAACCAAGCATATATCTTTTTATCTACAAGTCTTCTAACTCTGCACTGTGGTGAGATGTGTCCATATGATCCACAATAAGTACAGATAGCATTCTTATTTATACTAGGAGCATGAGAATAATATCTATAAGCAACAGGATGAGGATGGACATGATGTAAAGAGTTAGCATGGTGAAGATGATTATACATAGAATGAGTGGCATGGTGATGGTGTCTATGAGGCATAGAATGATGGTATTATCTATGATGTGTGACATGCTGATATTGTCTATATGGCCTGGCATGATGAATTTGTCTATATGGCATGACATGATGATTTTGTCTATATGGCATGGCATTTTGATGTTGTCTATATGACATATGATGATCTTGTCTATATGGCATGGCATGATGATGATTTCTATGTGAGGAGTGATGTTGATTGTGTCTTTGTGCAACATGATGGTTGTGTACAGAATGAGAATTATTCTTACGTGCACGTGGTTTGTGAAAGTTTGTGTAAATAAAAGCATGGTTTTGTGCTGCATGAGAATTACGTGGTTGACTAGCATGAGTGGTGTTGTGCCCATGTGATTGGGTTTGAGGTTGAACAACCTGTTTACCCAATTTGGTTTCTAATCTCTTAGAAACAGCTTGCAGTTCTTCAACCTTAATATTTAAGCCATATATCTTAGTCATGGAAATCTTGTGTCTACTCTTTTCTTCAGCAAGCAACGTGTTGAGTGTGGTGATTTCTTGAGTTTGTTGCTCAATACGTGCTTCAGCATCATGTAAGCTTAATTTAAGCTTGGATACTTCATCGGTGTCATTAGTGGGTGACGTGTTTCTAACATTATCAAGAAGTAAAGAAATTCTTTGTATCTCATCTTCTAGACTTTTGATTTTATCCTTGGCATGTTTATATTTACCGATGACCTTTTTATGATCATCGAGTAAATCAGTGAAAGCATCGCCAAGTTCATCAAAAGAGAAGTCATCTAGAGTTTCGTTAGATACCTTGTTGGAAGTTGCCATTAGGCACACATTTGCTGTATCTTGAGGAGAGTCATTTTCTTCCTCGGAGTCACTCGCTTCACTTTCATGCCAAATGCCTGTGTTGGCATATTTCTTTGATGAGTTCCTTTTGTATGGCTTCTCATAGCGGTTGCTCTTCTTCAGAAATGGGCAGTCTTTTCGGACATGTCCAGTTTTCTTGCAACCGTAACAAGTTGGCTCTTCTTCATCGTCTTCTTGAGATTCCTTCTTCCTTCGATTGAAGCGAAGGAATTTCCTGAAGTTGCGAACCATGAGAGCTTGGTCTTCATCATCCGAATTATCTTCTTCGGTCTCATCATGATTAGCCCTTCGATGATGAGCTTTGAGTGCGATCTCCCTGGTCTTCGGAGCAGGCTCTTCGAAGTCCTTGAGGTCAAGCTCGTGAGTCATGAGCTTACCCATCAAGGTCTCCATTGACATTGTTGTGAGATCGTTTCCTTCTATGATGGCTGTCACCTTAGTGTTCCAAATCTTTGGTAGCCCTCTGAGCAACTTACGAATCTTCTCGTGGTTTGAGTACTGCTTTCCAAGCGAGGATAGAGGATTTATGATGTCGAGGAATCTTGTGAACATTTGAGTGATCGTCTCACTTGGCTTCATCTTGAAAGCTTCGTATTCTTGAGTGAGACGGCTTATTTTGGATTCCTTGACCTGTGTGGTTCCTTCATGCGTCACTTCTAGAAGTCTCCATACTTCATGAGCAGTGGTGCATGTAGAGACCCTGTTGAACTCATTCCTGTCTATAGCACAGAATAAAGCATTAATAGCCCTAGCATCTAGACTTGCCTGTTTCTTCTCCTCGACAGAATATTTGTCGTGTGGTTTCTCAATGAGGTCACCATCGACAACTATCCTGGCGGGCTTTTTGTAACCGTCAGTGACGACAGTCCACAGGTCAAAGTCTAGAGACTTAAGATAGAAGCTCATCCTTGTTTTCTAATATGTGTAGTTAGTCCCATCAAATAGGGGAGGCCTATGAGTGGACTGACCTTCACCATGATTGGAAATCAAGGATTATGTGGTTGCCATGGATCAGCTCTTAGGATGTAAGTCCTTATAAAGAGAACAGAGCTCTGATACCAATTGAAAACACAAGTGTAGGCAACTCTAGAGGGGGTGAATAGAGTTTGTGTCGATAATCACCAAATAAAAATTAACTCTATATCACCTCCACAAAATAACTATCTAGATAGTAAATAAATCAGCGAGAAATGCGGAAGTAAATAAAGATCAGAAGAGCATACGCAAACACAGCAGTTTTAACCTGGTTTCCCTCGTGGAGGACTAGTCCAGGCCTGAGAACTCTAGCTCAGGATTCAAATCCACTATTTGTGAAATAGTAGTTTACAACCCGTGCCTTTTTTTCAGAAGAGCACGTCAACTTCTTACAGAGGATCGCAGTGGCGATTTGCTTAGAATTTTCCAAGCGACTTGGAATTGTTCAAGTGACTTTTCTTTTCAACTCTTGCACAAAAACTTCTAGCTGAATCGCACTTGAGCACCTTGGGGCTTAGGAAGTTTTGTGGCTAGTAGATTGGAAGAGTAAGGCTCTTGACTATATAGGCTATGTAAGAGAAGAAGAATAGAAGAGTGGATGGATTCAAATGAGAGAAACCAAGGCCTATTTATAGGGTTCGGGACAGACAGAATTCGGCCAGAATTCGGGTAGGAAAATTCAAAAATTTGGCCGTTGGACAACTAGCAACCAGCTAACCCTAAAATTAGGGATCCTGATTTCTAGAGGACAGAGTTCGGCCCGAACTCTGTATGGAGGCAGAGTTCGGCCCGAACTCTGTCTCCAGAGCACAGAGTGGTTCAAAGGGGATTTTTGGGCAGTGTTTGTTTCAGTGGAGCTTGGGATTTTGGGTAGGCTGTAGACTAAGTGTCAAGAGCTCAGCATGACTCAGAGTACACAAGTCTAGACTCAATGAAAATATAAAATAGAGACTCAAAAACACACTGAGAGCCGGAGACTGAGCTGTCGTCTGTCTTGAACTGAATGCAGACGTCGTGTGTCGTATTGAATTAATACAGATATTATTTAGTCAATGTAGTCAATATTTGGTTGACTGTGACTTTGTGTCAACATACTCTTCTTTATACATCCGGGAATCATTAAAATAAGCTTCAACTCCACAGAAAGGATTTATATCAGCAACCTCTTTTTGTACATTTCCATTGCTGTCAATGTATTTGAAACATTGATGGAGAGTAGAGGGCACTACATTATTTTCATGAAGGAAGGGCCTCCCCAAAAGAAGATTATAGGATCCCACGATTTCGATCACATAGAAAGTGACTTTGGATCTGAAATCGCCTATCTGAAGCTTCAGATGAATCTTTCCCAAAGGCTCGCTTCGGCTCTGATTGAATCCCAAGATAGTAGTAACCGTCTTGGAAAGTTTGTGAAGAGGGATCTTGAGTTCATCCAACAGACTTTTCGGCATTATGCTTATAGCAGACCCTGGATCAATAAGAATACGATCTATCTTCATCGTATCAATATAACCGGTGTAGTAGAGAGGCCGATCATGTAGATTACTCTCCAGAAGCATGTCATCTTGTGTAAAGGTGATATTTGGGATAATCTCCAATACACTGTTGCAATGTAAGCAAGTAGCAGGTTCTGCGTCTGGCTTCTTTAATTGTGCAAGACAAGATTCAACTTGTAAGAGTGCTTCACTTATCGTCTTCCGAGTCTCTTTGGAAAGACGTAGAAGTTCAAAGAGGGACATTCTAGCTGGAGTATTAGCAAGTTGCGATAGAATGTCAAAGCTATAAGGCTTCTGAAGCCCAAGAGGAGGAGACTTCTTGATTGGTTTATCAAACCGAGCTTGTTGCTTGCCTTTCTCAAGAGCTGTGGGCTTGGCTGAAGTAGGTACCCCCGGTATGATTGAAGGAACAGGTGCCGTGGATGATTCTTTTTCAATAGGAACATCAGCAGCGTCTTTATCAACAGGAGAGACATCAGGAATATCTTCAAGATTCTTGGAATAATCCTTCAGATAAGGTTTTTCTGTTCGAGTAGCACCAGAAAGTGCTTCTTCCTTTTCTTTTGGCTCTGTGTCAGAAGCAGATTCGAGAGAAGTCATATGACATGACTTAATCTTTCCAGCCTTTTTAGACTTTCGAGAAGTAGTCTTTTGAAGAGGAGGAGATTCAAAATCTGCTACTAGATCAGGATGAATCCACATTATTTCTCCTGTTTCTATAGTGATTGGCACTAATCCTTCAGATTATGGAGGAGGAATATTCACTATTTCAAAAGTTGCCTTGGGAATAGGAACAATCCCATTTTCGAGAAGCTGAGGAGGGAAATCTACAAATTGCATAGAGACGACATTAGAAGTGACAGTCTTCTCTTTTGGAGTAAGAGAGATAGCTCCAGATTTGATTATCTCCTGGATCTTTCCTTTTAGTACATAACATGTACGAAGTGTGTGGCCCAACATTCTGTGGTACGGACAGTATTTGGGATGATCTGTCTTACCAGCTTCATCAGGTTTCTTGATTTCAGGTAATTTTATTTTATTACCTTTCAGCAGACACTCAAAGATACCTTGGACATCATCGTCATCAAAAGAATATTCTTCTCTGGGACGAGGTGCTCTTGGTTGTTGAGTTGTAGAGGCAGGAGAAGCTTGAACAGTCGATGCATCTTTGCTATGAAGGTTAACTTCAAGAGTTTTCTTCCCTTTACGGGTATTGGATTTAGCATTATTGTTGGCATTCTGACCTGTTTCTTTAGGAGACATCTGCACCCCTAAACCTTTGAATGTTTCAGCACTAGTTTCTGCGGCCTTGGCACTAACTATAAAAGAAGGCCAATCTTGAAATTGAGTTGATCCTGTCCACATGCTAATGATTGGCAACAGATTCGATTTGCATGTGTCAATGGTGACAGCATCAGGAGTTCCAAGAGGCATCTTCAGAGCTTCTCTTCGAAACCGTTCAATGAAATCCTCTGTAGTTTCATTATTCTTCTGCTTGATTCTAATAAGAGCGGACATAGTCATGTCATTGAGCCCTTCATAGAATCGTTCAAGAAATATTTGTTTGAAACCAAAAAATGAGGTAATGCACCCATCAGGGAGACTTCTATACCAGTCATAAGCTGTTCCTTTGAGGCATCCAACAAACACCCGAGTAAGGAGGGCGTCACTTGGTTGTAATTGATCAGTCATCACTTCAAAATGATTGATGAATTGACTTGGAGAAGTGGTTCCATCATAGAATCAGATAGTAGGAGGTTTGTACTTAGGAGGGTAAGATACTTGCTTCCATTCTATCGGGTAAGGTTGTTTGATACCTAACCTTTGCAAACCATCTTTCTGTTTGAATGCCTCAAATTGAGTTCTGAGGTTCTTCAACTCTTCAGTAACAACTTCGGAAGATTGTGGAGTTGTAACCTGCTGAGTATAATTGGAAGGAGGGACTGCAGCATATGTACTACCCCCAGCTCCAGACTGACTAGGAACATTAGATTGTACCCCCGGAATAGTAGAAGGTTCCAGGGTTGGATCAACAGGAGTATCTAGTACTACTGGTGGTACTGTCTGTTGGACTTGCTGAGTTTGGTGCTGAGTTTGTATAAGAGTGTGCATAGCATTCAATGTATCTGCCATAGCTCGCAACTGTTGTTCCAAAAAAGAAATCCTCTGTTCATGAGCTTCGGGGCTAGTCGAAGGTTCATGATTGCCATCTACCATGTAAGTGGTAATCATTCGAGGAATAGACGATGAAACCGTTTGTTCTGAATCATCGCTGTGAGAGTCAGAATCTTTCCCGGGAGTGTTTACAGGAGTCAGTGCTGGAAAATTGGACTCCCCAAGGAAATCCTCTGTGATCTCTGGATTAGCACTTGGATGAGAGGAAGAAGAGACCCTGGCTAAAGCTCCAGTTCTGGATCGGGTGCCGAGGTAAACACCATCTTCAGAATCTGATATAGCATCATACCGCATGCTACCCCCAATATTTCTAAAGGTCATGTTGACAGAAGCAAACAAAGGCTCATCTTCATCAGGCATAGGTTCATATTGAATCCGATTGAAGACAGATTGTCGTTTATTTTGACATCTGCATTGTATTGTAATTCTCGGCTGAAAATCACATTCATGATCAACATGGCTCTGAGCCGTTGATTGACATCTGCACTGAATTATGACTCTTGGATGAAATTCACATTCAGCATGATCCATGGAATTATTCCCTCTTTTCTGTTGAAGGTGTTCTCGTAAATCTTTTTGATTCTTGGGCCTCGATGGCTCTTGATTATATAGAGAATGATTAATATGAGCCACATAATTTCTAGCATACTCTGCATCTGGATCTCTTATCTTTGTATCCTATTGGTGTGGTTTCTTAACACCAGAAGTGTTTCCCAAACGGGTTTGATTCAGTTTGGCTCTTAGATCAATTGGAGGTAATACATTGGTTTTAGAAACTTGGAGTTTTCCTTCCAATGATCTGGATATCTGCAGAGAAGGAAGAATAGAACCACCCCCTTGACTAGGAGTTGGTAATAAACCCTCTTTTCTAGACAAATTCTGTGCCAAATTTGAAGAAGTCATAGGAGAAAACACTAAGGAATATTTCTTCTTAGACTTATTCAAGTTTTGAGACATAAAATGTCCAGAAGGAAGAGTAGTCAAAAGACCATCTCCTTTTCTTTGACCAACAAAATTGTCAGTCAAAGCTGTTCCTGAAGTAAAAACTTCAGAAGCAGAAGAAATAACTAAAGAGTTATTCCTTTTCGAAGGAACATTGTGAGCCATTTGTGGAGAAGTTCTAGCAAGACCACCCCCAGCTTTAACAGAATTTGGCAGAGAAGAAGAAGTAGCTAAAGAACTACTCTTCTTAGATGAAATACACGCTGAAACAGGTTTGGCTAAGGAGCCAGTACTGTCAGCATGACTTTTAATTTTGGAAATACACGCAGGAACAGATTTGGCTAAGGAGCCAGTACTGTCTGTGTGACTTTTGAATGTGGGATTACACACTGGAACAGATTTGGCTAAGGAGCCAATACTGTCAGCGTGATTTTTGACTTTGGAAATACACGCTGGAACAGACTTGGCTAAGGAGCCAGTACTGTCAGCGTGATTTTTGAATGTGAGATTGCACACTGGAACAGATTTGGCTAAAGAGCCAGTACTGTCAGCGTAACTTTTGATTACTGTCTTCTTCGAGCACACAAGAGTGTGCGTGCTTGCAGTAAAGTCTTTGCCAGTGTTAGGAGTAGACACTGTGGCAGAGACTTCACTGTTGACTGCCAACAGATTCTTAGGGACATAGACAGAGCGTCCCTTCGACTTAGCAGTGGTGATGGAGGCTGGAGTGGGTTTGCTACCCTTAGCCCGCCGTATTTCTTCGTAGGCGAGTTGATCGAACTTGATCGTCATCACCTTCTTCGTCGAGCCGACTGACGAAGCGTCGTATTGAGTTGTTGCCATCTCAGAAGAGGAGATGGTTTTCTCTAGCAGAGTCGCCAATTTATTTTCCATAAATAAATTCACTTTATTTATTGTGTTTCTGGGAAAATTACAACTGTGGGAATCCGATCTAGAAGACGATCGCTTTATTCCTTGGACTATGCGAAGAAGAAAAGCTCTCAAAATTTTGACAGTAATTTAGATAACTCTGTATCTGTACAAAGAATGAGAAAAAGAACTCTATTTATAGAGTCAAAAATAATAACTGAAAAGATAACTGTCTTCACAGCCTTTGCCTAGTTAAAAATCACGCAGGATTTAACATACGCAAGGCTGTGAGCAGTTACTGGACGTGGCCTGTAACTGTTGGACACATGGCAATAGTGCATGAGTCGTGTGCAAGTTACAGGACACGCAGGCGAGAGATCAGTGGCATGGCTGCCACGTACTCCAATTTGATGAAATCCACGCAGTCTTGTTGAGGACAAAATCCACGCGAATTCGGTGTAGAAAGCTTCATAATCCACGCAAACTTGGGGCAAGAAGCTTCAGGATCCACGCAGACTTGGTGCAAAGGGCTTCAAAATCTACGCAGACATTAGGAAGAAAACTTCAGAATCCACGCAAACTTGAGATGAAGAGCTCAAAATACACGCAGCCTCGAGGAAGAAAACTTCAGAATCCACGCAAACATGAGATGAAGATCTCACAAATACACGCAGACTTGAGATAGGACTGCCAGTTGTCTTGATTTAGCGTGCCTCGACTGACACAAAATCTCTGACGATGATTGCTTTTGTCAGTCGCATTAAATGATAATAAGGCCTTTTGGTACGCCACCTTGACAAAGGCTGAGTCTTGCTGAAGAAGATTTCGAAAATCACGCAATAGGCGGCTGTGATTTCTCGAGTTCTGTGCATACGTGGCATATGAAGAGACATTTTTTGACTGTCGTGCTGTCAGTCTTAATTACACTTCTGACAAATGATGAGCTGTCTTCAGCGTGACTTGCAAATATTTGTCTTGATCAACTGAGCGTGACTTTTGACTCTGTCCTGATCAACTCAGCGTGACTGTTGGATTTGTTCCGATCAACTCAGCGTGACAATCATGTTTGAGGCCTACACCGAACTCGAGCAACATCTTTCTGAACTTCAGAGTATCCAGCGGAATGACTTTTCTGCCCTGATAGATTCTGAGAGGGAGAAGCTGATGGCTGAAGTCGAATCATCCTATCAGGCCACGGTAGCCGCTTGGGACCATGAAGTGGCTGAAGCCGGGGCGGCGGTGGAGAGGCTGTCTCAGTCTGCGCAGGAGAAGGCGCAAGTGCGTTCTTCGTTGGAAACCAGCATAACGAAGGTTGACGCCCGCATTCGCCAGCTCGAGGATCAACGAGCCCAGCTCCTGTTAGAGGCAGAGCGAGCCCAGGCTGAGCATGTGAAGACCAAGGAAGAAGAAGCAGCATTTACTCGTCATGTTCTCTTTCTGGCCAATCAGCGGCAGGAGTTGGATGCGAAGCATGAAGATGATACTTCTCCAGCGGCTGTGGAGGGATGCGCCAAGAGGCTAAGCATCGAATCCTGGCAACCGTGGGGCCTCGGGCGGAGGACTTGAAGCGTCGAGTCGAAGGGCTTTCTGCCAATCCCAGTAATATTTAGGGATTGTAATCTCCTCTTTTGTGTATTTTACAACTCTTGCTGGGGGTGTAATCCTTTACTCTCTTTCTGAAAATAAAGAATATAATGTTTTTGTGGTGTGTTCATTTTTGCTGTCATGAATTCGATGGTTTGTGTGGACCTATTATCTTTTGCGCACCTTGGTTTTTAGGTACAGAGAATAAGTTTGAGAGAATCAACATGTTTGCTCAGAGGTGATGTGGACGTGGCAAATATGGGATTCAAATGGTAGAATATCCCTACTCAGAGGTATTATGGACGTGGTAGGAATTGATTCTGTGGAAACGCGGAACTCCTCAAAGGTAATGTGGACGTAGAAGTTCTGCGATTGATGTACAGCAACACGGAGGTTTGTCCGTACGGGATGTTTACTCATAGGTAATGTGGACGTGGTAAACATGGAGGGTAGCGTAGTCTTACGGAGTGTAAGATTCCGCTTTGTAGGGCGTATGGGAACAACTCAGAGGTAATGTGGACGTGGTTGTTCTTCTACTGGATGGTGCTACGGAACAGCTGGGTTCCGGAGGCGTATGATTTTGTGGAAGGGGGTTGTATGCGAGCCCTGGTGACTGGGTTCACAGATTCCCTTGTGGAAGTACATATCTGAAGGATGTCACGAGTAGTACTTCTTTAGGAACTTGTCGTTGATGGGCATCATGAACAAGTCCCCATTGGATTTGGTGAGGCGGTAAGCACCGTTTGAGTATACCGTCTCTATGATGAAAGGTCTTTCCCACTTGGGCTCGAACTTTGCTGGTGTCTTATGAGTCAACACCACCGGCCTCCTGACTGCCAGAACCAGGTCGCCAATTTGGAAGGTCCTCTGCTTGACCCTCTTGTTGAAAGCCTGTGATATACGGGCTTGGTAGAGTTCGATGCGTTGTTGATCTAGGAGACGCTTTTCGTCAAGGGCCTCCAATTCTCGCAGACGACGACGTTGATTGTCTTCTTCTATGAGTTGATTTGTGATTGCTATACGGAGCGAGGGTATCTGGATCTCGAGAGGCAGTACCGTTTCGCTCCCGTAGACCAGGGAGAATGGTGTGTTGCCCGTCGGGGTCCGTACCGTTGTGCGGTAGGCCTAAAGGCATTCGCCGAGCTTTTCGTCCCAGTCGTGTTTGTTGGATGACACGACCTTTTTGAGTAGCTTGACGATAGTCTTGTTGAACGCCTCGACCAATCCGTTTGCTGCCGGATTATAGGCGGTTGATGCCACATTTTGAATGCGATTCTTGTCACAGAATCTGCTGAAAACATGGTTGATGAACTGAGGACCGTTATCGTGGATAATCCTTCGAGGTACCCCGAAACGGTAGATGATATGGTGCTTGATGAAGCTGATCAAACTAGAGCTCTTCACTTCCGCCAGCGGAACTGCTTCTGCCCATTTGGAGAAGTAGTCGGTAATGGCTAGGATGAAGCGATGTCCCCTCGATGAAGAAGAGGTAATCGGTCCTTCAATGTCTATGCCCCAAGTTTTGAAAGGCCAAGAGGCAACCGTAGGATGCAGGGGTTCTGACGGCGTATGGATGAAGTCTGCGTACAGCTGGCACGCATGGCACTTCTTAGCATAGTCGACAGCGTCGGCTGCCATGGTGGGCCAGTAGTAGCCCATGCGTCGCAGTCGATCCTGCAACTTAGGCCCAGGTTGATGAGCCCCGCAAGTTCCGTCATGAGCTTCCCGAAGAGCTTCGGCTGCTTCTTCATTAGACAGGCATCGAAGGAGAAGTCCATCGTAGGAGCGTCGGTACAGCATTTTAGTGGCTGTATCATAATAGAATCGAAGGGAACGCCTCCTGACTGAGACGGCTTCCTTCGGGTCCTCTGGGAAAATTTCGTAGACGACGAAGTCGATGAATGGGAACCTCCAGTCTCGAACATTAACACCAGTACTGGTCGACATGGCGTGGGCCATGTGTGAGCATAGGTTGTTTTTAGGACAAACTAAATCTCGGCCAATTACCGTGACATAGTATTGAGTCCCGAGGGGTGCTGCCAATGAGGCTGCGAGGCCGGCCAGAGCGTCAGCCTCCAGATTCTGTAAACGAGGTACATGTTCGATGAAGAACTCGGTGAAGGTCGAAATGATGTTCGATGCAACTTCATGGTAAGGGATCAGATCTTCATGGCGAACTTCGTATTGCCCTCTGACCTGGTTAACGACTAGTTTTGAGTCGTCGTAGGCTTCCAGATGATTTACCCCCAGCTGTTGTGCCAACTGGAGTCCCATAATAAGTGCGTTGTACTCGGCAACATTGTTGGAGCACGGCTTTGAAAGGGAGTAAGCACGCTGGATGACCAGCTGATCGGAGGAGACCAAGACTACCCCCACTCCTGCGATGATTTGGCCTTTGGGGCCTGTTCTTGAAGCGCCATCGAAAAACATCCGCCAGACGGAGCTCTCTTCGGTGATGTTTGATTCTTGGACCTCATCCGGGATGTCTTCATAGAGTCTTAAGGACTCTGGGATAGGGTGTGCAGCTAAGAAGTCGGCCAAAGCCTGACCCTTAACGGCTTTTTGTGGAATGAACACCATGTTGTATGGCGTTAGCAGGATCGTCCATGTAGCTAGCCGGGAATTCAATGATCCCGGCTTCGCCATGAGAACTCTGAGTGGATTGACTCGGGAGATTACATGAATCGTCTAGCCCGAGACATAATGGCGGGTCTTCTGGATGGCAAATACCAAAGCCAAGCACTCCTTTTCAACGGGATTGTACCGGTATTCGGCCCCGATGAGTGTTCGACTGAGGTAGTAGATTGCTTGCT
This sequence comes from Iris pallida, assembly GCA_029216955.1. Taxonomy (NCBI): domain Eukaryota; kingdom Viridiplantae; phylum Streptophyta; class Magnoliopsida; order Asparagales; family Iridaceae; genus Iris; species Iris pallida. The sequence goes on from JANAVB010010600.1 coordinate 10,066,378, forward strand.
CATAGCCTGTATCGCTGTTCTGAGCGAGCAAAGCACCGAGGGAATGATCCATGGTACCCGCACCTACTGTTAGGGTACGAGAACGTAATGACGCCCAGCCTACGCCGCAGTGTCGGCGGTAGAACGCTGTCCTAGGTCACAACATCTAACATATAATGCTAAGCAGTTTATACTCCCCGAATGGGGGTGACATAGCAGATACAGTCTCAATCACATCTAAGGTAGAGCATGATAATGAAGATAAATAAAACATGAAAATCCAAAAGAGATACAGGAGATAGAAGTCTAAGTGTCTAAGATACATAAACCCAGAAATACATCTCAAAACTCAAATACAGTAATCCACAAGGTAAATACAACTCCAGACAAATGAAATAACTATCTAAACAACCTCTAAAATGTCTCCTCTAGGCTAGCAGGCAACCTCCAAGGTATCTGTAAAATTTGTCAACAGGTCCAGTCAGGACAGGAGCGAGTACAGTACATCTCAACAATATCATAACAGGTTAGGAAATATAAACATGCTAGAGAGTAAGATACAAGATCTGAAGAAATAACATGATGAAAAAGAGAGAGACTGTAAGTAATTAGCTACAATATATAGAGAACTATCAGTGACTAGTGATTCAGAGCACAAGATGGTTATGTAAACGGCACGATGTTGTATACGAGTAATCTACAGAGGTTGTACACGAGTAATCTACTGGATTGATTACATAACCACTTCTACTCCCCCGCCCCAATCAATACACAAGGATCTAGATATGATATGTTATTGCACACGAAGTATAGTCGCACACGAGATCATGTGAATACATGAATATACACGATTTCACACGATTTGTACACGAATGTCACGAATACAAGGAGTACACGATGCTCACGATAAAGTACACGAACACGAATACCCGATGTATCCGCTAAGGGAATAACATCGCACAACAAGATCCATATAGTACTAATTCGTGTTTCCAACGTGTCAGCATCATGTAAAGTAATCTATAGCAGGAAATATAATCCTAAACAAGATATGAAATGATCAGAGAAAGTACTCGTCTGATATCTGAATGTCCAAGGTAAAGATACTGTCCGAGAAGAGGTGTCTGGCTCCTAATTAGAACAGCACAAGCCACAACATGTCCAGAAGGGTAAAATAAAGCACTACAATGCATTCTACATGAATCTAGGTCAAACTAGGCTAAAGTCAACCCTTGGTCAACTCTGGTCAACTTCACTAGTCAAACTAGGTCAAACTAGGTCATGTCCTAACCCAGCAAGTCTTACTAGGCCTAACCAAGACTATCCTAGCAAGCACACATCAATACAAGGCTATACAAGCCAACATATACCCAACTCTATATAGCATGCAATTATTCAATACTCAAATAGACAAGAATTCACATTAGATATACACTAGGTAATCTATTACTTTAAGCTATACATGTCTACACATATATACACATGTATATATTGGTATTCAACATTAGGTCTATAATCATGGCATTTCAAATGATTATATAAACTTATATATTACAACACAATATGCTAATATATATATAATATACATACATAGCTAAGTTAACTATATTCATAAATACTTATTTAAGAGGCTATGTGTGTGTATGTGAACATGGCAAAGGGGCAAGTGAGAGTTAAATGGGCATACATAGTGTATACATATCAAAGAGTGTCAAAGTATAAGTGAACAATGTGTCAAGTGTGATAGTGTCAACATAGTGTAAGGGGGGTACATGAGGTAATATAGGATTTGTGTTAACATAGAACATTACATCTCATTAACTTGTATATTGCATACATTACATCTATTATTACATTACATTCATGCTTGCATTCATTCATCATTCATTTATTCTCTTGCACCACTATATGCACCATACATTACATACTATGGAACCTACATATTCATTACAAGCCATACTTATACATGCTTACATTAGATAGGATACTTACACCTCATACATCATTTATTTAACCATTTACTCATGCTTGCATTCTCTATTTAATTACATAATGTATATATATTAACATGGGTTAAAATCAAATAGAATATTATATTACACACAAGGGTGCACAAAATGCATATGCCGAATAGTAACTCCTACTAATAATCAATACTGTACTATCTCAGCATAAACTAAAATCTAGGATTAAAGTATGTTATAGATCTATGTGTTAGCTTTCCGAAACTTCAAACGGATCGCATTTTCGTTTCCGGAAACTCCCGAAATCGCGAAAACACCGAGAACACGTTTGTCTTTCATACAGCTGACACTCAAATAATTCTCCAGAAAGTTACAGAAAGAATTAGGCCTATTAATACATGTTTTTGGAAAGCTAACTTCAATACGCTTCTTTTAAAAAAAATGGGAGATTAAACCGAGCTTTGAGCTAGAAGTTATGACATTTCTAAGTTAGGGCTGAAATTAAAAACGTGGATAAAAATCATGACGGATTTAGATAGTTTGAGCCAAAAGAATACACAATATATATCCTAATTATCCACAACAATAATAGCAATAATAATATGAGGAACCACACTCACAAACTTGATTATATAATCATCATGAACCATTTATTACATATATAAATATAGATACACTCTCATTACAATATATATATATAAATCTATATAAGTAACATGAACACATCCACAACACAAAGGACACTCCTATGACCTCCAAATGGACACAAAATGGACACAAATGGAGATACAACCATGGGGGTCATTCCTATGGGTTCAAAATAGACCTTTTATGCATGAGGAAATGGAAAGGAGAAGGGATTTATACCTCCCGGTAGATCGAATCGAAGAAAAGCCTTCCCGGAGCGACACCGACACGTAGAGATTCCAAAAGGACACGAACGAGCTCCGAATCCTCCCAAACTTGGGTAGCTTCCTCCTTGGCTAGAATGGAGAAGGAAAGAAGAAGATTTGGTGGCGAAATGGAAGAATTTGGTGGAGAAATGGAAGGATTTGGTGGAGAAATTGCTAGGGATTGCTCTCTAGAAATTTGGGGAAGAACAAGAGAGAGAGTGTGGATGAGAATAATAAAATGAACTTGAGCCTATCCTCTCCTAAAGTGGCTGGCCATATGGGGCTATTTGTCCTATTATGGTAAGGTCCAAAATGCCCCACTAACCTATTCTATTAGTATTAGGAAAGGGCTAATTGGTTGGGGCTAAATTAGTCATTCTAAAGTCTCTAATCACACTAACCTTATCCATAATAATTAGTCTAACCTCTAACTAAAATTAATATCATGTGAACTAAAATTAATATCATGTGGGCCATGCCTAACTAGTGTGTGGGTCCACTAAAGTCAACACTACCCCCGGGTTCCCGTTTCAAGTCGGATTGAGCTGAAATTCGAACCCGACTCAAATAACCCCAAAATAATATCATAAATAATAAAATAAATTTTAACCCCAAAATAATATCATAAATAATAAAATAAATTTTAAAAATATTCAAAAATATAAAATGACAAAAATACCCATGTTTCTGGAAACTGGGGATGACAAATTCCTCGAAATTAAAACAAAACAATAGTAAAATGTCAAAATCACAAGTCATAATTTTAAATAGTTTTAAAATGATTAAAAATTACCAAAAATCATAATATGAAATAATTATCAATAAATAATAATTATAATTACAAAATTTCAAAATTACCCTCATCTGGAAAACTGGGTGTTACAGAATTCGTCCTTCGGGCAAGCAGTGTTAAGATCCCTGAAGTCGATACAGACTCGTATCTTCCCATTCTTCTTGGTGACAGGGACGACATTGGCCACCAAATCCGGGTGTTGTTCTTTACGGATGAAGCCGTTGGTCTAGAGTTTATCCACCTTCTGATCGATAGCGTTCATGATGTCAGGACGAAAACATCGCTGTTGTTGTTTGATAGACTTGGCAACAGGTAAGATGTTGAGCCTATGCATCGCGATCTGAGGATCAAGTCCTGGCATGTCTTCGTAGCTCCAGGCGAAGACATCGATATGCTCTTTGGCAAGTTGGATTAAAGACTCCCGGTCTTCTCCTTTTAGGATTTTGCTGATAAAGATGGGTTTGGAAGAAGATCCGTCCCCAAGGTCGATCTGCTCGACTTCGTCTTCGGTAGGGGGTTCGCGTAATTCAAAGCGAGACTCCCATTGTTCTCCTAGGCGTTGAGCCCAGGGTTCTTCTTCGAAGAATTCCGGTGCTTGGTCTTCGCCTTTATTTTTTTGAGTTTGTGCAGATGTCATATTGGCTGACATCACTCTCTTGAAGACTGATCCGATGCTGGTGTCGGAATCCCAAGTTGATGCTTCGGATGAATGAGAATGTTCTATCCCTTCTGCCTCTGAACTTTCTGGAGTTGACGGCGGTGTGACATAGCCCACCCTCCGTCGAGTTCGATGATAGTAGTCCTGCGGCTTTCCTTTAGGTGTTGGAAGCCGGAGAGGGAGACGTCGCCCCTTGCCGTAGTTTAGGCCTTTGTTGCTTTTTAGGTCGTACCCCATCTTCTGGATGAGGTGCTTCGCGATGTCCGTGTACCGATAGACTTGAATTCTGCCGGTATCTGGTTCTGGCTCGAGTGGCGGGAGGTCTTGATGATGCTCAACTTTGCCGAAGATGATAGATTCCTCGTCTTGATTCCGCGGTAGGACTACAAAACAGACCCCTTGGGACGGGACTACTCGATTTACATGATGGACGGTCATTATTTGTGTTTGTAACGACCATAGAGCGTTATCTAATGTATACATGGCATTCCAATGTGGAAGACTAGAATAATTAAAAGACACTCTATTATTGATGAAACACGAGATTTTATCCCGCAGGATTACATCATCCAGAGAGGGCGCATCTACATCAGCAGAGATATACTCCCCTAGCTCTTCATCTGTGAGTACTGGGGTAGGATCGGGAGAGTCCACCACAGCTTTGATTGTGGGGTCAGAGTGGGCTATATGGGCCTTCTCTGGCAGCTTGAGTTGTGGCGACTTGCCCTTAAGACACACCTTCAGAGGTGCCTCCGCTGTGCCTCCGGTGATTGGTGCCTTCCCTTGAAGTTTTGCCACGAGGGGAGCCGATATTTGAGGCGGCTTTCCCTTGAGCCATATCTTCAAGAGAGCTTCAGGAGCAGTTGGTGCTTTCCCGGGTAGCTTGATGTTCATAGGAGGCAACTTCTGAGGCGGTTTGCCTTTAAGTCGGATCTTCAAAGGAGCGTCGGGAGTCATCTCAGGCTCCATGTCCAGCTCTGTTACCGTTTCTACTTCATCGTCAGCATCATTAGCCTCCTCCTCGTCACGTGACTTGTACCAGAAGGAATCGGTGAAGTAGGCTTCAACCCCTTTGAAAGGGTCAATGTCCGCGAACTCCGTCCGGATGACGTCGTTGGTGGACACGTACTTCATACATTGGTGGAGCTTGGACGGGACCACCATGTACTCATGCAGCCATGGACGACCCAACAGGAGGTTGTAGTTGACGTTAGCGTCCACGACGTAGCAAGTCACCTCGGTTCTGAGGTTACCGATATGGCACTTTAGTCGTATCTTGCCCAGTGGCTCACTTTTGCTGGCATTGAAGCCACTGATTGTTGTGTTGGAAGACGCCAGTCGGTACATTGGGATCCCCAGTGTTTAGAGCAGCGTCTTCGGAATGATGCTGAGGGAAGACCCTGGATCGATCTGAATTCGCTTCACCTTGACAAAGCCGACATATCATGTATAGTAGAACGGCCTGTTGTATCGGTTGTGCTTGAGCAGCATGTCTTGTTGGGTGAAAGTTATGTTGGGGATAACTTCATCCGCAGCATGACAGTACGCACATGTCGTCGGAGTATCCTCAGGCTGCTTGACTTGACTGATGAAGGACTCAGCATCCTTCAGAGCTTCGCAGAGAGCTTCCGGAGTGTCCTTGGAAAGACGAAGGAGCTCGAACAGAGATAGGCGGACAGGAGTACTGGCCAGTTGGGCCAGTTTGTCGAAGGTGTAGGGCTTGGCTAGCCCTGAAGCATTCTCCTTCCGTAGAGGTCGGTCGAAACGAGCCTCTACATGCTTCTGTTTATTGGCTGCTGGGGGCTTAGATGGGCCCTCTTCCTGGGCAGCAGGGATGGTGCAAGGAGGCACCACTTCGATGGCAGCTTCGTCGGGTTGGGCGTTCTGATGTGAACGCATCTGTACAGGAAGTGCCTCTTCCACAGAGGAAGAGACCATACGACAAGACTTGATCTTCCTGCCTTTGGATTTGGAGGTAGGGCGTACCTCCGATCGAGTAACCTCAGAGACAAGATCAGGGTGAACCCATAAGATCTCTTCCCGATATGTGGTGAGTGGGATGAGTCCACTCATGTTTTCACGAGTAGGTGGTAAGTTAACCACCTCCATTGTCGCCTTCGGGATGGGGACGACGCCATCTTGCATTGTAGTTGGCGGCAAGGTGCCGAACTGGAGTAACACCAAGTTGGCTGACACCGTCTTCTCCTCGTAGTCGACGGAGATAACATCCACGTTGATCATGCGCTGGATGCAGTTTTTGAGGACATAGCAGTCCTTGGTTGGGTGTTCGATAAACCGATGGTAGTGACAGTACCTCGGATTATCCTCTTTCCCTACCTCGTCGGGACGTTTTGGGTCCGACAGCTTGATCTTGTCACCCTGCTTTAGTATTTCAAAGAGTTACAGGGTGTCTTCATTGTTGAAAGAATAAACCTCCTTTGGCCTTGATGCAAGTGGAGGCTTCTGAGTGGGCACTGATGCGCCTTTTGAGGCATTGACAGTTAATGCCTGTTTTCCCTTCGTCTCTCGTCCGGGGTTGCTGGCTGCAGGCTGTTTCCCCTTGTCCTCAAAGGCAAGGAACTGGCTGAGACAGTTAATACCTGTTTCCCCTTCGTCTCTCGTCTGGAACTGCTCGATCCCAGGTTTCTTCGGCTGCTGGACTGCTGGTCGAGCTCCGGCTGTCGTAATGGCCAACTCTATGCCCCTATCCTGTCGGACCTGCTGCTGGTCCATGAACTGCTGGAAGTAGGCAAACATCTGTGCCACGTCCACGTGTCCTGTAGGCGACGGCTGCTGGAAAGACATCTCTGGAGTGACTGGGTCCTGCCTCCGATCTCGTGGAGGCATACCCTCAGTTGCTGCTGAAGTCCCAATATGAGCAGAGGTGGCAGGAGCTGTAGCCTCCCGACCCTGCCGAACTGGCAGAGAGGTAGCAGTCCCCTCTACAGTATCTCCATGAATGGCACGCTGTAATCGCGTCTCCACCATCCTGAAGACAGATCAAACAAGAATATCAATTGCTGAGAAAGAAGCGATAAATCAAGGAAGGACAGTTTATTTCGAAAGAAAGTATTCAGGTAGCAAGAATTTGATAACAAGAATCAGTTTAAAAGCTTTTCCTAATGTGATTGAGTATCTCAAAATATTCTACTCCTACTGCAGGCTGTAGTGATACTCTAGTTCTAATACCACTACATAAACTCGACCTGCATGGGCCACCACTAAAAACGTGTCACGATCCGCACCCTAGAGTAAGGGCACGAGAAGTGGGTACGTCCAGCCTACGCTGCAGTATCGGCGGTAGAACGCTGTCCTAGGTCACAACATCTAACAATATAAAGCTAAACAGTTTATACTCCCCGAATGGGGGTGACATAGCAGAATGTAAACTCAATCACAACTAAGAAAGAAGAAGTACGATATGATATAGAACTCAAAATGAAGTACAGATAATCAGAAGAGTCTAAGTGTCTAAGATAACATCTCAGCAAACATCCCGAATACAGAGTCTCAACTACAGAATATGAAATAATATATACATCTCAAAACAACAACTGAAAGTCAAAAACAATGCTGAAAAGAAAGATAAAGCCTAGCTGTCTAGCCTAGACTATGGGAGTAACATCCTGAACTGCAGCTGGGTCCTCCAGAGGAACCAGGTCGCAGGTGTCGTCTAAGCCTGCTCTGTAATAGGTGGTACAAAGGGCCTCATCCTCATCCTCTGTAATATTTTCAACAGGTCCAGTCAGGACAGGAGCGAGCACAGTACATCTCATGCAGTTCATATCATGGCAGGAAATATAAAGCAAGCAATAGAGTAAGATGCATGAAACGCTGTAAGAAGATGTACATGAAAAACATGAGAGATATTTGATAACTGGAAATATATACATGATAAGTAAGAACTGTAAGTGACTAGTGATTTAGAGTACGAGATGGCATGTAATTGGCTTGGGTTGTACATGAATAAACATGAAAGTAACAGAGTGTACATGATGGTAAATCACATGACCATTTATACTCACCCCTACCCACAATCAATACACAAGGATCCAGTCCAGTTACGTTACGTACATGATATTTTGGTTACACAGGAAACACATGAGGAAACATGAGCGTACATGAAAGAACATGAAAGTACATGATCATACATGAAAGAACATGAGAGAACATGAGTGTACATGAATAACGCAGAAATAAGGAATACATGATGTACATGAAACACATGTCATAAAGTATCCGATGCGCCCGCTAAGGGGGATAACATCCCAAGAAGAGATCCGTATAGTACCAATCCGTGATGATAACGTGACAGCATCAAGTAAAAGTAATCTAGAGCGAGAATATAAATCGTGACAAGTATGAAACGATCAAAGAATGTACTCGCCTGATAACTGAATGTCCGAAGAGGATGTATTGCCTGAGGAGAGGTGTCTGTCTCCGAATCAGAGCAACACAAGTCATGATGTATACAAGGGGTTAAAAATTGAATTGTACAATGCATCTATATGATTTTCTAGGTCGATCTAGGTCAAGTCAACCCTGGTCAACTTCAGTCAACTATCTAGTCAAAGCTAGGTTAATCTGGTCAACCTAGATTCAATCAAGTCTCACTAGGCCTAACCAAGCCTAGTCTAGTAATCACACACCAATCACAAACCATTATAGGCTATCCACATATTATACTTATAGGCATATATTAGGCTACATACAATTCTTGCATACCTTCAACACATACATATATATATATATATATATATATATATATATATATATATATATATATATATATATATATATATATATATATGGAGATAGAGAGATAAAGAGGTAGCATTGTGTAGAGGCTATGTGGTTAGTGTGTGTGTACATGAAGGTGTATAGCAAGAATGGTTCAACACTAGCTAACTATTCATGGCATCTACTGTATATTCCTACACCTATATACATTCACATATAATGCATACATATATACATAGATATATAGAGAGAGGGCTAAGGGGGATAACTACATGTGTGTGTGTGTTTGAATTAGGATACATGTGTGTGTTAACATTTGTGTGTGTGAGAGAGAGACACATGAGTTCAAGTGTATGTGTGTGTGTGCTAGGTAGAGGGTGTGTGATACATATAGGGTGTGTATGTGTGTCATGAGTGAATGTGAGGGTGTGTGTCAATTGCTTGTGAGTGTAGAGTGAATGTAATAGTGATAGGAAGCCATGTGTGTATACAGGTGTATAGGAGAATGTGAGTGTGTGTATGGTTTCAGATTTTGTGAATTTAGTTAGAAACCAACTCCTCATACACATATCAAGATCATATAAATATCTCCAACTCAAATTCAGAATTCCTATTTGAAACTCAGGTTCACTTATCAATCAAACTCAGGTTTTGATTATTTGGGAAATCTCAGTTTTTGCAATTAAACTATGGTTAACAGTGTGTAAAATATTCAGAATTCAGATTTGAAACATTGAACCATCTCAGGTTTTTCTTAACAAGGTAAATCTCAGGTTTTACACTACTGATAAGGTAAATATAACTCAGTTTAACCAAATTTCAGTTTACAATTTGCAGCTTAGTTCAGTTATTGATGAAATAGGAAAGAAAGAAAATCAGTGTATTCAAAAAGTCAAAAACTGAACCCAATTCTCAGTTTTTATATTCCAAAGCCCAATCAAATTCAATTACTCACCAAACAGCCCAAAAATTGAACCACAGTTATATTACGCATAGGAAAATAGTATTAGGGACTAAAACTAAACATAATTAGTAAAAAAATAGGTTTAATTTGATGTTAAAGTTCAATGAATCAAATCTGGAAATACCCAGACTGATACACAGTTCAGGAGTTTAGGTAATTTAGGATTTAACACATGAAACCAAATCAAAACATGAATCTCTAGGTTGGTAAGTGTTGCCCCAAGTGTCCCCTAGCTTCTAGGGTGCCTGAGACACAGTCCCGACACGACACAACGTGTCAATCTCCAGGAAACCCAAATCGGGTAAAACCAGGACAGTGTGCAGAGCACTGTGTCGTGCACCAGTGCACGACCTTCGTGGACACACCACGAGACACGAAACAACTCGTGCTCGTGTCCTAGTGTTCGCCCAGTGATGGGCTACACCCGTGTCAGCCTGATACGTGTCTACGACTCGTGTGCGTGGGACACGAGGCCCGTGTCCTAGTCGAAAATTCGACTGAACGTGCGTGTAGGTGTCCAGTGCGTGGGTGATTACGTGTCCGATACAAAACGAGACACCGTGAAACTTTGGGGGCATGTTCGCAGACATTGCCCCCGTGTCCATGCCAATTTTGGCGTGTCGAAGTGTCCTGTGCAGTGCGCACGAACCGTGTGGTAGCAGGACACTGCCACACTGTGCAGTGCAGTGCAGTGCAGTGTGTTCGTGTCTGATTTTGACACGGACATGACACAATAATGTGCTCAGTGATGGGGTTCTATGATCTACACCTATATGGCTAGAAATTTGTTCAAATAGTTTTCAAAAATATTAACATTTAATTCACTGTGGCAAATCATCAAACATTTGATTTAAAACCTAGATACGTGTCCGACACGGACACCAAACCCAATCTAATTTCTACCAAACTTAGCCTATAGGTCCCTGGTACCTAGATGCATGCATTCATGAAGAGAAAACAGAAATTTAACTATGTATGAGGGCATTTACCTATTGAGTGAAAGCTCAATGAAAAACCTAGAATAGGGGGAGGGGGTGTCCTCTTCACTTGGTGAGGCCAAAAGCTTGTGCAACCTTGCTAGCTAGCTCCCCTTAGCACCCTCAATGGTAGGGGATCCTAATGCAAGAAACTAGGCTCAATTTGGAGTTGATTTGGATATTTGGGGAGAAGTTTAGGGAAGAACACAAAAGAGGCAATTAAAATGAATTAAAAATAGTGCAAATGATTAATGGGTTGTATTTATAGAGGGGGGATGTGTGATGGCTGCCATTAAGTTAGGGTTAGGGTTTAGGATGAGTGGCTAAGGTTTCTCCAACAAATTCTAGGCAATCTAATGGCTCATAACTAAAGTAGCCCTCTTTAACATTTAGCCTAAAATATCTCTTTAAACAAATATCTAGATATTACACTAATGTGATTACTTAATTGAAATCCTCTAACTTAGCTTCTAGGGTCATGGTTAACATCTAGATTAGGCTAACTTCTAGGTCAAGTCTCAACAATTTAACTAACACATATTTAATTAATATAATTCGCAATTTCACAAAAGTGTCAAAATGACTAAAATACCCCTAGGCTTAAAAGTAGAAATTTGAAATCCTAAACACATGATTAGGTCTCATTGGTCATGATTAGTCTTCTAGGTCATGTATGACTAAGGTTACACTAGCAAAACACAAATTTCACATTTCACTCAATTAAATAGTTTTAAAATAACTAAAATCACCAAAAATCATATCATGACTAAAATCAAATATTTTAATGATTTAAAAATACAAAAGTTTAAATTTACTCTTATTTTGGAAAAGTGGGTGTTACACCGGGGGCAGTCTGAAGCAGGCCTGTCGGAAGCGTTCGATGAATGCCCGTACTATTTTCTTCTCTTTCTGGCGTATCTCTATGAGGGACGCCATTGTCATGTCCTTCCCACCATCATAGAAACGGTCGAGGAAAAGGCGCGTCATGTCGTCGAAGGAAGATATGGAATTGTCGGGGAGGCTGCAGTACCAGTCGTACGCCACTTCTTTCAGTGCCCCGACAAATATGCTGGTGAGTAGTGCGTCCTCCTTCGGGAGATGTCCCGTCTGAGACTGGAAATACGTCAGATAGCGGCGCGGAGAGTCCTTCCCGTCGTATGGCATCAGGGTTTGTGGTTTATACTTAGGAGGATAAACCACTTTGTTCCACTCGAGGGGGTAAGGTTGGGGAATCCCCATCTTCTGGCGCTCCTCCTGTCTCGTTTTGGACTCAAAGCGCTCGCACAAGTCCCTGATCATCTCGACCACGTCTCCCGTAGAGCTGGGAGTCGGGGAAGGTGGTACCACCTGGAGTTGAGCATTTGATGGCTCCGACGTCCGAGGTGCTTCACGACGATCTGTGTCCGAGGATACCCGTTGAAGGGGTACACTCGATTCTCCATTGGCCCCGGGGTCAGGACCGGTAGAAGGTGCCTTGGCCACAGCTGATCGTATCTCAAACACTGCTTGAGTCAGTGTTTGCATGGCGGCAGAGAGGGTTTTGAGTCCTTCCTCCAGAGTATCTATGTGCTGGACGAGGTCTGCTGAAGGCGCATCAGACTCGGTATCACCCCCAGCCATGCATACTGTCATGACGCGACTGGAAGTAGATGGATCGGTTGAGGCTTCACTCTCGGATTCACTCTCGTGTAGGGGAGTTGCCTCTCCTAGAGCTTCGTTTTGGCCATCCCCAGGTATGTTCTGGAGAACATTCTCGACAGGGGCATCTGCAAGGGCCTGATTACCCTCAGTTCTGTCTTGGAAGACTTCTTCGTCTTCGAGACTCAAATCCGCAGGGGCTAGACTACCCCCAGCTATGTTTTGTAGGACACCCTCGTCTTCAGGAGAAGCATCCGTAAGGGCCTGATCACCCCCAGTTATGCCTTGGAGGACCTCTTCGTCTTCGGAACGCAGGTCCACAGGGGCTGGACGACCCCCAGCTTCCATCCCAGCTGCGCTTTGGAGGACACCTTTGTCTTTGGAAGGAGGCTCAACAAGGGTTTGACTACCCTCAGCTTCCTCCAATGTCTTCTTCCTTCCCCGAGTGCCTTCAAACACTCCGGAGGATGAGACAGCTGCCTTGGTTTTCTTCGGCTGGCTCTTGGACGAGAACGAAGAATTGCTAGACGTCTTTCGGACCGACGAGGAGTTAGAGATTACGTTTCATGAAGCAAACTTTGGTTCTGGCTCCTCTTTTATTGACACCTTCTTCCCGAGGCGACGTTGGAGGGGTGTCGATGATTGCAGCCGCTGGAACACCGACTGTCTTGGTGGGACCGCCGTCTTGCAACAACAGTTGATAGCGACTACAGCACAAGTATGTCCCGTGAGGGGCGCATCGTGCTTGTTAGTCGACTCTTCGGATCGGCGCTTGTGAGTGATCATGTTACGCAGATCGTTGGAGGAGAGTGCCACCTTCGCACCCCCTTCAGGCGCATGGTAAGGCCAAGCGCCGGGGTGGTCAGGTGAATGCTGCGCCCCCTGATCCAACACCAAACAGGTGCTCAGATAAGTAGTGGGGGAACAACATTTAAAATGACTTGAACAAACTTCAGACGCACAACCAGAGGAGGCGCGGGAGTTCAAGACTGTTGACACAAAGTCACAGTCAACCAAATATTGACTACATTGACTAAATAATATCTGTATTAATTCAATACGACACACGACGTCTGCATTCAGTTCAAGACAGACGACAGCTCATTCTCCGGCTCTCAGTATATTTTCGAGTCTGTATTTTATATTTTTATTGAGTCTAGACTTGTGTACTCTGAGTCATGCTGAGCTCTTGACACTTAGTCTACAGCCTACCCAAAATCCCAAGCTCCACTGAACCAAACACTGCCAAAAAATCCCCTTAGAACCACTCTGTGCTCTGGAGACAGAGTTCGGGCCGAACTCTGCCTCCACACAGAGTTCGGGCCGAACTCTGTCCCCTAGAAATCAGGATCCCTAATTTTAGGGTTAGCTGGTTGCTAGTTGTCCAACGGCCAAATTTTTGAATTTTCCTACCCGAATTCTGGCCGAATTCTGCCTATAAAAATACTATAAATAGGGCATGAATTCTCTCATTTCAATCCATCCAATCTTCTTTTCTCTTCTCTCTTATAAGCTCAATAAGCCATACCCTTCCCATCTACTAGCCACAAGCCTCCTAAGTCTCGAGTGCTCAGCATCTCTCAGTTAGGATTCTTGTGCAAGAGTCGAAGAAGTCGCTTGGACAATTTCAAGCAAATCGCCACTGCGATCATCTGTTAGAAGTTGACGTGCTCTTCTGAAGTAAAGGCACGAGTTGTAAACTACTATTTCACAAATAGTGGATTTAATCCTGAGCTAGAGTTCTCAGGCCTGGACTAGTCCTCCACGAGGAAAACCAGGTTAAAATTGCTGTGTTTGCGTATGCTCTTTTACTATCAATTTATTTTCCGCACTTTACTCTGATTATTTATTATTGGTGAAAGAGTTATTTTTTAATTGGCTATTTTTCTACAAATACTCTATTCACCCCCCTCTAGAGTTGCCAAACTGTTCTTCAATTGGTATCAAAGCTCTGTTCTCTTTATAAGGACTTACATCCTAAGAGCTGATCCATGGCAACCACACAATCCTTGATTTCCAATCATGGTGAAGGTCAGTCCACTCATAGGCCTCCCCTATTTGATGGAACAAACTACACATATTGGAAAACAAGGATGAGCTTCTATCTTAAGTCTCTAGACTTTGACCTGTGGACTGTCGTCACTGACGGTTACAAAAAGCCCGCCAGGATAGTTGTCGATGGTGACCTCATTGAGAAACCACACGACAAATATTCTGTCGAGGAGAAGAAATAGGCAAGTCTAGATGCTAGGGCTATTAATGCTTTATTCTGTACTATAGACAGGAATGAGTTCAACAGGGTCTCTACATGCACCACTGCTCATGAAGTATGGAGACTTCTAGAAGTGACGCATGAAGGAACCACACAGGTCAAGGAATCCAAAATAAGCCGTCTCACTCAAGAATACGAAGCTTTCAAGATGAAGCCAAGTGAGACGATCACTCAAATGTTCACAAGATTCCTCGACATCATAAATCCTCTATCCTCGCTTGGAAAGCAGTACTCAAACCACGAGAAGATTCGTAAGTTGCTCAGAGGGCTACCAAAGATTTGGAACCCTAAAGTGACAGCCATCATAGAAGGAAACGATCTCACAACAATGTCAATGGAGACCTTGATGGGTAAGCTCATGACTCACGAGCTTGACCTCAAGGACTTCGAAGAGCCTGCTCCGAAGACCAGGGAGATCGCACTCAAAGCTCATCAACGAAGGACTAATCATGATGAGACCGAAGAAGATAATTCGGATGATGAAGACCAAGCTCTCATGGTTCGCAACTTCAGGAAATTCCTTCGCTTCAATCGAAGGAAGAAAGAATCTCAAGAAGACGATGAAGAAGAACCAACTTGTTACGGTTGCAAGAAAACTGGACATGTCCGAAAAGATTGCCCATTCCTGAAGAAGGGCAACCGCTATGAGAAGCCATACAAAAGGAACTCATCAAAGAAATATGCCAACACAGGCATTTGGCATGAAAGTGAAGCGAGTGACTCCGAGGAAGAAAAGGACTCTCCTCAAGATACAGCAAATGTGTGCCTAATGGCAACTTCCAACAAGGTATCTAACGAAACTCTAGATGACTTCTCTTTTGATGAACTTGGCGATGCTTTCACTGATTTACTCGATGATCATAAAAAGGTCATCGGTAAATATAAACATGCCAAGGATAAAATCAAAAGTCTAGAAGATGAGATACAAAGAATTTCTTTACTTCTTGATAATGTTAGAAACACGTCACCCACTAATGACACTGATGAAGTATCCAAGCTTAAATTAAGCTTACATGATGCTGAAGCACGTATTGAGCAACAAACTCAAGAAATCACTACACTCAACACGTTGCTTGCGGAAGAAAAGAGTAGACACAAGATTTCTATGACTAAGATATATGGCTTAAATATTAAGGTTGAAGAACTGCAAGCTGTTTCTAAGAGATTAGAAACCAAATTGGATAAACAGGTTGTTCAACCTCAAACCCAATCACATGGACACAACACCACTCATGCTAGTCAACCACGTCATTCTCATGCACGTCATTCTCATGCAGCACATAACCATGCATTTATATACACAAACTTTCACAAACCACGTGCACGTAAGAATAATTCTCACTCAGTACACAATCATCATGCACAAAGACACAATCAACATCACTCCACACATAGAAATCATCATACCATGCCATATAGACAAAATCATCATGCAATGCCATATAGACAAGATCTTCATATACCATATAGACAAAATCATCATGCCATGCCATCTAGACAATATCAGCATGTCACACACCATAGACAATACCATCATTCTATGCCTCATAGACACCATCACCATGCCACTTATTCTATGCATAATCATCTTCACCATGCTAACTCTTCACATCATGTCCATCCTCATCCTGTTGCTTATAGATATTATTCTCATGCTCCTAGTATAAATAAGAATGCTATCTGTACTTATTGTGGATCACATAGACACATCTCACCACAGTGCAGAGTTAGAAGACTTGTAGATAAAAAGATATATGCTTGGTTCCCAAAGACTAACTTTTCAGGACCCTCAAGAACTCGGGTACCAAAGGTCACATCTACTCTTGATGTAGGTGGACCTTCCCTCCTCAACTGAAAGTAAGTGGATTCTCGATAGTGGATGCTCGCGACATATGACGGGAGACGCAAATCTTTTTGCATCACTATCGATGAAGAGAGAAGGATATGTATCCTTCGGTAACAATCTCAAAGGGTACATTATAGGTAATGGTATCATTGGTCATCCTCCTTCTCCTGTAATAAAGGATGTCTGCCTAGTGACCGAGTTAAAGCATAACCTGCTCAGCATTAGTCATCTTGCTGATCATGGATATGATATTAACTTTAGACAAAACAGTTGCTACATCTATGATAGGTCAACAGGAGACATTGCTTTTGAAGGGAAAAGAGAGGACAACATCTATATTTTCTATCTTTCTATAAATACTAACAATGCAGGTAGATGTCTATATGCCTACAAAGACGAACGACTACTTTGGCACCAGCGTCTTGGTCATGCCAACATGGATGCTATATCCAGGCTTTCTACCAAGAAGCTAGTGAGAGGATTGCCTAACATCACATTCAAAAAGGACACGGTATGTGCCGAATGTGAACTAAACAAGGCAACAAAATCCTCGTTTCATTCCATCAACTCTGTAAGTACTACTAGACCCTTGCAATTACTTCATATGGATTTATTTGGTCCTAGTAGAATAGCTAGCCTTGGTGGCAAACTTTATGCATTTGTTATTGTTGATGATTTTTCGAGATTTACTTGGGCTTTCTTTCTCGCTAATAAGAGCGATGCTATTTCTGTTTTCAAAGTTTTTGTAAAGAAAGTTCAAAATGAAAAAGGCTACATGATTACTCGAATCCGAAGTGATCATGGAGGCGAATTCGTAAATTATGATTTTGAAAATTTTTGTAATACAAATGGTTTTGATCATGAATTTTCTTGTCCTA
The DNA here is from genome assembly GCA_029216955.1 of Iris pallida. NCBI lineage: Eukaryota > Viridiplantae > Streptophyta > Magnoliopsida > Asparagales > Iridaceae > Iris > Iris pallida. The sequence goes on from JANAVB010010600.1 coordinate 10,083,980, forward strand.
GAACTCCTCAACAAAATGGTGTTGTAGAGCGGAAGAATAGAACTCTCGGCGATATGGCCAGAGTCATGTTGAATAAATTTTCACTTCCGAAATACTTTTGGGCAGAAGCTGTCAGTACAGCATGCCACATTTTGAATAGGGTGTTGATTCGTCCCATTACGAAGAAAACACCCTATGAGCTTTGGTTTGGGAGAACCCCCAATGTTTCTTATTTTAAAGTTTTTGGTTGTAGATGTTTTATCCTTAACACCAAAGACAACTTAGGCAAATTTGATGCCAAAGCTGACGATGGTATCTTTCTTGGCTATGCCGCCAAAAGTAAGGGATATAGAGTTTTTAATAAACGCTCACTTATTGTGGAAGAGTCAACAAATGTGACTTTTGATGAAGACAACAGTGCAGTAAGTACTCTTGATGATGACGTTGAGCCATCAACTTCTACTCCAATGAATACTTCAACCGAAACTGATTCTCTGGAGGGTTTGCCTAAGAAATTCTCTTTCAAACCTTCTCATCCAGAAAATTTAGTTATAGGAGAAGTTTCACGTGGATAACTACTAGATCATCACTAAGAGACTCCGTTGCTAGCACTGCCTTCATTTCACAAGTAGAGCCTAAAAACATTTCTGAAGCTTTCAATGATGAATTTTGGATTTCTGCTATGCAAGAAGAACTCAACCAATTCGAGAGAAGCCAAGTATGGGAACTCGTTCCTAGACCGGTTAATCACTCGATAATTGGTACTAAGTGGGTTTTTAGAAACAAAGTAAATGAAGATGGTTCAGTCACACGTAACAAAGCTCGTCTAGTAGCTCAAGGATACAACCAAGAGGAAGGTATCGACTACGATGAGACGTATGCTCCTGTTGCTAGACTAGAATCCATTCGGATGCTTTGTGCTTTTGCTAATTTTCAAAACTTTAAATTATTTCAAATGGATGTGAAAAGTGCTTTCTTGAATGGTTTTATTAAGGAGGAAGTTTATGTGAAACAACCTCCTGGCTTTGAAAATCACAAATTTCCCGACCACGTGTTCAAGCTAAAGAAAGCACTTTATGGCCTCAAACAAGCCCCCAGAGCTTGGTATGAAAGGCTAAGTAGCTTCTTACTTGAGAAGGGTTTTTCAAAAGGGAAAATTGACACTACACTATTTATAAAATCTTTTAAAGACACTATTCTGTTGATTCAAATTTATGTTGATGATATCATTTTTGGTTCTACTAATGAAACCCTCTGTCAAGAATTTGCCAAGTGTATGCAGACAGAATTTGAGATGAGCATGATGGGAGAGCTCAACTACTTTCTTGGTCTGCAAGTGAAACAAATGGCTAATGGAACTTTCATCTGCCAATTGAAGTATACCAAGGACATGCTGAAGAAGTTCGATCTTGACAACGTCAAACCAATCAGCACTCCAATGGCTACTTCAACCAAACTCGAACCAGATGAGAGCGGCAAACCCGTTGATCAACGTAAGTATCGAGGTATGATAGGCAGCTTACTTTATTTAACTGCTAGTCGTCCCGATATCATGTTTAATGTTTGCCTATGTGCTAGATATCAAACTAATCCTAAGGAATCACACATGACCACGGTTAAGCGTATCTTTCGATACCTTAAGGGTACAGTTACAGTGGGTCTATGGTATCCCAAGTCAACATCATTTGACCTTATTGGTTACTCTGATGCTGACTTTGCTGGATGCAAGGTCGACCGTAAAAGTACCAGCGGCACGTGTCATTTATTAGGAAAAGCTTTAGTCTCCTGGTTTAGCAAGAAGCAGAACTCTGTCGCACTATCCACAACAGAAGCTGAATACATAGCAGCTGGGTGTTGTTGTGCACAAATTCTGTGGATGAAGCAAATCCTTGAAGACTATAAGTTATCTTTCATGCATATTCCTATATTCTGTGACAATACTAGTGCCATCAATTTAACTAAGAACCCTGTCTGCCACTCACGCACTAAACACATTGAGATCATACACCACTTTTTGCGTGATCATCAGCAAAATGGCACGATTAACTTAGAATTTATCGACACTGATCATCAGCTAGCAGATTTCTTTACTAAGCCATTATCCGAAGAGCGCTTCAATTTCCTTTGTCGTGAACTCGGAATTTTGGATGAAGCAGTTATAAGTTGAGACTCACCTGCGTAAATATCGAGTATATTTTGATTCTCTTATGACGAATTTGGTATGGGTACAAGCCGAAAGGGTCCTTCTGACAACAAGGCGTAAAAGCCTAAGCGACACGGTGCACTAGTCCTCAGGACTACCGCTAGCTGGGATCCAGCCCCTGCAGCTAACCCATGGCAAATTTGAAATATTGAATTACAATATATTTCCTTGTTTATTATATGGTTTGTTTCGATTTAATATTGCCTAATCAATACATTCTAAAGTTCATTCTGACTTTTGTGTACCTCTCTATGTACTTCATTGATTTCATCAAATTTTTATCAACTATCTCTTTTTATTCAACACTTAACCATTTTTATATCTTTTCAGCCTGTTTTCTGTTCTGGACCACTAATCCAGAACTCGGGCCGAACTCTGCCCTTAACAGAGTTCGGGCCGAGTTCGGTCCCATTATTCCAGCGTCGGGATCAGCCTCTGCCGTTGGATCATTTTAGATCATACGGTCAGAATTTCTTTCGACCAAAGAAAACCCTCTCTTATATTTCGGGTATTCTTCTCCCTCCTTCACTATTGCCTCCTTCCTCACCTCTCCAAACTCTTTCCTTCAAACCCTAACCCTAGTTTTTGATCTAGAGTGCTCCATTACGCCTCAAAATCAAGGGAAAGGGGTTTCTCATCATTCTCTTCCACTGTTTATTGATCATTTGAGGTATCATTATTGTCTTCTATACTTCACACTATCAAGTTTTTATGGCTCCTCGCTTGTTCAATCGTGGAAAGAGGATTCGAACTGAGAGTGTTTCCTCTTCGGATTCTCCTCCAACGAATGAACAGATCATTGAACAACTTCAACCACCTCATCCATTGATCAACCCACCTCATCCTCGAAATCCTTCTACCTATGACAACCGATTATTTGTCTCACTAGATGCCTCAAACAACTGGTTTAGTGACTATCGGAATCGTCAGGTATTCACAGGACATCCTATTAATTTTTCTATCTTCTCTCAATATGATTCTTTATTTCATGACCTCTGTTTTGATGAGCTTGTCACTACCACTTCTGCTATCTATCGTCATGCTGTCCAAATGTTCTACTGCAACATGACCTTTGATGATCTCCATATTTATTCACGAGTTGCAGGTATCAATATATCTTTTGATGACTTTGACTTAGCCGAATATCTTGATCTTCAAGAGCCCAATTCTTGGGAAAAGCTAGTTGACGCTCGCTCATTCCGTTTTCCCGACGGAATTTCCCTTGAGAGCTTCAAGGACGATTTGTGTACTCCATACACACGTCCTCGCAAGCTCATGGCTAAATATCTCAACCCATATTTTTCTGACCTTCATTGGATTATCTCTAACACCATTCTACCCAAAACAGGTTCCCATGATGACATCACTTATCTTGAAATATCTGCTCTTTATCATCTTCACTTTGGAATTTCTTTCAATCTTCCACGTACAATGATGGACTGGATGATTCACTGTAGGAAGAAACCACGAGCTCTGGTTTATCCTTTGTACCTTCCTATGATCTTTCGTGCATTTAACATACCACTTGATATCTGTCCGTTCTTGCCTGCTCCTGCTTTCCTGTCCAAGGCACGACGTACTCAGGCAGTTGTCGCCTCTCCTGAGGCTTCTGAGCATTCTGATGATGCGGAGTCTGACTCCCCTCCTTTCGGTCAGGATGCACCACCTCCACCTGCCACTCTTGACTCCATCCAGACCATGCTCCGGGATCGTTTCGACTTAGAGGCTGATCGGTGGGCTCAGATGGACTACCGCACTACCCTGCAGATGAGTGTACTCTGCAACTCGCTGCATGATATTCGGTACTCCATGTCCCATCATCCTACTATGGCCATTCCCATGCAGCGGGATCCCGATCGTGAGGGATATCGCATTGATGATCCGTGGGTCATGCGTTACCTGGATCCGGGTGCTGCTTTTGTGGATCCCAGACGCTCAGACACTCCTGGACCATCTCGTGCTCCATGATGGAGATTGGCTACTATCTGCTGCTGCTGCTACTGATGATGATCTTAGTTGATGCTTTTTGATTTCAGTTATTTAGTTTATTATGGATTTCTGTACTTGGATTTATGTAGTTAAACTCTGGTTGTGTGCTTGACACTTGATTTTTGTGGATGCATTTTATGCTCATTATCGTAGTTTTACTTTATGCTAGTGCCTCTTTTGATTATTTCTATACTGTTTCTTCTCTGCTTGGTGTGGTTGCATCACTATTAATTGTCTCTACTGCAGTTTATATGATCTTTCATATGCAGTATATATTGCTAACTGCCAAAAGGGGGAGAACTATGTATATTTTTGTATATCTGTGCTTGTTTTTTGATTTTGGGAGATATTATCTATCAGGCCACAGGTTCTATGCATTATTTACGGGGGAGAGCTATTGCTTCTAGCTCGGCACCGTTCACTGATTACGGGGGAGCTATCTTCTTTTAGCTCGGCATCGTTTATGGGGGAGCTGTGTTACAATCAACTGTGTCCAGGTATGAATATTGAAATATACATATATTATTTTGTCAATTATTAATATGGGGGAGATTGTTGACACAAAGTCACAGTCAACCAAATATTGACTACATTGACTAAATAATATCTGTATTAATTCAATACGACACACGACGTCTGCATTCAGTTCAAGACAGACGACAGCTCAGTCTCCGGCTCTCAGTGTGTTTTCGAGTCTGTATTTTATATTTTCATTGAGTCTAGACTTGTGTACTCTGAGTCATGCTGAGCTCTTGACACTTAGTCTACAGCCTACCCAAAATCCCAAGCTCCACTGAACCAAACACTGCCCAAAAATCTCCTTAGAACCACTCTGTGCTCTGGAGACAGAGTTCGGGCCGAACTCTGCCTCCACACAGAGTTCGGGCCGAACTCTGTCCCCTAGAAATCAGGATTCCTAATTTTAGGGTTAGCTGGTTGCTAGTTGTCCAACGGCCAAATTTTTGAATTTTCCTACCCGAATTCTGGCCGAATTCTGCCTATAAAAACACTATAAATAGGGCATGAATTCTCTCATTTCAATCCATCCAATCTTCTTTTCTCTTCTCTCTTATAAGCTCAATAAGCCATACCCTTCCCATCTACTAGCCACAAGCCTCCTAAGTCTCGAGTGCTCAGCATCTCTCAGTTAGGATTCTTGTGCAAGAGTCGAAGAAGTCGCTTGGACAATTCCAAGCAAATCGCCACTGCGATCATCTGTTAGAAGTTGACGTGCTCTTCTGAAGTAAAGGTACGGGTTGTAAACTACTATTTCACAAATAGTGGATTTAATCCTGAGCTAGGGTTCTCAGGCCTGGACTAGTCCTCCACGAGGGAAACCAGGTTAAAATTGCTGTGTTTGCGTATGCTCTTTTACTATCCATTTATTTTCCGTACTTTACTCTGATTATTTATTATTGGTGAAAGAGTTATTTTTTAATTGGCTATTTTTCTACAAATACTCTATTCACCCCCCTCTAGAGTTGCCAAACTGTTCTTCAAAGACCACTGGGTTTGCCTTACTCGACTCGGTTACGAACGCAACAGATGCGCCCAAGTGAGACAAGGACTTCGAAGGTCGACTCATTTCTGGCGCAGAAGCACCTGATTCGACCTTATACAACTTACCATCAGCAGCGTGCATGATTGTGAGCGCATGCTTCTGGCTTGCTACTGGCATAGCACGTTTAGGGCGCATAGCCCGTGCTGTCTTGGACTTCTTCATACTAGCCCGCTAGGGCGCGTAGTACTCAGAATCCAAATTCTCCTTGCCACTACAGCGAGTGAGTCTGTCAAAGACAGAGACCTTCTGTGGCGCATCAGAGGTGATGCGCGGGGCATTAGCTGCGCCCCTGCTCCGTCGATGCATCTTCCTCGCCTGAGAGGGAGATGGCTGAGGAATGTGGCCAGCTGCACGTTTCCTCGAGAGATGCGCTGCTCCGGTGGGTGCACCTCGGCTGCTGAGGACGTCAGCAGGAAGGGAAGGCTGGATCGGCGCATCCCCTTCGGTGGTGGTGCCAGAGGCGTCGACCTTGCGCACCCAGACTCGGCGAGTCTTCTTCGGCTTTGGCAGCCGCTTCGAAGGACTCGTACTGCCTTCAGAGATGAACTCCTCATACGCCTGTTGATTGAGGCGTACGACCAGCATCTTGTGGGAGGAGCCCACCTTTACGTCGTCGGATTGCGACACAGCTTTCTCGGTGGAGGAGAAAGAGGTCCCCAGCAGAGTCGCCAGCTTGTTTTCCATTAAAATTTCTTTTATTGCAGTTTCAATACAAACAAAACAGTGTTACAATATAGGACTTAGATGTAGTCCTAGGAGTACACTTTTGTTTATCTGGGTCCCTTGTGCCGATGGAGTGAGTGGTAATGCGTTGACTCCGTTGACGATCTGACGACGGTTATCGGTTCTCTGAAGGCTTGGATTGCTCTGGGTGCTGGAGCTTGTTGAGAGGAAGAAGACATTAAGTGTCTGTATCTGCCTCTCTGGTGGTACGAAGTCTCTGTATGTAGATCTTCGGGTATCTGTCCTTGTCCGTATGTTCGGGGGGGAGGGGTTTGATGAAGGAATGATCCTTCTATTTATAGTGCAGGCTGGCTGCTCTTATGCGCGCATGTTAGGATGCGCCTGGTCGTAGGGACGTCACGTGGTTGATGCTAGAGGGAAGAGGGCACGTGGGTGACGCGCCAAGATTTGTGGATTTGAATCCTTCATGCTGCCTTCGTGGATTACGGGAGAGTTGGCACGTGGCAGTGGAGAGGATTCTTCGGTTGCTGAGATCTCGGGTGGTTAGCACCCCTTCATTGACTGAATGAGTCGAGGGACACGTGTCGTAGGTCCATGGCTCGAAGATCTCTGATTTGGTAGAGAATAATCTGACAGGATGCGCCTGGGATTGGATGCATGAGCAGACTTGGACTTGTAACCTTTAGGAGTTAAAGACCAGTCTGGGCGCATGGCCAGTTCGAGGCGCATACAGGGCTTCATCAGTGACTTCGCCTTTATCTTTAGGGATCAGAGGGAAGCCAGAGGCGCATGGCTTTTGAGGCGTATGCAGAGCTTCAATGGTGACTCAGCCTCTGTCTTTAGGGATCAGAGGAGAGTCAGAGGCGCATGGCTTTTGAGGCGCATGGCTGCGGAGGCGCATGCGGGTGGTTGGTAAGCCACATGGTTCGTAGTCGTCAAAGGAAAATAATGATGATGCTGATGTCAGAGATGCTTCGTATTCTGAAAAAGATGTTTACTGCTCAGGATGGCAGCTGTCATGTCAGGCCTCAGCATTTAATGTTTGTTGATGGTTGATTAGCCTTTGAGTGGGCGCATTGGTCGGCGTTCCCCTAGGCGTATGGGGACGCATGGGGGCGCATCCCTGTGAGGCACTTGGTGTTGAAGGGCGCATCCTTGGGAGGCGCTTGGTGTTGAGGGAGCGCGTCTGTGTAATGCGCGGTCTGGTCGGCACATTCACTCCGTATGATCCGTCTTTAATGGTGCGACCGTTACATTCTCCGAGTGCTTTAAATAGCCGTTTTATGACTTGGCTGAATTTGAAGCGTTTGGTTCATCTATTTAATGCAAATTTGTTGTACGGGATTCGGAGAGCCATCCACTTGGCGCATGGGTTTGATTTGCCTGGCCTATAAATAGTGGCATGGAGAGGGTTTGTTTCTCGTTCCCTCACGTCCTCCAGAGATGAATTTGTCTGCTCGAGCTCATTCTATTGATGAGATGCTCCCGAGGGTGAAGATGCGACGAACTGTTTTCGTCCGTACACTTGAAGGTGGCTGTTACATCCAAAAGTCGGAGTCGAGGGCTTCCGAGGCAGGCGGAAGGTGCCTGTTGCATCCAAAGATGAGGATGCGCGAGCCCTGTCTCCGTTATGCTGGAAGAGCCACAGATCGGAATTGTGGTGCCCTGATCATCCTCCTTGGGCTTTGGCGAGCTCCTTCTCTGCGTGGGTGTTACCCATTCTGGTTGGAAGCTGCTCCTTTAGCCGTGGATCGATTGCGGTGCTCTTCTCTTCCTTTGGCTTTGGAGGCTCTTTCTCCGGCTAGGGGGTTGATTGCCACCCTCATCCTGCTCGGCCAGGTGAGCCTGGCTGGAAGAGTGGCACACAACTGAGATGCTGAAGAGATGCACATAACTGAGAAAGCCCATAACTGAGCTGCTAACATGATGCGCCCTGCTGAGAGCGTATGGCGAGATGCGCCTGGCTGAGAGCGCATGGGGATTGCTGTGCCTATTTGAGGGCGTATGGTGTCTGCTGCGTCTGACTGTAGACTTAGGATCTTTTCTTTGTAGAATTTCTCCCTTGTACAACCTTTTCTAGACATGTAATAGACTTTTATATGAAATAAAAAAATCCTCTTTCAATGTCTATTTCTGTTGTCTTGCTGTGTGAAGTATTTTGTTTGAGCCCCCTGGCGCATGTAGTGTTTAGGCACATAGGATTTATGGTCCTGAAATTCCATGCTTCTACAAAGCTAAGCTATATATATATATCATATCTCATCTCTTCTTCCTTGGTAGCCCCTTCCTCCTAAGCAATATTAAATCAACGCAAAGCCTGCCATCATCTCCTCTCTCTTTATAGAATCTTTTTCGCAAATCCTTCACATGAGTAACACCAATAGAACCTAACCACCACCTCTCGCGTTGCCGTCGTGTCCGGCGTATCCCACGCTGCCACCGGCCATGCGCTCATCCTCGTGCGCCAAGATCGGGCATCGACGATCCTTGGCCGTTCAAGGCCATCACCAACGAACGTTGTCGTCCCATCCTCGACGCAGGGCTGGTCGATGCGTGCCCGTTTACGTCGGCACACGTGGCTGTACCGATAAACCACGTCGGGCAGCGGGCAGACTCCCACCTTGCTCGCAGGATCTCGCCAGCACCGGTCATGACCCATGCCCCACCATCGTTTTCGGTCGACGACGTCAGTCGTCGCACAGAGTAGTGGCAACCGGTGCAATCCACCATACATGCCGGAGCCATCGGCAACCAACTACAGAGCCGGCCTTACTCGAATTCGAGGCCCCGACGAGGCAATCATGATCCGGTCTCCACTGTGAACCACCATCAACCACTCGGACTCCTTCTCTTGCTCAGCCAGCGCAAGTTGGGCCACAGCCACCCCCAGCCGTCGCCTACACCATCGCCAACGCCATCGACACCGCACTTTAAGTAAAGAAGAAGAAGAAGTGATCGAAAAATAGCAGGTTCGACGAAAGCTTTTAGCGGAAACAGGAAGAAAGCAATTGTTGGGCTGAGAAGGATCTACAAGGTTAGTTTGCATATAAGTCCTTCTAAAAAAAAAGAAAAACTTATTATAACTTAAGCCAATCATTACAAATCATTCACGTGGGTCCATGTTTCCTTTGATACACTTTGATCCAGAAAGTTGTTTGGAGTTGTATTGTATATATTCATTTAGACCCCTTCACTTTATAGTAATTGCATAAACCATAGTAGCAATAAAATAACATACTTGCATGGAATCTAAGTTAATCCTAGTCTTTGTCTAAAGAATACTAAATATATATTAATAATTAATAGCTAACGTATCAGGGAAGGCTCCCTGCAACTCTATCGGTTAGCCTTTACAATAGAGGTGTACTTTGCATAAAAGCCCTTAGGAAATAATCTTTTGGTGTATAAGGAAAGAGAATCTTCTTTAAATATTTAGCTTTTTAGTTGCACATATTTCAGTGAAACCCCAATTAGCTTTTTTAGTTGCACATATTTCAGTGAAACCCCAATGGGACCGTGTCATTTTTCTGGTCCTGTATGCCAAGTTTGGTCCAAATCTGAGACAGTTGATAAAATCACCGTTTTACGGACCCCACGGTTCCACTCAACGAGTGATTTTGTGCACGGCCCATCGGAATCCAACTTTGAACATACGGTTGGGTTCGTATCGAAAAACCGGATCCGTAGACATGTAGTTTGACGACTTTAGAGACCATTGACTTTGGCACGCTTTTCGGTGCAAAATGGGTCCAACGGCGGACATCGTTTTTGCCCAAAATTATCGTTTTGCCCCTGTGTCCAGAATTGGACTTAAGGACATGCAATCCTAGCTAATTTGACTATTCTGAGAATGTTGATAATATTTGTTTCAGCTTTCGGAGACAGTTGTGATGACTTTGACTTTATGGCGTACCAGTTGACGGTATTTTATTGGTTCTTCATGCTACCTCCAGGCAAGTATACCTTGCCTCCCTCTACATATTATTTACATGCTTATAGTACACCTGTTTTAGTATGTTATATTTAGTTATCTTAGTTGCTATAGATTTACATGATACCATGTTACTAGTTTATTGTCTTGCTTGTATATCAGTATGACCTGACTGGATAGTATATTTACACCAGGCTTGTCTACATTATGGTTCATGCTAGAGTTGTTCTTACCCTGTGTCATGACTGAGTTGTACCGTATCTTCACCTGTATCTTGACTGAGTCGTGTCTGCAAGTACGTATGAGTGAACTGCTATCCTTTGTCTTTTCCACAACCTGCGAGTCCACAATCGGGGCGAGGGTTGTCCTTTGCACCTGCGAGTCCACACACGGGACGAGGGTGACTTGTCTTGAAACTGACCTGTGAGTCCACAATCGAGGCGAGGGTTGGTTATCTATTGATCTACCAGCAGTTCATTTATGCATACTTGATCCCGTATCCGAGTTCATAGTTACCTGTCAGTAGTCACATGTCAGTTTCCTGTATAGTTCCTGTTTATACCCTGTATATATTATTGCATGATTAAACTGTTAGATAGGCATATTTTATGTATCTTGCTAGTCCTCTGAGGACCTGATGATCTCCTCAGGTTTAGCGACTACATGGAGTTAGTTAGCAGAGCAGGATGGTAGAGGATTGCGATGTATGATACAGGTATTTTGCTTGTGATATTATTTATTATCTTCTCGTGCTTTGTATTTTGTTTCATGTTATATTCTGCTTATTTATAGACTCATATCATTCTTAGAGTCTAATCGGACAATATGCTAATGGGCTGCAGACCACGACCCATAATTGTTCATTCTTGTTTATATGATTCATGTGGATTGAGATATAGTTTAGATTAGATATGATACCATGACCCTAACAGCTTATACGTACTTGAGTCGGGCTAGAGTTCGTTCGATATTGCTCATGAGCTCGCGTCCGAAAAGCGGGTGCGGATCGTGACACCAGATGATTCACCCCCAGCTGTTGTGCCAGCTGGAGTCCCATGATGAGCGCATTGTACTCGGCAACATTGTTGGAGTACGGCTTTGAAAGGGAGTAGGCACGTTGTATGACCAGCTGATCGGGGGAGACTAAGATTGCCCCAACTCCTGCAATGATTTGGCCTTTGGGGTCCGTTCTTGAAGCGCCATCGAAAAACATTCGCCAGATAGAGCTTTCTTCGGTGACGTTTGATTCTTGGACCTCATCCGGGATGTCTTAATAGAGTCTTGAGGACTCAGGGATGGGGTGTGCAGCTAAAAAGTCGGCCAGAGCCTGACCCTTAACGGCTTTTTGTGGAACGAACACCATGTTGTATGGCGTTAGCAGGATCACCCATGTCGCTAGCCGGGAGTTTAATGACCCTGGCTTTGTCATGAGAACTTTGCGTGGATTGACTCGAGAGATGACATGAATTGTCTGGCCCGAAACATAATGGCGAGTCTTCTGGATGGCAAATACCAAAGCCAAATACTCTTTTTCAACGGGGTTGTACCGGTGTTCGGCCCCGATCAGTGTTCTACTGAGGTAGTAGATAGCTTACTCATAGCCTGCATCGCTGTTCTGAGCCAGCAGAGCGCCGAGGGAATGATCCATGGCACGGACGTAGAGGAAAAATAGTTTGCCGGCGACGGGTGCCACCAGGACTGGCGGGCTCGTCAAGTAAGCCTTGATATCGTCGAAAGCTTTTTGACATTCCTCTGTCCAGACGTAAGAGACTTCCTTCTTCATGAGCTGGGTGAAGGGTTGGCATTTCCCAGAAAGGTTTGCTATAAACCTCCGGATGTATGCCAGACGCCTCTGCAGGCCTCGAAGTTCTCGGAGGTTCTTCGGAGGGTCCATGTCAAGGATGGCTTTGGTCTTCTCGGGATCGACATGAATGCCTTTCGTCGTGATAATGAAGCCCAAGAACTTTTCGCTAGAAACCCCAAGGAAGGATTTAGCAGGATTCATCTTGAGTTGATGCGCTCGCATGAGATCGAAGACTGTCTTGAGGTATTGTAGGTGATCTCCTTTGAGACGGCTCTTGACTGCGATGTCGTCAACATAGCATTCGACTGTCTTACGTAGATGTTGATGGAAGATGGTACTCATAACTCGTTGGTATGTAGCACCAGCATTCTTCAAGCCGAAGGGCATCACTGTGTAGCAGAAAACCCCCTTCGGAGTCCTGAATGACGTGTGTTTTGCGTCATCGGGGAACATCTTGATCTGGTTGTAGCCCGAATACCCGTCCATGAAAGACATGCGTTCGAAGCCACATGTGTTGTCGATCATCACGTCGGTAATTGGAAGCAGAAATTTGTCCTTCGGGCAAGCAGTATTGAGATCCCTGAAGTCGATACAAACTCGTATCTTTTCATTCTTCTTGGTGACAGGGACAACGTTGGCTACCCAATCCGGGTGTTGTTCTTCACGGATGAAGCTGCTGGTCAAGAGTTTGTCTACCTCTTGATCGATGGCGTTCATGATGTCAGGACGAAAGCACCGCTGCTGTTGTTTGATAGGCTTGGCATCAGGTAAGATGTTGAGCCTGTGCATCGCGATCTGAGGATCAAGTCCTGTCACCCCCAGTTTCCAGAAACAGGGGTATTTTTGTCATTTTCCACTTTAAAAATTATTTTGAAATTATTTATTTATTATTTGTATTATTTTGGGGTTATTTGAATCGGGTTCGAATTTCGGCTCATTGCGACTTGTTTTGACTTGTTTCGGGGACCGGGGTATTTTGACCTTAGCGGGCCCACACACTAGCTAGCCATGGCCCACATGTCAGATATTTTGGTTAGAGACTAGACTATTATTTTAGTTAATATTTAGTTAGAGATTAGTGGTTTCGGTTTGACTAAACTACCCCCGGTTTAACCCTTTTCCTATTTTTAGCCATTTAAATCTTTGGAGGGCAAACTTGTAATTTTCCATATAAGACAAAATGACCATGTATGGCCGGCCACATCATGAGGGGATGGGGAGGAGAGAGAAAACCTTATCTCTTCATTCCAATCCACTTTTTCTTCTTCTTCCCCAAAGGCTCCATCTACTTTTTGAAGCTCCATTGATTTTTCTTCTCCAACCAAGGTGAATCCTTCTCCAAACCTATTTCTTTTCTCATGTAGATCATGTAGGAGACCCTCTATGATGAATCCCATGGTGATGCCCTCATTTGAGACCATTTTTGTGTCCTTTGGACATTTCTAGGAGTGTCCACTTGTAGGTTTGTGTCCCAATAGGAAAAGCCCCATTTTTGACTCATGGATATTATTTTAATATTGTTTTTGTGTTGTTCTTCATTTTATTCCAGATTTTTGCTTGTTAGAGAATGAGTTTATTCATGTATCTTAATGTATCATTTTCATTCTTTTACTTGTTTATATATTTGTGGTTATATATATGTATATATATATATATATATATATATATATATATATATATATATATATATATATATATATATATATATATATGGTTTATATCTATAGTGGGGGAAATTATTGTGAGGTGTTGTGATGTGTTGGGTGCCCATATAGGACAGCCATGGCCGGCCCCAATTAGAGGGTGTTGGGGTTGGTTTTGGTGAGGTGTTGGTGTTGGTGTTGGTGTTGGTGAAGTGGTGTTATTTGTGTGTTTATTTGTGATAGAGGGGAGTTGTAGAGATGGGTTTGTGGAGTGATTTGTGGGGGTGTTAGAGTAGTGTTGTGCTGCTGAAATTTCAGCAGTGACTAGGACCAAATCAGCCCCAAAGTAGCCTATGAGCAGCCCACATTTATCCCCTACCAAACTAGTCCATAAAACCCCTTAAAACCCTTCCAAAATCCCTCAAACTTCCACCCTTTTTAGCCACCAATTCACCAATAGTTAGGTCCACTTTTAAACCCAATATGACAGCTCCTAATCACCACAAAATCAGTCCCCTCCTCACTACAAAATCTGTCCATTTACCTTTGTGTGTGTGTGTGAGTGTTGTGAGATGTGTGTGAGTGTTTTGTGAGGTGTTTTGAGTGTAGTTTGGTACCCATAGGTAGCCTATTGCCTAAACTAGTAGGAAACCTATTAGAAAACCTATAGAGAGGCCTATTAGAGTGTGGTGTCATCTAAGGGTGAGTGGTGTTAGTGAATGGGGTAATGAAAAGGGTAAATTCATGATATAGGATAGGTAATAAGGTAAACCTATACCCCGTATCCTAACATGACCTAGATAACTAGGATACCCCAATTTCTTGGTAGGTAAACCTTAGATAGGTTGATATCTAGCTACCCTAAGGAGCCTAAGCTAGTGCCATGAGTATTGGCGCGGTTTCCTTGGGTTTTGGGCAAGGTATCGGGATTTACCTTAAAAGGGTAAATGCTAGTTTTGCCTAGAAATAGGATATTTGTGTTAGAAGCCTAAGATGGTGTTAGAACTTGATCCCCGTGGTTGGTAATGATCAAATATGGTACTCTAAGACTAGTTTTGACGTCGGTTGACCGTTTTGACCAAAAGTCAACAAAAGTCAACCGAAGGTCAAACTTAGCCTTTAAGCGACCCGATTTGACCGAAACCAACCCAGAGTTGACCAGTTGACCGAAAGTCAATAGTTGGTCAACATTAGACTTGTTTGACTTAGAGTTGACCTAGAGTTGACCAGAGTTGGCCAGGGTTGACCAGAGTTGACTTTTTGACCAAAAGTCAACTGTAAGTCAACCTTTGATCCCGATTGACCTAGTTTGACTTGGATTGACTCCCAGTGACCTAGTATGACCTGGTATGACCTAGTATGACCTAGATTGACCTAGTTTTGACTTAGACTTGTATTCATGGCTTGCATTAGTTTCCTTTTCAGCATTTAGTCCTGTTTGACTCATAGTATCTTATCTTAGGTCTGTGATCGCTCTGAGCATCTGTTCACCCTATCAGCTCAGGACCACAGGCGAGTACATTCACTGATAGTTTTTATTGTCTTGATATCTGCTATATCCGATTCAGTTGTAGTGACTTACTTGATTTCCAGACACGATAGTTCACGGACTAGTCTATATCGGATCCTGTCATGAGATGTTGTTCCTGGTTTACTTGGTATATTAGTACATGACTTGACTTGTTACTTGTACTTGTATAGACATGAACTTGGGAGTGGGCTGGCCCCCTGCTCTCGAATCTCGTGTCATGACGTGTTATGTCTGGATCCTTTATACTAGTCGGGGGATGGAGAGTTATTAGTGGTTGTGTGATCATTTCCCACATGGTTTTATGGTACTCATGGTTCTATTGTACTCATGGTTCATAGCTATACCCTCACCTCACGACGGGTAAAGCCTAACCCCATGGTTCATAGCTTTCCATGGTGACCGGCCTTACGTTTCATCATGGTTCATAGCCGGTCAGATGGAAAGCCTTCCCAAGCCGATCACATGACGCACTAATAATTCAAGGCACTTTTTATATTTACTATCTTAGGGGGACTAAGTTCTGTTCGGGAGAAGGGTTACAACCCCGGTCCTTGTTTGGTTTAAGGGTTGTAACTCGGCTTCCGAATAGTTCCCAAGTCACCCTATATATATACATACATATACATTATCGTCCTTTACAGTACTCACATCATGATATATATTTCCAGTTGATTTTGTCTTGTATTTCATTATACTGTCTCTTATAGCTTTTGTCAATTCACATGGAACTGCTGTTGGTGTTTGTACTTGCTCATTTTCCTGACAGGATACCGTTGACAAATTTTACAGATGACTTAGAGGCTGATTGCCCGGCTTACTACGGGATAGAGTCTGAGGGACTTGACCTAGACAGGGACTTAGTGGTAGAGCCTCTTGATTTCGCTCACCCAGAGTAGCCTAGTATTAGTTAGTTTTGCCTGGCCTGCGAGCCAGCTGGTTATTTCTGTTGTAGTATCTTATACTTATATTATATTTCTGAGATTCTGGATTATGTTTAGCTGTGACTTGTGGATATATCTTGGATTCGTTCTTGCTTATTCTATCATATCTCTTTTCCATGCTTTCTACCTTAGTTTTGATTATGTGATTGAGACAATATTGTTTTATTCCTCCGTTCGGAGTGTATATACTGTACAGGTACATTTATCTGTTTAGTCGTAGTATTTATAGACCCTATATACAGCGTTCTACCGCCGATTCTGCGGCGTAGGCTGGACGTAACCACGTGCTCGTGCCCCTCTTCAGGGTGCGGGTCGTGACACGTTTTTGTGGTGGCCCATGCAGGTCAGAGTCGCAAATAGTACGATCTCGTAATGGTGCTCGACTTAGAGTACTAATTACGAGCCTGCGTCTAGGATGTAGGATCTAGGGTATGGTAGGAGTTACTCAATCACATTTTAGGAAATTTCTGATCTTTTGATTACCATGACAAATTCTTTTGCATTGAATCTAATTGTCCGTCTTTGATATTCCTATCATGTGCCATATTGATCTCTTGGGTTCAATTCATCTTCAGGATGACAGTCACTCGTTCTCAGGCAGCGGGTCCTAGCGCAGTTCCAGAGAGGGCAGATCAGGGAGGTCCTCCACCTCCGGCTACGGGACTGACAGTTGAGAGAGCAGTAGCATCAGTTCCTGCCCTTCAGGCAGGAGTAGCAGAGGCAGTTCCCTGAGGTCTTCCACCTCCAGCTGGGGGAGCTGCAGATCAGGGAGCAGTCACATCAGTTCCTGCCCTACCGGCGGGAGCACCAGCAGCGACGGTTTCAGGAGGTCTTCCACCTCCAGCAGCGAGACCGTCTATGGTTATTCCAGACATTCTTCCACCGCCGCCTCAACTACCGGCAGACACTCAGGGTATGATGGCCCTTCTGCAGCAGATATTGCAGACGCAGAGCCGCCAGACGGAGGTGCTGCGACAGACCATAGAGAACTCCCATCAGTTAGCCATGGCAGCAGTAGAGAGAGGTGCTCAGACTGCGGGTCAGGGAGCAGTGGTGCAGCAGCAGGGCCAGGGAAGGCCCGGTACACATCTGGACTTTAGGAAGATGAACCCGCGAGATTTCAAGGGTACCGAGGGTATCCTATACGCGGACGACTGGCTGGAGGACGTCCAGCGGAGCTTAGAGTTGGCCGAGGTTCCGAGGGCTCTATGGGTGACTTCTGCTGCGAGCCAGTTCTTCGACATAGCATTGACTTGGTACCGCACGGATCCGCGTACGTCGGTTAGAGGTATATCTTGGGAGGACTTCAGGAAACTCTTTAAGGAGAAGTTCTACCCGGATGTAGCCTTGACATCTCTGGAGGGGCAGTTTGTTAGTTTGGAGCAGGGGAACTCGTCGGTCGACGAGTACGCAGCAGAGTTTTTCCGACTGAGCAGGTTTGCACCGAGTTTGGTTTAGGACGAGGGGTACAAGGCCCGGAAGTTCAGGAGGGGTCTCATTCACGCAGTGCGCACTCGCACATCCGGGAGGCGAGACGCTACCTTTGAGCAGATTCTGATGGAGGCTCAGATTGCTGAGGAGGACTTCGGCCTCAAGCCGAAGAGAAGCAGTGATGTCTTGGAAGCCAGTTCAAGTGCGGGGCCAGCGAAGCACCCATATTTCCAGCTGAGGCAGTTCCAGCAGCAGCAGCCTCAGTTGCAGATCCAGCAGGCACCGGCGCGTGCCCAGCCGCACCAGGGACAGGGCCGGAGGCAGGATGTCCAGTGTACCTTCTGCAGGAAGATGGGGCACATCCGGGAGGTTTGCAGGATGAAGCTGGGAGTCTGTTTATTCTGTGGAGCTCCAGACCACCAGGTGAGGGACTGTGCTGTCCGTGCAGCTAGCCAGACAGGCCAGAGCAGAGTACAGCAGGCTAGAGGAGGCCAGCAGGGGCATGCTTTCACCATGGCAGTTGAGCCCACTCAGGCAGTAGCAGAGCAGAGTGCAGGTTCCGATCTTTCGATCTCCTTTCCGCATTTGCTTCCTTAATTACTGTTTGAATTTCGATTCCATCTGTTCCTTGTCTGTTTGATGAAAATTGCTCTTGTGATGTGATTTTTTTTTCCTGAGATAAGTCCTATGGGCTAGGTCGCCTCGATTATGAGATTTTAGAATCCTCTAGGGTCATGCTAGCAGGCATAGTGAGGACATATAGTCGGATTATGGTCATATTTCTCGGGTGTGGGAATTTAAGGTTTTCGCTGCCAAGCATGCGGCAATGCGAAAATTTTAAATACCATGATTCTAGAGGTATGTACCATAGTTGAGGACTCTGTGATTATCGTAGCCTTGCTCACTGGCATGACGGAGATTCTGAGTATCATGATTATTGGACAGACGCATACGATTATCAAATTGCATGAATTTTCGGTGTTGCTTCGTTTTAAGTTTTTGAAGGATTCTTTTAAGGTGGATAGACTTATATTTGTGAGTATTTTAAAATTTATAAATTTAGTCATTTAGTTCCTGCTTTGATTTTTGAGATTTTAATCATTTAAAAATTTTTATTCATGACTTGTGAATTTGAGATTTTACTATTGTTTGGTTTTAATTTCGAGGACGAAATTTTTTAAGGTGGATAGATTTGTCACCCCCAGTTTCCAGAAACAGGGGTATTTTTGTCATTTTCCACTTTAAAAATTATTTTGAAATTATTTATTTATTATTTGTATTATTTTGGGGTTATTTGAATCGGGTTCGAATTTCGGCTCATTCCGACTTGTTTTGACTTGTTTCGGGGACCGGGGTATTTTGACCTTAGCGGGCCCACACACTAGCTAGCCATGACCCACATGTTAGATATTTTGGTTAGAGACTAGACTATTATTTTAGTTAATATTTAGTTAGAGATTAGTGGTTTCGGTTTGACTAAACTACCCCCGGTTTAACCCTTTTCCTATTTTTAGCCATTTAAATCTTTGGAGGGCAAACTTGTAATTTTCCATATAAGACAAAATGACCATGTATGGCCGGCCACATCATGAGGGGATGGGGAGGAGAGAGAAAACCTTATCTCTTCATTCCAATCCACTTTTTCTTCTTCTTCCCCAAAGGCTCCATCTACTTTTTGAAGCTCCATTGATTTTTCTTCTCCAACCAAGGTGAATCCTTCTCCAAACCTATTTCTTTTCTCATGTAGATCATGTAGGAGACCCTCTATGATGAATCCCATGGTGGTGCCCTCATTTGAGACCATTTTTGTGTCCTTTGGACATTTCTAGGAGTGTCCACTTGTAGGTTTGTGTCCCAATAGGAAAAGCCCCCTTTTTGACTCATGGATATTATTTTAATATTGTTTTTGTGTTGTTCTTCATTTTATTCCAGATTTTTGCTTGTTAGAGAATGAGTTTATTCATGTATCTTAATGTATCATTTTCATTCTTTTACTTGTTTATATATTTGTGGTTATATATGTATATTTCTATATATATATATATATATATATATATATATATATATATATATATATATATATATATATATATATATGTATATATATATGGTTTATATCTATAGTGGGGGAAATTATTGTGAGGTGTTGTGATGTGTTGGGTGCCCATATAGGACAGCCATGGCCGGCCCCAATTAGAGGGTGTTGGGGTTGGTTTTGGTGAGGTGTTGGTGTTGGTGTTGGTGTTGGTGAAGTGGTGTTATTTGTGTGTTTATTTGTGATAGAGGGGAGTTGTAGAGATGGGTTTGTGGAGTGATTTGTGGGGGTGTTAGAGTAGTGTTGTGCTGCTGAAATTTCAGCAGTGACTAGGACCAAATCAGCCCCAAAATAGCCTATGAGCAGCCCACATTTATCCCCTACCAAACTAGTCCATAAAACTCCTTAAAACCCTTCCAAAATCCCTCAAACTTCCACCCTTTTTAGCCACCAATTCACCAATAGTTAGGTCCACTTTTAAACCCAATATGACAGATCCTAATCACCACAAAATCAGTCCCCTCCTCACTACAAAATCTGTCCATTTACCTTTGTGTGTGTGTGTGAGTGTTGTGAGATGTGTGTGAGTGTTTTGTGAGGTGTTTTGAGTGTAGTTTGGTACCCATAGGTAGCCTATTGCCTAAACTAGTAGGAAACCTATTAGGAAACCTATAGAGAGGCCTATTAGAGTGTGGTGTCATGTGAGGGTGGGTGGTGTTAGTGAATGGGGTAATGAAAAGGGTAAATTCATGATATAGGATAGGTAATAAGGTAAACCTATACCCCGTATCCTAACATGACCTAGATAACTAGGATACCCCAATTTCTTGGTAGGTAAACCTTAGATAGGTTGATATCTAGCTACCCTAAGGAGCCTAGGCTAGTGCCATGAGTATTGGCGGGGTTTTCTTGGGTTTTGGGCAAGGTATCGGGATTTACCTTAAAAGGGTAAATGCTAGTTTTGCCTAGAAATAGGATATTTGTGTTAGAAGCCTAAGATGGTGTTAGAACTTGATCCCCGTGGTTGGTAATGATCAAATATGGTACTCTAAGACTAGTTTTGACGTCGGTTGACCGTTTTGACCAAAAGTCAACAAAAGTCAACCGAAGGTCAAACTTAGCCTTTAAGCGACCCGATTTGACCGAAACCAACCCAGAGTTGACCAGTTGACCGAAAGTCAATAGTTGGTCAACATTAGACTTGTTTGACTTAGAGTTGACCTAGAGTTGACCAGAGTTGACCAGGGTTGACCAGAGTTGACTTTTTGACCAAAAGTCAACTGTAAGTCAACCTTTGATCCCGATTGACCTAGTTTGACTTGGATTGACTCCCAGTGATCTAGTATGACCTGGTATGACCTAGTATGACCTAGATTGACCTAGTTTTGACTTAGACTTGCATTCATGGCTTGCATTAGTTTCCTTTTCAGCATTTAGTCCTGTTTGACTCATAGTATCTTATCTTAGGTCTGTGATCGCTCTGAGCATCTGTTCACCCTATCAGCTCAGGACCACAGGCGAGTACATTCACTGATAGTTTTCATTGTCTTGATATCTACTATATTCGATTCAGTTGTAGTGACTTACTTGATTTCCAGACACGATAGTTCACGGACTAGTCTATGTCGGATCCTGTCATGAGATGTTGTTCCTGGTTTACTTGGTATATTAGTACATGACTTGACTTGTTACTTGTACTTGTATAGACATGAACTTGGGAGTGGGCTGGCCCCCTGCTCTCGAATCTCGTGTCATGACGTGTTATGTCCGGATCCTTTATACTAGTCGGGGGATGGGGAGTTATTAGTGGTTGTGTGATCATTTCCCACATGGTTTTATGGTACTCATGGTTCTATTGTACTCATGGTTCATAGCTATACCCTCACCTCACGACGGGTAAAGCCTAACCCCACGGTTCATAGCTTTCCATGGTGACCGGCCTTACGTTTCATCATGGTTCATAGCCGGTCAGATGGAAAGCCTTCCCAAGCCGATCACATGACGCACTAATAATTCAAGGCACTTTTTATATTTACTATCTTAGGGGGACTAAGTTCTGTTCGGGAGAAGGGTTACAACCCCGGTCCTTGTTTGGTTTAAGGGTTGTAACTCGGCTTCCGAATAGTTCCCAAGTCACCCTATATATATACATACATATACATTATCGTCCTTTACAGTACTCACATCATGATATATATTTCCAGTTGATTTTGTCTTGTATTTCATTATACTGTCTCTTATAGCTTTTGTCAATTCACATAGAACTGCTGTTGGTGTTTGTACTTGCTCATTTTCCTGACAGGATACCGTTGACAAATTTTACAGATGACTTAGAGGCTGATTGCCCGGCTTACTACGGGATAGAGTCTGAGGGACTTGACCTAGACAGGGGCTTAGTGGTAGAGCCTCTTGATTTCGCTCACCCAGAGTAGCCTAGTATTAGTTAGCTTTGCCTGGCCTGCGAGCCAGCTGGTTATTTCTGTTGTAGTATCTTATACTTATATTATATTTCTGAGATTCTGGATTATGTTTAGCTGTGACTTGTGGATATATCTTGGACTCGTTCTTGCTTATTCTATCATATCTCTTTTCCATGCTTTCTACCTTAGTTTTGATTATGTGATTGAGACAGTATTGCTTTATTCCTCCGTTCGGAGTGTATATACTGTACAGGTACATTTATCTGTTTAGTCGTAGTATTTACAGACCCTATATACAGCGTTCTACCGCCGATTCTGCGGCGTAGGCTGGACGTAACCACGTGCTCGTGCCCCTCTTCAGGGTGCGGGTCGTGACAAGTCCTGGCATATCTTCGTAGCTCCAGGCGAAGACATCGATATATTCTTTAGCCAGCTGGATTAAAGATTTTTGATCTTCTCCTTTTAGGCTTTTGCTGATGAAGATGGGTTTGGAAGAAGATCCATCCCCAAGGTCGATATGTTCGACTTCGTCTTCGGTAGGGGGTTCGCGTAATTCAAAACGAGACTCCCACTGTTCTCCTAGGCGTTGAGCCCAGGGTTCTTCTTTGAAGAATTCTGGCGTTTGGTCTTCGCCTTCATCTTCTTGAGATTGTGCAGATGTCATGTTGGCTGATAGTACTCTCTTGAAGATTGAGCCGATACTGGTATCAGAATCCCAAGTTGATGCTTCGGATGAGTGAGAATGTTCTACTTCTTCTGCCTCCGAACTCTCTGGAGTTGACGACGGCGTGACATAGCCCACCCCCCGTCGAGTTCGATTATAGTAGTCCTGCGGCTTTCCTTTAGGTGTTGGAAGCCGGAGAGGGAGACGTCGACCCTTGCCGTAGTTCAGGCCTTTATTGCTTTTTAGGTCGTAACCCATCTTTTGGATGAGGTACTTTACCTTGTCCGTGTACCGATAGACTTGTATCCTGCCGGTATCTGGTTCTGGCTCGAGTGGCGGGAGGTCTTGATGACGCACAACTTTGCCGAAGATGATGGATTCTTCGTCTCGATTCTGCGGTGGGACTACAAAACAAACCCCTTGGGACGGGACTACTCGATTTACATGATGGACGGTCGTTATTTGTGTTTGCAACGACCGTAAAGCATTATCTAATGTATACATGGCATTCCAATGTGGAAGACTAGAATAATTAAAAGACACTCTATTATTGATAAAACACGAGATTTTGTCCCACGGGATTACATTGTCCAGAGAGGGTGCATCTACATCAGCAGAGAGATATTCCCCTAGCTCTTCATCTGTGAGTACTGTGATTGGACCGGGAGAGTCCACCACAGCTTTGATCTTGGGGTCCGAGAGGGCTATGTGGGCCTTCTTCGGCAGCTTGGATGAGACAGATGATTGCGACAGCTTGCCCTTAAGACGCACCTTCAGAGGTGCCTCAACTGCGCCTCTAGTGGTTGGTGCCTTCCCCTGTAGTTTTGCCACAAGGGGAGCCGATGTTTGAGGCGGCTTTTCCTTGAGCCGTATCTTCAACGGAGCTTCAGTAGGTATTCTATCTGGAGCAGTTGGTGCTCTTCCAGGTAGCTTGATGCTCATGGGAGGCAACGTCTGCGGCGGCTTCCCTTTGAGTCAGATTTTTAAAGGAGCGTCGGGAATCATCTCTGGCTCCATGTCGAGCTTTGCTGCCGTTTCTGCTTCATCGTCAGCATCATTGGCTTCCTCCTCGTCGAGCGAATTATACAGGGTGGAATCAGTGAAGTAGGCTTCGACCCCCTTGAAAGGTCAATATCTGCGAACTCTGTCCGGATGACGTCGTTGGTGGACACGTACTTCATACATTGGTGGAGTGTAGATGGCACCACCATGTACTCATGCAGCCATGGACGACCCAGTAGGAGGTTGTAGTTGACGTCGGCATCCACGACATAGCAAGTCACCTCGGTTCTGAGGTTACCGATATGACACTTTAGCCGTATTTTGCCCAGCGGCTCGCTTTTGCTAGCATTGAAGCCACTGATTGTTGTGTTGGAAGGCGCCAGTCGGTACATTGGGATCCCTAGTGTTGAGAGCAGCGTCTTCGTAATGATGCTGAGGGAAGACCCCAGATCGATCTGAATCCGCTTCACCTTTACGGAGCCGATATACCCTGTATAATACAGCGGCCTGTTGTGTCGGTTGTGGTTGAGGAGCATGTCTTGTTGGGTGAAGGTTATGTTGGGGATAACTTCATTCGCACAATGACAGTGCACACATATAGTTGGAGTATCCTCAGGCTGCTTGACCTGACTGATGAAGGACTCAACATCCTTCAGGGCTTCACAGAGAGCTTCACGAGTGTCCTTGGAAAGACGAAAGAGCTCAAACAGAGATAGGCGAGCAGGAGTACTGGCAAGTTGTGCCAGTATGTTGAAGTTGTGGGGCTTGGCTAGCCCTGAAGCATTCTCCTTTCGCAGAGGCTTATCGAAGCGGGCCTCTACATGCTTTTGCTTATTGGCTGCTGGGGGCTTAGATGGGCTCTCTTCCTGGGCAGCAGGGACGGTGCAAGGAGGCACCACCTCGACGACAGCTTCGTCGGATTGGGCGTTCTGATGTAAACGCGTCTGTACAGGAAGTGCCTCTTCCGCAGAGGGAGAGATCATGCGACAAGACTTGATCTTCCTGCCTTTGGTTTTAGAGGCAGAGCGTGTCTCCGATTGAGTAACCTTGGAGACGAGATCAGGGTGAACCCATAAGATCTCTTCCCGAGATGTGGTGAGTGGGATGAGTCCACTCATGTTGTCAGGAGTAGGTGGTAAGTTAACCACCTCCATTGTCGCCTTAGGGATGGGGACGACGCCATCTTGCATTGTGGTTGGCGGCAAGGTGCCAAATTGGAGTAACACCAGGTTGGCCGAGACCGTTTTCTCCTTGTAGTCGACGAAGATAACATCCGCATTGATCATGCACTGGATGTAGTTTTTGAGGACGTAGCAGTCCTTAGTTGGATGTCCGACAAAACGATGGTAGTGACAGTACCTCGGATTGTCCACTTTTCTAACCTCGTCGGGACGCTTCGGGTCCGGCAACTTGATTTTGTCACTCTGCTTCAGTATCTCGAAGAGTTGCAGGGTGTCTTCATCGTTGAAAGAATAAACCTCCTTTTGCCTTGGTGCGAGTGGAGGCTTCTGAGTAGGTGCTGATACATCTTTGGAGGCATTGACAGTCAACGCCTGTTTCCCCTTCGTCTCTCGTCCAGGGTTGTTGGCTGCAGGCCGTTTCCCCTTGTCCTCAAAGGCAGGAAAACTAACTCCCAGAAGGCGAGCATTGGATGGCTTCTTTTCTGCTGCTTCGGCTTCGATGATCAAGGAACTCCAGTCGGGAGGAGGAGTGGAGTTGAGCTAGAGTTTGACTGCAGGCAGCATGTTCATGCTGCAGGAGGAGAGGAGTGCGTGTTCTGGCATGCCTGGGGGCAGTCTGAAGCAAGCCTGTCGGAAGCATTCGATGAATACTCGAACTGTTTTCTTGTCCTTCTGGCGTATCTCTATGAGGGACGCCATTGTCATGTCCTTCCCGCCGTCGTAGAAACGGTCGAGGAAGAGACGCGTCAAGTCGTCGAAGGAGGATATAGAGTTATCGGAGAGACTGCAGTACAAGTCGTACGCCACTCCTTTCAGTGCCCCGACAAATATGCTGGTGAGTAGTGCGTCCTCCTTCGGAAGATGTCCCGTTTGAGACTGGAAGTACGTCAGATAGCGACGCGGAGAGTCTTTCCCATCGTATGGTGTCAATGTTTGTGGTTTATACTAAGGAAGATAAACCACTTTGTTCCATTCGAGGGGATAAGGTTGGGGGATGCCCATCTTTTGGCGCTTCTCTTGTCTATTCTTGGACTCAAAGCGCTCGCGCAAGTCCCTGATTATCTCGACCACATCTTCTGTGGAGCTGGGAGTCGGGGAAGGAGGTACCACCTGGAGTTGAGCATTTGAGGGCTTCGACGTCCGTGGTGCCTCGCAACGATATGTGTCTAAGGATATCCGTTGAAGGGGTACACTTGATTCTCCATTGGCCCTTGGGTCAGGACCGGTAGAAGGCGCCCTGGCCAAAGCGGACCGTATTTTAAACACTGCTTGAGTCAGTGTTTGCATGGAGGCCGAGAGGGTTTTGAGTCCTTCCTCCAGGGTATCCATACGCTGGACGAGGTCTGCTGGCGGCGCATCTGACTCGGTGTCACCCCCAGTCATGTATACCGTCATGACACAGTCGGAGTCAGATGGATCAGTTGAGGCTTCACTCTCAGCTTCACTCTCCTGTAGGGGAGTTGCCTCTCCTGGAGCTTCGTCTTGGCCATCCCCAGCTATGTTTTGGAGGACACCCTCGTCTTCGGGAGAAGTATCCGCAAGGGCCTGATTACCCCCAGTTCTGTCTTGGAGGACTTCTTCGTTTTCGGGACGCAGATCCACAGGGGCTAGACTACCTCCAGCTACGTTCGGGAGGGCGACTTCACTACAAGAAAACATGGTTTCTGTGACATGTAAAGTTGTCACAGAAATTATGAAAGTCGTCACAACACATCTTCTGTGACGAGTACAGTGACGACTTATTTTCGTAGCCTATACCTCCGTAGCTAAAAGTATAGGTGACGACCAAAAGTCGTTGTCACAGAAAGTTCTCTACTGTGACAAGAATATGTTGTCAGTGATAGTAAACTTTCCGTGACAACAAAATTCATCACTAAAAATATTATAAGTGGCGCACAATATTGTCACAAAATAGCTTTTTATTGTAACTAAAAATAAATTAAATTTTTTTTGACAAAAATAAAAATTATTTTTGTGACGACATTTGCTATCACAAAACAACTTTAGTAACACTTTTATTGTTGTCACAATGAACGTATATGTTTAGTGACAAGTACATGTCATCATTGTAAACACTTGTAGTAACACATTTATTATTGTCACCATAGTGTACACTTTATATGTTTGATGGAAATCAATTGTCACGAGGATTTTTTTTTTTTGTCATTGTCATTATACATTAAAAACTCAAAACAAATTATATCTTTTTTTTTGAAAAAAAATATATAATTTCAATATATTTGCCATGAACCTATATACAACCAGCTTCAAAGCAAGTCGAAGATGAACTCTTATTAATCTTCACATTTGTATAGATAAATTCAAATTCACATTGGAATGGTCGAACATAACACAACATTCAAGTTCAGACCCTCAAGATGAATACAAAATTGAACAAACAATCATTCTCAACGCAAAAGATAGAAAAAAAATCCTCTATCCTAGATACACTAACTACTCTCTAGTTTTTGTTGATGAGCATGTTGACATGATGCCTCCATAGAGAAGCAACAAAAACACCACCATCGTCAACAACATGAACATCACAAGGAAGCCACCATTGCGCCTCTAATCTACTAGCAGAAGCTGTCGAACCCGGGGCAGAAGGTAACCCAGTTCACCTTGGAGTTCCTGGTGTGAGCGAAGTTCACTATAGCCATAGTAACTGACACCGCTGTAGTAGTCAGAACAAGCATGACCTACAAATATTAACAACATAAGTAATCATGAAGCCTAACTTGCAAATATTTGTTAGCACCTGATAATTACTAAAAATGACATTAAACAAAAAAAGAAAAACAGTATGAAAAAGGAAGAAGATGCATCAAATACATACTCAGTATCGAAGTACTAGCATTTTTGTGGTTGAGTATATATTCTCATCTTCCAACATCAGCTTAGACAGACCAAAATAAAAAATCTAAAAAATTAATGGCATAAATGTTTATGCTAGCACAAAGTAGCCAGGGTCATGATCCGATAACTCGTAAAACTGTTCTTCTTACCTTTGGCTTGAAATTTTGTAGCAAGATAATATTTGTGGATTTAAAGTCCCTATGGACAATAGGGATCCCAACAACTGAGCCGAAATGGAGATATGCCAGGCCCCTTGACACTCCAAGTGATATTTTGAGTCACAAATGCCAATCCATCTTCACTGCAGTAATTCCTACATTATTAAGAAGTTCAAAATGAAATAGTAATATAGAAAAAATACTGTTAGTCTGAAAGCTTCGTACAGTGTAGAGGGTACCAAATGAATGGTTAAAACTCTACATAGGAAATATAGAAGAAGGTTGAAATCCAAGGCATGCAAAAGATCATTCAACGTCCAGTTCTTTTCCAAAACATTGAGTTTGATGCAATGCTGCCAAAAAAAGCAATACAATGCCACCAATTTAATATGCTCTCTATTTTGAATATTTCTTATAGTTGTACGTGTACTAGACCATGCAAGGTAAGCTCCTCGAAACATTAATAAGTTAGTGCCCAAGTCAAGTAGAGAACAATTTGACTTAACGATTCTAACAGAATAAAAATACCGAGCACGTGCACTGATGAGCATATAACAGCAATTAGGTTCAACTATACTGTGTAGTGTGTACTAATGTGTACATTGCATATATAATTATGTAGTACAAACTATTAAGCTACTAGACTTCAAGAACATAAAAATGTGTTTGAAATAATAGTTCACAAGGTATAGCAGAATTTAAGAATTCAGAAATATCTTCTTGTTGTTTGCTCAAGAATGATTATACAATCACTCACAAATTTTGTTTCAACCATACAATAAGGTGGAAAAATAGCTTAAGAAGTAAATTGATATTAACATGAGAACAATGAAAGAAAATATAAGGTTAGCCAAGATCCTATCACACTTCACTATCTAAATATGGTAGAATATGTCCACAGTTACCATGTATAAACTGCATGGTCACTGGTACAGAAAAATAAGAGACCTTAGGCCCTTAACAGAAGAAAACTAAAGTAAATTTGTACCACAAAATGGTCATGCATTATTATTGAATTGGTCATGAATCATGTTCCATGGTTAAAACATCATGCATAAAATTCACAGGAAGAAGGTTAAGTACCATTCAACTATAAAGGACAAGCTCGATATATTAAATTAATAAGTATGCAGGAAACATGGAAAACATACCTATGGCTTCAATTTTGTTCTTATAACGTTAAATAAAAATAGTATCTACAACACAATAATACCTTATAATATTGCAAACTAGATCTATTTGACATTTGTACATGTGAATTATGTATGGGCGTATGCACGTACTATAGTTCACAATATTGGTGGTATGGTATCGGTTTTGGTGTCCCACAAACTGATACCAAGAGCTATTGATACCAAGTGGTCATCATCCGTTGATTCACCAAGGACCCTTATCTCAGTGAACATAGGTGGGTTTCTTCTCAAGTAAAGGTGTTGACCAAATCGAATGGTAATGTAGTTATGAAATGTCATTTTAACCATTAAAATTTTAGCATGCTAACACATGCTTAATTTTTTACTGTATTTAACGAATAAAGAAGAGATATGTGCAATGCTGCCAGGTTTAATTACGAACAAAAAGCTTAAAAAAACTGAAGACTTGGCCCAAAACCTCTTACTTCTGAAGTAAAAACCAATTATAACTCAAAACATTCTCCACTATCAGATAAATCCAGAAAAGCTTGCAAACATAAGTAGCTCTTCTCTTTGTTTGGAGGAATATAACCATTAAGCTTTGAATTACTAAAAAGTCAGGATGACTAACATCAATACTTGGTGACTGCAAACAAAATAAATATAGGTGAGCCTCAAGTGAGTTAATTTTTTTGACTCATGTATAAGAATATTATTGCGTAATATATAAACTCTTAATAATTATAAATGATCAACATTTTAGTATGGATATTGATCTGCAGTTCGGATTCTTCTACAAGTGTCTTTTCAAAAACTACAGTTTCAAACCCATATATAATCTTGTTCAATAGTGTTCATGGATGCATAGACTAGCTTAGGAACCAGGACAAAAGAAAATGTTACCCTAAGCGCACAAATAATACAAGCTTTAGGATGCAAATAATGGTGATTGGAAGAAATATTAACAATTGCAGCTGCTCCTAAACTAAAAGTTCAGTCATAAACTTTATGATTACATCATTACATGTATTTGTGTATTAGCTGGTGAGAAAGATGAAAGGCAATAAGTCTCTTAAGCTCAGATCATCGTCTAATATGTGAGTTATAATTCTTACTATATGCAATGTGCTAAGCAGATACAATGAAAAGGCTGTCATTAATGATGGACAAAAGAAAGATTCACAATTGTAGATGATCATAAACTAAAGTTTCATAATTGAATATACTTGATGGTCCTTATGCCTAGGTACCTCAACAAAAGAAGTCCTTCTATACTCTAGACCTAAGCAAACAACAAATATGGAGCCAAATAACAGATATTGGAGAAGATATTGCTGTCAAATAAAAGAATAAACTGGAATAGGTGAACATATCAACAAACCACATATCGACTTAAGAGAATGTTGCCGGTTTGATACTACCTGGGCAATCTGTCTGTGGCATTGTTCTTGTGAGAACGGCTTCGAATGTCCCTGCTCATTCGTCACGTTTGGTTAAGAAATTTTTCCGATGGAAGATCTTCACAGTTGTAGGAATAGAAGAATGCTCGAACTCTGATGATGGATGTGGCCCGAAAGGTCTATGAACAACTGCCATAATAATAATAGTAATAATAGAAATATATATTATCAGTATTGCTACACAGAGGAATAGGAATGAATATAGTATCAGTACAATTATTTTCTTTGTGGATATGTTTCTGAATCCATATTATGTTTCAGCTAAACTATATCTAACATGACTTACTTTACAAAGTAAGATGCTTAAATTTAGGGAATTATGGAAACTAACTATGAAACTGGATATGACTACTATATAAAAGCTTATAGATTTTCATTTACCAGTTCCTGCTTCAATCCATGGGGAAATAAAGATGATCAGAGACGAACTCCAAGGCGATCAAACTTAAAGTTCAGTAGTTCGGGACTAACGATGTCATCTGAGATAGGAACCCCAACTGGAGTCTGAATGTTATCATAGAACCCTCCATGTTCATCATAGGTGATGATAAGTTCCATTGAGGACTCGAGCAAATTGTCTCATAGGCCTCCTTGACAAACATTTGCCCCTCGGAGAGATTGGAAGTGTCTCAAAGAATCTTGAGATCGAATTACCACTGCTTTACTACCACATAGTGGGTAGCTTCCCTTTATTGTAGTGATCT
The DNA here is from genome assembly GCA_029216955.1 of Iris pallida. Classification (NCBI taxonomy): domain Eukaryota; kingdom Viridiplantae; phylum Streptophyta; class Magnoliopsida; order Asparagales; family Iridaceae; genus Iris; species Iris pallida. The sequence goes on from JANAVB010010600.1 coordinate 10,115,290, forward strand.
TTGAAAGTTGGATCAAATAGATAGAAGTTGCCAATGTATTTTAATTTCCTGCGCACCTGAGTTCATCAAGACTATTTCATTAGAAAGACATTTGGACTAAAAAGTAAATGCATGAAATTGTTTGTTCTAGCAGAAGTTAACTTCGCACAGACTATTATTACAAGTAAATTTATGTATCCTTTTGATCATTAACATTACTGTTGATCTCACATATATTTGCAACATCACTGCAGTGAAAAATAGTTGTATGCAAATTGAAAGATACAAACAGTCACATCCAAACATAGTGTGGAAATCTTTTGTTTAGAAGCTAATATTATCTCACTGCAACTAGAATTCAAGATAATATAAGCAATCTTTTCTTGCTTTTTGGTGAGATTGTTAAGAAAAAAATGCTAGAAAATTTCAAGGAACTGGATAGTGACCTTGAGAAATATTCATTCTTATTACGGATACTGATAATTTTTTGTATCTGTCCTCGTAAAATTGAAATTAACATGCAAGTCTCACATCGCAAAGAGACTAAGATCCATATGCTTTCTAGGCTATCAGAGAAGTATTTCTCAATTAAATATGACTCCATTTCAACATTGCTTATACTTCCACTAACACAATTTACCATAAGTAGAAAACTATGTTTACGGTTTCAAACATCATAAATTCCATCATATATCTCCCAATAACTTGTCACTATCCAAGGTTATCTATATATGCTATTCAACTTCACTTTCAATGTAACTTGCAAATGTGAAACTGACCTACATACTCAGTGTCCGAATATCACACACCAACGTAGAAAATTACCTAACATTGGATCGATCTGTAAGCCCTTGACCCGAAATTCCCATTTTTTTTTTTTTATTATTTTCTTATTATTGCTAAATAATTAACTAAAAGCCTAAGACATTTAATAATATGTGTATATGAGTAATATAATAGAATTATATTACTCTTGTTTATAATAAAGTATAAGTGGAGGGGGTTTATTTCCAAAATCCCAATATAGGAGGGTGTGGTTCACAAATGTATCAAAGTAGGGGCCTGGAATGTAAAATTCCAGGTTTAAATTTAAACGGCCATCGAATTCAAATGTGAGAGAACTGAATTCGAATCCTACTCGATAAGGATCGGGATTTCGACTCTATCTTTTCGACCTACACAACCCTAGTATAAATGTGAGAGATCACCATGCCCCAGCCTTCCCGAACCCTAAAACTCCCTGCCGCAAGCTGTTTTCTGCGCTGTACCAAAGGAGATTTGAGGAGACTGAAGAAACCAATCTTCGACAGGTATTGTGCTTGCCACAAATGCTTTTAATTCATTGAATCAATTTATCGTAGGCTTGCCAATACAGTTTTAATCAATATTATGGGGAGAGGGGTAGGCGTTCGACCATATGCTCAACCAGGGGATTGTGGGAGTACTGGTAAATCGAGCATGAGTTGATCATGCCCATTGCTCCCCACAATCTAAGGTTTAACTATAAACATGTAGGAGTCCTCGTTGTTCAGATCCTTGGGGTTAACACCATGGTGCCTATAACCAACTTAGGAGTTGACACTTAGTGTTGAATCCAAACGGACATCTTTAGACCAATAGTGCCCTGTTTTAGAGTATCAGCAGGTTGAGTCCATATGAATATGTCCCAAGACACATGTCACAAGAATAAATGACATATACAAGTGCTGTATACTACTGCAACAGTTTTCCTATACTGTAACTTTACAATGGTGCAATGTAGTAGAGGAATAATTGAACGTATGGTGTTTTAACCAGACAACTAGACTATATGACTCAATGCACCCTCTGGATAACCTTACCAATGCACACTGGGTTATGCCTCAGTCCTGGTTTTGATCAGAACCAGGCCACTAGATGAAGTATTAGCCTACCAAGAATCCTGTCCAAAGTTATGCCTACAAACATGGGGAGGGGTTGTTAGTATCAGGAACATAGGAAAAATCAGAGTTGTGTGTCTCCCTTGATGTACCAGTTTGCACTAACAATAGAATTCACCTTGTAATGGGATGAAAGTATCAATAGTTGGTTCAAACCTCTGTAGTGCTGTCATTGATGTATATGTAGGTCTTTCTTGATTTCTCAAGTTCCTGAGATGTAGGTTCAATTCCTGAGTAATCTATGTTAAGCCCATATTAGAGTTCTTTTAGATTCTGTCCTTCTTATACCACACTCACTTCTTTGATTCCTGCATAACAAATTCCATTACTACATTCACCATATACTTCATTGCAACCCTGCATGTTGGATGAGATATACTGCACTCATTTTGATGTCCTGCACCTTCAATACATTTTCCTGCACTTCTGTAGGCACCCCACAGGAAATAGATAAGGGGTTGCAAGATAGGGTAGGTATTTGTCACATCCACCAGGTTGTAGGATGGTACAGGATAACCTGGGCATAGGCACATAGATGTTAGGATATAACTAGGAACAAGTGCCTGGGGTACAGGGGAGGCTTGTTCACAGTTAGCAACAACTGATTCGAAGTGAAGGAAGTTCCTGTAGGCAATAGTCAAATTGAACTGCTATTTTTATAGAAAGCAAGTCTGTGTGGCCGTACCATTTAGGTTTAGAGTGTTGGTTTGTATGTGTACATCATGTACTGCTAGCCAGACCTGATATCCTTGTTCAGTATTGAAGGGTCCATATCATTCCTAATGTTGCATCACCTTTCTCTTCACAAAGTAATATGATCTTTCCCCATTCAGATTAGTGTATCAGACATTAAGTAGGCTAGATTTTAACCCCAACTTGACCTGTCAAACAACTGAATAGCAAATTCATTTCATTGGCATCACATGTTCAGTACCTTAGCCTATTCTTTTCAGTCACTTGACTAATATGAACTCTGTCCTAGAATGATAAGAAGGAGTTCCATGTGCGCCATCATTTGTTAGCAGGTGGAAAAGTATCCCTGCTTTTACCTGGGGAACTACCAATTGCAGCCTAGTATGGCAGGGTATCACAGGATGGCCTCAGGGTATTGAGGGACAGGGAAGAGTTTGATGTATCAGACCTATATACCAGATAAGGGTACATGACCCTGGAGTACTAAGTCTATAGGGACACTTCACTTATAGGTTCACAAGGTGACAGGAAAGAAGGATAGAGTGGCATGTAGGCAAGTGAACATAGGAAAATCTGTACACATTAAGGGTTGAAGTGTACAGGTAACACTAGAACAGTAGGTACTTCAGGCACCGTATAAATCGAGATGTACAGGACCTATATATATAGTCTCTGGACTAGCTTGTCTGATATAAGTATAGAATAACTTTTCTAGTATGGATTAATTCTGATCACCAGTAAACACTGGTATAGTTCATAGGCTCTGCCCTTGTTTTCCTGTGACTTGGATGTTGCATAAAGCATTGACTTAAATTGCACTAATGACTGCAGACTGATGTTCTTATATTAGTTGCTATACTGGGAACCTGCCACACATGTCATATTCGAGGGGATTACCTATCCTATACCACCATGATATCGTATCCCCTGTTATGACAAGGAAGGGTAGGGATAATGTCCAGAAGGAGGGTATAGGAGTCATGTGTAGGATGTTAGGAGACCCAAGATTGTACAGGAAGGTTAAAAGGTGAAACCAGGTGAGTGTGATGGCCTGCACCTGCCTTGGCAAGTCTGTGCAATGGCAGTAGCATAGATGCAAGCAAATAGAGTGCCTATAGCTGCTAGGAACAGAGTACAGATACATTTCTGTAGCCTTTGTAGTAATGGTGCACTTGTATTGAGAAGTACAGGAGATGCCTCCCACCATTTCACAACTGATAACCTGTGAGCCCCTTAGACATAAACATAGGAGACTCTTCCTGCATTGAGCTGGAAGTTATCATTGTTACCATTGGCCAACCACTTAATGTTAGTATCTTAGAACAACTGGATAGATGCACTGATACCCTAGTGTAGTGCTTTACAGGGAACTGTTTTTAACTATAAGGAGAGGGATTAGGAGACTTGGACCCTAGAAGCAGTGCACCACATACCCACTAAACCATAAAGAACCTAGAAAACCTAAATACCAAACTAGATGATTAACAAACAAATATAGACTAGTATTACTTTTGATGTATGTTGACAGTAGGTATGTGCTAAAAACAGGTTACTTGGACTCCAACTCTTCACTTGATCATTACTTGCAGCTCGGGACGACAGACAAGTGCATGTATCGATTGTTACCGTTTCTGATAGTTTCTTTTACTTGTTATTCATATGTCTTGCTGGTTGTTGACACGATCATCACACGAGGATTAGTACCATAGATTTTACTCTACATTTTGATTTTCTCCTATGTCACCCATATATGATTGATTCTATGAGTACTAGCTGGGCGGAGAAATATCTTAGTAGGCGTGTGAACAACCCATTCTATCCCATGAGTCTATTCTTGAATAATAGCAGCTGCACACGACACGTGCAGTTGCCGGATTTACCCCTTAGCCGTTCACACACCGAAACTGATATTTCAATACACGTAGACTAGCTACTCCACCATGTTCATCACCATTTTCCATGCTACTATGATTTTACATGTTGCCTTTTAGTAGCTATATTTCCATTGATAGAGTCTCATGTCTTTCTTTTTGTACTATGATGCTAGTTACCTTCTAGTTTCATTCTCATATGCTATTTACATGTTTATGATTCTGTTGAGACTCGGCTAGTGGTCATATGTGTACTTGTTCCAATCCTGACTGGATAACCAATATTTTAGGTGATGAGTTAGAGGAGTTCTGTACTACTTTTTATGAGCAGACGGAAGACCCTGATTTGAGCTTACAGGAGGACTTGGATGCGGGGCTACCCTCCGCAGAAGACTATTAGCTAGACAACATTTATAGAGCATGTGTTGCTCACAGAAACTCTTGATTGTATTTCTTTTATTTATGGATTATGAGAGTTGAGTAGTGGATTTCCTTTTAGTACATTTTGATTATATGGAGATCATTCCTTTTATCATATTTGGTCTCTACATCTTGTGATCACTTTTCAGTTATCAGCTTGTTTCTTTCACCACAGATATTTGTGTTTATGATTTTCTATGAGATTTGATATACAAACTTGATCTTTTGTGGAAAATCTATAAACTGCGTGGTTGTATTTGATAAATGTGGAGATGACTAGACAGCGTTCTACCGCCGATACTGCGGTGTAGGCTGGACGTACCCACGGCTCATGCCCAAATACCGGGTGCGGGTCGTGACACGATCAGACCACAATTCCTTAACTTAGTATTCTACGCCTTTTAGTCACTTTCATTGTAACTATGGACTTGCACGTCGGTGAACATCTCAGCAAACAAAATATGGACTTTACAATTCTATATATGCTCCAGCATTATGTTGAATGAGTACAATTTACTGGAACATGTGACCATAATATAGATACGGGTGGCAAGGCTACACAAGTGTGTAAGCCCCAATGCCCTCAAACTACAAGTGATCCACCGAACCATTGCAAAGAGAGAAATCAAATTGGTCACTAGGGAACATTTGGGGCCCAACCAGCATGGTGTTACTGCTAGCTTATTCCTCTATGGGTCCTATAAAGACATAGTTACTAAAATATATAAGAATAAAAAAAACATAGAAATAAACATTACAAGATTGAAGTCAACATTAGCCAATTCTGTGAGGCTTTCCTTGGTAGGAGATATTTCAACGAGATCTGAACTAGAAATAAACTAACCAAATCCCCATGAAGTTCTTTCTAGAAGGCTAGTTTAATGATATGAAACTAAGAGAAACTGTCCTATAAAACATTGGGTTCAATATAAGCTGGTTTTTTCTTAAAACACAAGAAAATTTGGGTTTCCCTGACTGTTTCCTTTAGGCCCCTCCAATGTTATGAAAATAGGAGTCCAAAATATAAATACCACGGAATACAATCAAAACTTACATGAAAAACATGGAGTAGGAATTAATACAAACGGGTGGAGCACGTACTTCAGGATGTTGTCTTCGTTGCTGATGGGGATGGTGTCGACGATGGTGACGAAGATCGTGGACTTGGAAGCATCATTTTGGAGCTATTGGAGAGCCGACTGCAGCCTCGATCAAACAAAAAACTTTCATAGAAGATGCCACGAATGCAACAAGCCTTTGGGAAGTAGTCAGTGTTGATCGAGCTTCAGTAAAAGCCTTTGAGCAGTAGTCAGGTTCGGGTACTACTTCAACCACAGCCCTCATATCCATGGATGGACATTGATTTTCAAAGAATTGTAAGAATTTGTCCATACAAAAATAGTTAGATATATGTGATAAGATGAGTGGAATTAGGAATTATCTGAATCCTTACAACAAAAACTTAAAAAAAATTAAAAGCCTGGAAGCAGAAGATCCTCCCAATCACGAATGGAATTTCTATAATGAAACTCTAATTCTGTGAGATTAGAGAGAAATGGAATGAAGGAATCAATACCATGTACGAGTCATATCGTGTCGAACACGTACGAACACAATATAGACGCTCCTAAATACAAAACCGAACACCGACATCGATGTCGTATCCATGTATTCATGCCCAAATTAAATCGACATTCGTAGAACCCTAATTTGGAAGGAGTGGGGATACCTGATCATGAGGAAACGGTGTAGGACAGAGCAAAGTCCGCTAGGGTTTGGAACCTAGAGGACTTCTCCTCCGGATTAGTGGGGAAGTAGGTGTCGCAGACTTTGTAGAGCTCGTCCACTAGCCCCTTCGCCCTTAGGATCACCTGGGAGTCGTCGTATTCTGATCTGCTCATGGTCAAGAAGAGGGGAGGAAGCAATAACAATATAAGAGTCGAAGGGAGGAAGCTATATCAATATAAAAGAGAGAGATTATTGAATTATAAAGGAGTAGTATTTGAGAATGGGCTTTGGGGAATTTGGTACGAGGAGGAAATTTGGAGAGGGAGGAGAGAGAGAGGGGAGAAGATGAGACTTAAAATTGAGAGGGCTGGGGAGGGAAAGTAAAATTTCCAAGCGGTCATTTTTCACCCATTAATTATTAACTTTTCTGAGGGCGCCAATAACTTCTGCCAATAATTGAACAATTTCGGCCAAAATATATATCTTTTTTGAGGGTGCATTATGCATCGAAATTAGTATGCACTTCTATCAGATATTTCTGATGGAACATTTTTTTTGTCGTAACTATTACTTTTTGTGAGAACCCTTGTAAATGTTTGTCGTAAATAAAAGTTTTTTTGTAGTGTAACAGGATTCAAAATCCGGTTGGAGACTTGCAAATATTTGATGATTTTTTTTATATACAGCCGGATTATAATTAGGATTGTGATATTTGATGTGAAAATTTTTGGTATAGTCAAATCTTCTTACAATTTAAATAGTAATGTCAAAATAGTATCAAAATTGGGATATATTTTTTATTTAACTTTTTTAAATTTATTTAAAGTTTTTGTTACAAGAAATAAATTTCTTCTTTGTGACTAATACTTTTGTGTGACGTTCAATTATTTGGTAACTAAAAGAAACTTTTAAGTGACAAGAATAAAATTTTAATCTTGTGGCTAATACTTTTATGTGACAATAATATTTTCTTGTAACTACAACAAAAAATTTTAGTGACAACTATTTCCCTTATCACACATAACTTGTCTCTAAAATCATAATTTTATTTCAGTGACCACATTAAGTGACGACCAATAAAAACATGGCCACTAAATGTTTTAATTGTGTGACGGACAATAACAGTTGTCACAGAAACAAATTATGAGTGACAACAAAAATTATTTGTCACAGAAATATCCCTTTCAGTGACAAGTTTTACACTTGTCACATATTACTTGTCACGGAAACCCGGATTTCTTGTAGTGAGGACACCTTCGTCTTCGGAAGGAGGATCAACAAGGGCTTGACTACCCCCAGCTTCCTCCAAGATCTTCTTTCTCCCTCGAGTGCCTTTGAACACTCCGAAGGACGAGACAGTTGTCTTGGTTTTCCTCGGCTGGCTCTTGGATGAGGACGAGGAATTGCCATTCGCCTTTCAGACTGACGAGGAGTTAGAGATTACGTTACATGAAGCAACCTTTAGTTCCGGTTCCTCTTTTATTGACACCTTCCCGAGGCGACGTCGGAGGGGTGTTAACGATTGCAGCCGCTGGAACACCGACTGTCTTGGTGGGACTGCTGCCTTACAACACCAGTTGATGGTGACTACAGCACAAGTGTGCCCTGTGAGGGGCGCATTGTGCTTATCAGTCGACTCTCCTGACCGGCATTTGTGAGTGATCACGTTACGCAGATCATTGGAGGAGAGTGCCACCTTCGCACCCCCATCAGGCGCATGGCAAGGCCAAGCGTCGGGGTGGTCAAGTGAATGCTGCGCCCCCTGATCCAACACCAAATAGGCGCTCAGATCAGTAGTGGGGGAACAACATTTAAAACTTGAACGGACCTCAGACGCACAACCAGAGGAGGCACGAGAGTTCAAGACCATAGGGTTTGCCTTGCTCGACTTGGTTACGAACGCAACAGATGCGCCCAAGTGAGACAAGGACTTTGAAGGTCGACTCATTTTCGGCGCAGAAGCACCCGAGTCGACCTTGTACAGCTTACCATTAGCAGCGCGCATGATTGTGAGCGCATGCTTCTGGTTTGCTGCCAGCATAGCATGTTTGGGGCGCATGGCCTGTGCTGTCTTGGACTTCTTCGTACTAGCCCGCTGGGGCACATAGTACTCAGAATCCAAACTCTCCTTGCCACTACAGCGAGTGAGTCTGTCAAAGACAAAGCCCTTGTGTGGCGCATCAGAGGTGATGCGCAGGGCATTAGCTGTGCCCTTGCTCCATCGACGCATCTTCCTCGCCTGAGAGGGAGATGGCTGGGAAATGTGGTCAGCCGTACGTTTCCCTGAGAGATGCGCTGCACCGGTGGGTACATCTTGGTTGCTGAGGACGTCAGCAGGAAGTAAAGGCTGCATTGGCGCATCCCCTTCGATGGTGGTGCCAGAAGAGTCGACCTTGCGCACCCAGATTTGGCGAGTCTTCTTCGGCAGTCGCTTCGAAGGACTCGCACTGCCTTCAGAGATGAACTCCTCATACGCCTGTTGATTGAGGCGTACGACCAGCGTCTTGTGGGAGGAGCCCACCTTCACGTCGTCGGATTGCGACACAGCTTTCTCGGTGGAGAAAAAAGAGGTCCCCAGCAGAGTCGCCAGCTTGTTTGCCATTAAAATCTTTTGATATGAATTTCGATTACAAATAGAACAGTGTTACAATATAGGACTTAGACGTAGTCCTAGGAGTACACTTTTGTTTATCTAGGTCCTTTGTGCCGATGGAGCGAGTGGTAATGCGTTAACTCCGTTGACGATCTGACGACGGTTCTCGGTTCTCTGAAGGTATGAGTTGCTCTGGGTGCTGGAGCTTGCAGAGAGGAAGAAGATGTTGAGTGTCTGTATCTGCCTCTCTGTATATCGGTGGTTGTGCGATATGTGATCTCCGTCCTCCGGAAGAAGGAAATGATCCCTCTATTTATAGTCTGCAGGTTGGCTGCTCATGCGCGCAAATATAAGATGCGCCTGTTTGTGGGGATGCTACGTGGTGATTACTGATGGAGGAGTTGAACCCTTTCTGTTGCTTTTGTGGGCTACGAACGAGCTGACACGTAGCGATGGAGAGGATCTTTCTGTTGCTGAGATCTTGGGTGATTAGCACCCCTTCATAGGCTGAATCGAGTCAAAGGACATGTGTCGTAGGTCCATGGCTCGAAGATCTCGGATTTGGTGGGGAATAATCTGATAGGATGCGCCTGAGATTGGGCGCATGAGGAGACTTTGGCTCGTATCCTTTAGGAGTCACGAACCAGTCGGGGCGCATAGCTTTTGAGGCGCATGCAAGGCTTCAGTAGTGACTTTACTTCTGTCTTTAGGGATCAGAGAAAAAGTCTGAGGCACATGGCTTTTGAGGCACAGGCAGAGATTTAGGCACATGGCTGCGGAGGCGCATACGAAGTGGCTGGTCGACCACGTGGCTTGTAACCGTCGGAGAAAAGTAACGATGATGCTGACGTTGGTGATGCTTCGTCTTTTGCAAAAGATGTCGGCTGTTCAGTCCTCGGGGGACGTGCTGCCAACTCTGTCAGACTTCAGCATTTAATGTTCTTGACAGGTGATGGACTGTTGAGTGGGCGCATCGATCGGTGATTCACTAGGCGCATGGGGACGCATGGGTGCTCCACTAGGCGCATAGGGATGCATGGGCGCATCCTCGTGAGGCGCTTGGTGCTGAGGGGTGCGTCTGTATGATGCGCGGTCTGTCCGGCGCATCCGCTTCGTCTTTATTGGTCCGACTGTTACGTTCTTCGAGTGCTTTAAATAGCCATTTTTGACTTGGCTGAATTCGAAGCGTCAGGTTCATCACCATTTAATGCAAATTCATTGCATGGGATTCTGAGAGCCAGCCACTTGGCGTATGGGTTTGATTTGCCCGGCCTATAAATAGTGGCATGGAGAGAGTTTGCTTCTCGTTCTCTCACGTCCTTCCGAGATGAACTTGTTTGCTCGAGCGTATTCTGTTGAAGAGATACTCCCGAGGGTGAAGATGTGACGTATTGTCTTCATTGATGCACTTGAAGGTGACTGTTACATCCAAAAGTCGGAGTCGAGGGCTTCTGAGACAGGCGAAAGGTGCCTGTTGCATCCAAAGATCGGGATGCTCGAGCCTCGTCTCCGTTATGTTGGAAGAGCCGCAGATCGGAATTGCGGTGCTCCGATCATCTTTCTTGGCCTTTAGGAGAGCTCCTCCTCCCGCTAGAGTGGGTGTTGCCCATTCTGGTTGGGTTGAAAGCTGCTCCTTTAGCCGCGGGTCGATTGTGGTGCTCTCCTCTTCCTTGGTTTGAAGAGCTCTTCCTCCAGCTAGAGGGTTGATTGCCCGCCCTCGTTCTGTTCAATAAATGCTTCATTAGTCGAAGTATTTGATGGTGCATATGTTGAGACTTCATGATGCGCCTGGCTAAAAGGGCGGCACATAACTGAGCTGCTGAAGGGATGCACATAACTGAGGATGCACATAACTGAGCTGCTGAAAGGATGCGCCTGGCTGAGACGCTGAAGTGATGTGCCAAGCTGAGAGCGCATGGCGGTTGCTGCGCCTTGCTGTGAGCGCATGGCGGTTGCTGTGCCTCGCTGTAAACTTAGGATCTTTTTTTTGTAGAAATTCTCTTTTGTACAGCTCTTTTATTAGACATGTAATAGACTTTTATATGAAATAAAAAATCTTCCTTTAATGTCTATGCTTTTGCTGTTTGCTGTGCCAAGTGCTCCATCCGAGCTCCCTGGCGCATGTAGTGTTAGGCGCATAGGATTTCTGGTCCTGAAATTATATGCTTCTACAAGACCCCCTTCAAAGTTTTTAAAACTTTTTGTCAAGTTTTGGAATACTTTGAATAAGAAGCATGGTGGTTGGGGCGCATGACTGTTCGGGCGCATGGATACTCCGCGCATCAGTGATGGGGCGCATGCTCCTGTCAGTTAATGCAAATGATAACGCTTCGATAACCAAGAAGATTAATGATGATCTTTTTGGCTTTATTTGCAGTTATCTCCTCGCAGAACCCGAGGCAGCGGCTGAGGTCGCACTTCATCGGTTCACGCGTGCGACTGAGCTTTCGGTATCTACATAAAACTAATCTCTAATTAGCTGAACTTTCGATATCTACATAAAACTAAGATATCTGTCAAGGTATTAAAACTAAATATAATATATATATGGAATCATAAATCACCTAAATCAATTTTTCATCCATCGTTGTATGCCAATGGTCTTATCTCAATTCCTCTCTGCTTATTCCTTCTCTAGAACCTATCATTCCAGTGCTCGTGTTATTCTTTCATGGCTATATCCGTCCCTTCTAGGTATAATAGTCATCTAACCATAAAAGTTGATCCTCATCAAGTGTTTTTTAATTGATCATTATATTCACATGTTTATATATATATATATATATATATATATATATATATATATATATCCAAATTCACTACCTCTATGGGAGAACATTACCAAATCCTATACTTTCCTTGCTAACTCTACCTACTTCTTCCTTTATCTTCAATAACTCTTCCTTTAAGCATAAAATTCAAAATCGTCAAACACCATCATTTTTGAATGAGGTTTAGATGCTAGCGAGCACTACTAACGATTCTAGTCCAAATAAGTCACGAGCTAGGTATACCATTCCCTCAAGGCTAGCTTACTCAAGGTACTCTACTACCTTTTCTACCCTTTTAGCTATCTAATATTAATCCCAAGGATCCCTTACAAGGAATGAGATAAGTAACAATTTATGTTTCCCCCGCATATAGCTATCAACTATATACATATGGTTACCCACAAGATGTATTTCAAGTATTTAATATATAAAGCTAACCACAACTATCTACAGCTTCCAAAATATGTAACTAAGAAAATAATAATAATAATAATAATAAATAAATAAATAAATATAAATATATATATATATATATATATATATATATATATATATATATATGCAACGTACTAAGGTTGAAACAGGAAAGAGATTGAGCCAATAGAGATTGATATGGTCCTAATAAGTTCTAGGAAAAATCAAGTACAATTTTATAGAAAATCTATCCTTTCTGGCTGTGATAAGAGATTTCTGAAAATGGAAAAGCTACTAGAAATACAAATCCTCTAGTCGGACAACAGTCAGAATAATTTGATGGTGCAGAAAGGACAACCATATTAATAATATTCGAAAACCCAAATATATCCGAAGTCACTTTGCCTCAAATTCATGCCTCGCCAGAGTGCACCTGACTGCAGTAAAATTTTGGCTCCATAACTTGAATAGTAATAGGTTTTCGAGTAGTATATCAACTTTATCCATTTCCTGGCTGAACAACATAGGAGGCCAATTTGATGCATTTAGGACGTAGTCTCAATAATATCCAAAAACCTATCAACACCTGAATCACTTCAACTTAGAGTCTATGCCCCGCCAGTGCGCAACTGGCTGCAGTATACTCGCAGTTTCTATAATTCAAATAGATGGTTGCGACGCATATGTGCGAAGCCATATTAGGTCATTGAATATTTTCTTAACTTTGTCCATGGAAATTTCAAAGGGATAATTCAACAATTCAAAAAGTTTTTCAATGACCAAAGGAAATTCAATATTAGGATGGAATCAATTCTCTGACCGTTCGTGCTTCATGATACTCAAGCATTGAGTTTAAAAGCTTTCTATGCCTTGAATTGATTATGAAGTTGCCTAGGGAGAGTAAGGTTTCGAGTTGAGTGGAGGAAATCAACAAATAAAATAAAAAAATATTTTCGGTACTTGGAATAACTTAGAAAATATCAATCCATATTGGAATTATTTTTCGGAAGATAGTTCCCTTGGGAGATATGTGAACCGGCTAAATTGAACCAATTCTTAGGTAACAATTAACCTTGGGCTTTATGGTTCCAAAAGAATTCGGTTCGAAATTGGTTCTGAGAAAGTCAATTGGAAATAAGGTCAAGAAAAATGGTTGGATACACTAGTCGTAGAAATACTTTGGGTAGATAAGAGTTTATTAGGTTTGCTACAGAAGAATTTGAAACTCTAAATAGCGATTGGATATAGGTTCCGAATAAAGATAGAGGAGTAAGATTTGATCAACAAATGGAGAAGTTGAAATAGGTTTGCTAAAGAAGGAGATACAAAAAATCTAATCTTAATCCAAAAACGGCGAGAGAGTATGGATCCTAAAGTATGCTAGAATCTGATAAAGATATGGAAGAAAATAATCCCGAAAACCATGGGACACTAAAATATACCAAAAATCTAGAAAATAAAATAAGCAGTAAAACATACCATCATACAATCGGCCTAATCTAGATAAGGCTTAGGTACAAACGTAAGCAAGGTAACCTATAAAACTATAAACAAGCCAAAATGAATATTTTAAACTAAATAATTTCGGCCCTATATTGTAACATGGTGATTATAGTAGACTCTCTGTTCACCATGTAAAGTGTAATCAAGGGTAATATGTTATGCTTCAGTAGGGTATCATCGAGTGCTAATCAATAATTCTAGGTATCATTAACTCCTCTGGTCCTGGTCTGGTTCGAGCAGCCTCCCGCTGCTCAATCTACTACTACGATTCTCTTGTCATGTTTTCTTGCGTCGTGCATAGAAAACAAGATATTGCTAGTACCGACTGATAGGCATAGGTCAGGTTGTCTTCATAGTCTAGCAAGTTTAGGAAAAAGCATAAACAAGGTACCCTACCGTTCTATAAGCAAGCAAAAATAGTTACTTATATATAGATAATTCGGTCCTATGTTGTGACAAATCAATATTCTAGTGTTCTAGTTGTTTCTAGGTATGTTCACTTAAGTTGTTGATTGGACCTGCATGGGCCACCACTAAAAATATGTCACGACCCGATCCCAAAATATTGGGTCGAACCGGATCATGTCCAGCCTGTACCGTTGTGAGACGGCGGCAGTAAGCTGTTCTAATTGCAGATATCCACAACAACATTTATACATTTGTCACAACTCGAATATACGAAAATTTAAAAAAAAACTTAACTTTTTATTAAACAATTGAAAGTACAACTGGAAATGAAAATACTGAAATAAAATACTGAAATCAAAATCTGCAAACTCCAATACAATAAAACTAGCTACTGGAAAACAACTAGCTAAATGGTCGGCTCATCGGCCTCAGGATCTGCGTCCTCCAATGGGGACTCTGGTAACACCGTAGGGTAAAGCATCGGGTCATAGTAGCTATTGTACAATAGCTCCGCATCCTCAATGTCACCTAAAAATGTTGGTCTCCAGTCACGAGGGAGCAAGTACGAATATGTACCTCACATTTCAAATAATAATGGAAAAGTGCAAGCTAAACAGTTGAAACAAAATATATATATATATATATATATATATATATATATATATATATATATATATATATATATATATATATATATATATATATATATATATATATATATACATTGTTTCTAGTGATAAAACATGAACTTGTTAACTTACCCATATTTTATTCATTTAAAATTAAGTGTGAGAAAGCCTTATTAATTTATACAAAAATAATTAATATCCGATTTATAGTTACCGTCTAGTACGCGATACCAACTTAGAAAGAAAGTAAAATCTACACTACACAATACAGGGTCACAGAAAATAAACAAAAAACTGGGATTATGCCCTTACAACTTATTACATAAATTAATTAAAATATTAAAAGTTGATGGCGAGCTCTGAATGCTGGGAAGCGGTCTATTCAGGAGGCCGAGGCCCTACACTTGAAATATGAAAAATACCCAGTAACAAGTTCTAAATAAATTTATAGAATATAAAATATAGGTAAGTCTCAGACTTGGTCATTAAGTATCACGTTGTTGGTTAACACCTCAACGTACAGAAAGGTCCTGTAGAGTTTGCGTTTCGTTGAGGCTCATTCGACCGATACGGTCGTCGCCTAACTGGGGATACGTAAAATCTCGAAAAGCCGCAAACCAACCAACAACCAATTTGGAATCCTTTTACAAAGACCAAGTTCGAAAGTAGATTTTGTTTTATGAAATTAATTTAAATACCAGTGTTTCGAAAAGGGGTTTTATTGAAAATCTGGGCAGTACCTCCTCTGTAACTGGACAATCCAGCCACATAGGCGATACAAATGTCACGCCCCGATTCGTAGAGTCATTTATCCACATATTTTATCTCTTGGAATCGATCGTCCTCGCTTGGGCGTGATGCCGTACAAGTCTGGTATTGCACTTGTACAAGGCAAATATAGTACATAATCGATTTTCTTCAAATAGGAACACATCGCAGCGGCAAAAGCAGATAAATTGAAGTATATGAGGACAATATTTCTCATTGAGTAGAAGTACATTACTTCTTTATAGCAGCGGAGATAAAAGGACAACTTGAAGCCACACAGAGACATATAGAACTTTATTCTCTTTATTGATAATTGAAGAAAAGTACAAGACTTGTATTGGAGTAAAATGCTTACAACCAATCTCACTTTACAATGAAAGCCAACTGAGCAATGCTACAAAGTTTACATTTGATACTTGGATACATTGGATTACAACTCGATATACTGATTTGGGTTACAATCTCACTGGTACAACTGATTACAATGTTCCATATATTATGCCCTTTATAAACAGAAGACATCATCTTGTACAAGGAGAGCTTCTGTATGCCCAACAAATCTTCGATGCCGAGGGACCAATCAAGCCAATCTTCGTGTGTAGAACATTCCAAGCACGAGCACCTGCCCACAAAACGTGGGTCAGCACATCATCTATGTACTGGCGAGCAGAATCCAACCCACTCGCCTAAACCAACATTTAGGTAATCATTTAAGCAGCATTTATTAGAAGGATCTTTCAACTTGGGGCCTAGCATCAGTTTATAGTTCATGGGCAATTATCATAGGGAAGCATGTAAATATGTCTTAGCAATATTCATGTGGACATATCATTAAGGCATTCTTGGTGTTATCATGCAAATGCGTCATTAAGGCATCGTTAACATTAACATCTCAAACATGTTATGAAAATTCTTACTTCAAGCATCACTTAGCATGGATGTTATGTTTGAGCACTATTTATAGTAAGGCATCTTTATAACATACTGAACGGAACATATTAAGCACATTATAGAGTCTCTCATTTTAAAGGCAACAACACGGCATCATTTCATTTAGCATGTTAACAGGCAAATTGAACCAATATATGCAATATCACAATTATGTGAATCCTTACCGATAGCCGACTTCTCATACCTGCATCAAATACAGGTTACCAGATATACTTACTCTGCCTGCATAAAATATTCATTAGCATGCATCCCGACTACATGGTTACTGGTGTTGTTAAACCATATGGACTCTTTTCATTTCATTTCATGCGGTCAGCATAGTAGGTGGCGAGCCTCTATGCCACCCTGCCTTACCCGTGCTCCCATAGCACTCATTATTATTTCCTCCTAGGCCGAATCGGTCCCCAGGGCCCTAGGAACCGTTCGAGGAAATTATTACTCAAACCTTGTATACAAGTTGTCCATGACCATACGAATGCGTGTCCGACTCGATTGTGAACAAAATCACATGGTAAAATATATTAAGGAAAGTAAAGGCAAATAGTGCATCATTAGTCATATTCAATGACTTATTCATTTCATCATTACCATCATTTCATTTGGTGATCTCAACGATCCCAGCTTTATCATTTCTCATTCATTTCTTCATTGCAACGTATCTCATATCATTCTTTTCTTAAGAGGAACGTAACATTCATTCATTTTATAGGGACATTTATTTATTCATTCATTTCTTATAAGGGACAGGCAGCATTTCATATTCTTGCAACAGATATACAGAGAGTACATGATTCTAGTGTTTCATTCAGTGCATTGGTTCGATAGCATAGCCAGTTCATTTCTTATTCCATCATTCATAAGGCATCTCATTATTCAAGTGTCTACTTGTTTCGGCAGAGTTAAGCATAAGGGGCAATGTTATCAATTCATTCTTAGGCCTCAAATCACATTAGTAGTTCAATGTGTTGTACATTTCAATAATTCTCAGCATAAGCATCTCTATTATTCAGCAACTAACATATGAGACATTTAGGGACAGTTCATAGCATTTCAATACTTCATTCATTAAGCATGAAGGAGTAAGAAGGAGGAAGGACAGTTCCACTCATCCATTATTCCACTAAGCGTAGCTCCACCAGTAAGCCACGTTCCAATACCCATTCCGTCTAGCCAGCTAAGAGAGACTGCATCAGTCTCGATTCTCCTGATTCCTAACTTAAGTCACGGTCCAACATCTTGATAGCATCCAACAAGCCAACCAAATGCCTCGTGCGGAGCGGGGCATTACATATTATACCACTCAGAAAAAGTTTTGTCCTCGAAACTTAAGGGTACAACTCATCTAACTAATTCACTTAGTCACAACAAGTTACTCATTCAGCTTCAATTCAATATTCATTTCAGCACACTCGATCATCTCAAAATAGCTATCCAACTGTACTACTTTAATCCATCAATAATTCAATCTGTCTCTCTCTTTTTCCAAATACTTGCAATATCTCATTGATTCACCAATATTTTCCTTGCATTTCTTTCTCGGTCGTAACATATCACTTCGTTTGGATCCATACACATATTTTAGGCGTCCCCAAAATATATGCATTTCAGCCAAAGTCCGTGCTAGTGTAATAAATTCTTCCCATAATGTTATCTCAGTCGCAACCAATCACTTCGGCTGGATCCATACACATATTTTAGGCGTCCCCAAAATACATGTACTTCAGCCAACTTCCATGTTAGTACGATTCGATCAGCCACGATATAACTTTTTTTTCCAAATCCGACTTAACATCCTTTCAATTGACTTATTACTTTATTCACTTTGCCACAATCAGTATCTTCCAAGCCACCATACTTAATATCAGGGACAACTTGGTTAAGCTCCCTTCCCAAGCATAATATTTCTAACATTCGATCAAGGGTCTAACTTAGAGCCAATCATATCAAGATTTACAACATGCAATCATATTCCTTTCTAATCCAACAATATTTCTCGTCGAGGCAATTCATCTTTCTATAAGACACAATCCGATGTCACCCACTATCGATTACCCAAGTCAGGGTATAATTCTATGCAATAGTCAAGGTTAACTTAGCTACCCGACCATAGGTACACTCAAGTCTTACCTTACGATTGTAATTCCCACTTATGGCCGACATATAATCCTCAAGGATCAAACATCTCTTAAGGCACAAGTTGAAGCATACATTCCCTTAGGTCAATACTCATTATCACCACCTCTCATTCAATGCTACAAGGTCATCCTATGGGCCTCCAATGGTCACCTATTATTCAGTCAATCTCTAAGGTTAGCTACACTGACAGCTAAACTTAATCATTCAGGTGACTTTCCTAGAGTGGACGGCTACTAGGGTTATACTAGTTTCCTTATTCTTAGGGCCAACAAGCGACTGACAGTACTAAGGAACTCTACCCAAACCTATGGGTATCAACTTAGTCTGTATATCTAATCGCCATTGTCGGCTATGCCAACAATTGGTCATTTAATCCACGATCGCTAGGGTCAAGTCTATCTATCCAGGGTCTTCCTCAAGGAATTAACTCCCACAGAGGCTCACTCTAGACTTACCCAATGGTCGACTAAGATCGATCTATCAACATTACAGTCAATTCTCTACCCGACATATGATTCTCATCGTTCTAATAATCCATCAAGTAAAATTTCCAACGATTAAATTTCTATTTCAAATCCTTTGTACTCACACGAACCCATAAGCCGATGCTAACTATTCAAGGGTCATCTATTCCGATAGTTTTAACATAACTATGGAATCATACTATTCGGTCCGTATGACAGAGTCACACCACTAAGTCATAAGCCAACAATCTATATCCCAACCAACAATCACCTATACCGACATTATCCAACACATTTGTAATTTCTCAATCCCATTCGTTTCTCAATCATCAAACTATCTTACGGTCATTCTTAAATCTCATGCAGCAATGGTCAAGTAGTTCATCCCATTCCATCTGACAATTTATGTATCAATTAACCATTCTCTATGTAACACAAATATTCAAGGTTGCTACTTGTTATTTTCTAGTACAATTTAATTCCTCAGCATACATGCACATATGCAATGACTATCCTTTGGTGATCAAGATGGATTGACATCTATTACACCATAGGGTCAAGACACAGATTTCTAATATTCCCGTGGTTTTCCGACAATATTTCCAAAACTTTCAGCTACGCAACCAACTTTGTATTAGCCACATTTGATTTACATCCAACCAATCGAAGTCAACATTCAGATGTTCTAAGCCACAATATTCTCTAGCCAAATTCACTTACCCATAGCATATTAACTGTCTTACTAGTCTGAGTCATCACTTTATTAAACAATTACTAACCAAGCCATCGATTACAATTTCTGACAATCTCACTACCCTACATCATTACCGTCAAGGGACACTCGAGTCATCTAGCAACAATACATGACTACTAGCTAAGTCTCGGCACTACCCAGTACCCACAGATAGTCTCATTGTTATCCTATGGAAAGGGTCAAGATACATCTAGTTCTGAGGTGGTAGAGGCAATATACCACTCAGAAACGAAGCCATCCTTAGACAATACCAACCCAATTCTATTCCGGACATTCGTGATCTTCAATGATCACAATACTTAACCAACATCTCGGGATCTCAATATTATAAGCCAACATTCTTAGGGTCTCGAAAGCAGTAGCCAGCACACATGAGTCAACTCAATAGTTCTGTTGAACTCATCCATCAATTACCCCATTCATAATTCTTTCCCAACATCACATTTAATTCTCAACTTGTTATAGCATACCTAGCCACTTTTCTTTTATTCCCACAATTCCAACAGCATTCACAATACAGCATACTATGGCATCGAGTCATTGTTGGGTTACTTGTGTCCAAACCAACAACAATCATTCATTTAGGGGCATCACCATGTATATAGACTTATTGTATGGAACATCCAGTGAGCAGCCAAGAGGGTCAACGATATTTCAGATACGAACAACATAGGCTGATTACAGAACAACAACAGCATAATCGCGGAAGCAATCTTTGACTTAATCGCGGAAGCAACGTTGAGTGATCGCGGAAGCAACTTTGGTTAATCGTCGATGCAACTTTGATTTGAAACGAATCAAGAGAGACCAAGGACGTAAAGCCGTGCTCTAATACCAATTTGTCACGCCCTGATTCGTAGAGTCATTTATCCACATATTTTATCTCTTGGAATCGATCGTCCTCGCTTGGGCGTGATGCCGTACAAGTCTGGTATTGCACTTGTACAAGGCAAAGATAGTACATAATCGATTTTCTTCAAATAGGAACACATCTTAGCGGCAAAAGCAGATAAATTGAAGTATATGAGGACAATATTTCTCATTGAGTAGAAGTACATTACTTTTTATAGCAGCGGAGATAAAAGGACAACTTGAAGCCACACAGAGACATATAGAACTTTATTCTCTTTATTGATAATTGAAGAAAAGTACAAGACTTGTATTGGAGTACAATGCTTACAACCAATCTCACTTTACAATGGAAGCCAACTGAGCAATGCTACAAAGTTTACATTTGATACTTGGATACATTGGATTACAACTCGATATACTGATTTGGCTTACAATCTCACTGGTACAACTGATTACAATGTTCCATATATTATGCCCTTTATAAACAGAAGACATCATCTTGTACAAGGAGAGCTTCTGTATGCCCAATAAATCTTCGATGCCGCGGAACCAATCAAGCCAATCTTCGTGTGTAGAATATTCCAAGCACGAGCACCTGCCCACAAAACGTGGGTCAGCACATCATCTATGTACTGGCGAGCAGAATCCAACCCACTCGCCTAAACCAACATTTAGGTAATCATTTAAGCAGCATTTATTAGAAGGATCTTTCAACTTGGGGCCTAGCATCAGTTTACAGTTCATGGGCAATTATCATAGGGAAGCATGTAAACATGTCTTAGCAATATTCATGTGGACATATCATTAAGGCATTCTTGGTGTTATCATGCAAAGGCGTCATTAAGGCATCGTTAACATTAACATCTCAAACATGTTATGACAAATCTCACTTCAAGCATCACTTAGCATGGATGTTATGTTTGAGCACTATTTATAGTAAGACATCTTTATAGCATACTGAACGGAACATATTAAGCACATTATAGAGTCTCTCATTTTAAAGGCAACAACACGGCATCATTTCATTTAGCATGTTAACAGGCAAATTGAACCAATATATGCAATATCACAATTATGTGAATCCTTACCGATAGTCGACTTCTCATACCTGCATCAAATACAGGTTACCAGATATACTTACTCTGCCTGTATAAAATATTCATTAGCATGCATCCCGACTACATGGTCACTGGTGTTGTTAAACCATATGGACTCTTTTCATTTCATTTCATTTCAAGGTAATGCGGTCAGCATAGTAGGTGGCGAGCCTCTATGCCACCCCGCCTTACCCGTGCTCCCATAGCACTCATCATTATTTTCTCCTAGGCCGAATCGGTCCCCAGGGCCCTAGGAACCGTTCGAGGAAATTATTACTCAAACCTTGTATACAAGTTGTCTATGACCATACGAATGCGTGTCCGACTCGATTGTGAACAAAATCGCATGGTAAAATATATTAAGGAAAGTAAAGGCAAACAGTGCATCATTAGTCATATTCAATGACTTATTCATTTCATCATTACCATCATTTCATTTGGTGATCTCAACGATCCCAGCTTTATCATTTCTCATTCATTGCTTCATTGCAACGTATCTCATATCATTCCTTTCTTAAGAGGAACGTAACATTCATTCATTTCATAGGGACATTTATTCATTCATTCATTTCTTATAAGGGACAGGCATCATTTCATATTCTTGCAACAGATATACAGAGAGTACATGATTCTAGTGTTTCATTCAGTACATTGGTTCGATAGCATAGCCAGTTCATTTCTTATTCCATCATTCATAAGGTATCTCATTATTCAAGTGTCTACTTGTTTCGGCAGAGTTAAGCATAAGGGGCAATGTTATTAATTCATTCTTAGGCCTCAAATCACATTAGCAGTTCAATGTGTTGTACATTTCAATAATTCTCAGCATAAGCATCTCTATTATTCATCAACTAACATATGGGACATTTAGGGACAGTTCATAGCATTTCAATACTTCATTTATTAAGCATGAAGGAGTAAGAAGGAGGAAGGACAGTTCCACTCACCCATAATTCCACTAAGCGTAGCTCCACCAGTGAGCCACGTTCCAATACCCATTCCGTCTAGCCAGCTAAGAGAGACTGCATCAGTCTCGATTCTCCTGATTCCTAACTTAAGTCACGGTCCAACATCTTGATAGCATCCAACAAGCCAATCAAATGCCTCGTGCGGAGCGGGGCATTACAATAAATCCCTGCACCAAAGGGAAGTCCAAAACCAGGGAACACACCAAACCAATACACAATAATATTCCAATCTAGAGTAATAATCCACACCCAACACATATAGATAAAGCCGAACCGCAAACCGAAAATAACGAATCGGAAAACATACGCGTCCCGCGTAAATAATCCGAACCACAGAAATACAACGCCGCGACGTAAAAACGTCGTGCATATCCCCTAACGCAATGGACTCAATTTTCGATCCCCGAAACGGGGTCGGGACCGTGTCATCATTGACTCTACGGGGAGGGACGAACTACTCTGACTAACAGAAATTACCAGATTGCTCGATGACGGAGTCCGAAGGGTGGCCTCAGACTCGGAAACGCTGGACAGCAGGATCCGAAGCCATGGAACAGCGGGAAGCGAGCCGGACAACGGTACGGAAAGTTGGCGGACCGTGGGAAGCGCGGACAGTGGTCAGCGGTCCGCACGAGGCCGACTGGAGGCAGCGATCGCAGGGCTCGGGGAGGAGCACGGATCCGGACCGACGGTGGGGCCGGGACGCTGGACAGCTTCGGCGGGGCGTCGGAACAACGGGGAAGAGGGGGTTTCCGGGGAGGCACCGACGGCCACGGGGCCGAGTCAGCGAGCGGCGGACGGACGGTCGGCAAGGGGGCCGGTCCGGGCGCGGGGAGCGGGGCTGCGAAACAGCGGGTGGCACGGGGGCGGCACTCGCGGGAGTCGGAGGGGGTGCTCCGGCAAGGGGGCTGGCCGCGGATCGGACGCGGTGTGCGCCAGTCAGGGGGCTGGCCGGCGGGCGGCCGCGACTGGCTGAGGCGCGGGGCGCCGGCGGTCGCGCGGGACAGGGGGTCGCACCGGCGAGAGGCCACGCATGAGGGGTGTTGGCCGAGGGTGGCCGCGTGCAGCGCCGGAGGGGTCGCTATCGAGGGCTGGCCGAGGATCGGCCGTGGCGGGTCGAGGGTGCACGGTCAAATTTTTTTGGGGGAAAAGAGGGAAAGCTTCTTAGAGGAGAATGAAAATGGAAAAAGAAATGTGTAAAGGTTGGTGATGCTGGTGATTACATGGAAGAGGAGAATGAGAGATGTGAGTGGTAGAGAGAAAATTGGGGGAGAGTTGTGTTTGTGGGGGAGGGGGAGATGTTGGGAAATAGTCATGGATTGGTGAGTGGCTGAGAGTGAGGGGAGGGTTGGGGTTTATTTTATTATATATATATTTTTTAAGTAAAACCAATATATTTATATATATTACATAAAAAAAGATTTGAGAATGGGTTCGGAAAACGAAATTCGGGAAAAATCGGGTTTGGGTCGGGGTCGGATCACGGACACGGGATCGGGACAGGCAGCAATCAAAAATCCCATAATTAATTTAAAATAATAATAATATTCTCCTGATCCGACTATTATAATAACAATAATAATTATAATAATATTAATAACCAAAACTAAACTAATAATCCTAATTAATCTAAATATCCAATAATTAATCTAAATTCTAGAGAGCGGGTTTCACAAAATGTGTGTGTGAGTGTGGACAGGTGTGTGTGGGAACAGTGAGCAGTGAAGAGTGAAAGAAAAAATGAAGTGAATAAACATTTTGTTCTCAGTTTTGGCAGTTAAACATTTTGTTCTCAG
This sequence comes from Iris pallida, assembly GCA_029216955.1. Taxonomy (NCBI): domain Eukaryota; kingdom Viridiplantae; phylum Streptophyta; class Magnoliopsida; order Asparagales; family Iridaceae; genus Iris; species Iris pallida. The sequence continues at coordinate 10,140,004 of JANAVB010010600.1, forward strand.
GTTAACATATTGTTCTCAGTATTGGCCCTATTGGCAAATTGTTTATTGGTACACTTTTGTTTATACACTTGGTGGGAGACTTTTTATCATCTCCCATTTTTATTTGACTCTATTGGATGTTTGTGATGATGTGTGTCTGTGAAGTGCAGTATGCATGATTTGAATATATTTATGTTTGTGATGATATAAAGTGCAGTGTAAAGTGTAAAGTGCAGTGTGCAGTGTGCAGGATTTGAATACATTTTTATCATCTCCCATTTCCAGATTATTGTTTAAACTGTATGTAAAGTGCAGTGTGCAGGATTTGAAAACTGCATTATATATATATTTTAATTTTCCAGCATATTAGCGACGGTTTGCGACATTTTGCGACGCGGAAGTACGTCGCAAAGATGTATCGGTACGTCGCTAACTGCGACGGCCTGTCGCTAAACGTCGCTTAACGTGCTGACGTGGCAAACCTTGCCATGTTACTACATGCGACGAATAGACGTCGCTAGATACGTCGCTAAGTTGGCGACGTATTGTACATGTCGCCGAACATCGCTAAGTTTGCGACGTTTTAGCGTCGTAGACAATTCGTCGCAACAGCGACGATTGGCGACGAACTTTTGTTCTGCGACTAGCTATTCGGCACCTGCTTTTTTCGTCGCTAATTACGTCGCTAAATATATGTAGCGACGTATTTTTACTTATTAGCGACGTTTTTGGATGTCGCTAATTCAGCCTATTCTGGTAGTGTCCATGCACCCTCCCTCTTCGGCGATGCTCCCCCCTTCCTCTCCGGTGGTCGATGCCCCTTCCCCCCCTCCGGCAGTGCGCGAGAAGGGGGCACGAGTGGAGGGGGCGGGGGCGGCCGACTGCGAGAGGAGGGGCGCGGGTGGAGGCGGAAAAGGAGGACGGTGGGAGGAGGGGCGAGGCACGTGGGTGGCCGAAGGGGGGGAGGGAGGGGGCGAGGCGGAGGGGAGGGGAGGGAGCTAGGAGGTGGCTGGAGGGGGGAGGGGCGAGGGCGGGTGGTGGCCCGACGGAGGGTAGGGGGTGCGGGGGGTGGGGGTTAGTTTTAAATTTTGAGCATGGGTATTATTGTCGAAAAAAATTTCAGGGTATCAAGTTGAAAAAAGAAGAAGTTCAGGTATCAAGTTGAAAAACGAAAATAGTTGAGGGTATCAAAGTGCAATTAAGCCAAATTTTAATTCTATTCATGTTTTGTGATTAAAAATGTACTATTCATATTTTGTGATTAAAAATGTGTATATTTTGAAACAATAATCCTATTTTTGTGTGTTGAAGTCCAACTTTGGACACACTTTGAAATACAATAAATGTGCGTATAAAAGTTATCATTTTTTTAATATAATTTAACCACGATCCTAACTTTGGGTCCGGCCAATTACACAATAAAAATAGCACAACCGAATAAACCGAATCAATTATTCGGTTTCAGTTTTGGGTAATTTCGTTTCGATTTCAATTTTAAATTTTTACAACTTTGGCTTATTCGGTTTTGTTACAGCTCAAACCGAATAAACCGAAGCCTATTTTAGCCTATTGCAGTCTTTTAGGTTTCCCTACCGTCTTCTTCTGTTTTCAATAGTTTAGCAACAAATTTATTTTGTAAAATAACTTATAAGCCATCCTTAAATACGCAGAGATGGCTAAAACAAATGCAATTTTCATACACTTTCTAAATAACAATTGAACTATGGATGTTTAGAATATGTATATATTGTAAGTAAACCATATGACACTCCTATTTTGTCCGCAACTTTTGTGACTAACAATTGGTCCGTCGTCACGTGTCAGCCTCTCATTGGAGACGAATAAGGAGGTGGAGTCCGAAGAACGAAGGAGGCCGTCAGTGGGTGCGGGCCATGGATAGTCATGTCCATCTGCGGGCAAAATATTATTTTCGTAGACCATATGATGGAATGATGTAAGCATGACCATAAGGATGTGCCACGTGGTGAGTCCGTAACACTGAAAAATTTCTCCCTTTGTCCAATCAAAACTCCGAATAATATATTGGAAAGTTTTCACATTCTCAATTGTTTAATTAGTTGTGGAAAATCTAATCATAAATTTCAATGTTGTTTCCGCAAACTTTATAAACAATAGTCACCTGTATTTTATTTCACCCACACTTATTATTCAAATAAATCACGAGAGATTATACTAACATTTGAGACTGGTGTGCTGAACAATTATGAAGAAGGTAAAGTTCAACTATTGCTCCACTGTTTCGACATTTGGAACTTCCGTGATCAGAAGTTTGGACAATTAAGAACATAATGAAACTATACAATTGGATGAGAAATTTTTATTATTTGAAAAATTGTTCAAAATCTTGTTTGATTGGAGCCAAGTTTTAAGAGTGCACGAATTAGCAGCATTTGTGTAGCCTACAATGCTCTAGCAAATATCTAATTATATTAAGTACCTAAACCAAACTAATATATTAAAGCGATACAAACAATAACCAAAAGTAATTACAACACTAGAAACAACACAAAAATATGATGTACTAATAATTATAGAAGTTTGCGCGTTTCATATTGTAAATAACGCCGCCAGACAAATGATATCTACAACTTAAGAAAAAAAAGGTTAGCAATTTTTTTTCAATTTTTTTGTTCACGACAATCTAATAAAACGAAACTAGAGATTAATTAACTTCTTGAGTTAGCTATGTATTGTATAACAAAGTTAAGATCCAAAGGACTACATGGATGGATCTATAACTAGTAATAACTAAAATTTGGTAAACATTAAAATAAAATAGAAGGATCAGTTACTAAACGATAAAACCATAGGAAATCATGATGCATTAGATATTTGGATTGGACAAGAGTGGTTGGTTGAGGTTTTCCCAATCATTTTCTCAACTGTTGGAAATCGTGATGCATTCAGAGGACTTCTCTGCATTAAAATTCATGGTTAAGTCCATGTCTCATGTTTAACTCAAAGTAGACCTATTTGGCCTCTTGCCAGATCAATATGGACAAGATCTGTCCCAGAAAAAATGCAAAAAGTTTGACTATATTGAAAATCTCAAGAGAAATCTTGCTAAAATATGTATATTATGCCGGAAAAAAAAAATCAAAGAAAGAAGGCTCACACATGCTTTACTTAAATGCTCTATATAAAATTATCAAATGTTGCATGTATATATATATCAATCCTGGATACATACATAAAATTAAACATGCACACCAATTCTGGATAAATACATAAAATCAAACATACACACGAATCCTGGATAAAATCAAACATGCAAACCGATTCTGGATATATACATAAAATCAAACATACATACGAATCTTGGATAAATCAAACATACACACTGATTCTGGAGAAATACATAAAATCAAACATACACACGAATTCTGGATAAAATCAAACTTCACACTGATTCTGGATAAATACATAAAATCAAACATACACACGAATCCTGGATAAAATCAAACTTCACACTGATTCTGGATAAATACATAAAATCAAACATACATATGAATCCTGGATAAATCAAACATACACACCAATCCTGGATAAATACATAAAACCAAACATACACACCAATCCTGGATAAATCAAACATACACACCAATCCTGGATAAATACATAAAATCAAACATACCCGCACACCAATCCTGGATAAATACGTAAAACCAAACATACACACTTCAGCTTGTGGTTTCATCGTCCGCATCATATAGGAGAAAGGAAAACGCTGCAAAAACACCTTCATCGTTGTCTACCACAAGGAGTAGCATTCAATCTTGTGCCAGAGAAGAGAGCTCTCTCCAGTTAGTGCTTCAACTCTAGTCCCGGTATCATGCAGCTTGAAAACATAAAATCCAGTCACGCCTACTAAATAAAACATTAAAAAACAGGAAATAACAAGCTTAAAAACATATAAATTAAACTTTTCCTCTATTCAAAACTAAATATTTTCATATTATTTTATCTTCAAAATTTTACAACTCTAACACACCTATCTTCAAATCAATGTTTTTAAAATCAGACCGGTAATTGAACCGATTTTTTTGGGTACAGATCTAACAGGAGTTCAAATAAGCCCTTCACGAGAGCCAAATGATTTGAGTCATGTATATTTACTTCTTGGTTTGTAATGATTTAGTTCAAAATATGTTTGGTTTTGTTTGATTTTACAACTATAAGGTCTCTCAAGACCAAACCAAGAACCAAATGGTCCAAATCTCATGTCATTTAATATGGATAGTTATGTAATTATGTACAGAAGAAAGAAAAAGATTAAGAGGGTTGTTTGTTCTTCCTAAGAATTATAAAATACGTGCAAGGCACGCACATATATATACTAATTATTTATATATAATAATTTTGAGAGAGAGGCAAAAATTATCTGAATTATGTGGACAGATAACAAATATATTGAATTTTAATGGTATAATTATTATACTAATTATGTGGGTTATTTAGTAATAGGGTGGTTTTCACATAATAGTGGATATTAGGATTTGGGTCTCAAAAATGAGCGACAGGCGTTAGGGTTTTGGTCTCCAAATTTCGTGAATAGTGATGTGGATTGGAGATCCAAATCCTAACGTCGATCAATTTGGAAATTCAAATCCTAATATCCACTATTATATAATGAACAAAATAGCCCAAAAATATTTATAAATTAAAAAGATTATAAGGCAGGCAAATGCGTGTAAATATTGAAGCTGAAGTTTCACGTACCATTACAAGACGGGCTTAAGTTGTAGAAAAGAAGTTAAAAATCCCGGAAAATAATATTTTTGTGGTTTCGGTACTGTTCTTTCAATCGAGGATGGCATCTACCATATATTTTCACTCTTTTCAATGAAGCAGGTAAGTTGGGCAGCGACTCGATCTTCGGGCAGTTCCATATTTCCACCTCTCTCAGGGAAGCAGGTAAGTTGGGCAGCGACTCGATCTTCGGGCAGCCCCATATTTCCATATGCTTCAGGGAAGAGAGGTTCTCCAGATTGGCAGGCAAGGATGGCAGACCCTCACAGAAGTTGAAGTAGAGCATTGTGAGGGAGGTTAGGTGGTGTTGGAACAACTCCTCTTCCTCGGCAGTGAACGGTTTATCCTCCTCAGTAGAACCTCTTACGATTGACAAGCTCCAGAGCGAATTCAGGCAGCATTCTCTCCGGGGTAATGCAGCAGTGAGCAGAGAGAGATCGTCGATAGTCACTATATGAAGAGAAGACGATGATGATGGCATTGGCGACAGTGAGTCGTCTCCTCCTCCTCCTCCTGATTTGATTAATGTTAGCTTGGGGCACCCCTTAACCCTCAATTGTCGGACGGATGTGAAGCAGTTCAAATTCCACAACCAAGTCAGCTCGGGGCAGCCTTCAACATATACTTCCTCGATCACTCCTCCCCCCCGGTAGTGGTCATCTGGTTGCTGCTGCTGCACTGTCAGCCTAGGACAGTCGCTAATATGAAGGGATTTGAGAGATGATGACACTATTGAGTTCCCGATTGACCTGAGATTCTCACAATTCTCAATCCTTACATCCTTGAGCACTGTCAGGTTGGGACCGAGTAGGACGGATGTCAGCCATGGCAATTCAGTCAATGTTAAATGAGTGAGAGAGCTACTCATGAGTTTATCTAGACAGAGTTCCTTCTCATTCTCACCACCGTGGTGGATAGAGGAGCATCTCACAATACGCAATCTTCTCAGGACCACAAACCCCACTCCTTGGATGCTGCTGCTGCTGCTGCTGCCATTTTCACCGTCGTTACATAATAACAACATATTTGACAACAGAGTTTCAACTCCACCGCCACCACAGTTCTCGAGATCGAGCTCTTCAAGACGAGAGGAGACGGGGGGTAATTGCACCAACTTGCGGCAACCATGCACCGTTAACACTCTCAGACCAAGAGGGAGAAGGGGCACCTCGGAGAGATTCGGACATCCCCGAATAACAAGTCGCCCAAGCATGCCAGGGAGAGAGGGAATTTGTTGAAGATTGGAGCAGTCCACAATTTCGAGAGAATGCAGACGTTCCAAGTCAACAAAATACAGATCGGAAGAAGAGAGGCTTCCATCTTCCCGCGTCCATTTAGGAAGCCGGACACCGTTGTAGCCGCCTAGCTTGAGCGCACCGAGATTCGGATGCGGCTGAAGGCCTTCGAGTACTTCCTCGTCTATACTACCATCTCGTCTAGATGACAACCTCTCCCACTGTAACTCCAACGTGTCAACATGCTCTTTCTCCTTCAGCGATGCCTCGGAGGCTTCTGCCTTATCTTTCACATTCTCGAGGCCGTCTATACAGAGTGTTCCCTGAAGCTGTTGAAGATTCTTCAGTTGTCCTATCCCAAATTGTTTCTCCTTGCTGCTGACTTGATATCGGCCAATTGCTTGAAGAGATGTTAGTTTTCCCAAATATGGTATCTTCGAAGCCGTTATTGCAGATTCTTCATTATTATATCGATCTTGAAGTCCACCCATATATCGCAAATTGATTAACTTGTTCAATTCTTGAGGTACTTTATTCATTGTTGAACTGTCTATTACTAAAAACTGTAGATGGTAGAGTTTGCCCAGTGATTCATGCAACTCTTCCACTGCTCTCACTTGCAAATATCGAAGAAGTTTTAAACCACCAACCGATTTATCAAGTTTAATCACTTTACCATATCTAGCACCACCAAGATGCAGCATCCGCAACTTCTTAAACTTCATGAAAACTTGTTGAATGAAACCATCATCATGTTGAATGGACCAAGAATCAACAATGATTAAAGTGCGCAAGTTTACCAGCTTGAATAAATCGGGTAGATGCGAGGATATGGTCTTGTAGCCCACGACAGAGAGATGCATTACGTTTGCTGGAATGCGCTGGCGGTCATCTTCAATTCTAAAAAAATAATCCTTCGAAACATTTTCAGCTAAATCATGCAGTAGATCGTGCATTCTATAATATGTTCCCCCTACATAGTCAATATTCTTTTGAAAAAAAGATTTAGACAATAGTTCATTGAAATAACTCATTGCTTCATCTTCTAATGTAACTGTGCTATTGCTCGGGACCTCAATAAAACCTTGTGCAATCCAAAGCCTGACAAAATCTTCTTCTATGTTCTTGAAATGATAACCTTTGGGATACAAACAGCAGAGAGCAAAACATCTTTGAAGGCACGGGGGTAGCATCTCGAAACTCCAATATATAGCACCTAAGGTGTCCTTGAGCATGTCTCCTCTCTGTAGAGTTTGTTTCCAATACTCAACCTCTTTTCCCCTTAACGAACTTCCCACCATCCTAGCAGCCAGTGGAGACTTACTCAGCTTCTTCACAATTTTGCTTGCTAGCTCTGACAGTTGTGGATCAGTAATATCTTTTTTAACATCACCAAATGAATAGTGCATAAAAATAGACCGAAAGTCACCATCTTCTAGTTCTGCCAAGGGAAATGAATGGTGTACTCCCAACTTTGATATCACTTCTTCGGCTCTGCATGTGATAAGAATTCTACTTCCCATCTCCCCAACTTCATTGAAAGGAATTAGCATCTGATCCCACCGCTCTTTGTCCAAACACCAAACATTATCGAGAACAAGCAAACACTTTTTGGATTTCAACTTGTCCTTGAGTATTGATTGAAGAACATCAAAACTTTCCACAGGGGGACATTCACCTTTATTGATGGATTCAATAATTTTCTTCGTGATCGCACGCGCATCAAATATGCGAGAGACGTGAACCCACATCTTTGTATCAAAATGCTCCACAACTCTTGGATCTTTATTGATCCACTGCGCAAGAGTGGTCTTGCCTGCCCCTCCTATCCCGTAGATTGCAAGGACTGGAATACGTCGTCCACCACTACTCGTACTAGGCTCGTCGGCAGCTGATATCAACTTGTTTACTATAGAGTTGCGCTGAAGATCCCGACCAAAGACCGGTGACGAGGGAGAAGAGACAGTAGGTGGTTGTTGTTGATTCATAGGAAATTGATTAGGAAAATGGGAAATGTTGGGAGCAATTTGGTTTATTTCTCCAGCAATCTTCGTTAGTTTCTCTATACTCTTCTTCAGCTCTGTCTTGAAAAAAAAAGGTGCAAGGACAGCTCTTGCGGTCTTTATAAGTGTCTTGATACAATTAGGGGCGGAACTGACCTGATCTTCGAGGCACTGGTATTCGAACATGTCGAGCACATCTTCTGCCTCGTAGGCAGCTTCTTTGAGTTTCACCAGATATTGCTGCAAATCTTTCACATTCTTCGCTTCCGCCAACAGTAGTACCGCTCTGATATTGGGGAGAATGGTAGTTTGAAGACGTTGTAACTCTTCCACGGTAATATCTCCTCCAAAGTATGAGAGTGCCGCGTTATTCAACTTACCGACGATGGGAGATACCATCGGCCCAACCAAACTTAGTGCAATTTTTTCCATTCTAATTCTTGCGGATGCTGATCAAGGAGAAATCAAAGAGACAGAAATTAATGGAAAATAAATGGATTGATGAATGAAGAACGAGAGGAGAATGGTTTATTAAAGTTCCATACCTCTGTCTGACTGTTGATCGACTGGTACTCTGGAAGAAAGGAGGATACTATGAAGATGTTGAAAGTTTCACGCCACAAGGACTTTTATTGCACCATTTCTATCTTCTTAACTTTGACCCTTTATATCTGGTTGTATTTGATGAAGATGCCATCTTCTTCTGCGAGTGGGGGATAATTTTCTGCATAGTTTATGTAAAGTTGATTATTCTTGGTGCCCAAAATGTAATTCTTGACTTAGAAAAAAAAAATGTCCGAGCTCTCTAGCCTAGTGGTATTAGAGCGGATACCAGGAGGGACCGACAAGGTTCGAGTCCCCAAATTGTGGTGAGTGGGATTTCAAAAAAAAAAAAAAAAAAAAAAAAAAAAAAATTATCATGTGAATCCCAATGTTAGTGACTAGTGAGTGAGTCTAGTTAATTTTAACATCTAAGGAGAGTTTAAATGCACTTTACCCTACAAAAATATAAAAGTGAGAATTATATATGCCAACTCATTGATCACGTTCAAAATATTCAAATTGCAAAACCAACCTTGCTAACACAAGTTTCGAAAAGAGATGTGCTTCTCAAGCATGTGAAATGCACACATACAAAGCAAGTTAAAATTAGGGTAAAGTGCATTTAAACTCTCCTTAGATGTCACGAAAATGCAAATAAAGACCCGCTGATCCGAAAAACCCAAAAGGTTACGAAAATGCTCAAATCACCCCCTCCGCTAACTTTTCTGTTAATGGGTGTTAAATTGGGGTTGTTTTGACCATTTTACCCCTGGGCTATCTAATATTAACTTGTTAAAAACGGTTAGTTCTAAAATTATTTTGTTAAAAACGGTTACGCAAAAATACTTGTTAAAAAAGTGGATAAATATTAACAAAGGAAAAATGGTCTTTGCTAGTAAAATTATTTATTAAAATTATTTTAATTAATATTAACTTGTTAAAAACGGTTAGTTCCATCAAAAAAGTGGATAAATATTATTTAAAATTATTTTGTCATAAATTATTTTTTATTTAACAAATATATAAATATTTTTGGGAAAAACAAAACTGATAAATACAAAAAATCAATTCTTAAAAAATAGAAATGATGAAAAACTGGAAAAAAAAATACCAAATAAAAAACAAAAAAATATGGAAAAAATAAAAAATAGACAAAATATTCCAAAAAACCAAAAAATGGGGATAAATCTTAAACAATGAAAAAAGACAAAAACAAAAACTATACAAATTTGAAAATAAAAGCCACTCTTAAAAAACTAGAAAAGATTATTAAAAAGATGGAAAAAAATATGAAATAAGAACTAAAAAATGGAAACAAAAAACAAAATATTAAAAAGATTATTAAAAATAACCTCCCGTTCTTAAAAAGATAGAATTCTCATGCTTGACGTCATTTTCGAAAATAAATGTTCATAATCTAAATAGTAGGTTTTCATCTTAAATTTTTTCTGGAAAAAAAAATATTTTAACAAATGTCCGGTTAGTCCTGAACTATCAAGCCATTTAACTTAGGGCATGTTTGGTAAACCGTATTTGGAGCTAGATAACTGTAACTAATATTATATTATTTAATATTTTATAATAATTATAATCTTAATTAATAATTATAATCTTAGTTAATAATTTATTAATTACAATTTTATTATAATATTAATTAATAATAATTTAATCATAATTATAATTATAGTTAATATTTTATATATTATAATAATTTTAATTAATAATTTAGTAATCATCATTATAATCATCATTATAGTCTTACTTAATAATTTATTAGTCATGACTATTATCGTAATTATTTATTTATTAATTCTAACTAAAATTGTAAATCTTGGTACAAATTTATTTTCATCACATGTATTACTTAAACAAATAACTTAAATATTACTAAACGTGTCAAAAATCCAAACATAAATTGCAAAACATGTATGTCGAAGCATGGTCTGTTTTCTCATCCTCCCATAATAAAAAATCACAAAAATGTGTTGAAAAATTTGCACTCCCATAGAATCATCTTCCAGGATTTGTTGGTGTCAATAAAGTTTTCAATGGGCTATTAATCCACAATAGCAATAAATTGTTCTTCCATAATTTCTATTTGGACGTCTTGAGAGCAAATAAGTAAAAAAAAATGGAATATAAAAATAATTGCAGTTGGATTTGAGATCTGTAGGTAAAAAAAAGCTTCAATACATTAAATGAGAGCAAATAAGTAAAAAAAATATAAAAAAATTAAATATTATTTTTCCTTCCAACCAACCGGTCAAAAAATAGAAAATATAAAGCTTAGGTTTTATGTTTCAAACAAACATTCTTATATATTGAGAATGAAAGAGAGCCAGCAACAGCCACAATGTAAGCATTAGGGGTATTTTGGGTAGTGCACATTTTTCTTTCCAAAATATGGGCTCTAACGGCAACTTCTAACGTCATTTTGACGGAAAGGGACTTTCCGAGCAAAAACGATTTTGTGGGAGGTGCAAACTGCTTAAGTTTTCTAAAAGGTCTTATTTTACGAACGAGGCAACTCTAAGGAGGGTTTAAATACACTTTACCCTATTTTTGTACTTTGTAAACTATGACTTCTTATGCTTGGATTTGGAATCTTTATTATAGTATTTTCTTTTGGAAAGCGAATTCATAAATATGTTCTCTAAAGCTGCTTATGTTTATTTTGTATTTGAATTCAAAGAAGAGTTATTTTCAAAACCTGTTGTTTTCAGGGATGACCCAAAAAACTAACCGAACATTCAGTCTGGCTTGAAAAAATATCCATTCGATTTCGGTTTTAAAAATACTAAAAAAAATTATTCGTTTCCGGTTTTGAATTTTTGTTTCCGTCCAAAATCGAAAATCGAATAAGACTTATGCAATTAAGTAAATATTCTTAATTCTATTCATATTTTGTGATTAAAATGTTCTATTCATATTTTGTGATTAAAAATGTATATATTTTGAAACAACAATTCTATTTATGTGTGTTAAAGTCCAACTTTGGATACACCTTTGAAAATGTCGTATAAAAGTTATAATTTTTTTATATAATTTAAACACGATCCTGACTTCGGGTCTGACCCATTACACAATAGAAATAGCACAATCAAATAAACCGAATCAATTATTCGGTTTCGGTTTTGACTATTTTGGCTCGATTTTGATTTTGAATTTTTAAAATTTTGATTTATTCGATTTTGACTACTTCGATATAGCTAAAATCGAATAAACCGAACCCTGTTTTGGCCTATTGCAGTATTTTAAGTTTCCCTAAAGTACCCTCGTCTTCAGTTTTCGATAGTTTAGCAACAAATTTATTTTGTAAAATAACCTATAACTTTTGAAATTAGCCCTTTTAGCATATAATTATTAGACATGTTAAATAAACAACAGTTGTGGAAAACTTGTAACGGCTCTGATGACCAACTTATAATATAGTTTCCTGTCTTCAACAACACAAAACCATCCTTAAATACTGAGAGATGGCTTAAACAAATCCAATTTTCATACACTTTGTAAATAACATTTGAACTATGGATGTTTAGAATATGTATTGTAAGTAGACCATAGAATGGTGCTATTTTGTTCGCATCTTTTGTGACTGACAATTGGCTCGCAGTCATGTGTGAGCCTCTCAGCGAGACTATCTTTCTGATGTGCATACTGATAAGAGAATCGAGACAATGTCCCTAAGAAGCAAGAAAATCTTTGAACTGAAGCTATGTATATCCCCATGAATCTGAGTGAAATATTTTGATCTTGCGAAAAAATGAGTGGCAACCATTGTAGCAAATTCAAGATCGTCAGACTTTTAAGAAAGCATGTAGATCCATGTGTTGCGAGTACAATCATCGATAAAGATAACATAATATGGGTTCCACCCTCTGCAATATTATGAAAGGTCGGGTCTCCAGATGTTCAAGTGGTTCAAGTTGAATGAAAATGATGACATATGCTCACAATAAGAAAATATACTGGCTATTTGCTTGCCCAACTTACAACTAGTACAAGGAGTCAAGGAGAAAATCTTCAAAAGCGCCAGGAAAAAAAAGAACGGCAGGCAAGACAACGACAGATGTCCAAGACGTCGATGCCAAGGAGTGGAGGTGTCAAGGCAGTCAAGTGTCGAAGAAGGACGAGAGGGAGTTGGTAGAGGTAGGACGAGTCTATGTAGTAGAGATCGTCATTTTGATGTAGCCAATTTGTTTTCATGTGCGAATTTCATACACTGAGCATGAGGACGATATAAAGGTAATAAAGTATTGCATGTCGGTCAACTGAGATACTGAAGAGATTCATCAATAGCTTGGGAACATAGTAAACTTGCAAAACGGAAAACCGAGGTATGTTGGACAAGTGACCCCGACAAATAATAGATAAAGATGTACCCTCAGCTGTCTGTATGGAGCCTTAGAGAGAGAAGAAAAAAAAGATGTAGAAGTGAGACAAGAAGAATCATATGTCATACGTTGAGTAGCCCCTGAATCATGTATCTAATGCCGAGTGAGTAGACAACGATGGACTGTTGGACTTGGTAGCAAAAAACCAAGTCTCCTAGTTCCTATTCCTTTGGGTGCACTTGGAGAATTAGTCCTTCCCCAAATACCGGTTCTATTGCCTATTATTAGCATGTGTTCATTGCTATATAAAGGCCAATATTTCTATTGGAAATACACATGCAACTTTATCTTCTTTTGTAGCGAATTTCCTACAAAGCTCTCTCTCCCTTTCTACTCCTCACCTTCAAACAACAAATTCCAGTCTTCCATATTTGTGCAAAAGCTAAGTTCGGGGTCGCTCTTTCCGAGCTGTGTGCGACGAGGAGATACCGGTAGAGCGAAAGTTTTACCACTAGGATCATTCGGAACAAGTCTGCACATAGACCCGAATCAACTCTTAGGGCAGTGCTTCGTGCGCAACTTTTCCGGAGGTCGGTAACATTTACTTTATTTTATTTTGTTTGCAGATTTTTGGAATAATTTTCAACAATTTAAGAGTTGAATCATTTATAAAATAAAAATCTCTAATTGCTGCTACGAAATTTGTTATCAAATATTTCTTACTGTAGCGGGAAAAAAAAGGAAAAAGAAAGGTTTTTTGTTATCAAATATATGATATTTCCAAACTAAAAGTTCTTTTGATGCCTTAATTTATTTGCTAGTTTCAAACAAGTTGTTCCAGCATACTAAACTTGTCCATTAGCAAAATTTTGTAATCATCAACATTGTCATAATCTACGGTGCTTAAATTATTGTAAGCATTAAGACTTATATGCATTGTTATAACTTATATTAGTATTAGCATATCTCCTATTCATTCACAAAAATTGCTATACATTGCTTACACTTTACTATCATCAAGCAAATATTTTAACATACTATTAACAAGTTATTTGATAATTTTTGAATATTTGTCACATTAGTAACAATTTGTCATTTTCATAAAGTGACACCTGAGACAAACATTATTGTGTTAGTAATTTTGTCAATTCTAGTTTTTTTACACAATATTTAAATTTAGGCTAAAGTAAACAATTAATTGATTTAGTAAAATTCCTTTAATTTTACAGTTCTAAAGTAGAGATTTGTTTGGGAACAAGCCGAAAGGGCCCTTCTGTCAAAAAGACGTAAATCGTCTAAACGACCGGTTCTTAAGTGTTCCTAGTGAACCTCTGCTTTCTGGGATTCGGCCCCTACAACTAATCCAACCTTATCAAAACTTGAAAAACTAAAATTTTAAAGGTCTATTACTAAAATCATTTAAATTGTTAAGTTTTAGCTTAATCCATCTTATTGAGTAAATATTTTATTTTATTTTCAGACCTTAGAAATCATGTCTACCAAAGACGAGACTTCGACTGAGGTGGCAGAGTCAAATGAATTTCTGGCTCACCACTTTAGGACTGATTTCAGCCATTGATGGTTCCACACCCATCATAAATGATTCTGACGACACTGAGTCTGACATAGGAATGTCCAAATGTCACTCCCCGTTCCCAGAATAAAGTATTTTATACGTGTACTTCTTGAATGTATTTATTCAATATTTATCATGCATTTATTCTGTATTTAAATTCTTCAAATTCGTGCTTATTAATTTTTCTGTATTTTATTTTCTGTTTTTCTTGGCTCTTGGTTCATTTCGGTTCATGGAAAACCAACTCGGTTCGGTTTGGTTCAACATGGAAAGGAATGGATGGCTTGGATTTGGTGGAGAGAATGAATGGTGGAGATCCACTTGACCTTGATATAAAAGTTCTTCTTCCACTCTCTCTCTTCATTCATTCACATTTACTCCTTCACCAAACCCTAACCCATTTGGAGAGGCAAGTACATCTTGCACACCATGAGGGATTTCATGCATCCCCATTTATTTTTAGTTTATGTTGTTCATCTTCTCTTCCTCTACAAGTTTAGGTCTTGAAGTTCTTGATTCCCATGGATGGTTGGGTGTAGATCTAAGTTTTAAGTTTTGGTTTTCATAGTTTCGGTTTTCATATGAAAGTTAGGGTTTTGATCTATCAAACATTGTTGTTTTCGAAATTTAGTGGTTCCATGTTGTAGAGAATTTAATTCTACTAAAGTTTGACTTTTGAAAAGTTAGATTTCAATTTATTCTGTGGAAGTTATGGCAAAAAGTATTTTGGTTCGTTCCTATGTTCATCTGCAGCATGAACAACATGTCGCAGAAGGCGCATGTCGCAGTAGGCGCATGTTGCAATGAAGCGCATGTCGCGGTAGCCCATTTCATGTCGCAGTTGGCGCATATGATGTCTCTGTTGACGCATGTCGCTGTTGGCGCATGTCGTAGTTGGCGCATATGATGTCTCTGTTGACGCATGTCGCAGTTGACGAATATGATGTCGCTGTTGGCGCATGTCGCAGTTGGCGCATATGATGTCTCTGTTGACGCATGTCGCAGTTGACGAATATGATGTCGCTGTTGGCGCATGTTGCAATGAAGCGCATGTCGCGGTAGGCGCATATCATGTCGCAGTTGAGCCGTATGAGGCGCAAGTCGCGGTAGGCGCATATCATGTCGCAGTTGAGCCGTATGAGGCACATGTCGCGGTAGGCGCATATCATGTCGCAGTTGAGCCGTATGAGGCGCATGTCGCGGTAGGCGCATATCATGTCGCAGTTGAGCCGCATGAGGCGCATGTCGCAGTAGGCGCATATCATGTCGCAGAATAGGCCGCATATGCCTATTTGGGTTGTTTCTGACTATCATATGTTCTATTTCTACTGCATTGTGGCTAGAATTTCTTTCAACTCCCAACATGAAATTTGTAGATCTTTTCCTTGGCTTCAAGAATATGTTACCAACTATTTTATACTAGTTATGGACTGGACCATGTTTAATGCTAATTGACTTTCATGCCTTGTCACCATTGATGACGATGGTTATCTTGACTAATAATTGATCATGCGTTCCTAGTTGGAACTAAGAGACTGGCTAGTCGTCTTATTGAAATGAATGAATTAGACACGTTCATGTAATGAACTATTGTACTCGATTAGCCGATCCCGAATATTGGCATACAGGCACATGCAGGCTTCAAATTGTTATTTATCTATTTTACGAAAACAGCATGTGTACTTTATGGTCAAGGCATGATTACTCCGTGGTTAAATTGATTGTTGCATCACGCTATGTAAAACCTACAACCTAACCGCACGGGTATCGTTGTAGAGTTGCGCATATCGTACCCCGTACGAAGGTACTCATTTGAATGACCATGATCCACGGCATGGAACTTCACTCAACGTAGAGACTATTAAGCTAAATAAAATAATGATGGCATGGAGAGAATAGATTCCCGAGTTCTTACATGGCAGCCACCTTGGGACTATTAAGTGCTCGACGGGTCGGCTGGTTCCCACAGATACCGTAAATCTGTCACACGGGCAGGGAACGGTATCTGCTTATATTATTGTACATGCTATAACGGCGGGCGTCCCGCTGGGACTCGTCTAACTACATGATTTGCGTAATTGATTGACTGGATAAACTAGCCTTGCTTGCACATAGTAAGAACTGAGGAATCCCTAATTTGCATAATTTCAGGATAACTTGGAACTCACAGTAGCAAGCCGTAGTAGTTGCATGGCCGTTTAAACTGATTTGCTTGTTTACTGTACCTACTCTGTTGCCTAACTGAGATAATCAGAATGTCAGGACATGACGGACCAACTTCTGTCCTTGTTTGGTTGGGAGGTTGGTTCGAAGTGTCGTGACGTTATGTGAATCCCAGTGGCAAGCAGAGATCTACTTATCATATTCTCTTATTACTGGTTTTTAATTCCTCATATCGTGCTTCCTTATGGTACTTGCTATTGGAGGTCTAACCTCTCTGGTTTTGTATGGCCAGATTTAGAGCCGGTTCTCGAGGACTCAGCTTACTTCCACCTCCAAGATGGTCAATACTAGAGGGATGATCGTAGGAGGACTCGAGTGGGTTCCTTACCTCCCCGCTCGTTTTGTTATTTACCTTATACTTTGCCGAATGGCTTAGAAATCTAATTATGCATATACCTGTTTATCATATTCATGTTCCTGCAATTTCTATCAATTGTGATAATAAATCTGTTATTGAACTACTAAAGCATGATTCTGTAAATTCTAAGATGAACAGGCACCTGCAGCTGCGCTTCAAGTCTATAAAGAGCCTATTGGGCAAATATGTGGTTCTTGACTATATGAAGTCAGAAAAGAACCTTGCAGACCACTTGACGAAGGGTCTGTCTAGGACATTGATCCTAGAATCATCGAGAGGGATGGGGTTAAGCCCATAAATTAGTCACTAGCAGTGGCAACCTAACCGAGTCTGACTGGAGATCCCAAGAAGCCGGTTCAATGGGTAGAAACAAGCTGGACAAGGTGACTATTATGGAACACTGACCTTGAAATAAAAGTCCAAGAGGCAGTACATGTGTACATTGATACCCCATCCCTATGGTGACAGTGTTCCGGTGTGATATGGTTAGGGTGAGTTTAAACTCTTAATAAGTCCAAGCATGATATGCAGGGTTGATACCTATCACCAACCCTTGAGGACTTACCTATGTGAGAGGTCGTGAAGGACGCGACTATGGGACAGGGCGATCCTAGACAAATCTCATGAATATAAAATAAATGCGCATGGCCGATCAAAAGTGCCACCCGATAGACCAAAGAACATCTAGCGTGCTATTTTCTGAATCTGGTTCAAGAAGTCTGATTCAAGGCATAGTCCATCAAGTACTTCTTCAGACTAAGACAATAGTTACTAAGTGAGATTTAAGGCTGTAGTCCATCTCATCTATGCATAGTATATATATTTGCCCAGATACTGTCTCTCATATTCTTCTCTTTCATTTTTCAGAACGTGGTTTTTTTGGGGGGGATTGTTGGACTTGGTAGCAAAGAACCAAGTCTCCTAGTTCGTATTCCTTTGGGTGCACTTGGAGAATTAGTCCTTCCCCAAATACCGGTTCTATTGCCTATTATTAGCATGTGTTCATTGCTATATAAAGGCCAATATTTCTATTGGAAAGACACAACTTTATCTTCTTTTGTAGTGAATTCCCTACAAAGCTCTCTCTCCCTTTCTACTCCTCACCTTCAAACAACAAATTCCAGTCTTCCATATTTGGGCAAAAGCTAAGTTCGGGGTCGCACTTTTCGAGTTGTGTGCGACGAGGAGATACCGGTAGAGCGGAAGTTTTACCACTAGGAGCATTTGGAACAAGTCTGCACATAGACCCGAATCAACTCTTAGGGCAGTGTTTCGTGCGCGACTTTCCCGGAGGCCGGTAACATTTACTTTATTTTATCTTGTTTGCAGGTTTTTTGGAATAATTTCCAACATGAACATCATGAGACATATGTGATAAGGAATTTGAACGATCGTTAGACTCAAGGGGCGGATTCAGAAAGTATACTTAGGATGGACTACCAAAAATTTGGATGGAGTAGAAGTGGACTAATCCATATAAAAAAATATTCTAAAAAAATATATGAAAAAGAAGTAGATTTTTTTGGGGGTGGACTAGTCCCAAGCAAAGATTGCATCCGCCCCTGGTGTGACTGTCCCGAGAGAAGTAGCTGTTGGATATTACTTAAAAACATGATAGTGATATTTAATAGTGACATTTAAGTACAAAAAATATACAAAAGGGAAAAGAATACCAATTTCGAAATTTACCATTTATTTGTTTGCCTAAAGAGTGCTAAAAAGGATAAGAAAAAAATAAAATAAGTGCTAGCTAGTGCACAACTCCAGTAAACTAATAATGTGATGAATGATTCAAAGTGGATTTGCAAACATGCCCTGAAAATTTCTTTGACGGATTAAAACTTCCCAATAAGCAACAACTTAAACATTTACAGTGCGAGGCTTGACTTGGCCTTTGATAACACAGCTATAACAAACAACAAGTTGATGTTCACTGGACTGGATGACTTTGAACGGTTGTAAAAAGAGCCAAATCAAAAGGCTTTGGATGATCAAGCAATAAGACTAGACTCGCTTCCTAAATTTGTATTGCAATTAGAGTTCAGACCACCTATGAGAAAGAAAGAAAAAACAACCTCCTACCAATCTTCTTGTCCAACAAAATTAACCCTAGAAAAAAGTACAGCAGAACTAGTAATAACCAAAATTTGGTAAACATTAAAATAAAACAGAAGAATCGGGTACTAAACGATAAAACCGTAGAAATTTGGGGGTCTTTTTTTCCGGTCAATTCGGCAAGAAAATTGAACGAAAAAGACCAATCAGCAAGGATGTAAAACCATAGAATGGTTATAAAAAGCATGCAAAACAAGAAAACTTATCTATTGTATATAAATCAATCGGTAAGGATGAGTGCTATTCCATTCAATTTCAAAACTATTAAAAAAAAAACTAAAAATATTAAAATTAATATTGTCTAAAATGTTAATAATTTATTAATAATTAAGTGCTTTCCGATACCAAAAAATCCGATGCTCCAATCCGAAACCTCCGATACTGCCAATACTGTCGATCCCGATACTCACAGGAATGGTCCGATACCGATACCGATATTTTGAACCTTGAGTGAGATGGTAGTTTGACTTGGTCTTTTGATAACAACAGCTATATGTAGCATACAACATGTTGATGTTCACTGGACTGGAGAGCCAAATCAAAAGGCTGGATGATCAAGCAAACTAAGACTAAGATCCGCTTCCTAAATTTGTATTACAAATAGAGTTCAGACTTCAGACCACCTATGAGAAAGAAAGAAAGAAAAAACCTCCTCCTACCAATCTTCTTGTCCAACAAAATTAACCCTAGAAAAAAGTATAGCAGAACTAGTAATAATTAAAAATTGGTAAACATTAAAAGAAAACCATAGGAAATCATGATGCATTAGATATTTAGATTGGACAAGAGTGGTTGGTTGAGGTTTTCCCAATCCTTTTCTCAACTGTTGAAAATGAATGGATTGACAAGTGAAGAATGCATTCTAGGAGAATGGTACCTATATTAAAGTTCAAATGACTTTCTTCCATACCTGTCTGTCTGTCTGTCTGTCTGTCTGTCTGTCTGTTGATCAACTGGTACTCGGGAAGAAAGAAGGATACTATGAAGATGCTGAAAGTTCAAAGAGACACAGAAATTAATGGAAAATGAATGGATTGATAAGTGAAGAATGCATTATAGGAGAATGGTATATTAAAGTTCAAATGACTTGTTCCATACCTGTCTGTTGATCAATTGGTACTCGGGAAGAAAGAAGGATGCTATGAAGATGCTGAAAGTCTCTGTGGCAAATTATTGGACCTTTATATGTTAATCTGTCCTCGTTGACTTTTACCAAGTTGCAGAGCCATTATTGCACCATCGCTGTGAAGAGGGGCCCACTTGGTGTTGGCGTGTAACCCATGTTCACATGTATGGTATCCATCCACACCTAATAGTTTCTCTCTGACTTCTACAGGGTTTTAATATACCTTAAAAAATTTAATCACCTAAACGCGTAATTAATGTGGAATAGCACCTACAGCACTCAACGAACTGTCCCACCACAATCAGCTATTTTATACATAAAGAAAAAAAAAAAATCTGGTTGTTCATGCTTGCTTGTGTTGACACACCTTAGCAATAGTCTTCTTCCCTATTTTCTACTTCCTCAAATATCCAACTTCCCAAGCCCACAATGAAATTCTCTTTTCTACAATATTTACTTTCTTTTCTCAAATCATCTTCTTCTCTACTTCAACTTCTTATCCACCCAAACTATAGGATTTGAGGAAAGGATTGTAATTTGGAAAAAAAAAAGTGAAGAAAGTTTGGAGGTGATTCAATTTATGTTCTTTCCGGTTTGGGGCATTTAAGTTACTAAATTTGTATTCCATACACAATTAGTCTAGAAACTTTCATTATATCGACATTATTTTGAAAGTTACAGGCTAAGTCTTGGTTACAGGTCCTTTGGCCAAAAGATGTTTACCACCTAATAATTTCTCAACTTCTAGAGGATTTTAAACATTATAGAGAGAGAGAGAGGTTTAACCAAATAAAGTGTGGCTAGTGTACATGTACACGTACCACATCCCTCATGTAACCACAACATCTGAGTCTCTTAAATCTAGTTGATTTTGACATAGGCTCCCAAATCTTGTTGTTTGATGGATGTCCCTTGAGTGGTATAAGTTTATTAGTTATAAGCCTAATTCTGGTGGTTGGTCACGACCAAAGGGGTGGTCTAGTGGTAACGTCAAAATAAAAATGAAAATGGGAGTGGTCTTGGTATAATATATCCTGGATAAATACAAAAACTAAACATATACACCAATCCTGGATAAATACATAAAACCAAACATATACACGAATCCTGGATAAATACATAAAACCAAACATACACACACACACACCAATCCTGGATAAATACGTAAAACCAAACATACACACACACACACAATCCTGGATAAATACGTAAAACCAAATACACACTTCGCTTGTGGTTTCGTCGTCTACATCATATAGGAGAAAGGAAAAAGCTGCAAAAACACCTTCATCGTTGTCTACCACAAGGAGTAGCATTCAATCTTGTGCCAGAGAAGAGGGAGCTCTCTTCAATTAGTGCGTCAACTCCAGTTTCCGGTATCATGCAGCTTGAAAACATAAATTCATGTCATGTCTAAAGAAAACATCAAAAAACAGGAAACAACAAGCTTAAAAACATATAAATTAAACTTTTCCTCTATTCAAAACTAAATATTTCATATTATTTTATCTTCAAAATTTTACAACTCTAACACATCTATCTTCAAATCAATGTTTTAAAAATCGGACCGGTAATTGAACCGATTTTTTGGGTATATATCTAACATGAATCCAAATAAGCCCTTTACGAGAACCAAATGATTTGAGTCATGCATATTTACTTCTTGGTTTGTACTGATTTAGTTCAAAATATGTTTTTTTTTTGTTTGATTTTACAACAATAAGGTCTTTCAAAACTAAGCCAAGAATCAAACGGTCGAAATCTCCTGTCATAAACTTTTTTGAGTTTTTTTTTTTTAATTTAAAGATAAAAGCAGAATCGACTGGTTAAATTGTGAACCGGTTCAGACGGTCACCAGTTAAACCCAGATTATAAAAAAAAATATTTGTCGTCTAAAAAAACAGGTTTAAGTCAGATTGGAACGATTTTTTTTTCAAAATTCTGTCAGACTCGGTCCAACTGTCAATGCAGCCGGTTGTGACAATACTGCTTCAAACAATAATTTTTATATTTTATAAGTAAATTATTTTTATTATTTTAATATAATAAATACACCGTATTATTATATATATCAATACTGAAAGTCTCTATGGCGAATTATTAGACCTTTAGATGTTAACCTGTCCTCGTTGACTTTTACCATTATTGCACCATCGCTGTGCAAGGGGCCCACTTTGTTGTTGGCGTGTAACCCATGTTCACATGTATGGTATCCATCCACACCTAATAATTTTTCTCTAACTTCTACAGGGTTTTATATATACATTAAAAAAATTAATCACCTAAAACGCGTAATTAATGTGGAATCGCACCTACAGCACTCAACCAACTATCCCACATCAGCAATTTTATACATAAAGAAAAAAAAATAAAAAATTCTGGTTGTTCATGCTTGTGTTGACACACCTTAGCAATAGTCTCTTCCCTATTTTACTTCCTCCAATACTCCAAACTTCCCAAGCCCACAATGAAATTCTCTTTTCTACAATATTTACTTTCTTTTCCAAATCATCTTCTTCTCTACTTCATCTTCTTCTCTGACTTCTACAGGGTTTCTCTCTTTTTTTTTCCACAATTTTCACTAATTCTTTTCTCAAATCGTCACAAAATTTGTTACAACTTACTAAACTTACCTAAATTTGTTTAGAAAGTAACAAGTACTTTAAAAAATTAGGATTTGGGAACTTTTTGATGGTCTGGCGAGCCGATTTCCATCCAAATTTATGTTCTTTCGGCTTTGGGGCATTTGGGTTACTAAATTTGTATTCCATACGTAGCAAGTGTAGTTCAAAAACTTTACGGATAATTAAGAATATTAATTATATTGACCTCTCCTATGTTTCATGAGTATTACATGGACTATTTCTATTCCAAAATAATTACACTAACCATCCTCTCCTTTATAATTTTTATTAACCATAGGGGTGGTCATGTTATTAGTTTCTGTAGAAAACAGAAACTATAAGGGTTGCCCGTAGGGATGGCAATGGGGCGGGTCGGGGTCGGGGATCATACCCCCCATCCCCGTCCCCGAGTAGTGTTTAAATTCCCGTCCCCGTCCCCGTCCCCATCCCCGGTCGGGTATAAATTTTTGTCCCATCCCCGGTCGGGTATAAATTTTTATCCCATCTCTGTCCCCGTTTAACAATGTACTCCACGTCCGCGCCCTTAACACTTTTGGGATCAGAGTTTTATCGTCTCCATCTGCCGTCCCATTAATAATTTTTCTGTATAGTATAAACTATTTCATTCCAAAAAAATTACAAGACATGTTGATTTAATAAAAAATTATATCTAGTATTAGATAGATCATGAACTTATAGAAATGAGTTGCGCATATAAGTATAAGTAATCGGGGTCAAAAATTTACCGAGGCGGGGAGTACAATACCCATACCGGGCCCCGAATATGATCGGAAATTTTGTTTAATCCCCATTCCCGTCCCCATCCCCGTTTCTATATCCCCAAACCCGTCCCGTCGGGGAAAAAAGTCGGGTCCCCGTCGGGTTCGGGGGAAGTTGCCATTCCTAGTTGCCCGTGTTATTAGTTTTAAAGCAAGGGTGATCCGTGTAATAAGTGTAAAACATAGGGGTAGTTAATACAATTAACCCTAAGAATAATTGTCACATATCCATAATATCATCCGTAATAAAATTCAACACTGAAATGTCAATAATAAACTCCACCCACGGTATATTAAACTTATATCCTTTTGTTTTCAACCATGTACAATACCACATATTGGGTTCGTGAAAGTGGGGCGAAGTAAAAAAATTGGTAGTGAGATTTTGCGTACACATTGCGTATGCATGTCATGTCTATGCATATTTTATAAGATTTTTTCGTTTGGATGACTATTGAAGTGAGTTGGAAAGTTTTTTTTTATAGTGTTTGTTTGATTTGTAATGAAGTGGTAAGTGAGAAGTCAATATAGATTATCTTTTCAGTCGTATTACCTTTTTTATATAGATTAAAAGACTTTGATATGAATAATTAGAAAATTAGTGTTTAAAACTAAAGTTAGGAATTCTCAACTATATATAAGTGTTGAGAGTGAAGACAAAGTAAGAGCACAAGATGGAGATTCATGGTACTTGTCTACAGAAAATCTAAGAGAAAGTTCATACTTTACTTTTACGGCTCGTCATCCAAGATAGAAGAAATAAGAGATCTAGAGCTTGCCTCCCAAGCTAGAAGGAATAGGAGATCTAGTCGAGGAGTCGTCGCATTCATTCTAGGAGATCGCTATGGGTATGGTGAGTGATTTCAAGTTGTAATCTTTGTCTTTGTAAATTCCCTAAATTTTGCATTTTTTTTATTTTATTTATTAAGTGTTATTTAATTTGTTTGATATGAAGTATTGTACATATAGTTGTACATGCATATAGTTTAAATAATCTCTTATGATTTATTTTAGTTCAATATTAGTATTTTTAAATATCATTATTGATGTATAAGATAATATAAACTTATGTGCCTATATAACATAGTAAAAGTATCATGTATGTAGTATAGTTTTATATACCATGGTTATTTAATATGATTGTGTAATATATTAGATGAATCATTGAACAAATATGCAAAAGATATAGATGATTGACATATTCTATTTATATCTGGATTTTATTTAAATTTATATTTGAATTGCATTTAAATTTAGACTTAGATTTGATTGTATTTAAATTTAGATTTACATTATATTTAAATTTAGAATTAGATATGGATTATTCAAATAATATACGTGTATGGATTATATGCTCCTATCTTTCAATAATATACATGTAATTCTAAAAAGATATAAAATTTAGATAAACCTAAGCTATGCTTTAAAATAACGGAAAATTTCATGAGAAGCAAAAATATTTGAAAAAATTGCGTAAAACACCGAGTTTAGGAAAATAGCAATAAGAGCATTGTCGCACCTAAAATAGGGCGTAGAAAATTTTGGCGCCCTATTTTGGGTCGTCAAAATTCATTTTTGTTTATCCTTCATAAGCATAAACCCGGATAAATTCGGATTAAAAATTAACCAGCCCCTAAAATGTGCGCCCTAAATAAGGGCGTAGAAAAATTTTCCGCGCCCAAATGTGAGGCGTGAAATTTTTTCGCGCCCATATTTAACAAAATTTCACGTTCTAAAAAAGGGCGTCCAATATTATTTCACGCCCTAAAAAAGGGCGCCTTTTCTCACCTCCTAACCCTTTCCCATTTCCCTTAACCATTCCCTAACATTCTTAATAGCAGCACTAACCAACAAACTTGTTTTTCATGCCATGTTTAGGGCGTGAAAATTCACGCCCATTATAGGGCGTGACGATGCTCCCATTGCTATTTTTTCAAACTTTGTTCTTTTTATAAAATAAATTAAAAGTTTAATGCTATATGTGAAATTTTTCGTTAAAATAATCATAATCCTAAGTCTACTAAGAAAGCAACTTCATCCATATAATATCCTAATAGATCAAGTCCTGCCCATTTAGGTTTATAGATTTGAAATAAATACATATATAATCTCTTTATTTTTTTTTCTATTAGCCAAACTTTGTCTATACTTTTCATCTAACACAGTCCCAAAATTCGTCATAAATCAGTCCTAGTTTTTCAGCATTACATCGGAAGTGCCATAATCTCCTAGTTCCGGACCCCGATTCGACTCCCATTTTTTTATTAACACCGTATCGAGGTAAAATTTCATAATATATATTTTATTAGATTTAGTTTAAAACATAAATTTTGTAAAATTATTTAGTCAGTTGTCCAAAATACGACATCGTCTAGTTGTTTTCGAGATTTCGGAAGATCCCGAACTCGTTTTTGCATCCTTTTAATGTTTTGGAAAGCTGAAATTGAGACCTATGACATATAATTTTCTAAAAAATTAATTTGTTATTTTTTATTCTATTTAAATTATAAAAGTTATAGATAATTAGGAATCTAGCGAACCGTAATATGTAACTTGTAAATTAAATATCTCATAACAAATTTGAGACTATGTGAACCAACTCTTCAAAACCAGATTTTTGCCATGTGGAACCATATGTGTTGATAGAAATCCATCCTAGGTCGTATATTAGAGTGGTGGAAGATTAATTACTGTAACAACATATTTTGCTAGTTTA